>BTPG01000005.1:116363110-116565424 GCA_036245525.1 Semisulcospira habei
GGGGGATCATCTCCATCTCGACCTGTTTATTCTCGAACCGGCCACTCCCGTGCAGATAATAAACACAAACCTAAAACATACACTGATTCGGACGCACTCAGTCTAGGCTATCACCCTCAGTTTGACTGAGTTCGCCCAGCTTAGGCCGATCATCCTTTGCAACTGAGAGGCATATATTCACATGAGCCCCTGCGACAGCAGGGGCTCAAGTGAATTTACGCCTCTTTGCGCACAGAAAAGCTGTACCGCGGAACTCTGAAAATCTATGTCTTTTGCACTCACGTTTTCTTACAATCATTTACGCCATTATCTCAAATTAGTCTATCAATTCTATTCGCAGCCCGACCAGACATTTTGACTTAAATTTTTCTCTTTTTCAGAGGTCCTGAAAAGACAACACTTTTTGCTATAAAAAGCATTTTGCTTATGACAAACTGTGGATATAATAACGAGAATATTTGGCAATTTGTTATACCCGAAGTTTACTCTATATATTTAAAAGTCATTATTTGTGATACGTTTGAATTTTAACGTGGTTAAAGGATTAATAGTGTGCAATTTACAATAATGATGAACAAAAAGACTAACTTGACGTATGATGTTTGTATCTCGTAAAATAAAACACTTTCCCGTCCTGCTCTTCTTCTCCTTTGTACGTGAGAGAATTTTACGGACACGATTTAGGGCAGTAAAGAAAAAACCTCTGTAACCTGTGTCTGCTCTTAAGTATAGTGAAAGGAAGGGTAGAAAACTCTTAGATGAGGCAAGACAACATTGAGGGCCCGTTGTACTGGCGAATTTTAGCAATGAAAACCTGCCATGGGACAGATCGCTTCAAAGTTATGATGTGTATAATTATAGTGATAGACCATTCTAAACCTCAGACGTTTTCTTCCACTGATTAATATATTGTATTGTATTGTGTTGTAACCGTCTTTTCTAAGCGTGTTTCTTTCTCCATTGGGTACTTCTTTGCATTTTACACGCTTGGAGGTCACCTTTTGCGTCTGGATTGGTTCCACTGAAAGCACCGTCGGAGCCGGAACTAAATTGGGCAAATTAAGCTGTCACGTAAATTTGCAATAAGGTTATTAATAAGAGAAAAACCTGGGCTTCCGCCTCTAGTTCAGGCGCCTATATATCACAAAATTTAAATTTGAGATGGCAGTTATTTTCTTGTTCTGATAGGCATTGTCTGAGCTTGTCTTGCTCCAGCTGATTTGAATCCCAAATTCTGACAAATTGTCTCCGTATAAAATGATGTGCCTCATTTTCTTTGGTCGTAAACTGGTACCAAAATGAAGTGGTTTCTTTGGTGAGAAAGATAGATTTAAGTGGTGCCAGTTAAAAGTATACACCTTAAACCCTTAACTGCCAGAGCAAGGTGAACGCTACCCAGCTGCAAGAGACAAATCTTCCTTGTCAGTTCTGTGTTGTTTTTGCCTATTTTTGTCTCATTTACATCTATGTTCTTAGTGAATTTTGGTCGGTGTCCAGTCGCTTCAGACGCGAATTAATTATCCCCTGCAGCCTAGTTTATCAAATTGTCATCTCAGGATTACTTTGTGACTTCAAAAGGAAATGTTATGGTAAAAGACAGATGCAAATGGTGTTAGCAAGATGCTTAGATCTACATGTGCCCACGCAATCGCGGGGTCACATGTAGATCTAAGCATCTTGCAGATGGGTAGCGTTCTGTATCAGTCAGTATTTATACTCGTTTCAAGTGCTTTTAATTGCTTTCATTTTTTAGAGCTTAGACCTGATTCATGGCACGACCTTTACAAAGACCTACCTCATGCTGTCGGCACTTGAAACAAAATACAACCAACGATTAAAAAAAATCCTATAAACTATGTCACTTCCGTGACTAAGTGCAGGCTACAAAACGTTGATAAAGTATTCATTTAAAGATCTGGGTCGATTTGCACGTCATTTTAAATAGCCAGTCATAGTCCTAACTGCTTTGTTTTGAGCTGTTGTTAGTCCTACACAAAAATCTCGCTGCAACCTAGAGGGACAGTTGGTTGGCAGTTACTGGCTTGGACACGTTTGCTGCAACTGGCGGCTTGTCTCATAGGGCAAAAGTTGACAAAAGACATATTTTGTGTACAGCATGGCTCAGTGGATTGTGTTTAACTCATTCGAGACGTGCCGCCTATCCGGAGGCGGCACGTCTCGAATGAGTTAAACTGTAAGTGCAAATCTATTTGTGAAGATCATACTCGCTGGCCGCGCAGTTTGCAATAGTTGGTTGGTTAGTTGGGAGTTTTAAAGTTCACGGCACCGGAGTGATAATGGACGGCCCTAGCGGGCGGGTTATGGGAGGACAGGGGAACTCTGATCAATTCGGCGGCACTGCAATTGTGCCCCTTTCAGTTACGGGGACTTAGTTAACAGACATTATTGCAATAGTGCCCACATCTCTAACACTGACCGGACCTACGTCTGCTAATAGCTGGTTTATCAGTGGTTACTTTCTCTGCAAAAATCAAGAAACAGATTTCAGGTCTGCTTCGCCGAATGTCAATAAAAGCAGCGGGTCGAGGGCCGACGGGGCGGGGAAGGGGTGGGGGTGGGGGCCGTGGGAGGGGGAGGTTGGAGGGTGCATTGGAAGGCACACCTCGCATATTACAGTTTCTTTATATAAAATAAATAACGATCAGTGTAGATGTACCACGTAAGGAAAAGGTACATCCACATACGGGCTTATCTTCAGGAAGCATATTTTCAAGAGCGACATTTCTTTCTAGAAGGTTCAGCACTATTAACTCATTTGAGACGCGTATTCGTATGCGGCACGTCTCGAGTGTGTTAACCCCTTCAATGCCGAGAAAACGTGAACATCGAAGCAACTACAAGAGGTATAGATCCTCATGAGCCCCCGCGATAGCGGGGGCTCATGAGGATCTATACCTCTTGCTGAAACCGATTCTAGGGTCGTCATTTGTAGTCGCCGTTACTGCCAGAGCAGTTCTCTACCGCGCACCCTCGAATGGCCACGTGCTCATCACCACCAACCATTTCACAGTGTCACACGCGTTAATACGCAGGAAGTGCTGCTGTCACAGACTTCTGCCATGACCGTTACTGCAATTTTTGTACCGAAATTAGTTACCGGCTATAATTATATTAAAAGCATGTTACATCGTCACTGTCGACAAAGAAGACAGCATGATTAGAGTGCAAAGATAATGTGATAGTCGGACCATAACAAAAAAATTATTTGCTTTTTCAGTCACGTGGCCCATTTATCAAACGTCTAGTACGCTCGTATAATTGATATTGCATTCAGAATCCAGACAGACCAAAGACCTAGGCTTGCGATGCGCACAAGATATACACATTGTACTGTAGACAACCAATGAGAAAACCTTGAATATGCAAGAGACATAGATCCTCATCAGCCCCCTCCCCCCAATTGCGGGGGCTGATGAGGAACTATGTCTCTTGCAGACGTATATCACCAAGACGCGAGATCTGTATTTCGGTTTGTGACTTTGGACACTGCGGCTTGGAGCTTCGAGGTCGAAATTCCCAGACAAGTACTGAGGTATGATTGTTGTTGGTCCCGTTTTACATCCGTGTAACGCCTCAACACCCGAACAGGTCGTAGGGTTAAGGAGGTGCAATTGTTGAAGCGATCGTGAAAGTGCGTAAATTAATAACCCGGAACTGAAGACAGGAGTGGAGAAGTAAACCATAATGAAACTGCAAGCTAAACATTTTAAAGTGTTAACACTAACGGCGGCACGTACGTTTCATTGAAAAACATCCCAACCTCCAAACACACGCAGGCACGCACAAACACACGCACGTACGTACACACCAAGACTGGTGAAAACAGTTCACACAAACGGACATAAGCACACACACGCACGCATGCACATACACACGCGCACACCCAAGCAAACTAACCACACAGCGGCCATCCCAACAACTAACCCTGCCGTGAGATGGCCTTTATTGCACGCTCGGCGTTAACAGATTCTGCCCCAGGACCAAAATCGCCCAATTTTGCGGTTGCGGCCCTCTGAAAGACTGTATTACAATTCTAGAGACAGATCGCGCATGATAGTTCAAGGGTAATGCCAGAATAGCTTGGTGCCTATGGGCGCCAAGCTATTTTGGCACCACCCTTGAACTATCATGCTCGATCCACGTCTTGCTGTGGCGTGTCGGGTCGGAATAATTTAAACCAAAATAACTAACTAATCAACAACTAATCAAATTTTAAAATAAATATAGGGGGGGGGGGGGGAGAGAGAGAGAAAGGTACGTTGATACGCATCACAAAAAAACATCAAAAGGGACTTGTTTTACCGTTCCCCATACATATTACAGCCCATATTATCTGTCAGTGGCTCCTCTTAAGCTCGCATTAAAACAGTTCCTTTATTACCTGCCGTCTTGTCTTTAACATTGTTCTGACACTTTCGAGCGACCCTTTACTGTTCATCACCAAAAGTCCTTCACCTGCAAGAAGCACAGATCCTCATGAGCCCCTGCATTATGCAGGGGCTTATGAGGGTCTGTGCCTCTGGTAGGTTATATATCGGGATCATTTACACTCACTACAATGGAAATAATCACTATTGTCTATATCATGGAGGCTTCTGTGTCTATTGTAAATGGTAGAACTGATATGTGTATTTGGCTAGACTCATTTGCACCTGCGCTTCTCAGACGGCGGAAGTCATTAAGGTTTACGCCAACGAAAATGTCAGAGCTTTCATTGTAAAAATTAAAAAAAAAAAAAAAAAATTACGAGGCGCGTCACACACAAAAATGTGGCGGATCGTTTTGTTGAGAAGTCGACTTGTCACCCTTTCCTTTTGATGTGGGTAAGATTGTAAGGCTGTGCGCGCCTAGCTGATCATTGGCACTTCATCAGGCAGGGTAAAAAGATCTTCAAGAAGGACAGATCCTCATGAACCGCCGCATCAGCGGGGGCTCATTAAGTCTTCTATAATTCAGTTTGCGTCAGTGTTCGTTGGACGAAACTTTTCCAGTAATGATAATGATTATATGCAAGAGGCATAGATCCTCACGAGCCCCCGCACCTGCGCGTGAGGATCTATGCCTCTTGCCTCCCGGCTATATTCTTACCCATGATGTATGCGGCTTGCTTGTCTTGTCTGTGTCTTGTTTGTGTCAGTGAGTGTCAGACGGAAAACGCTAGACATTCATTGATCTGCCAACGATGGACCGCCGGGCAGAGACTGTTATTGTGATCAGTTTGACCAAGGGTCACTGCGCGCACATCAATCTCCTACTCCTGGGCGGTATGACGTTTGTTGCACTTGCGTGTCTGCGTAAATGTGTACAGTGGATATACACGCCTGTCAAGTTTGAGTCAACCCCATGTCTGCTCGCGGCTAAGAAATGATGTTGTCTCTGATACCGTCGCACACTGATCGTTAGACATTGCAATTCAACCGTCTGAAGAATATGAACAGTGACTTAAAGTGGCTTAGGAACCATGGTGGTGGTGGTGGGGGGGGGGGTTGGGGGGGGGGGGTAGGGGGGATGAACATGTGTAGGGGGCACCATAGTATCCTAGCCCCCCCTCCCCCACCCCCTCCCCCCTCAATGTTTTATAATAATAATAATAATACCGGTTATTATATAGGCGCTTTTTCCCAATTCGGCGAATGGGCTCAAAGCGCCGCGAACTGAATCCAACACGCACGCTCACGTGACACACACGCATTCGCTCTGATGACAAACACAGTGCAAGACAGACACAGGACATTCACGTGGTGCGAAGGGTCAGCTCAGCTACTGAGGTTTCATAAATTTTGATCGCTTGTATTTGAAATTTATGAAGTGGCCTGAAACCGGTACCAAAGTGGAGGGGGTGGAAGAACCGGAGTACCCGGAGAAAGAACCCCGACGGTCCGCCCGAATTAACGGTGACACTTACTAGAGGAAACCCGGTATCGAACCTCGCACCTTTAGCATTGGTGACAGGCGCCTTAACCACTGCGCCACGGACCGCCCCAGTTTTATGAGGAAAAAATTGGAGAAAAAGAAACCATGATTGTATTTTGTGTAATTACGGTTGTGGGAAAAAAAAAAGAAAATGGAAAATGAAAGGATTTCAAAAACAACAACATAATACATAATAATAATACATGTTATTTATATGGCGCATTTCTCATATTTTGAATATAACTCAATGCGCAGGCGAAAAACGACGCGCACACACACACACACACACACACACACACACACACACACACACACACACACACACACACACACACACACACACACACACACACACACACACACACACACACACAGAGTCTGCAGGGGGTGGGGGGGGGGGGGGTACAGAAAACCCATAGAGATTACTCGAAAGTCTGCGAGACAAGGTGAGTTTTTAACTTTGCTTTGAAATGCGTAAGGGTGGAGGCATTTATCAGCTCAGTCGGTAAGGAATTCCAAATTAAAGCAGCAGTACATCTGAAAGACTGAGCAGCCCTCTTCAGGACAGCACTGCTCAACCTAGTAAGGGAGGGAACTAGAAAAGGTGTTCCAAACATTGCCTGCCCTACACAAACCGGTCAGCTTACCGCGGCTGGCGGTTTAACCCTTTTATGCGGTCGAAAATAAAAACAAAGAAAGAAACTTAATCTCGGTACGTGGAATGTACGAACCCTGTTGGACAGAGATCAGACGAAGAGACCGCACAGAAGAACAGCCCTCATAGCCAGAGAGCTGGCGAGATATAAGATCGACATTGCGGCTCTTAGTGAAACCAGATTTGCTGACGAAGGCTCGATCTGTGAACCTGAGGGCGGGTACACCATTTTCTGGAAGGGCAAAGCTGAGAACGAGGACAGGATACACGGGGTTGGCTTCGCCATCCGCACCACGCTCCTCCGACAGCTGCCTTCTCTTCCCACTGGCATCAGCGAACGAGGGATGAAGCTCCGTTTCCCCATCTGTCACACCCGACATGTCACTATCATCAGTGCCTATGCTCCGACACTCACCAACGCCGATGACAACAAGGAGGCGTTCTATGAGAGCCTCGACTCCCTCCTGAAGTCCACTCCTGCAAGTGACAAACTCATCGTGCTTCGTGACTTCAATGCTCGAGTTGGGCGCGAATGTGACTGCTGGGAAGGAGTGATGGGCCCACACGGACTGGGCAAGATGAACAGCAATGGCCTGCTGCTGCTGACATTGTGCCCTGAGAATGGACTCGCCATCACCAACACCCTCTTCAGGCTGGCTAGTAAGTGCAAGACAACATGGATGCATCCCAGGTCCAAGCAATGGCATCTCATAGACTATGTCATTGTCCGCCAACGGGATACTCGTGATGTCAGAATCACCAGAGCCATGAGAGGAGCCGAGTGCTGGACCGACCATCGGCTGGTGCGGTCTGTTCTCAACCTGCACATTGCACCAGCACACAGGAAGAGGCCGAAGCTCACCCGACCTTCATTCAACTTGGCCAAGCTTAAGCGCCCTGACGTCAAGGAAAACTTTCAGTCCCACGTTGATGACCTGCTAACTGCCCATGGACCGTTGACTGGCAGCCCAACCGAAATGTGGGACCAGTTCAAGGGGATGGTGGCGGAGTCTGCCAAAGACGTGCTTACACCCAAGCAGAGGGTACACCAGGATTGGTTCGATGAGAACAATGAAGAGATCAACAAGCTACTGGAGCAAAAGCGCAGTGCCTTCATCGAGTGGCAGAACGACATCAACTCCTTGTCTAAGAAAGACCGCTTCAAACACCTCCAGAGAAAAGCCCAGAGAGAGAGCTCCGCAACATGCAGGACACCTGGTGGGACAGCAAGGCAAAAGAACGTCAACACTTTGCTGAATCCAACAACTCAAAGGAGTTTTTCAGCGCTATGAAAGCTGTCTATGGCCCTGCCAGACCCAGCACAACCCCTCTCTTTTCTTCCGACGGCTTAACTTTGCTGAAGGACAAAGGCAGCATCACTGAGCGCTGGAGAGAACACTTCTCAAATCTGTTGAACATGCCTTCCACTGTCGACCCCGCGGTCCTGGACATGATTCCCCAGAAGCCGACACTGGATGACCTTGACCTCCCGCCTACCTTGGACGAGGTCAAGAAAGCGATCAACCAGACTAGCTCCGGCAAGGCTGCAGGCATGGATGGCATCCCCGCAGAGCTCTTCAAAGCAGCTGGACCTGAGACCCTTGACGCTTTCCTCCACATTCTGACATGCATCTGGGCAGAGGAGAACATGCCACAGGAATTTAGAGATGCTACAATCGTCTCCCTGTTCAAGAACAAGGGCAGCAAAGCAGACTATGCCAATTACCGAGGGATCTCACTTTTGTCCATTGCTGGCAAGATCCTCGCGAGAGTCATCCTCAACCGCCTGATCAGCTCTGTATCTGAGGAAGCACTCCCAGAGGCTCAGTGTGGCTTCAGACCCGGCCGCAGCACAGTCGACATGGTCTTCTCTGTGAGACAGGTCCAGGAGAAATGCATTGAGCAGCACATGGACCTCTACACTGTCTTCATAGATCTGACCAAAGCATTCGACACCGTGAACAGAGAAGCGCTTTGGGTCATCCTCGCAAAGCTTGGCTGCTCCAGGAAGTTCACCAACATCATCCGCCTCTTCCATGATGGAATGGTAGGAGTTGTCCAGTCAAAAGCGACACATCCGCACCCTTCGACATTTCCAACGGTGTGAAACAAGGTTGTGTTCTTGCCCCCGTGATGTTCAACCTGTTCTTCACGTGTGTCCTGATCCATGCAGTACGCGACCTTGAGAAGGGAGTGTACCTGAAGTACAGACTAGACGGCTCTCTTTTCGACCTCCGTCGACTGAGCGCCAGGACCAAGACCATCGAGAGACTGATCCTTGAGGCGCTGTTTGCCGATGACTGTGCGCTGATGGCGCACACGGCGTCTGACCTCCAGACCATCGTCAACAGGTTCTCGGAAGCCTCTTGACTGTTTGGCCTCACAATCAGTCTCAACAAGACCGAGGTCCTGCACCAACCAGCCCCAGGCACAAGAGCCCCCCCCCCCCCCCCACCGCACACACACCCAAAGTGTATATCGAAGGCACCGAGCTGAAGACTGTCGACCAGTTCAGGTACCTGGGGAGGATCATCTCTTCTGACGGTACTATCGACAAGGGAATCGCAGCTCGCATCAGCAAAGCCAGCAAAGCCCTGGGTCGTCTGCGCACTCGTGTGTTGAATAACAACAACGTCAAGCTCTCCACCAAGATCAAAGTCTACAAGGCAGTAGTCCTCCCCAGCCTCCTCTACGGCTGTGAGTCATGGACGCTGTGCAGAAAGCACCTCAAGCAGCTTGAACGTTTCCACATGAGATCCCTCCGCTCACTCATGGGCATCAAATGGCAAGACAAGGTGACAAACCTGGAAGTCCTGGACAATGCTGGCTTAGTGAGTGTTGAAGCTTTGATCTTAAAGACACAACTTCGCTGGACAGGTCATGTCATACGCAAGGATGATTCTCGTATGCCACGCCAACTCCTGTATGGTGCACTCTCAAAAGGTCACAGGAAGCAAGGACGGCCAAAGAAACGCTTCAAAGACTGCTTAAAAGACAGCCTCATGTACTGCGTCTTCCCGGTTAAGGAACTTGAAGCACAAGCACAAGACGGATCTGGCTGGCGTGCCGCCACCAGAAAAGCCTGCACGCTCTTTGAACAAAATCGGCGCGAACGGATCACCAGTGCCAGAGCTCGCAGAAAGACAGCGTCGACTCTCCCTACAGCTACGTTCCAGTGCCCCCATTGCCCTCGCATGTGTAGCTTCAGGATTGGCTTGGCCAGCCACACCCGCACCCACAAATAGAAGTCATGCACAATGACGACATCATCGGTTTCCATTACATCTGAAAGAGCGTTCACCGGCAGATTTGAGATGGTACTTTGGAACTTTGAGAAGTTTCTCTCCCGATGAACGCAGTGAGCGAGAGGGCTGGTAAGTGATCAGACTGGAGGAAAGGTATGACGGAAGACTGCCATGAAAGTGGCGGTATGCCAGGGTCGCAATCTTAAACTGTATGCCGGATTGGATTGGAAGCCAGTGAAGGTCTTTCAGTATAGGGGTTACGTGGTCTTGTTTTCGCCAGCGCTTCACAAGCCTTGCGGCATTATTTTGAACTCGCTGAAGGCGGCTAATCTGCTCAGATGGAAGACCAAAAAGCAGAGAATTACAGTGGTCAAGACGGCTCGTGACCAATGCATTCACTAACTTTGCAGTGGCAGATTCAGAGAGACTGTGTCGGACAGATGCGATGTGTCTCAGAGAGTGTGAAGCACCACGACAGATTTCACCGAAGTGATCCTGCATACTCAAAGACTTATCGAGCTTGACACCAAGATATTTGACCGAAGACTGAAATGGAATATTAAGTGGTGTTCACATGGCCGATTTCTCAACGATTTTTGTCTGGCAACAATTGGCCGGCGAAAGTTTCCACCTGTTCACATGGGCGTCTTTTGTCGTTTTGGAGTTGGCCGACAATTGCCAGATGTCGGTGGGGTGTTGGCAGCGAGTATCATGGTCGATCCATATCTTGCTGTGGTGTGTCTGGGGTAGAATGAGATAAACGTTAAACGTTCAGGTCATAACGTCTTTTGCCGGCCAGTACTGTGGTTTCGTTTGCGACGACCGAATCCCGACAACGAACGAGAGCGAAGTTACGAAGGATAGCCAGCGTGTACCGCAAGCACAGACTGACAACGCTTTAAACATCTCCAAGAGGCATAGATCTATGCCTCTTTAGAGATGTTTGGAGCGTTGTCTGTGCTTATGGTACAGGCTGATGATCGATGATCAATAGCGACTGATTTCGCTCTCGTTCGTCACGTCAGGCAGAATCTTCTTGATAAACTTCAAAGAGTTATGAACTGCTCTGCCCGACTAATTTACAGAGTACCGAAACGTGAGCACATAACACCCTTACTTGTTGACCTGCATTAGCTGCCCGTTTCTCAAAGAATTGTGTACAAGGTTTCTGTTATTTGCTACAATGCTATTACCGGTTCTGCTCCCCCATATTTGTCCGACTTGGTTTATATTTACACGCCTTCAAGATCCCTCCGTTCAGCATCAGACACGCGTATTTTCAGGGTTCCTAGGCGAAAGAAGTCTAGCCAGGGTCAGCGTGCCTTTTTTTATATTTCGGTCCAGTCACCTGGAACGACCTTCCAACCCATGTGAGACATGCTCCAACTCTGTCTGCTTTCAAACCACTGCTCAAGACCTGTTTTCTTATGCGTATAGTTAGATGCATTTTCAGTGCGTTAGCAATCTTTGGCAGTAACTGTTCTTGTAACGGTGTGTGTGTATGTGCGAGTGTGAGCTTTTGATGAGTCACTTTAGTTTTTGTAACATTTATTGTAGTGTTTTCTTTCCGGCATGTACTTTTTGTTCTGTGATTTTTGATCTTGTAAAGCGCTTAGAGCACCATTCATTTGGAGGTTAAGCGCTATATTATTATTATATATAGTACGTTATTATTATTATTATTATCATTATTATTATTATTATTATTATTATTAGTCGATCGTTGCAAACGAAACCTCATTAATCACAGACATGGTATAAACAGAATGTTGACCCTAGCTGGGTGAGATCTCTCCAGCTCCTCAGGTAGGATCATACTTCAGACTTAATTTCATCATGATCAATATTATGAACAGGAAGTGTCAACGTGTCCCACATTTAAATCATTCTGCCCGCGTCACCCCACAGCAAGATATCCCTCGACCATGATAGTTCAAGGTGGTGGCAGAATAGCTTGGCGCCTATAGGCGCCAAGCTATTCTGCCACCACCCTTAAACTATCATGGTCGATCTGTCTTCTGAATTGTAATGCAGTCCTCAGAGGATAAATCCAAAATGTGGGTATTTCGTACCTCGGGCTCAATGAGTATGCCTTGTTCAGTATGACGTAGTACTAATTTGTCTCAAAACTACAAACTGAAAACATATCGGCGCTTTCTCCCCTAATCGCACAATCTCCAGTTTAACTCCTTCGCTGCCAGTCATCACGGATTTCGAGTCTGAAACGACTGCGCACTGACTGACGTGACATTGACGCGAAGAACACAAATGGAATGTGACCCCCCAAAAAGGCATAAAGAACATAGGTCTAACAAGAGACATAAACCCTCATGAGCCCCCGCTGAAGCGGGGGCTCATGAGGGTTTATGTCCCTTGCAGTTCGGTAGGTAAGGGGTTAACTCCCCTTGTGCATGCAGCCACCGGTACTCTTCTTAGTACCGGTAGCTCCATGCACAAGGGGGTTAATCTCGTTTTAATTTCAACGCGCTATTGTATTACATAGGTACTTTTCCTTTTTTAATCCATCGGAGTCATCTAATAGTCGAGTTCCTGATTAGAAGAAGCGATGTTTGTTTTAACCAGAAGGTGGTGGGTGGTGGGGCGAATTACAACAAAACAGACAGGGAGGCAAATGTTGCGCCCTGTGAAGATTTTTTATTTCCCCACCAAGGAGGCAGTACACCTGGAATATCAAATAACACACAATATAATGTCCATCTGAAGTGTACATACCAAATATAAAATTGATGTTATATAAAACTGATGGATAGGCATGTTATTCTTACAAAATACTACAATGGCCCGATAATTCAAAAGATCATTACACAGGTTCTCATACATCCACTGATGTCAAGGCAGCATTTTATAAAATAAGTCTAAGTTTAAATACTACAAAACCAATATGACTTGAAATAATTATAAGGTCATCATAAAGTGTAAGTTTGGAACATAATTATTGCCATGTGCATAGTATAGCTTAGAAGTATAAACACAGGATGGAGAGGGAGAGAGAGGAGTGCTGTGGTCCAAAATATATATAAGCCCTAATAAAAAAAAAAATACTCCACTACACATCATATCTCTAAGTCCTGAACCTTAGTAACACGTTTCTTCAAAAGTAAGACCCATTGTAGCAACTATGCACACACATCTGGCTTCGCATGCTATCACATAGTACATGTAAACAATAGCAGACGACGCAAGTCTCTTATGAACAATGGGCTAAGGGAAGCTACTCTCCCTCTGGCGAACATCAATGGAAACAAAGTTCTATGTCTGTCATATATAACCTGTGACGCCTGAAATCTTGGACTGCAGACAACATTATAATAAAAGATGTTTAGAAAATAAAAGGTTTATTCACAGGCACTGGGATTATGACAAATTCTTCGTGCGATCTCACCACTAGCAGGTATAGTAGCGGACACCAAAACCACAACACGGGGCTGGCTGACAGCGAAGCCGACCAGCCGTGACTGACAAATCTAAGAATGAGATCACGTGACCCAATCCCACCCGTTGCGCGCCTGGCCTGGTACAAAAGTGAAACTGACAGTTCTAACTTGACCCAAGAGGAGACTGACGCCAGAAAATGTAACGGATCGCTCTATCACTGGTGCTAAGCGATCTAAAAATAATTAAAAAAAAAAAAAAAAAAAAGTAGCTAACCAATTAAATGATCCGCAGCAGCATTGATCCAAATGATTGATGAAAGTTTCCTTTGGTTGGTAAAAGTGAGTTCTGAAAACGGCCCTTAGGTGCCAGAGATAATGGCGGCCATTAAAACGCAAACAAAATCGCGTTTACGCCTGAATAAACTCTGGTTGATCTCCATGAGAGAAGGCCGAACAATACTCTAGGCTTGCTCAAATTTGTGCAAAGAATAAACATAACCGGCATAGTATCTTCATCAAAAGAGTAATCAGACTAACTTAAAACACTGTAAACTTGAGATAACAAAATCAAATCAAAAGCACAAGCCTAAGTGACCACAGCGATCCTCTCAAAGACAGATCAACAGTAAAAAGAAATGCAAAATACATCAAAAGAAGCGCACAAAATATCTCTTAGAAATATGCAAAGGCAACCAACATTTCTAAGCAAAGAAATAATAAAATGTATGGCTTACAGAAGCCCAGTAAGACAAAACTTGTGAAGATAATTTGACGCTCAAAGCGGGTCTTGCTTCCGTCGTGGTGTGACAACAAAATGCGCTTCTAGCGTGGGGACGCTAACAAGAGGCGGCACTACTGGGTCAAGGTCGATGTTCTAGCACTGGTCTAATGAAATGCTTGGTCACTGCCAGCTAAATTTAGATTGGGCAGCCAAAAAGAAAATCACTAGGCGGGAACGAAACAAAGGTGCGTGGTAAAAGAGCAAGACCGGTCCCACCCAGACGGTATGCATCCTGTCACTCTGGTCCCGACGCCTCAAAATATCCGAGCAGAAGAATGTGAAGCACTCGGGGGCGTTTCGATCGGTATTCGTAGTTAGTAACTAAAAGCTCCGATTTACTCATCAGGGAACCTGCCTACAATTCTCAGTCCATTCCGGCCTTGGTGTATGCCTCTCAGTGTGTCGCATTTTATTCCTTACATTAGGACATGTTGTCCGTGTAGTCCATGCATGTAACCGTAGTCCTGACGGGGCATTATTGATGTCAAGTATGATCGCTTTCAAATCCTTGCAGTATTCCTGACGCGGTGTTATTGATGTCAAGTATGATCGCTTTCAAATCCTTGCAGGGTCCAGTCTTATGTCGGGATACGATTGTATCGCCGCATCTTCTGTTCCCTCGGCGCTTGTGCCTGTCAGGTCGAAGGTCATTTCCTGCTCAGCGGGGCTTAGCCGCGATAAGACGCAAGAAAGCGTTGGGAGTCTGCGTGTATGGACGTGGGAGTCATAAACTTTGTTTATTAATCCGTCCGTTTTGACGGATCAATCCCAGACTTAGCGTCGTCGTCGTTGTTGTTGATTCTCAGTGTATTCGTGTTTGTAGACGACGCCGGTTGTTTGTGTGTAGAGTGGTGTTTGTGCCCTCTGTGTAGATGGTACGCAGTGTTGCCGTGGTGCATATCTCACAGTTGATGCTTTAAAATCAGCTTAATGTTGTAGCTGTTGCTGCTGTTTTGATGTGGCTGTCGTTTCGTTGATCGCTGTTGTTGCCGTTGGCTTGTTGGGCCGCCTGAATTGTATACCGTTTTGGTGGTAGGTGCCGGGTTTTGTCGTAGAGTCATTTCTTCGAGTGCTTCGCAGAATAATTGGCCTCGCTTGTTGCGAGTGTTTCAGTCCTACTTTCACTTTTGTGCGCTTTAAAATAAATTAGTTCTTTGTGAGCAGTGTTGCCTGGAGTTGTAGCCGATTAAAGTTGGTGCTGCGTTGTTTTGTGGTCGATGAGAAGTAGGCAGTGTCCGTTTCCTCTATTCTTAGTCTGTGTTGTACACACGGTGGCTTGCTTTCTCGTTGGAGGGAGGTAAGTCTTTTAGCAAACAGTATGACGTCATAGCGTGTAGCGATTCATGACAGATGTCTCTTCAGTTGAGGGTTTTGCCGTGGTGGGGTGGGGGAGGGGGGGCTGCTGGGCCGATTGTTGGCCTCGGTTGAGTAGCTGGCTCACACGTGTCTTGTTGAAGCAGCAGAAAATAGGATCGCAGTGTAGTTTGTCGCTTGTTCTATCTTGTCGGTCGTGTGGTGTTTTATTTTTCCGCCTGAATTTCCAGCCTTTTTCAAGCGTGGGGGACGAGTTACTTGGTTGTTTTCAGTTCGTTCCATCCACCCTTTCTCAAGTGTGGGGAATGAGTTTCAACCACCCATATTAGGTGTGGGGAGTGAGTCTCAACCACCCTATTTCAGGTGTGGGAGAATGGGCGATCAGTGAGTTCCTTCTTGCTTGTGGTTTTCTTGGTTGTTTTCGTTCCATCCACCTTTGTCAGGTTGGGGAATGAGTCTCAACCACCCTGTTTCAGGTGTGGGAAACAATCGATGACTTCCTTCTTGCGTGTAGTTCTCCGTTGACATAATAGTCTTGGGTCTTGGTCGTTTCTGGCGGAGTTAGGGCTGGCAGCTGTTGTTTCCTTCGTCGTCTCGCTTCGAATCTCAGGGGTGTGGAATAAGAAAAGGGATGGAGGAATGGTTATTGGTAGCAGTAGGTACTGGTGGGAAAGGGAAAGAGGAGCCAGCCTAAGACTAGGGGGCTACGTAGGTCACCTCTGAACTGACACACACTGAGCAGTTAAGTGGCACCGGCCGCACAAAATCATGCTACAATGTATTAACCAACGACTAGAGGGGTGATGTAATAAAACGTAATATTAAAAACATATCCAAAACACAGCTCGTCACATGTGTCATCAGTGTTTTTTTGTACTAGGAACGACAACTCCTGCAGGCTCCACCACGACCACGATGCGGCCTCTGGGTGAGCGCACGTGCATGCCGGGGTTTATTTGTGAGCACGGCGCGTGCTCCATGCACACCATCCGCTGTGACTGTGACACGGGATGGACCGGCCCCTTCTGCACCAACAGCTGTACCAAGCAGTGTGGGCATTACGGAAGGTGGGTCTCAACGTTCGTCTGCTGGTTTGTGATTTTACAACTTCCGACTGTAAGGTTCCACAAATTCTCAGCGTAGCTGTAAGGTGAACCTTTCAGCGTACGCCCAGTAATCCTGTCCTGATATGCCCCAGCCAGCCCCCCCCCCCCCCCCACCCCCACCAGCCGCCAATAAAAAATAAATAAATAAATAAATAAATAAAAATAAAATAAAAGTTCAGCGTCAGGATGTAATAGGTTAAATGACAATTTCCCAGTTGAATATTTCCTGCCTTGTTCCACATGTCGATGTTTTTTTTCGCCCATAGCTGCAGCACGTATCCGAACGGTAGCAACTACTGCAAGTGCACTTGGCCTTACACAGGCGAGTTTTGCCAGGAGAAGAACAGCGGCATCCAAGATCCAGTACGCTCTTCCTTCATGCTTCCCGCCGCGAACATGTTCGAGCCAGAGATGCCTCAGTTCCAGGACACCACCATTCAACCACCAACGATACTCCAGAACTCGGAGAGAGACGCGCACAGCACGCTCCAACCATCCATCCAATACCAAGACGGAGGAGCGTTCACAAAAGTAACACAGAATAAATTTTCTTCAAGTAACTGGCTTCAAGAGACGGCAAATCCAAGTACCTCGCTGGCGCAAATCTTTGCACGCTGGATTACCGGCACCCCGAAGGAAGAAACCCAAAGCACTGTGCAACCAGTGCGGAAGAATCCAAACACTAGTTTCAAGTCTGCTACTGAAAGACAGAGCGGAATCACGTCTCCAGTGCAGAACGTGACTATAGAGGCACCGAGAGCAAAGGGTACGACTGCACCACCTAAAACCGCTAACGTCCAAATAGAAGACACACAAAACACCGGCAGTTCGCTGACGCACAGCCTCTCACTGTGGAAAACTGGCATCTCAGAGTCCAATTTTACGATGGATCCTCCAGATTTAAGTCAGGATAGCCAAGCAGTATTTGAAGACTCCACTGTCAGTCCTGGAAATGGGACACATGATAACATAGATGGATCTGTTAATGCCGTAAATTTGTCGACACAGGCTGACGATCTGCGGCCGCTGGGAGAGCGCAAGTGTCTGCCTGATTTCGTATGTAAGCACGGCACGTGCGCCGCTCCCCCGATGGTAGCCTGTGTCTGTGATGACGGATGGCACGGCATATTTTGTGAAACCGAGAACCAGAATACGTTCACACCATTTGTGGAGACGCTGTTCATTCCATCTACTCCGAAACAAACCCAAAGCACAACCATTGCACCTGAGACCACTCAAACCACCGCCCATAGTACTGAACCCAGCAGATCCACAACTGGCACAACGGAAACCACCACAACCATGGTCCCTACAACCGAATCTATCTTAACCACAACTAGTACGACGGAAAGAGCCCCAACTGCAACTAGGGCAACCACTCAGATCACCACTGAAACTGCTGAAACCTCCAATAGCATCAGCTTAAGATCATTATCAGAGAGACAATGCGTATCTGGCTTTGTCTGCCAGCACGGGAAATGCACGTCACCCTGGACAATAGCGTGCATCTGTGATCCAGGCTGGGACGGCACTCTGTGTGAAAAGCAGATTCAGACTGTGTCCTGGACTGTTGGTGGCACTAACAATACTCTCCTGAACACTACTACACCTTCTGCCGGCACCACTCAGATCAGAGGGTCTTCTGAACTCTCGCTCAGACCTTTGGAGGTGCGTTTATGCATGACTGGTGTTGTCTGTTACTATGGAAAATGCGCCACGCCGCCGACTATCGTATGCGTGTGTGACGCAGGTTGGGTTGGTACTTTTTGTGACACATCAGCCCAGAGTACTGTCATTCCTGCACATAAGGATAAAACTGCTTTCGAACCTTCAACAGTCACCACTAAAACGACACAGACCACGACTACCTCCACACTCAAAACGTCTGAGAGTACCACCCACCAACCGACCACCCAGTCAGCGACTACTCAGTCAGCGACCACAGTCCAGACTACCATCTCGCCAAGTTTTGAAAACACGAGCATACTTACGACTCCAAAGACCACTAGTCAGACAACTACTCTGACCCGGACCTCCTTTGGACCCGCAGCACCGTTGTCAACAAGCTCAAGTACACTTAGACCAGCCGAGACAACCAGCCAGACAGTACCAGACACAACCCTAAGACCTTTGGTAGAACGTCAGTGTATACCCGGCTTTGTCTGTCAGCATGGGCGTTGCGCCATACCGCCGTCTGTTGGGTGTTTGTGTGACGGTGGCTGGGATGGTATGCTGTGCGAAGATGAAATACAAAGCACGGTTAGCCATTCGACTTCGGCACATGATACAAGCAGACATTTGGAGAGCACTACCCAACCATCTGGAGAGACCACCATTAGTCCCAGGACTACGTCAACTGCGAGACCGGTAACCCAAAGCAAGGTAACACCGACAAGCTCTACGACCGAATCGACGCGTACCATCCCCTTGTCTGTACCCCACACCACTCTCAGACCGCTGTCAGAGCGTGCCTGCCAGCCAGAGTTTGTTTGTCAGCACGGGAAATGCGTCGCGCCTCCCACCATGGAGTGCACGTGTGACAGTGGGTGGGGCGGTATGCATTGCGATGTGAAAACCCAGATTACATCTGACTCTGCAGGACAAAGTCCTGCAGGTTCAGATGTAAGCTGGGTTTTCGAGACCTCTGCATCAACGTCGTCAACCCAGAGCACTACACCGCCAACCACAATCGACGGGACTACGCCGCCAACCACAACCGACAGGACTTCACCACCAACCACAAGCGACGGGACTACCCCGCCAACCACAACCGTCGGGACTACGCCACCAACCACAAGCGACAGGACTACGCCGCCAACCACAACCGACGGGACTACGCCACCAACCACAACCGACAGGACTACGCCACCAGCCAAAACTCACAGCACTACACCATCACCCACAACTCACAGCAATACAATGCATTCTCAAACCACCGATACTCTCAAACCCGCTATGGCACACGACACAGCAACATTTCAGACTACCACTAGTCTGAAACAGACGCCTAACCTGAGGCCTGCAACCGTAGCTACGCTTTCCCCAACTACCATCTCACCATCCGCAGACGCCAAGAACATCCTCAGACCCCTCTCAGAGCGCGAGTGCGTGAAAGGGTTCGTCTGCCAGCATGGCACGTGCGAACCTCTCCCTACTATCGCGTGTGTGTGTGACCTCGGGTGGACGGGCGTGTTCTGCGAAAATGCGTGCTCACGGGACTGCGGTCAACACGGAAAATGCGCCACGCGCGGTGACAAGGTGTACTGCCAGTGTGTGGACGGCTATACTGGCGACAAGTGTCAACAGGCTGTGCGAGGTAAGGAGATATTTTTGTCCTGTTCCTTCCCCTTCTTCACACTTAACCTCTTCACTGCCGAGAAAACGTCAACACAATCCATCTGCAAGAGACATATATCCTCATGAGCCCCCGCAGTCGCGGGGGCTCATGAGGATATATGTCTCTTGCATACACCCCATTGTGTCAGTGTTCCTTGCATGCCATTGACTTTTTGGAGTTGAATTAACACAGATTTCAGAAACACGGTCTGCGCTGACTGGCAGTGACACGAAATGTGTCCACTGATGAATTAACCAGCAGCAGTATTGAAGAACTCAATGAAAATGACTGGCGAGTTTGAAATGTATCTGTCATCGTAATAATAATGCCAGTAAGGATTTGTCCATTTCATTCCCTTCTTGGACACAACGATCTACCACTGAGCCAATAGCTAGCATAACGGGTGTTCTTTTTCCCCCACTGAAATATGTGCCGAGAGTGCTTGATGCATCTAAAAGTGTCTAATCGAGTTTCACGCCGCACACGCGTCCAACGGCGAATCGTTTTGTAGCGGGCGGCTGGTCAGAAAGACATTATGGCATGATTTTTGTTGTTGTTGAGAGCTCCGTAACTAATCACAGTCAGATGTCTTTGCGTTTGGACATCATATCCCTTTAGAGGTACATTTTAACCCCTTAGCTGCCGAGGAAAACTGAACACAATCCAACTGCAAGACACATAGATCCTCATGAGCCCCCGCAGATGCGGGGGCTCATGGGGATTTATGCCTCTTGCAGAGACCAATCTAATAATAATAATTACGGTATTTATAATGCGCTTATCTTATAATAATTATAACTCTAAGCGCGCACTCACGACTCGCACACGCATGCGCACGCTTTAGACAATGACTCACGTACCACAAATAGTGAAATACATTACGACAGTCAGCTTGGGGTGGGGAGTGTGGTGATATAGTGCTAGAACTGTTGAAAGAGGTGAGTTTTGAGGGCGGACTGGAAGGAGGAGAAAGAGAGTGTTTCTGACGGACAGAGGGTGGGAGAGTGTCCCAGGTGGATGGACTGAGAAGGAGCGGGGGCCGAAAGTGCTGAGTTTGGTGCGGGGGATGAGGAGGCGGAGAGGGTCGGAAGCGGAGCGGAGGGAGCGGGAAGGAGTGTAGGGGCGAAGTAAGTTGGAGAGATAGGTAGGAGGGTAGTTGTTCAGGGATTTGTAGCAGAGAGACAGAATCTTGTATTGGATGCGTTGGAGGATGGGAAGCTAAAGAAGGAGCTTGAGCAGGGGAGTGATGTGGTCGGATTTTTTTTTTTTTTTCTGAGGAGGAGGCGGGCAGCATTGTTCTGGACGCGCTGGAGAGTGAGAGTGGTGGAGTGAGGAATCTGTATCTTTTTTCCTTGAACGTTTGCGAATGTTGGTCGTTAATTGAACACAAATGTTAGAAACAACACAATATTCGTCCAGTGGCAGGTAAGGCGTTAAATAGAGAATGTATGTGTGCTGCTGTGTGACTTTGCACTTTACGGCTCAAAAGGGACGTAATGAATCACAGAACAAAGTTGAGGCAAGCTGTGGTAGGTACAGTACACATACCAAAGGAAATCACTCGGCGCTGAACAAACAGTTAGATCACTTGACCCCTTCCTTATGGCACCCAGCTGGGAGAAAACCGAATAATAATAATAATAATAATAATAATAATAATAATAATAATAATAATAATGGTTATTATATAGGCGCTTTTTCCCAATTCTTCGAATTGGCTCAAAGCGCCGCGAAATGCACCCAACACGCACGCTCACGTGACACACACGCATTCTCTCTGAAGACAAACACAGTACAAGACAAACGCAGGACATTCACGTGGTGCGAAGGGTCACTGAGTTCAGCCACTGAGGTTTCGGAAATTTTGATCGCTTGTATTTGAAATTTATAAAGTGGCGTGAAACCAGTACCATAAGGGAGGAAGAGGAAAAGCCGGAGTACCCGGAGAAAGAACCCCCGACTGTCCGCCCGAATTAACGGTGACAGTAGAGGAGAAAAGTCCGACGCCGGAACCCGGTCTCGAATCTCGCCATGCACCTTTAGCATTAGTGGCAGGCGCCTTAACCACTGCGCTACGGACCGCCCCACAGGTATGACAAGAGTTTCGTACCTTTGACTCGGAGCGTCATCTTCCCAGTCGGCAGTTATTGAGGCTCAGTCAGGGGTGGGAAACTCTTGACATAACTGCCACAACTTCAGTTCTCTTCCACTGTTACTCTGTGTCATAAGTAAGGGGTCAAGGGATTTAACTCCAGTGATGAGTGATTTCCCTTGGTATGTGTATCTACTACATCTTGCCTGAATGTTGGTCTGTGATTCATTGCGTCTCTTTGGAGCCGTAAGTCGAACATTATTACCGTACAAGAAAGGAAAAAACTTGAAACTCGAGTGAGACTAAAAAGGTAACTGCCAAGTGTGTACAATGCAGAGAATAACCCAACAAAGAAAGAGACACGCTGGGAAAAGACAGTTACAAGATATACTTAGTATAGTTGTGTAACTTATACCCGTCTTTTCCAAGCGCCGTGTTTTTTTTCTTCGTTGGGTTATTCTCAAGAGTAAGAGCTGTTAATTTGTGATTGTGTGTGCAGGTCAGAACATCAGCGATGTGACCGTAAAGTATGTGATTTCCAACTGGACGACCAAGGCGAAGCCCGTACACAAACGTCAGTGTGCCCCGGGGTTCGTCTGCATGCATGGCCACTGCAGGTAGGATGAAAGATTTGTCACGATATAAACTATCCTGGGATAATTATGGCGAAGTTTATGTGACACAATTATTGCATGATAAGTTTAAGTTTGCGGCAGAAAATCTTTCATTTACGAAATCAAACTTCATGAGGTAAGTCCATTGGTGTAACATTATCAAACCATTCCAGTAGCATGTATAAAGAAAGTATTGCGAACTATTAAACCATTCACTGCCGAGAAGACTGAGCACCACCCAAATGCAAGAGGTATAGATCCTCATGAGCCCCCGCAGTTGCGGGGGCTCATGAGGATTTATTCCTCTTGCAGAAACTACTCCTTGTCCATGTTTCTTTCACGGCTTGGATTCTTTGACGTCGAATTTCAACTTCATAAATAGTCTGCATCCACTGGTAGTGAAGGGGATTAACACTTTCGAGACGTATCGCATCCGGATTCGCGGCGTTGGAAGAGTTAAATACTGCCTAGAGAAGATCTCGCGTTATGTAATAAAACATTCATCATTTGCTTGTGATAGTTTGATTGGCTTGTGTCCGAGACCGTTTCGCAATACTACGCGTGATTATGATTAGCATCAGTTATTTCATTGTCGTATCACACCGCTTTCTACAGACTTTATATATTATTGTCAACAACTGCAACTTAAGACAAAAATGTGTGTGCTGTTTAGACATTGCGGCCGCTTGGAGCCGGATCAAAGCCACAAATTAGCCCGTGAAGAATAACCCAACGGAGAAAGGAACACGCTTAGAAATAACAGTTGCAACACAATTTATTAATATTTCAAGATAGACAAACAGGTATACAAATTGGGCGCTACTTGTTAGTGACAAGAAGCACGGTGGCAACCGAAGGATATTTTCACTCACAAGAAGCGACTGGTTTGTATATTTGTTTCTTTATCTGTTTTGAAAATGTATTGATAACAATTCTGTTTTTCTTAGCCTGTTTCTTTCTCCGTTGGATTTTTCTCTGCATTTTACTCGCTTGGCAGTCACCTTTTGGGTCTGGATCACAAATCAGCGTACTTATCATTCAACGTAGCTGTGGTTCTCAGGCCCACGATTTCAATCAACTCACTTGCAACAATTATTGACGAGTTCTGTGCTCTCCTGATCTCGGCATTATTTGATTCACAGTGACGAAGGTATTGCCTGCATCTGCGAGAACAATTACATCGGCTTGTTCTGCGAGCAGTGGTGTCCTCTGGACTGTGTGGACGGCGAGTGCAGATTACACCCCAACGACACCGCCTTCTGCAGCTGTAACCTCAACTCCACGGGCCTTAACTGCTCAGAAGCCAGGATCTTTCCAGATGGTAAGTCGCGGGTCAGACATCCAGTTGCTTCCTTTGCGCGTGACCATGCCGTATAGTAAGCTGCGGTTAACCTCTTAACTGTCGGAGCACAACGAGCAAAACCGAAATGCAAGAGGCATAGATCCTCATGAGCCCCCGCAATTGCAGGGGGCTCATGAGGATCCATGCCTCCTGCTGGCTCTGTTTGGTCACATATAACTCTTAAAGATAGAACTTAAGGTGTTGAATCGGAATGATTTCTTAAACGCAAAATTATGAACGATGGCAGTCAAAGCGTAAATTTGATATAGACATAATAAGTCACTCTCTTTAGTATCTTGTAATTTTTGCTTTACGTTTGGGGTTATAGTTAGGGTCACAAAGATATTGAGAGCAATTTTGTCACATAAATCTTTTTTAAAATAGGAAATTTAATCAATTGTATTTTTATTAATATGTCTTCCTTGCGATTTTCTTTGCAAAAAAACAAACACACAAACAAAAAACAAAAACAAACCACCAATCAACTGATACGAAATTTCAGGCTGTCTTCAGGGTCACATGAGAATACGTGTCTCTCGTTGAAACATGCCATCTGGCCAAGAAGAACCCAACCAAGAAAGAAACTCGTTTAGAAAAGATGGTTACAACACAGTTTATAATTGTTTCAGGTTAAAATTCTCTTTTTGTTTTCAAAATAGACATGTATACAAACAAGTACACAATTTGCAACTTTTCTTGTTTCGTGATGAGAAGGGTGCAACTTGGTTTGTCCGAGGACTTGATGGTGGATTCATCCACCTAACCCTTTGGGTGTCGGTAGCTGTTTTAGTCGCGATGATTTTTGCAGGAATCATCGCGACTAAAACGGCTACCGACACCCAAAGGGTCAATGTACTGTCAGCAGCATGAATTTTAATGACCATCGTCTGCTGTTTGTTGCAGAGTCCACACCAGTCATACCGGTCACCTACTGGCATTGGTACGTGGTTGGAGCGGCCGCTGTCCTGATGATAGTGCTGATAGTAGTGCTGACGGTAGTGCCCTACCTCATGTGGAAGAGGGGACACCTTTTCTTCATGAAGATCGTCTACCGCTTCCAGAACTTTGAGGACGACGGTGAGATTGACAGAAAATCCGCAACAAAGTCAAATTGCCAGGGCACCACATTTTTTCTTGTTGTATCCCAAGAATGTTATAAGCGATCTAATTTACATAGAAAGAGTACTGTCGGGGCCTCTGTAAAAGTGTTGTAATATCCGACTGTTGTTATATGCGACCTTCTTGTAAACGACGTTTGCTGTGTACAAGCATATCCCAGTCCCCAATAGGTCATCGGGCACACGTGGGCCGCTGTTTGCACGTGCGTGCCAACATTCGGTCCGATGGCCTTTTGCGCATTGGGATCGGCCGACGTCAGCCCTAAGGCCTTTGCTTCCTGGGATGGACGACAATAATCTAGCTGAACAATTCCAAACACTTTGCAACCCATCATTTTCCCGGTTAAATTTATTTCTCGGTATTTCCAGACGACAAGCTGTATGACGCCTTTGTGTCGTACAAGGGCACTGACGTGGACGAGAAGTTCGTGGTGACTCAGCTGTTCCCCAAGCTGGAGCAAGATTTGAAGTTCCGACTGTGTCTGCACTTCAGAGATTTCATCCCTGGCGACAGTGAGTGTGGGTTTTATCCTGGGTGTACTTTGTTCCGGAATGCTCGTAGTATCCTTGTTCTAGACGAAGCGACGCCGTCGCTTGCTGTGGGCTTAGCCCGCTGTTCTGGACGAAATCACACGTAGATGGAAAATTAATCGCTTAACTACCGGGGCAAGGCGGACGCTCCCGAAATCGCGGGGGCTTTTGAAGATGTATGTCTTAGTACTGCGTTTTCTAGGCTTAATTTTGTCCCATTTACACCTGTGCTCTTTACGCGAATGTCAGTCAGTGTGCACTCGTTTTAGACGCGTAATTCGTGATGGCCGACAGAGAAGTGGTTAAAGACTCGAGAACTTTTCTTTTTCAAGTTGTAAAATAGTCACCTGGAAGCACTGGTATAATAACCACCATGATCGGCAGTGTGTAATTGGTAAACGTCGTATCTGACACTCACGTCTGTCAGTTAAGAGTTTTACCAGTTACACCGACGTTATGATATTAACCCATTTAACCCCACAGCCGCGTTTCTTAAATTGTCGAGTTGTCACCTAACGACTGTGTGCCAGTTGCAAGAGATGCATCGACCATGATAATTCAATGGTAGTGCCATATTAACTTGGCGTCTGATTAATTCAAAGGTAGTGCCAGATTAGCTTGGCGCCATCAGGCAGGCGCAAAGCTAATCTGGCACTACCCTTGAATATCACGGTCGATCCATCTCCTACTATAGTGCGTCGGGGCTGGTTTAAACAAAAAAGTTGTTTCAGCAATCGCCAGCAACATCATTCGGGTCTATGGCGCCAAGCTAAACTAGCACTACCCCTGAATTATCATGATCGTTCCACTGGGCTAAATTTAAAAAAATATTGTTGTTCGTGTTTTAGCCATCGCCAACAACATCATTCGGGCCGTGGAGAACAGTCGCCGCACCATTCTCGTCCTGTCGCCAGAGTTCATCAAGAGCGAGTTCTGTCGCTTCGAGTACCAGCGCGCGCAGGTCGAGATGCTGAGGCGCAGACAGCGCATCATTCCCATCGTCCTACGCGACATCTCTCGCGAGAAGAGAAACATGGATGAGAGTTTACGCGCCATCCTGGAAACTATCACCTACCTGGACTGGCCGGCTGACAACGATTCCAGAAAGATCGAGAAATTCTGGAAGCGGCTGGAGCTGTCCATGCCCAAGAGGAAAGCCACCTCGGGGGAATCTTCCGTTGGGGACTCCTCATGGAAGACTACCAGCACGCAAAGCTCGTCCACAGCCAGTTCTAAAGACAGCAAGCGTAAGAGCCCCTCTGGCGTCTCGTCGCCTAGTGATGGTAAACGTCAAAGTCTTGCCAATCTGATCTCGCCAGATGACGTGAAGCTAAACGGCTTTTTTCCCATGATCGACACCAAACGTAACAGTATAAACCCTGTGGCGTTACCACCTGACTGTAAGCGCAAAAGCATCGTCCCCCCTCTGACGGCAAGTGATGCCAAGCGTCAAAGCATCGCGCATGTTACGCAAGTGAAGCAGGTAGACAAACGAAGGTGCAGTGCTCCAGTGACAAACTACAGTAGTCGTCCATCATACGCACAGAACCATCGTTACTCTTTAGGAGGAGACTTTACAATGACCAACGGCAGTCCCATGCCAAACGCTGGTGGCCCCATGACCAAAGGTAGTATTCCCATGAGAAACGGTGCCAGCGGCACCGTTTCTCATGGGAATACTACCTTTGGTAATAACGTAAGTTACGACAAGGGACATAACACCAGAAACGGATTCTCCGTGAAAAATGGTCACTTAATGGGTAACACTGTGTCGAACGGTTACCCAGTGAAAAACTGTGGTTACGCGGTGAAAGACGAAAGTCACCCGATGAAAAACAGCAGTGTCCGCACGAGAAACGCATCTGGCAGTGCAACGAAAAACGGACACACGAATAACGGAAGGGCCGGTTTCCCCATGAACAGAAGTGTTTCCATGCCAAACGGGGACTGCTCAGGCAGAAACGGTGGCGCCACTACACCCCCAGACGTGGTTCGAATTGACATGTCCGGAGTGGGAACCCCACATCGCCGGATGTCGAGCGGGGAGAGTTGGGGGCGGCATGACTTACACAATGTCAACTCCACAGTGTTGTGACTCTTCTCTCTCGCTCTCTCTTTTTTACGTGCGTGTGCGGTGAGCTTCAAATTTAACCGCTTTACTGTTGGGGAAAATTTAACACCACTGCAAAAGACATGGATCCTCATGAGCCCCCGCAGCTCATGGGGATACCACTTTGTGTCCATGTTCCTTGGGGCTCTTTGGCATGGCTTTTGAATTAACGAAGATTTCAGAAACAGAATCTGCGTAAAGGCTGTCAGTAGAGGGGTAAACCCCCTTGTGCATACAGCCTCCATTACTGTGGACAATACCGGTGGCTGCGTGCACAACGGGGTTAACAAAAATGCCACGGGTCCTTAAAATTGTTGCTTGTCATGTTCGAAGTTTGCTGTAAGTAAAGCAACTTGAACATGCTAGGGGCGATTGGCACAGGTCTCTAAATAAGCCTTGCTAGCATGCCGTGTCCGACTTTGTGTGTGTGTGTTGTAGTTTCGACCTCGGTTGTTAGCAATGTCGACTGTATCAAGGCATTTGACGATGAATTGTCTGAGAGTTATCATGCCTTGCTCGAGAGATAAAAACCACTAGTTTTCGTGCATGGTGTTCAGCCCCTTTAAATCACATTTAATCCAACATTTGAAAGTAGATTTCGGACAAACCATACAACGGATGTTATCGACATTTTAGGACTGAAATCACGGACACCAGCGTAATCAGTGTGGAAGTTTATTCTGTATTTGGAGCAAGCATGGCACAACACAAAGTCAATATGGCGTGTGTTAACCCCCCCCCCCCCCCACCACCACTATTGGCGTTGATAACGGCTTGGCAGCGTCGGCGCATAGAGTGCACCAGGCGGTTGACAGCTGCCCTGGGGATGCTGTTCCAGGCCTGGACAAAAGTATTCTCCAGTTTTGCGGCTGTCGTTGGTCTGGGGCGTACAGCGTTGACCTCCCAGGGATGTTCGATGGGATTGATGTCCCGGCTGAGGGCAGGCCAGGGCATGACTGGGATGTTGTGCTGGGTGATACGTGCAGTGTGTGTACGCGCATTTTATCTTGCTGCATGATGAAGTTTCTGAGAAAATGGCAGGACATATGAGTGTAGTACTTGGTCAATGTAACGCTGAGCTGTGATGCCATTTCCGCGACCTGGTGCGAGTCCACGGAAGAACGCATTTCCTACTGTCAGGGTAATCCCACCCCAAATCATCACGCTTGGCCCGCACCATCAGCATAGCGTCCACCCCTTCTCCGCCACACTCTTATGCGCCCATCTGCATGGCTGATGTAGTAGCGGCTCTCATCCGTGAACAGGACGTTCTACCACTGTCGCCAGGTCCAGTCGACATGAGCCTGTGACCACTGTAGGCGTGCAGGACGATGACGGTCAGTAAGAACAGGTCCACGGGCTGGACGGCGGTTGTGCAGATTATGCTTCTCTAGCCATTCGTCGCACTGTCTGGCCACTGATGCCTGGTGGTTGCCGATAACTTCTCTTGCTGTTTCCTCGGCCGGCTAAAAGCGATTTCGCAGGCGAGCCCGGAAAATGTGGCGGTCTTGCCGTGGAGTTGTCACACGTGGTCGTCCGCTTCGGGAAGCGTCAGCAGAAGACTCGTTGGCATAATAGCGTTGCTGCAGCCTGTAAATGGTCGAAATGTGACATCTGAAGGCCACTGCCACAGCTTGTGGATCTTCTCCGGCTTCTAAACGCCCAAGAGCTCGTTATCGTTGGTTAGCACCGAGTCTTGGCATGGTTGATGTGGCAACGGCAAAAGTGACAGAAGGCGTAACACTGCTGAACACAGTTCATGACCCAACATCACTGTGCAGTGTATGCACGTGCGTGGAAAGCATACGTTGTGCGCCCTAACCAATACGGGTCCCTCGTGCACGGGGAGGGCAACACGGTTACTTCATGCTTACATGTTGTTGCTCGTACACTGCCTATCACAAATAGTGCAACTTGTATTTTCGTGGATTTATCATACAAATACAACATACACTCGAATTTTGCGTTTCTTTTGTTGATCAGTATAGTTGTGCCGTCACACCGAAACCGGTGGCTCAATTTACTTGATAGTTTAACAATTTATATAAGCACTATCCTTCACTGTTTATGCAAAATTTCAGGTACTTTAGGCAAGATTCAAAAGCGATGTGGTATTTTGATGAAGGTCAGGGTCGAACTTGTGATTTTGCTAGGTCCTGGATGCGGGGAAACTCCGCCCTACGAGCCTCTTTTTCGGTTTAGGGAAGATACAAAAGTCACACTGTTTAAACAAGGACTGTTGACGAGGACACGAGTGTTTTGCTCCACTCTGTAAGACACAGTGATCTTGGCTTTGTGGTCACTGGCATTTTCAAGAAAGAAAAAAAAAACTCGATCTGGCCATAGCGAGTTGGCCGCTGCTCATGAACAGACTTTGCATTGACTGCGCGCTCCACTGGTAAAATATAAGCAGCGACATGGGCCTCCAAGTTGTGACAAAGTGCCCCAAGTCTCTTCTAATCAGAGGCCAACGACTCCTGATTGGACAGTTTGCCGATGAAACAATTACAAGACGAGCAATTATCGTCCACACGTTCGTTAGAGGCCATAAATGCTAAACGATGAACTTTGTTGTATCGGTGCCCTTACCAAAAAAATGCGGATAAACTGCACAACCCACTTGCAGTCAGTGCCAGAAAATACATATACTATATCAAACAACTTTCAAATTTGTTTCGACAAGACATTGTAAAAATACATTTATTATATGGGATAGTCCACCGTTTTGAAGCACAGCTGCTTACATCACTTTTTCAGCGACATCACACGGCGGCATGGTACCAGTCCCGCATTGTGTACGAGTAAAGGGCAAAGGTAGACTTGAGGAGAAGTGTTTACAAGTGAAGCGAACGACTGATCCTAGAGACGTGAGGTTAGGATGTGTGCATGCTTTAGCCTGCGGGAAAATGTACCCAGTTAAACTGCACAATACCCCCCTTATCTTCTAAGGCGCCTCGCATCAATAGCTGTGGAAGTGTGATATAGCGTTGTCGAAGCTATTGATGCCGGGCGTCTCGTACGGGTTAACTCATTCTGCCCGCGACACACCACAGCAAGATATGGCTCGACCACGATAGTTCAAGGGTGGTGGCAGAATAGCTTGAACTATCATTGTCGATCTCGGGCACAATGAGTTAAAAATTTTATTTATTTATTTAATGTCTAATGAGCGACTTAGCTCACTGCTGCCGCCGCCAGGTGGCTTACCTAGTAGGGGCTAAACTCGGCATTCTCAGTGTTTTAGTTGATCTCAGTCCGTGCACATTATCTTTGGTCCTCGCGACATACTGCATGCCACGGGTATGTCGTTTTTCTGTTCACAGGCTTTCGTTTTCATCTCGTATATCGCACAGTAGGATTAGTTAATGTGGTTTACTGCGCTTAGCGTGTCCGGATTCTATGTCATCCACTCGGGCACCCAGTTTAGGAGCGATATACTTGCGGCCTGTAGTGTAGCGCGAGTACTGAAGCCTATGCACACGAACGGGTATCACCTAAGACACCGAGAATAGTGACTTTTCCCTTTCTAAGAGCAGCGACACCACACGGCCATGAGAAGACAAAGTCGGCCTTTCTGAAGAAAGCGGGATTTCATTGTAATGCTTTAAAGATTCGTGGTTTTTTTTTTCCCCGGCGTTATACCACTGACTGATCCCACAGTCTCTGACTCTGGGACAGAACAGAGCAGATAACAGCAGAGAATGAAATTGGGCGAAGAAGATGGGGATGGATCGGTCACAGCCTGAGAAAGCCAGCTTCCAGTATCACTAGGCAGGTATTGTCATGGAACCCCCAGGGAAAGAGGAAAAGAGGTAGGCCGAGAAACTCCTGGCGTCGAGACCTCCAAGCTGACATCAAGAGACTGGAAACCACCTGGAGTAGAATCGAAGGAGAAGCACAGGACAGGAGTTGCTGGAGGTCTCTCGTCGACGGCCTATACCCGGGTAGGGGTGACAGGCGTAATTAATTAAGTAAGATCCCACAGTATTGTCATATGTAGCAGCGAGTGTGTGCGATTGCAACAGAAGGTAATGTTTCTCCGTCTGTAAAAATGTTTGCGTGTATAATTAGCTTCCTGTGAAGCGCCTAGAGCTAGAGTTCGAATTAAGGCGCTATACATTATTATTAAATGTCATTTTTTTTCTTCAGAAAACTGTACCTACTGTCTTTTGCGAAATGAGGGCAGATCGTGTAATATCTGCAGTGAAACTGACGACGATACCCAGCAGGACGGGGAAGGGGGGGGGGGGGGGGGGGGGAGTCGTCGGGCCGCCGTCTGTCCCCGGCAATGCCGGATCTTTTGCCTACTGGTTAACAACTATTTGTAGCGCGTGAATAGAGAATATGTATTTCTGCATTGTTTTTCACTCACAATAAAATACCGAAATGAACGACAACTGGATCCAGTCCGCCACTACCTTGGGCCACAGTCTTCTTATTGTACAGTGAACTTCGGGATTTAACCCGTATTAGCGCAGAGAAAATCTGAACCCCCACCCAGCTGCAAGAGGTATAGATCGTCATGAGCCCGGGCTCATGAGGATCTGTGTCTCTTGCTTAAACCACTTTGAATCCATGTTCCTGGTAAAGCTAGGATATTAAAAAAGAAATGTTGGTGCTGAATTAACAAAGACTGCAGAAACACAGTCTGCGTTAGCTGGCACTGAACGGGTTAACTCATTCAGCCCGACGGCCGTATTGCCCAAATTTTGGAGACGTCATCTAACGACTATGCACCTGTTGCAGGATGGGTCGACCATGATATTTCAAGGGCAGTGCCAGATTAGCTTGGCGCCAGATAATTATCATGGTCGACCCATCTCCTGCTGTAGTGCGTCAGCAGGCCACGGAACACAGTGCCGTTTCCGTACTGTCCTGTCTCCTAGCCTTGGTCAGTCCCAGTCATCCCCTGATATTTCAATCCCCTAAAAAACACTACCGCCTACCAGCTGCACATTTGCCATGCACAAAATACAAAACAAAACAAAACAAAAACAACAACCCCCCCCCCCCCCCAGCATATTGACTGTCTCATTTCTTGGCTATGAACCTGATTCCTTACCAACCCCACACCCAAGCACAGCTAAAATCAGCGTGCCCCTCAAATCACTACGTCAACGGCAACTCAACATAGGCCCACAATTGTCCACTGGATAAGCTCTGGATGGTATGAATCAAAGCACCAAACATGTCTTCTCTTATCTAACCAGAAATCTCCAGCAAATTCCAACATTCAGCCCTACTACAAATTTTCAAACAAGGCAATAAAGTTATTTTTTAAAACACTGGGCCTCTTACTGCCTGACCAATTTGAATATGTAACATGACCTGAACGGCTAAGGAACGGGTCAAGTGATCTGTTCGTCATTTCGTTCTGTGCTGAGCGAGTTCGCATAATTCGCGTTTGTAAAATGTTATCGACATCGCCAGACTTACAATAACTTGAAAGGCACATACAAATCTAGCCCATCTATTTAACCCGTTCAGTGCCATCTGACGCAGACATAATATTCGTTAAGTCAAAACCAAACACCCTGGATGTCCCAGGAAACAGTGATGGATTCAAAGTGGTGTCAGCAAGCCCTTGCAGTTGCGGGGGCTCATGGGGATGTATGCCTCCTGCTGACACCACTGTGCGTCCGTGTTTCTTGTGGAGGGATGGATTATTTGGCGTTGAATTAACTCATTCTATCCCAGACACACCACAGGAAGATAAGGATCGACCATGATAGTTCAAGGGTGATGCCAGAATAGCTTGGCGCCTATGGGCGCCAAGCTATTTTGGCATCACCCTTGAACTATCATGGTCGATCTGTGTCCTGCACTGCAATGCAGTCTTCCGAGGACAACAGCAAAATTTAAAGATTTCGGTGTTGGGGTAGAATGAGTTAACGTGCATTTCATAACACGGCTGGCGTAAAGGGATTTACCGCTTCTTGAACATGCAGCCACCGTTACTATTTACAGTTCTGGTGGCTGCACCTATGTATAAGAGGAGTAAATAGGAAGAAAAGAAAGACAATAATAATAACAATAATAATAATGCAATAATAATCATAATGGTAAACACTACTACTACTACTACTGCTACTCCTACTGCTAAAGGTCGTTTGACATCGGAGCGCCACAACATGTTTCGCAAATATCTCCGCAAAGAGCCACTTTTCTATACCAGTCTTAGAACAAATACCATTCAGTGACAGTTGACCTAATACGATTTACTTTTAACAACTCGAACAATGTGCCAGTTTTGCTGTACCTTCGTAAAAATTCGGATTTTTTTTCATGAAATGACTGATTTTACATCCCTAGATGTGCCCAAGTTCTATTAAGCCCAGCATCAGAAAGACCAATTTTCACGTGAACTGGCGAAGTTTCAAACCTGAGTTGAAACAGCGCACACATACATGAAGTCTGCATGCTTGACATCGATATTGAAACCTGCCGGCGCTCTATTTGGGGTATTCAAAATGGCTTGTTCTTGTCTTTTCACCAAATTTTTGCGACTGTACAGCAAAATCAACAAATCATAGTTTAGTAAAACATATTCCACATTAGGTGAATTCAGTACTAATTGATATTTGTTCTTGCGGTGGTACAGAAAAGTGTATCTGTGCGGAGATATTTGGGAAAGACGTTGCGCGCTCCGATGTCAAACGGCCTATATTACTTATAATCATAATGTCATGCTTGTTAATGCCTGATAAATGTTTGTTTCTTTACCACTCATGTACGAAGTCATGAAGCTGTAAACTTTCTAATCCTTGATCGTGTCGTATCAGCGACAGCGCGGGCTCGTCAGGATCAACGCTTCTTGATCAGACCAATTTGTATTCATGTTCTGCGGCCGGTCGCGGCTTTTGGTCGTTGAATGAACAAAACATTTAAGAAACAAAATAAAACAAAACAAAATACGCGCCCAGTGCCGAGGAAAAGTGAATGCTATCTAACTACAAGAGGTATAGATCCTCACGAGCCCCCGCAACTGCTTCTTGCTGAGACCACTTTGTGTCCATGTTTTTTGGACAGTTGTTTGCATCTGATCGTTCAGTGAACACAGACTTCAGAAATTAATATGTACATTCAGTGTCAGAGAAGGGCTTAAATATTACACAATAGAGCGATTCATTCATAGTTAGCAAAGGTCCTCGGGCCGAGGTCGACCGCAGTGGGCCCACTGCGGCTGAAGTGGAGCGGCTGTTGTAATTGTGGTGGTCAATGAAGATGTTGATGGTACTTCTGGTGGGGGTTGCGCTGGCGGTGGAGATGATGCCGGTGGAGGTTGTAATATCTTTGAAACTTACAGTTCACGGCGTCCAGATACCCACCGGAGCAATGACCTGAACCTCGCACAATTGCAGTATGTCGGAGGACTTCCTCACTCTCACGTACCTACCCGGGATAGGCTTGTAACATTGAAGGGTCACCGTGGCCCCGTTCCCCACCACGCCATCGTAGTGAAAGCACGTGACACCCGTGGCGTCAGAGTTGGAAGCTGGGTCATCGTTCAGCACGTCTACGTAAAAGTCTTTAAGGCGGTTGCCTGGTGGAAGACAGACATGAGCATGTCGTTTGAAACATAATATTTTGGCACATTCAGCGATAACAGACGCGGCACGTGGCGTATAGTTCAAGGACGGTGCTAGACATGACAAAAGACTAGCTCGTAGTCGAAGCACACACCAAGACACATCGCTTGAGTCCCTGCTATGTTAAAAACGCACAAGGGTCGTGGCGTTGCGCTGAACGATAGAAATATACTGCTCAACAAAAGAAACGCGATTTTTTTCACCATAGCGCTTTTCTTTGTAAATATGCGTAAACCGGGTTATTTTGACGTCATTCATTAGAAAATGTTATGAAGAGTGTGTTATGTCGTGTGCAAATAGAATGTTTGGTCTTAAAAATGGGGCGGTCCGTGGCGCAGTGGTTAAGGCTCCTGCCACCAATGCTAGAGGTGCGAGGTTCGATACCGGGTTTCGGCGTCGGATTTTTCTCCTCTAGTAAGTGTCACCGTTAATTCGGGCGGACCGTCGGGGGTTCTTTCTCCGGGTTCTCCGGTTCTTCCACCCCCTCCACTTTGGTACCGGTTTCAGGCCACTTAATAAATTTCAAATACAAGCGATCAAAATTTCCGAAAACTCAGTAGCTGAGCTGACCCTTCGCACCACGTGAATGTCCTGTGTCTGTCTTGTACTATGTTTGTCTTCAGAGTGAATGCGTGTGTCACGTGAGCGTGCGTGTTGGGTGCAGTTCGCGGCGCTTTGAGCCGATTCGCCGAATCGGGAAAACGCGCCTATATAATAACCATTATTATTATTAAAAATCGCACATCGAGGAGTTATGACGTCATCAGTGACACTACCATCACAGGATATTGAAAGTAAAATGGAGAGCATCTGCAGACACAGCTGAAAGCCAACCAATGTGCAGTGTCACTAAGGTCCGTGTCATAAAAATCAGGCCTGTTTGCTCTTGACCTACTTTTCGTTTAATCAAACTTCACTTACTTCACTTACGCCTGTCACCCCTCCCAGGGTATAGGCCGTCGAAGAGAGACCTTCAGCGACTCCTGTCCTGTGCTTCTCCTTCGATTTTACTCCAGGTGGTTCCCAGTCTCTTCATGTCTGCTTGGAGGTCTTGACGCCAGGTGTTTCTCGGCCTGCCTCTTTTCCTCTTTCCCTGGGGATTCCTTGACAATGCCTGCCTAGTGATACTGGAAACTGGCTTTCTCAGACTGTGACCAATCCATCCCCATCTTCTTCGCCCAATTTCATTCTCTGCTGTTATCTGCTCTGTTCTCTCCCAGAGTCTGATGTTGCTGATCTTCTCTGGCCAGTGGATTTTCAAAATTCTTCTAAGGCAACTGTTAATGAAGATCTGCACTCTGTTGACTGTGGTTTTTGTGAACCTCCAAGTCTCTGCTCCATATAGGAGAACTGCTTTTACGTTGGAGTTGAAAATCCGGACTTTGGTGTGTTGTGACAGCTCTCTGGAACTCCACACCTTTTTCAGATGGAGAAAGGCTGCTCTGGCTTTACCGATTCGTGCTCTGATATCTGCATCAGTGCCACCTTTTTTGTCGATGATGCTCTCGAGATAGGTGAAGGCTCCACCTCATGCAGCGGGGTGCCACTAATTAGTTAGTTAGTTATTTGGGTTTAACGCCGAGCAGGCGACTAAGGCCATCTCACGGCGGAGGGGGTGCCAGCAAGCAAGACTGGTTCTTCCCTGGTTGCGTTCAGCCTCATTGTCTTTGTTTTCTGTTTGTGGATGGTGAGGCCCACTTGGGACGAGATGTCAGCAAGCCTCGTGGTCTTGTCCTGCATTTGTTGATGAGTGTGGGACAGTAACGCCAAGTCGTCTGCAAAATCGAGGTCGTCAAGCTGTGTCCACAGAGTCCACTTTATTCCGCTTCTTCTCTGCTCTGTGGTCCTCTTCATGACCCAGTCTATGGCCAGTAGGAAGAGGAACGGAGACAGTAAACACCTCTGCCTGACGCCGGTTCTGACCTGGAGCTCCCTGCTGAACTGCCCTTTGTGGATCACGCGACATGTCATGCCATCGTAGCTGCTCTTGATCAGGCAGACGAGCTTTGTCGTAATGTCGTAGGAGTTTCCACAAAGTCTCTCGGTCCACGCTGTCAAATGCTTTCTCGTAATCCACAAAGTTGACGTACAGCGGGGAGCTCCACTCCAGAGACTGCCCCACGCGGGAGAGTGGCAATCTGGTTTGTACATGATCGGTTTTTCCTGAATCCTGCTTGCTGGTCTCTCAGCTTGGGGTCGACGGAACTCTTCATTCTCTCCATGATGATCCTGTTGAAGACCTTTCCTGGTACTGACAGCAACGTGATTCCTCTGTAGTTGGAACACTTGCTGAGGTCGCCTTTCTTGGTAAGCTTGATTAGATACCCCTCCTTCCAGTCAGCCGGCATCACCTCCTCTTCCCAGATCTTTCCAAACAGTGGGTACAGCATCTCTACTGTTGTTTCTAGGTCTGCTTTCAGAGCCTCCGCTGGGATGCCATCTGGCCCTGCTGCTTTGCCGTTCTTCAAAATTGCCACTGCTCTTCTTATCTCTTTCCGGCTGGGTCTGTCACAGCTGATGGGTAGGTCAGTCTCTGCTGGCTGGATGTCTGGGGGGTATGGCGGGGTGGGTCTGTTCAGCAACTCTTCAAAATACTCGGCCCATCTGTCAAATTGGTCTGCTCTGTCTGCAACAGGCTTGCCTTCTTTGTCTTTTACTGGTCTTTCTGTATGGCCATACTTGCCTGACAATCTTCTGGTAATGTCGTCGAGCTGTTTCATGTTGCCGCTGCCTGCTGCCTTTTCTGCCTCTGCTGCTAGGTTATCTGTGTAGGCTCTCTTGTCTGCCCTGATACTCCGCTTCACCTCGCGGTTGGCTTCCGAGTATTCCTCATGTGCCCTTGCTTTGGCCGCTCTCGTGCGACTGTTGTTAACAACTGTTTTCTTCTGCTTCTTCACTTCTATCTTGTTCAAGGTCTGTGCTGACAGCCAGTCCTTGTGATGGTGTTTCTTGAACCCCACAGTGTCTTTGCAGGTTGAGTTCAGTGCCTCTTTAACTGCCTTCCACTGCTGCTCTGTGGTGACCGCATCCTCTTCATTTACTAGCTCCTGTAGCGCTTGAAACCGGTTGGACAGCACCAGTTTGAACTCTTCTCTCACTCCCGTCTCTCTCAGAAGGCCCACATTATAGCGCTGTCTTCTTGTTGTCCCTGTGCTGCTTTTCTTTAACTTGAGCTTTATTCTTAAGGTAAGCAGATGGTGGTCTGAGGCGACATCTGCTCCCCTCCTCACTCGAACATCTTGAAGGGATCTTCTAAATTTCTTTATGGTCTATTTGGTTCTCTGTAGTATGGTCAGACAAGACCCACGTTGCTTTGTGTATTCTTTTGTGTGGGAAGATGCTGCCTCCAATGACAAGTCTGTTTAGAGCACAAAAGTCTACGAACCTGTCCCCGTTCTCACTCACTTCCCCTAGTCCCTGTCTCCCCATCACCTCTTCGTATCCGGTGTTGTCCTCCCCTATTTTAGCATTAAAATCACCCATGACGATGGTGATGTCTCGCTCCGCACATTTGTCCACAGCACTCTGGAGTCGGTCGTAGAACTCTTGTTTCTCTTCCTCATCACTGTCATTGGTGGGCGCATAACACTGGATGACGTTCAACTTGATCTTTCTCCTAGTTCTAAAGGCTGCTGTGATAATTCTTGGCCCAAGAGGTTCCCAGCCCATCAGCGCTCTCTGTGCCACTGGTGACAGCATGAATGCTACACCTTCTGTATGGGGGGCATTCTCCTCTTCATGACCTGAACTTGATACAGAATCATCTCGCCACTTAACAGCCTTTTCTGGCCAGACTGCGTCCATCTGGCTTCACTGATACCTAGCAGGGAAAGGTTGTACTTTTGCATTTCCGCTGCTATCTTGGCGGACTTCCCGCTCTGGTACATGGTCTTGACATTCCATGTGCCCATGATTGTGTCCCTGAATAGAGAGAGGCGGCTCGGTCCTGCGGCTTCCGAAGACTTCCGGCTCTCACCACACGTCATAAATCTTCTGGTAGAACCTTTCTCCTCCAGGAAAGGAATGGCTGTTTGTCTTTTCGTCGGCGTTTTTGTAGCTATTTCTTTATTTGCAGGGTGGGGAAGCTACCCCCCCCCCCCCCCCCGCCCAACCCCCTTACTAGGAGGACCAGAGGTTTTCTGTCGGGGTCTCCTTTCCTTAGACCATGTTGGTTTACGGCACCTTATTTCATTCGGTGCACCTCTCTCGCGAGGGAACCCTATCCACCACCCAGGAGACGCGCCTCAACGCCATATGGTCCCAGCGCGAGGTTTGTTTATCAAAGGCACCTAAATAATCAACATGACCTACAAACATGAAAATCAAAAAGTTCTTTATTTTGATGTTAGTGGCCATATTTACCCGATCAAATGGATATGGGTGTGTTCGTTATCTGTGCATCAGTCAATGGAGCATACAAAATGGTTTGAAAATAATTCACATTAAGTCAAAAAATATTTATTAAGAAAATGATGTGCACCGGAAGTTCTGGTTCTCTGATGAATTTTTCGAGTCAAATTTCATTTGAGGCAGTTAATATCATAATCAATCAACACAACTTATGTGTTAAAACATAACACAAAAAAACTTGCTTCACAGAGTGTGTCCAGTTTTGCTTATTTTCACCACTAATGAAACCCTGTGTCCTCCAAAGTAGCCATGGGCGATAACTCATCCAATTTTTGTGTGAAGGTAGCTCACACAGTAGGCTGAACATCTGAAGTAAGCAACAAATAAAATGTTCTTGTTGTGCTGTCTGTGTGGCTCTTTATTTGCGGGTACACTTGCAGACACTTGTCGCGTTTTTAATGGAAGTCAGTATATATACAAGAAAGGAATGAACCAGAAAAGCAACCTACCTGGAGCTCCTATGCCACCATAAACTCACGTAGAAGGTTGTAGTCAATGCACAAGCCACTGCCAGCTACTGCGATGTGAAAGATTTCAGACCTCCCGCGATTTTGTCCAGAAGGTTTTGGGATAAATATATTCCATGTCATTAGTATAAAATAACGGAAAGAAGAAAACATTTACATCTTGACAGCAAAATGGCGTCCTATTCTTGTTCCTATTTCGACGCGGCGTTAAACCCAAATAACTAACTCATAATTTGACGCCTTCTTGCGGTACATATGACCCCTTGAGAAAACTCTATACGGGAAAATACTAAGTAATTTTGCACCACAATCTAAATCTTTTTACCAAGACAGATCTGCGGCGAAGATGAAATTACGTCTTCAAAAATGTAGATTTTTTTCGGTCTAACGACGAAAACGATCCACCCCACGCTCAACTTGGTGCGCCACGACATCTACAATCATCTAAGTTTATGCGTCACCGATTCTGAACGGATAAAACGGTTCTCGAGGGCCCCCCCTCCCCCTAAAAAAAAAAACAACACAAAACAACAAATAAATAAATAAAATTCTAAAAAAAATTGAAAATAATAAAATAAATAAATAAATAAATAAATAAAAATTTAAAAATAAAGAAAATAAATAAATAATTAAAAAAAAAATCAATGAGGCCCAGCCTGGGTTAACAAGAGACTGGCTACAGTAACCAAGCCACCGTACAACGAGAGTAGATTTGAACCAATCATGATACTTGAGAGTGGCGTCAGAATGGCTTGCTCTGTTCTCTCTTTCTCGTGATTATTATTATTATTGTTTTTGGTCTTTCACGTCTTTCAGATGTTTTTATTCATACAGGATGACATCTTTACTTTCTCTCGTGTGTTCTTTTCTGTTCTACTTTTTTCCACACCACCAGAGGAAGTTCATTTTTTCCTATACTGAAATGGTTTCAACGTCGCTTTATAGTTTCTTTTTCATACGAACCCCTTGCAGCAACAATTATTTACTTCATTTGAACGAGGGTAACATCACACATCAGCCCATGACCTATGACCTACCGCAGCAGTCTCCCCTGTTGGTGATGAGGACAGCGGTGACGTCATAAACCTGCTCCAGGTCCACCCGCCACCATGGATTGTTTTCACCGACTTCGGTGTGAGTGCAGGAATTCATGAAGAAATTGGAGTTTAGGTTGAGATCGACAGCGAGATCGGCGTCTAAATTACTGACGTGCCTGGAGCTCTCAGCGGCTGGTTTGTACGCCGCCACGTTGTAGTACACCTTGGCTGCACACACATTCCAGACACAAATAACTACAAAATATAAAGCGTGTAAAACCAAGGTGACTCGAGGCATGTATCCAGACGGCGAAGCGCGGCATTGGAGCGGAGTTGAAGTTTGTGGCGGCAACGAAAAACATTGAGAGCAGAAATAAAGAATGCGTGAATCCAGATATTATATATAAGTATGTACCCACTAAAAAAAACATGAAAATACCTTTAACCCACCCCATTCTTTCCCAACACCTTACATCTACTTCCCTGTCACTTAAGATCCAGAATCAGAAGAAACGGCAGTTAACAGTTCGCTAGGAAACAAAATCCGGTTAGCAACATGTTAAATGGCTGACAAAAAAGAAAAGTCTTGAAGTGAACTTTGATAATGTGGGCAGATTCCGCCATTTCAATTGGCAGCGAGTTCCACACACTTGGGGCTAAAAAGGTGAAAGAACGCTCCCTGACAGTCTTCATGTTAAGCTTCGGGATTTTAAAAAAGTTTTTTCACTGGAGAAACGGAGGGTACGTGAATGCTGATAAACAACTTGGCCGAAAGGTACGGCGTGAGCGATCCGTCAAAATGTCGATAGGTGAAAATTGCAAGTTTGTACTGGCAGCGGAATTTCACGGGCAGCCGGTGCGGCTGTTTCAGCAGAGGCGTAATGTTGTCTCTTTTTCGTTTCTTCAAGATGAGACACGCCGCATTGTTCTGAATCATCTGCAAGCGTGAAATCTGGTCTGCCGGTAAACCTGCCAGTACAGAATTGCAATAATCGAGCCTAGACGAAAGAATGCATTGACAAGTCTTGAAGCCGCACTTTCTGTGAGTCACGGTCTGAGGGAAGAGATTCTTCGCAACTCAAGGAAACCAGCTCGGCAGACGCTACTGATACGATCATGCATGGAGAGCGTCGAATCAATCTTCACGCCCAGATATTTGACACAGTCTGGAAACGAACGCATGAAACCAATGTCTGCGAACTCGCGAAATTGTTAGCGAAATTGACCACTTCACTACCAATGGCGGAAATTAGAAGGACTCGTTTGGACTTGTTTTGGACTGGGTACATAAATTATATGGATTGATTGATTGTACATTGCTTAACGTCCCGACAGCAACAAGGCTTTCTCAGGACGTGCCTGCACTGCTTGTGAAAAAAAAGAAAGAAAGAATATTGAATGCATGTCGCCAGCCGGTCCAATACGTTAAAAAAACCTACGCCATGAGGCCTAAATAAAGCTAAGACCATTTAGCAACACACATCCAATATCAAGAGCTACAAGCAGTGCCGACAGTAGGGAGAGTTTAAAAAAGGAAAATACAGGTGAATGGATCGACCAAGGGTAGACAGAAACACATGCCCCCAGAATAGAAGGAAAACCCACCCTGTGGGGCCGACCAGGGTGACCCTGGGAACTAAAACGTAGTTAACCCCATTCAAGTCCCCCAGGGCAGACCCGGGTGGGGGATAAATTATATGGAGCAACATCTTGCCTGATATAGTGCCAATTACAGACAGATGTGATTACTTGACCCGAATCAAAATGTCCTCGTCTGACGACTCGGACATTTTGATTCGGGTCTCTGCCTGTTATCGGCACTATATCAAGCAACATGTTCAACAATATAATAGTATATCAACCGAGCCGTCCAATAATGCTGGGCACAAGGGCTGACTCCACTTACAAAGATTGAAGCTGTAGAATGAAAGATTTTTGTACTGTCTGCTTTTATGTAGGAGATTTCCACCGATGCACATACTTTTAAGGAGCAACTGAGAGCCTTCATAAAATCGAGAACCCTCTGTGTCGACAAAATGTTAGCAACGGAAGCCCGCCCTGAAGCCGATCGCTTTATGCTTTTGTAAGCATTTTATTTAGGCATGTTTAACTCATTTGAGACGTGTCGCGTATCCGGAGGCGGCACGTCTCAAATGAGTTAACCTTTTTTTTTTTTAAAAAACTAGACGCGTAAAGCAAAGAAGAATGACAATCTAGAATATGCTGCTTGACCCCTTCAGTGCCAGATGATTACGTTTTTTTTAAAGCATTGTTAATTCAACGTCAAAGCCGTCAAACAAGGATACAAAGCGGTTTCAACAAGAGGCATAGATCCGCATAAGCCCCCGCAACTGCGGGGGCTCATGCGGGTCTATACCTCTTGCATGTGGGGGGGTATTCAATTTTTCTCGGCAGTGAAGGTTTAACTTCTGATAATCGGGTAACCGGATCGTACAATACATTAACAACACAACAATACGAATGACTTATACTTACAGGATTGTGACGAAGACGTGTTGGTCTTTGTGATGTCAGACTTAAAAGTCGCAAGTGTTTCCTGCTCGCTGCTGAAGTTAGCCTGCAGAGCGGTGATTTCAGCGTTTTGTGCTGACACCTGGTGCTGAAGGCTGTAGATGGTACTTCTCTGGTCCGCAGACGCTTGACGTAGCTCGGCGTTAGTGTCCGCCACTTGAGTCACCAGAATAGAGATCGTAGCGTTCTGGTCCACAACAGCCTGACGTAGCTCGGAGCTAATCTCCTTTAGGTCTGACACCTGCTTCTGGAGACTATCAATTGTGGTCGTCTGGTTTGTGTTTTGTTTCAGGAGACTGGAGATTGTGGTCGTCTGGTCTGACACCTGTTTCTCGAGCCTGTCAATTGTGGTCGCCTGGTCTGTGTTTTGTTTCTGTAGGTCTGCCACTTGGCTCCGTATACTGGAGATAGTCCCGTTTTGCTCTGCAGACTCCTGACGTAGTTCTTTGTTAGTGTTCGTTAGTTCCGATATTTGCCGCGCTAGAAGATTGATAGTGGTGTTGTGGTTTACAGATGCCTGACGTATCTCGACATCAGTGTTGTGTAGCTCTATCACCTGCTCCTCCAGCGCCTCAGTGCGGTTTGCCTGCCCCTGTTGAAGTGCAGTAACCGTGTGCCAGAGGGCGCTGCTGGTGTCGGTGTGTGTGGCGTGTGACAGCGCCACCTGCTGGTTCAGCTCCTCCAGTTTCCGCCTCAACTGAAGCAGCTCCGCGCCCACCGTCTCCATGGTAACCAGCCGGTAGCCCGCCGCCAGCAGCAATGGTGAGTCACTCGCCAGGCACTGTGTCGCCACAGCCTCGCGTTGCACACTGCACGTGTAGTTGCCTCCCCTGGCGTGTGGATCAAGATCAAGGTGAAAGTAACCGTTGTGGAGGGTTGTGGTGGGTAAGCGGCGCCCTGAAGGGTCCTGGGACACGACAAACAAGTTCTGATGAACGCGTGGCAATTTTGTATGAGAGACGTACCACGCCAAAGTGACTCGCACGCCAGATGGACACGGGGTCTCTTTGGCGTACGCCAAAGAGACCCCGTGTCCATCTGGGGTGCGAGTCACTTTGACGTGTTAAGTGGCGAGAAAAGGCACGTGGCGCCCTGAAGGGTTCTGCGGCACAAGACGAACTGCTTTCATTACTGGCGTATAGACCATTTTTCTTCATACTTTTACTAACAATTTCAAACCATGAAAAAGCTTTCTGCAATACCTCCTTGTTCGTACCCCGTGCTCCAGGGGTCAGTTGCGCGAGTCAGCGGAAATCCGATGGAATCCACTAAGGAAGGTGCTCCTGTACCGGAAAACTTTGCTCAGTGGTTTGCACAGGACGTAAGCTAACCCATACTTAAGAGGGCCGGTCCTTCACTAGACACAATGCCGACCCAGACCCGCTTTTCATATGCATATCTTCAGTAAACTCCGCGGACATAACAAATCGCCAGGGGACTCAGTTGTTTTTGTTATATCCGATGTTTGTTTTAAACGAAGTAATTTACGTTGAAAAACTGCTGCTGGGACTTTTGAAAAAGTACTGCTATATCCGACTTTTGTTATATCTGACCTTTATTATAAGCGGAGTAGACTGTAGGGTACTCGTTATTGTCGTTTAATCCATTCAGCCCTGACGCACTACAGCAGGAGATGGCTCGACCATGATAATTCTAGGGTAGTGCCAGATTAGCTTGGCGCCTGTCGGCGCCAAGCTAATCTGGCACTGCCCTTGAATTATCATGGTCGAGCCATCTCAGTCCTGCAACTAGTGCATAGTCATTAGATGACGTCTCCAAAATTTAGGAATTACGGCCGTCGGGCGGAATGAGTTCAACATTAATATAATAATAATAATAATAATAATAATAATAATAATAATAATAATAATAATAATAATAATAATAATAATGTTTATTTTTAAGGCGCCTATACTTTCGATATAAAAGCTCTAGGCGCCGTACAAATTAATGACATACTAACATACACACACCTTGCATCCTACAGCACATATATATGCCCTAACATACACACTCACGCAACAAGATATACAAGGAAAATAAACTTAGCAGAGCCGTAAACACACCAAGAAGAAATGCTCACACCAAAGATATACGTGTACCATAAAACTAATAACGGATACCGTCGGGGGTTCTTTCTCCGGGTACTCCGGTTCTTCCACCCCCCCCCCCCCCCCCCACTTTGGTACCGGTCTCAGGCCACTTTACAAATTTCAAATACAAGCGATCAAAAATTCTCTGTAACTTCAGTAGCTGACTGGCCCTTCGTCTGTCTTGTACTGTGTTTGTCTTAAATGGCGTAAATCCGTGTCTGTTTCGTGAGTGTGTGTGTTGGGTTTCAGGCGCGGCGCTTTGAGTCGATTTCCCCAAAATTGAGAAAAAGCGCCTATATAATAACGGTATTATTATTATTATTAGGCAGCTCTCACTGACAGCAACAACAAAAACAGAAATAAAATAATTATAACGGTGAATGCACTTTTAAGGGAATAAACGTTGTGGATGCTGGCTCATTACATATAGACTCGTATAATTTTTGTGTGTGCTGAACGTAAAGTGTTTCGAGCCAGCATCCACAACACCTAACGTTTTTTTGTAGGGTGACCAGTACTGTAGACACGAATAGTAAACCCTTCGCTGCCGAGAATAGGTTAATACCACCCAAATGTAAGAGGTACGGATCCACATGAGCCCCCGCAGTTGCAGGGTCTCAAGAGGATCTGTGCCATTTGCCGGTACCAATCTGTATACGCGTCCTTATATTTATGGCGTCACGTGACTCACCGTCCAAACGACGGACACAGGCGGAGAGCCCAGGCTAAGAAATTCGCCACACTTTAGGCGCGTGTCCGGAAGCGACGTGTTTCCGGCACCAGTGGCATCCTGGGTGTGCTCGATGGTCACGTGCAGCTGGGCATCTGTCGTCGTCGGTGGCTCTGTGGAAATGAACGCGTGATGGGACATAAGACTCTGGTCAGTCGTTCGGGTGTGAAAAGAGGAACTAACCCCTTTGCCGTCGAGAAAAACGTGAACGCGATCTAACTGCACGAGACATAGATCCTCATCAGCCCCCGCGACTGCGGGGGCTGATGAGAATCTATGCGGCCTCTTGCCGAGACACTTCGCATCCATGTTCTTTGGACAGTTGTGGCTTTTCAGTGCTCGTTCATTGAACACATTTCAGAAACAAAATGTAGGTATGTTGGCATGTAAGGGGTTAAAGGGATGGAACACTGTACCCAGGAGATCCGGCCTAGTTTATGGATACATTAATCCTTTCACTGCCAGTGGTCTCACATTGTGGCGTGTTTCTGAAATCTTTCTATTCAATGTCAAGGAGACCCGTGTCTTAGAACTATCTGGTGGGAAAAAAACAACATGTCTAATGCTTTTCAATAATGGGGAAAGTGCTAAAAGTTGAATTACCTAAATTATCCCTAAACGGGACGCCTTTAAACTATCAACAGAGTGTACACTTTACATCAAAATTATCTTGAGAATTCATATTGAAGACATATTAAATAAAGCAAGAAAAAGACTTAACTTTAAAAAATATATAAACTCACAACCATGGAGTCAGGACATTAAATCTTTTTTACACCTTGGTACATCTTTAGTTAGATCAACACTTATATATGGTCAGGAAGTCTACTTTACTGCCCCAGCTACACTTCTAAAGAAACTGCAAAGCATTGATAGTAAAGCAGTTAAATTAGCCCTTGGAGTGTCAGTTCATACTAATACTTTAAAAGCCTAAAAGAAGCAGGTATTCTGCCTTTGTAGTCTGACCAACGTAAATTAAGGCTTCCTCAGACGGAGAAACGAAACGAAACATTTCGTGGAAATGTCCGCATTTCAGACATTTCTCCAACATTTCACCGTTTCACGAAATGCGAAACGACACATTTCACGAAATAGAACTTGTCTCTATTTTGCGAAACATTTCGCCGAAACATTTTACCCGTCACCCAATCAGCTCCGTCCGCTCGGTCACACCCCAATCTGACGTCATTCAAGCCCAAACACTGAGGACTGCAACGGTAAAGCGATGCCGTGGAGTCAGGTCTATTATGGCTAGAATTGCGTGATGTGACGCACGATTCTGTACGATTTAAGCGGAGAAATCATTTTCGAAATGGAATCTATCAAGTATCATCACTAAAGTACCACCAAAATATAATTTTAGGTCAGTTTTCTGAACCCCACTTTCATCGGCTGCTCTTCGAAGCCGCCTACAAGATGGCGGCTATCGCTTCGAGACGGCGGCATCCTCGATTCACTTGGACCAGCCTTGTTTACGCATTCAAAAGCGCTTACGTTTATTCGATATGGTCGGCAATTCACTTTAATTGTGTAAGTGAAGGCACACATGTCTTATATGTTTAGTTTTTAAGCGTCAGTAGTCAGAAATATGACCCGATATCCACCGATACAAACCAGAGCATGTGTCAGTGAACAGTTACTTCCCCTGTACCAGGCGAAATGAATTTTCACCGCGTTTCTGCGTGTGCGGAAAAGGCATTTCGATGCAATGAAAATGTTTCGTTTCTTGTGCATTTCGTTTCTCCGTGTAGGGAAGCCATTAGCAACTGCAAAATACATTGTCCGAAGCCTGTCCGTCAAAAATTCAGTACGAGAAGACATTTTTAGACGCAGATGTGGATTTCCCGAAGACATCGCAAACAATCCCGTATCTTATATCTATACGCAACTATGTCAACGATGCTATAGAAAACTGCAATATAGATATCATGTCTATACCAGTTTTACCAGTAACACCTACTATACCTCCATGGAAACATATTAATGCTACTTTCGATATAGATTACACAGATTTGAAAAATAAAATAAGGATGTAAACGTTTTAGCAAATTTAGTGAAAGAAAAATTACAGAAAACATATTTTAAACATTTGAAAATTTTCACAGATGGGTCTGTCTTAGATTTTTCAGGCTGTGGTGCAGGCTTTGTTAATCCGGATCTCAAAGTGAAGAAATGTTTTTATCTCGGTAAAAGATTTTCTATATTTTTTGTCTGAACTGTATGCGATTCTCATGGCACTAAATTATATTCAACTTATACCTTATGACATATTTAACATTTTGATTTGTGTCGATTCTAAATCTGTCCTATATAGTCTAAAAAGCTTGGATTGTAAAACAAGAAAAGACTTAATATATGAAATAAAACATATTATAAGCTGTATTATGTCCAGAGGAATAGGGATATATTTTCTTTGGATACCCTCACACTGCGGAATCTATTGCAATGAAATTTGTGACAGACAAGCAAAAAAGGGAGCTATATATTAAAAAAAAAAACTCAGCAGTTTGTAATAATATGCAATTATCTCTACATGAACTGTACTCTGTGCTAAACAGGTTTTTTTTTTCCCAAAGATGATATGAAATATATTTATCATGTTCCACCTTGTTCAAGAAAAACAGCTTCGTTGATATACAAGTTAAGACTAAATTCTTGGAAAACAAAATTCTCAAAAGACATCAAATGCGAGTGCTTAAGTTCCATCTCTGTTAAACATATAATCTGTGAATGTCCTATTACAACGAATCTGTTGACACAAAATAACATAACAGTTGAAAAAATTAGCAGAAAATATGTAGGACATCTTACTGACATAGAAATATGGCAATTCAAATAGTTAATATCATAATTCAAGTCCGGTGGGTAAACTATTATAAGTAATTTGTGTGTGGGTTTGGATTTTAATTATTGCTATTCTTTGATATTAACAAGTTGAGTGTTTGGTTGTTGATTTTGTTTTATATTTTTGGGTCTAATATCAACAATTTATGAAAAGACGTTAAATAAAATCCTGACGACCCGCCGTCCAAGGAATGTACATACACATACGTGGCGTCAGCAAGAGAAATACACATCCCCATGATCCCGCGCAAATGCGGGTAATCACAATGTTTCTTGCAGCTGGATCATTTTCGATTTTTTCGACAGCAAGGGGGTTAAATATTAGGAACGAACAAAGCGAGCAAATTCGTGCAACATTCTTGAAAATGTAGATCTAAAAGTATGCAATATGTCGCCTCCTCAGTACCCCAGCTCCCTTTCCGCCCAGTCTTTACCTGCCACAGTAAGGGTGATGTGTTGTGTCAGAGGCTCCCGCCCGTCATGCAGCATCACGCTGACGCCATATGTGTCGTCATCCGCAGTGCCGACGTCACCCAACGTTAATCCCGCTGGGCGTTCCTGAGTCACGCGATCCCATGACGTCATAAACTTGTCTGCAAAATAACTTGCGAAGCTGCCGCTTTTGTTGGAAAACCAGAACTGGACGATGACGTTTTCCTCACTTTCTGTGACGTAGGACCAGGGAAAAGTGACATTGTCACCAGCGCAGCGTAGGAGCTTACCGCCATTTTGTATGTCTGATGTCCACTGGAAAGCACGACTTTTTGCTGAAATCAGATTAATCCGCCCTCGTCATTTTCACAGAATCAATTTAGCTGCATCCTAAACATAATACGATTGAAAGTGCTCATGCACAACTGTAAATACAAAAATAAATTTAAACAAAAACTATTAAAAAAAATCTTTAACCCGTTCACTCCGAGAAACACTGCACACCACTGCAAGACGTATAGGTCCTCATGAGCCGCCGCAGTTGCCGAATCCGCCATCATAGGATCTACACCTCTTGCTGCAACCGAGTCAAATTTCCTTTGAAGGCTTGGGAACTTTCACGTCGAAATTATAATGAATTTCAAAACACAATCTGCGTTCACTGGCAGTGAAGGGGTTACCACCGACTATTCACTAACTAGGGAGTCGTTCCGCGTAAACGTAACCTCACTAGTATCACAAGTATTGTAAAATAAAATTGCAATGGCAACCCACACACACACACCGATCTCCAATACCCCCACCCCGCACAACTCACCAATCCATACACACACATACATACAAACCCAATTTAGGAAATATAAACCTACAAGAAATGGAAGTTTGGTGATCCGTTAAAGAAATCTTCGCAAAATGCAACATTTTGCTTCAGAAACTGCGATTAAAAAAAGAGGAGGTTGGATGTCCGACCTTCATAAGACCTTCGTTTCGCAGACGTGTCACCGATCTCGGACCTATGTATCGGATGTACACACAGACACAGACACACACACACGCACATGTATACCCTACTTTGTTCGCTTCGAAATAACCCTGACATTTTTCCGCTTACTAAACTTAAATAATGTCGGTGGAAATGAACCTTATTCTTATGACTCCGGAACTCGATCCACAACATTTTTTAAACATGATAATGATTTGTTCGTAAAGTTATTTATTGTGAACGTCTGAGATATAATTACAATAAAAATGAACCTATCATATCACACAAACAAATTAGTTTGTAATGAGTTAAACTTTGACCTGATGGAATTGCCGCCACGTCAGATGTATTCTACTTTGTTCGCTTCGAAATAAACGTGTCATTTCTCCGCTTAAGGTTGTAGGACACACCTGTTTCGCGCATCTTTTCTGCGCATTAGATACCGCTATCTTGCGTCTGCCGTGACCTGAAACTAGAGGTCACCGAAAAAAACCGCCGTACGGCAAGTCGTATTGCAAACAAGCTCAATTTATCGATAATTGACAAAAGATATATACTGTCTGAAATAGGTGTGTACGCTGACTGTTTCTATGCATAAAATGTTGTGTTTCCTCAGAAATAAGATACTTTTGCATAAGTTGCGACAAGTCATCGAGCGTCAGTAGTAACGCATAACCATTTCTCAGAAGAAGAAAAAAAAATGAACGGGCCAACCGAACGGGAGCCAGGAAAACAACAAAATCTCTTTAAACATCAGGAAGGAAAAGGTAAAGTAAAGTAGAAAAAGAGGTTGGTGGTGTTTGCTAAGTGACTAGAACACGAGTTACTAGTAGTGAAAGAAAAATGTCGTACGTAAGTGGCATATCTGACTGGTTTTCCAACTCTTAAAAAAAAGAAAGTTTTATGCACCGACGTGAGATGTCACCTGCACGGCGTAAAACCCCAATAGCTAACTGTCCTTTTATGCATGGAAATTTACAGTCTACCTGCAATGAAGAAGACTACATTTTATTGTGGGTTGACAGGGGCATGCATTCCATGTATGTCAGTCACCACCTAGAAGTAGAACATTTCCATACATTCTCAGAGAGCCTTTACTAATACGGTGGAAGGAATGTAGTCCACATTGTAGTGATATTAAACCAGTGCCAGTGCTTATTATTTAGGAAAACGTACTGTGTGTAGTATAAAGTCCTGCTAAGGGAGAATTTTGCATTACTAACTCAGTAACTGCTTTCAGTACTTAGTAACTTAGTTTTCTCATCCATTCTCTGTCTTATGAAGGCTATATTAGTTATTACAGATTAGGAGATAGGTCCAGCATTTTTTTAGTTCAAGGATGGTGCCAGAATAGCTTGGCGGATGAGACGCCAATCGATTCTGGCACCACCCTTGAACTATCATAGTCACATTTATTTCAAGCAGTGGGTGTATCAGGATTAAAAGGGTTACCTAGTAAAACGCTACTTTGACTGAAACCCTAATATTTGTTGACTACCATTTTGGATGACCGTAGAATGTGTGAAAAATACAAATTTGACTAGTACAAAAGCAAGCCTGTATGTTGAGACTCGTGACACTTGTGACACTTATTTCAGCTACCGTTTGGAAAGGTCACACAGGTTGTGAATCAGTTATGCGCATGAGGCGTATAGACGTGACTTTGCCATTGTTGTTTGTTCTTTGTGGTTTACACAGTTTTTGTCGCATTTATTTTGAAAGTAATAATCTGCCCCTGCATTTAGTTCACGCAAAGTGAAGTTGTCATGCTGCCGAACAACACAGTAATAATCATGTATTTCATTTCAGGCTAATACTGCTGTTGACCTCTCGCTGTGGAGTCTCAGTACTTTCACCCAGAGTACATACTTGCAAACAAGTGCAGAAGTATGACGTCTACACCAACTGACCAAGGTCACACTCACAGCTCAAGTGAAGTGAGGGAATGTGACACTTATTCTCCTGGACTCAAGGTAAATCATACCAGTAGATCTGTGATGAGAATCAGGTGCAGAACACAACACAACTATGGTGTGAATGAACACATCATACTGTAATGCCTTCTTTCATTGGCTCATGTGCGAAGCAAGTGTAAGGCTATGTTCTGGGCCATTGGTCGTCCATGGTAAACTTTAATGTTGGCATTTTCTCGGAGACTATTCAATCCACAGTCTTCAAACGTAGCCGAAGGATACTTTGTGGCAAGACCTTTCTTACTCTTAGCCTACCAGTTTGAGTTCAGGCCAAGGGTCATGAGAAATCAAGAAATAGGTTTAAAAAAAAAAAATTGCCATATTTTGACAAAAGATATTTTTTTCTCCAATACTATTCACAACTGTACATAAGCCAGCACTTTACATATGCTTAGCCTCATGGCACTTAAATTTCAGTCACCTTTTGGAAAGGTCACACAGTTCAGATTAAGAAAATGATCAGTTTTAAATGCACACGAGCGATCCAGGCTTCACCATTCTTGTTTGTGGTGTTCACAGTTTATTTCACATTAGTTTGAAGGTAGTAATGTGTAAACTAAATGTAGGGATGAATTGGGTGGGTGGGTGGGGGGGGGGACTCCCCCCACCGGCCCCGAATTGTTTATAATGCTATAACAAAGTCCCTGTTTGTGGAGTTTGGAACCGACCCACCCTGAAATAAGATCAGAAGTGAAATTGCCATGCTGCCGAATAACACGATACACATGTATTTCATTTCAGGTCAGTGCTGCTGTTGACGTCTCACTGCAGAGTCACGCCCAGAGGGTATACTTGCAAACAAGCACAGAAGTATGACGCCTACACCAAGAAGAGGCAAGAGCTAGTCAGGTCATGTTTGCTCACAGGAGAAGGCCACAGCTAAAAGCAGGCAATTCCAGTTCCAGCGGATCAACTAAAGTGAGAGAATGCGACACTTATTGTCCTGGACTCGAGGTAAAGCATACCGATTGATTTGTGAATAGAATCAGGTTCATAACAAAACACAACTGGTTGGGATAAACACATCACACTGTAATGCTTTCTTTCATTTTGAAGATGGTGTAGTTGTAGTACCAGCATTCTCAACAACACCGAATGCTAAAATCACTTGCTGTCAACAAGTGGCACCATATTGCATTTGATTTGAAAACTAGAGGGTTGGGCAAGTCTCCAAATACTGTCGTTTTCTTTAATAAGCACTTAGTGCATACAAAAGGACTAGAAAAATCTGAATACTACCCATTTGGTCCAGTGTGTGCAGTTGCTAAACAGCAATGCGTTGTGTCCTGTTTGAAACAATTTCTGCAAGTTACACTTTGAATATTGATGCTGATTCTAGATATATGTATACACCCTTTGTGGTCATTTCAAGCTCAATGGCGTCTAATTTTTGGCGCAAGTGTGATAGCAAAAGTAAGTGTTTGTAATGGGTCGTCCGTCAACTGTCTGTTACCTGTGGGCAACTTTAACATTGGCATTTCCTCGAAGACTATGCAAGCCTCAGACTTCAAACTTGGCACAATGGTACTTTGTGGTAAAATAATTCTAAACATACCAATTTCTGTGACCTTTCAAAGGTCATCTCAAGTAGTATTTTCAACTTCAAACTCAAACTTGCTATGGAGATACCACATGATAAGGGTGACAAAAGTTAGTTTCGGGTAGAGTTGTAGTTTTTATCAATGTTTTTGCAAACTTTTCAATAAAATTTGGCATGATAACACTTTTCTGTGCTACTAATGTAATCAGCCCCTCACAGAGGTCAAGGGTCACAGAGGGTTGACAAATGTGTGAAAAATGAAGGGATTTGGAAAAATACTCAGGTTTCACTGGTACAAAATCCAGCCCTATACTTATGTTTAGACATTTTCAGAGACCTGTTGGAGAAGTCAAGCCAAGGTAAAAAAGGACAGACATATTATGTGGATTGGTCATACACGTGAACCATAAGGACATTGCCTTTCTTGTTCATGTTCTGACTACTGTCATATTATGCATATATGTACTTTGTATAAATACTTGCAAACATATATGCACGCAATATGTGCATGTCAGAAATTTTGTTGATACAAAATTATCTTTTGCAGGTTGCGAAAAATGAGGGAAGAAAAGTTCAGCGGGTACATCATCATCATCATCATCAGTCCCTTGCCCGAACTGGGCGTTGGGGGGACTGAAAGGCAGCAGCAACAGACAGTGCTCTCCACTGAGTTCTATTTTGGGCGGTGGCAAGCAAGTCTGGCATCTCGAGTTCGGTCCATTCTTTTATGTTTGCGACCCAACTCTTTCTCTGACGACCTCGCCGACGACTTCCTTCGAGAGTGCCTTGGAGGATAGTCTTGGACAAGGTGTTGTGTCGGGTCACGTGGCCAAACCAAGCAAGCTTGCGCCGTTTCACGGTTGCCAGAAGGGGTTCATGTGGGCCCACCAGGGAAGTGACGATGCTCCGTACATATTCGTTGGTCTTGTGCTCGCGGTACGAGATGCGGAGCAACTTCCTCAGGCACTTGTTCTCAAAGGCCTGGATTTTCTTTTCTGAGTCTGCAAGCAGTGTCCAAGTCTCACAGCCGTAGAGTAGAATAGACACTACGAGGGACTTGTAAAGCCTGTACTTGATGGTGAAGCTGATGGAGTTACTTCGCCATATCCTGTCCAGCCTGGCCATTGCGGATGTTGCTGTACCTATCCTGATACGGATCTCTGCTATGCAACTACCGTCAGCGGGTACATCTCTCCGCAATGGCCAACCGACGAGAAGGCAAAGGAAGTGAACTGATTGTCCTGTGTAGGAGAGCAGACGTCCTGTTATTTTGATGTCCATCCACCAGGCTGGCCACAGTGTCAAGGTTTTGGACAGTCACATCATTCGCAATGCAGCAAAAGCCTGTGAATTACTGCCTGAGCTGATGCATAGCCATATATTAGGAGAAGGGCAAGCAGGCTTTAGGCCTGGCTATTCAACTGCAGACACAACAACAGTGGGGCAGTGACAACAAAGTGACAATGACAAAACTCGAGAAAATAGAAATAAAGAGGGAGTGTTTCCATAAGCCTGACATAGAAGCAGCGGGGCAACAAAATTGTAACATGCAGTCGAGCAGTTCAGGGGCTATTGTACAGTGATGGGGGTGTGCTTTGTGTGTTTTCATATAACAATGTGACAAAGCGATTTGACACCCATGTTGTAATTTGTAGTGCAGTAAAAAGGTGAAAAATATCTGTATTTTGACCAAAAAGATGTTTTCTCAAGTATACACAACTTCAAACCCAGACTTGGTACAAGGTGGTAAGAACTTTTCATGCATACTAATTTCGTATGCATGAAAGGTCAGAAAGGTCAAGGGTCACAAGAAATCGGGAAATAGGTACAAGATAGCCATATATTGCCCAAAGATTTTTTTTTTCTCAAGTATTCCTAACTGTAACCCTAAACTTGGTAAAGAGATACCTGATGGTAAGACCTTCCTATGCATATTTATTTGGATGACCCCCTCAGAAAAGTTACTTTTTGTCACTCTCCTGTCATGTCGTGATTTGGAAATGCAGCTTAATATGTATTAGTTTTTGATTATCCAAAGAAAACCCCTTTACTGACAATATGTTCATTTTTTGAAGACATTAACATCATATGAACAGGTCTTTATTGTGACAAGTTCCTAAATGCTGGCATACATCAGTCATTCAAAATATGTACTCCACAGCTGACACTTATGGGGTAGGAAACAGTGGTACAGATAGATTTTGTGCAGCATCGGTGTGAGACAAGGAGAAAACTTATCACTGCTCCGCTTTGCATGATTCAAAATGATATACAGGGCTCATTCTGAAAATGGTCAGTGGCCTCAGAGTATAAAACCCACGGGTCCTTTCTGAAGAGGGGATGTGCGGAAATATAGAAACGTGGGGATGTATATTTATGTCATTAAACTGTTAAATGTTGTGCAAATGTGGACTTGCTCAATGAAAAACGCAATACTTCTCAAGAGTGAGTTGACCATGCAGTTTTTGCATTACCCTCCAGCTGTCACAGCAGATTTAAGTGGTTGGGTGATAACTGATCATAGGCATATGATATGTACTGTACTTTGTGTTTGTTTTGTTTTTTTCTTCCACTGTCAATCTTTGACTTTCAGCTGTGTGGCTTTACTTATCGTATCAGAATTGCTAACCACATGGTTCATTTCACAAGTTTTACAGATGTACTGTACATGACACACGCCTGCAAACAGAATGATCTGACTATGATCCGTGTCCATTTGTGATTTGTGCTAAGGAACATGCGTACAGTGTAGTAATAAGGATAATATTTCATTTCTGAGCACATTCATGTAAGTTCTTTTGTGATTTTTTTCATGCCCCAGCGGGTCCAAAATTAAATAAAGTAAACTGATGCCAACATTGTGTACAGGGTGCTATGCAGCAATCAGTTGTGACATGATAGCCTGCACCATGTTGAGTTTTTGGAGAGCAGCAATGGTATTGCTTGGATTACGGGCCAGCATGGTGCAGACTCTGTTGTAGACACTTTGCCAGCGTAGCACTCATGTATTTTGCAGTGTTATATGGTCGATTTTGTATCAAGAGCAGTACAGGTATTGTTTGGTGTGGATGCCTATATTATGCAGACTAGGTGACACAGTGCATTGTACCCTTGTTATTCAGTTGTTATGGTATTTTGTGTTGACATCAGCATTGTGCAGTGCAAGTTATGGGGCTTGAGACTGCATTTCACTTTGTTGTGCTGCAATTGGACACAGTGTGGTACTGGTAACAGTATTGTTTGATTTTCATGCCAACATTGTGCACAGTATCTGTGTAATGTAGTTTGGTACTGCATTTCACTGTTATTATGTTGTGGGATGTGCAATGTTGAATTATATCAGGACTACAGTGATGGTACATGGTCTCTGTCTCTCTCCCCCTCCCTCTCCCCCTCCCTCTATATATATATATATATGAGCAAAATAATATATGTAGTGGAAGGCTCTAAATGATAAGTCTGTCATTCCTTCTCTCCTATCCCCCTTCTTTTATATACTGTGCAGTTGGCTCCCAAATAAATACCTCATGAGCAAGTGTTTGCCGGTGTCGGTCTCCGTTGGCATGCACACAACTAAAAATGACATCAGCTCCACTTTTCTCCCAAATAGCTTGTATACAGTCAGCACTTTGTCAATGTAAATGTGAATAATGTTACATGTAGTTGAAATATGTTCTGCAGTAAAGCTGTATTTTGATGGGGAGCTGGGTGGCTCGGTGGTAGTGTGTTTTTGTTTCCTTATAATTTGTAACCAAAAACTGCTGGGAAACTGAGATTCAGCTAGAGAGATAGGTACATCCACTACCAATCTGTTTACAAACATCTTTCAACCAGAGATGTTCATTGACCTGCTTTCACGCAGACACCAAACGAGCATGTAGCATTTCTTGCAGCAGGTATATTAAAACAAATTCACATCAATTAATGTTTGTAGATGATGCCAGTAAAAATTATTAAAAAAAACTGTCTGTGACAACACTCTTTGGTGTGCTTTTTCATCAGTGAAGCTGTGAATGATTGAATGAATGTAAACATGCTCACACAATGCCTGGCTGAAAAAAATGAATGAACAAATGTACCGAGGTAACCAGTGTGCATTTTTATCCAAAACTGAATCCGGTTGTTTGGTTTATGGTTTAACATTCACATTACCACAGTGATGATAATCGCATATTTAAAAAATAAAAATAAAAAAGTAACGCGTTAATTTTTTTTTTTTTTTTTTTTGCTTTGGGTTTAAAGTGTGTTTCCTTATAATTTGTAACCAAAGTAGAAACTGTATGGGTTTCAAATGTGAGCAGGAAAAAAACGTCGCCTTCTACGTGACTCGAACCCTGGTCACTGCGTGGCAAAGAAAAGTACCTTACCACTGCACTAACTAAATTACTAAGAAACAGCTCGTGCATTTAATTACTTATAGATAAACGTTTTCATCCCGTATCTGCCGTTGTTGTTTGTTCCAGTTTACTGTCACAAATAGTAATCCAGGACTAGCAGTTTGGGCGTAGTTTGCAACAGTTTGGGCTTAGGTTTTCCCTTGTAAGTTTGGCATAGTCGTTTTCCCTTCTTTCTAATGCCGGCTACGGCGGAGATATGATCTGCCGGAAGTCAGACATCGCTTGTATCCCTTATTGAATACGCACTCGAAAACGACCCAAAGTGCCCAATTTTGTGCGGGACCCCATATTTTCTTCATAATCAATGTGATAGTTATAACATAAAGTACGACTTTATCGAATAAAAAGGGCCTGAGCAATTGCCCAACATTGCAAACACTTGTAATGTTATTGATAACATCCGGGCAATTTGCGAATTTACAACATACATTTTTTTAGATTTCACTTAGAATTCCAATTATCAGAACACACTTTTTTTTACGAGAAAATACTAACATACTTTATGAAGTGACCGAAATGTTTCTTTATCATTTTAACACACTATTCGATAAATTTTTATTGTGTTCTGAAATCGGCTATTTTGCGTGTTTTTTCTCGTGGGGTACCTCAGAAAAACGGCTGTAACTTACAAATATGCCCGGGACCATGGGTCTGTCAGGGTGGCAATAGCCTCCAGACTGAACAAGGCTCTCAAAAAACCCTATAAAGGGCAGTTTTCAATTAAAAAATGTAGGTATAGTATACAACCTTAAGCGGAGAAATGACACGGTTATTTCGAAGCGAACAAAGTAGGCTTGAAAACCTTCTAGCATGTTGGGCAATCATTGGAGTCACGCGTTTCAAAGTCTTACAGACCTAGTCCTTAGACAGGTCTGCATGGAGACTAACATTAACATATATACTGACCGCTAAGAAGCAGCAGCACTACGCCAACACCATGCACCAGCCAAACTCTGTCAGGCGCCATTGTCCGAGTGTCACACCGAGGTCGAAATTAAAAGTATTTACAACACCCCTTCTCGCATGGACAGTCAAAAATATTCCTGCATTGTTTTCTGTTCACTTCTGAAGTTCACAATGGTCCAGTTACGGGGCTGTACATAGCCAGAATCTGAGACTTCAGTATGCGTAGAGCACAGGAATAACTTGAAGTGGCGGATGAGTACGTGCAGATGGCCAAACCTACGTCGCAGTTTTCTGATCCTGCACTTCATGTCTGAAATCGGTGTAAATTCAGCGCGAAAAACCTCTGATCCAGCTGTCCCATGAACAATGGATACAGAGTTGTTTCAGCAAAAGACATAGATCCTCATGAGCCCCCGCATTTGCGGGGGCTCATGAGGATCTATACCTCTTGCAGTAGTGTGGCGTTCATGCTTTCTCGCAGTGAAGGGTTTCATTTCCTGTCACATTACGATTGGTGCAGACAATACATCCGCAAGTGATGCTGGTCTTAACAGCGGGCCAAGTGCAGCCCCAGCGGCCGCGAGAGCATCACAAGATCGACTCGACGCTTGTATAGGCCCTTTGACCTCGGAGCGCACAACGTTTTTCGCAAATATCTTAAAAAAAAAAAAAAAAAACCACCTTTCTATACCAGTCCTAGAACAAATATTATTAAGTGCCAATTGACCTAATGTAATTTACTTTCAAGAAACTCAAACAATGTGCCAGTTTTGCTGTACAGTCGTATATGAAGTGACTCCTATTCGACTATAATTGTGCCCCAGATACATTCAACCAACTATAACAAAGTCAAGATCCACTTTCACGTCAATAAGTACGTTGACCAAGTTTTCAAATCTGACACAGCTCCGGCGTACATAGTTTGCATGGTTGACCTCGATATTGAAATCTGTATTACGATATCGGAAATGGCCTGTTCTTGCCTTTCATCAGAGTTTTACGACTGTACAGCAAAATCAAAAAATCTTTGGCGTGTGTTTTTTTTTAAAAAGTCCATATTAGGTCATCCGACACAAAATGACGTTTGTTCTTAAAGTGGTACGGAAAAGTGTTTGGAAAAACAAACGGGCTGCGCTCCGATGGCAAACGGCCTACAACAACCCCTTTCTTGCAGAGAGAAAGTGAACACGATCCACCTCAGTACAAGAGACATAGAGACGCAGTTGCGGATGCTCATAAAGATCTATGCCTCTTGCTGACACCACTTTTTGTCCGCGGCGTTTCTTGGACTGATTGGCAATGAATGGATAAAGATTTCAGACACAAAATCAGAGGCCACTGGCGGTGAAGAGTTTAAACCCAATAAACCCAAATACCATCGGGCCGACGTCGGCCGCAGTCGGCCCGCGCACAATTGTGCGCGGGCCGACTGCGGCCGACGTCGGCCCGATGACCTTTTGCGTTATTACAAGTACACGTCCGTGTTTCTCAAACAGACTACGTGGCAGTACACATCCGGTGCATCAGGATTTTACAGGATGTGGGAACTGTAAGCGTGTGGACGATTGATGGTTAATTCTAGGAACTGTTTTCCTCCTTAGAAGAACTCGACCTCACGATGGCAAGAAAGGTAAAGATCCTCGGGCCCACTGACGCCGGCACCAGCGACATCAGCCCCTTGGGAGGACCATCCGTTGGCCAGTAGCATGAGTGGACTGAACTCCTTCCCTGCAGCTGTATACGTCCATCTGTGTTGCTCAAATCTTTGTTCGTTCAACGACCACAAGTCAACACCGTCTAAACTTTGGAGGCATTGTCTAATGACTATGTACCAGCTGTAAGAGATGGATTGATGATGATAATCCGCGAAGGGTAGTGCCAGATGAGCTTGGCGCCTGAAGGCGCCAAGCTCATCTGGCACTACCCTTCAATTATCATGATCAATCCCTCTCCTGCTGCAGGGTCCCGGGGCAAAATGGGTTAATGCAAGCCAAGCGCACTCGTGCCACTGGCCCCTTGTGTGTACTCACTGCTCGCTGTCTTTACGTGGCTTGAAAGTGCTGCCACCAAACTTGCTGTCTCTCTCATCTTATCTCGCATCGACTACTGCAACTCTCTCCTTTCCGGCCTCCCTCACTCCACCACTTTCACTCTCCAGCGAGTCCAGAACAATGCTGCCCGCCTCGTCCTCAGAAAGAAAAAATCCGACCACATCACTCCCCTGCTCAAACTCCTTCACTGGCTTCCCATCTCCCAACGCATCCAATACAAGATTCTGTCTCTCTGCTACAAATCCCTGAACAACTGCGCTCCTGCCCATCTCTCAAACTTACTTCACCCCTACACTCCTCCCCGCTCCCTCCGCTCCGACTCTCTCCGCCTCCACACCCCCCGCACCAAACTCAGCACTTTCGGCCCCCGCTCCATCTCAGTATACGGTCCATCCACCTGGAACACTCTGCCACTCTCTCTCCGTCAGAAACACTCTCTCTCCTCCTTCCAGTCCGCCCTCAAAACTCACCTCTTTCAACAGTTCTAGCACTATATCACCACACTCCCCACCCCAACTGACCGTCGTAATGTATTTCACGATTTGTGGTTCGTGAGTCGTTGTCTAAAGCGTGCGCATGCGTGCTTGAGTTGTGAGTGCGCGCTTAGAGTTATAATTATTATAAGATAAGCGCATTATAAATACCGTAATTATTATTTATAGAGATAAGTGATGGCCACATATTGGCCACGACAGTTCAACTGAAGTTCGTCGCCTGCATGCCTGCGATGGATGCGTCTACATCTTCGGGTGTATGTGACAGAGCAGGTATGGGTGAATGAGGGCAAGCTCTTTATTGGTCGTTTGATGTCGTAGTGCACGCTTTTTTTAAAAGCCAAATATATCCGCAAAGAAACACTTTCCTGTACCACTTTATAAACAAATATACTTTAGTGACCAATTGACCTAATATGTGCTATTTTTCTAAACGCCCATAATTTATAGATTTTGCTGTACAGTCGTAAAACTTTGGTGAAAAAACAAGAACAAGGCATTTTCAATACCCTATATAGAGCCCTGGGAGATTTCAATATCGACGACGAGGTCAGACTTCATGTATGCCTGCGCTGTTTCAGGTTTGAAAACGTTGGTCACTCTACTCATTCACGTGAAAATGGATCTGTCTTGTACTTGACAGAATCTGTCTGGGGCACAAACTCAGTGATCAGTCAATTCATGAAAAAAATCCAAACGTTTACGACTATACAGCAAAACTGAAGCAGATCGTATTAGGTCGTGGCACTGAATGATATTTGCTCTAGGACTGGTATAGGAAAGTCGTTCTTTGCGAAGATATTTGCGAGAAACGTTGTGGGCTCCAATGTCAAACAACCTATACATATGTTGAAAAATACAAAAGACGTAAGAATTAGATACAGAAAATGATAGACTATACAAATAACAAACTCATAAAATAAAAGTATATATACAAAGCTACTTACTTCATTCTTACAAAGTGCTGTGGGCCACTTGTCATCCCCTTGTCGCTCCTGGCTCCCACTAACCCTTATTATACTGAGGCTAAATGCTTCAAATCTGCACACTGCAATATGCAAGCCGAATATAGTACTTACATATAAGCATATAGACCAATGGCTTTAGTTCAAGTGTGGTGCCAGAATAGCTTGGCGCCTAGAGGCGCCAAGCTATTCTGACACTACGCTTGAACTATTTTAGTCGAACTTATTTCACACACTGGTGTATTCCGAACGATAAGGGCTACATGAAATGGCCGCTCAGTGGTGCCCTGCCCGCCGCTCGTCATTACGTAGGCCTGGCCGCCGGGTCGTCTCGCGCTCTGGAACCTATGACGGCTGCTGGAGCCTTGGGTCCGCGCTCATGTTGTCACCGCCTGACAGAACAATCTCTGCATAAGTTATCTGTGCTGCAGACTTCTTGTCGCAGTTGCTACAACTCGAGCAGATGTCGCAAGTCGAGCGACACAATAGACCTGCATCACCGGCTAATTACAAACTACTAAAAATTTGCGAACGTTGGTCAATATCAAGCTAATGCGAGTTAACCCACTTAACCCCATGGCTGCATTTATCAAAAGATTTTAGGTGTCACCAGACCTAACGCTATAAATCATAGTACCAGTTGCAGGACTGAGATACTGAGATCCGACCACGACGATTCAAGGGTGGTTTCAGCCGGATTAGCTTGGCGCAAAATGGCGCCAAGCTAACTTGAATTATCATGGTTGATCCATCTCCTGCTGTAGGACGTCGGGGCTAAATGGGTTAAAACAGTAAAACGAAAGCTATCTCATACGGCAAACATTTCACTGAGTTTCTTGTCGCCGAAGTCAAGGGAGGCAATTCAGGAAAAACCATAGATGGCAAATCTCAATTAGCTCCCTGCCTCCTCGGCGTTAAACCCCAATAACTAACTCAGTTAGCTCCCTTAACTGTTAATATCATTACCTTACTTATCTGAACCAACCAGAGCAACTATTTTATCTCTAGTAACACGAGCGTAAACACAACAGCATAAGCTGAACACAGCAAGCTTTCAAGAAGACATCTTTGAACTTCATTGCTTGCATCGAAATTTTAAAAATGTCACTGCTAAAAAAGGGTGCAACCTGTGCATTAGTTGTGGTTTGTAAATTTACAATATAATGCATTGATTCACCTACCTTGCTTACTCCATTTATAAGCGAATCCTTTTCATTAGTTTTTGGTATCCAGTCAAGCCCACATCTATCTTGGACGATCTAAAACTGAACCGTGAAAACGCTCGACTGGCGAATGTGTCATCTGACACGTCATTTGACAGGGCCCGTGCAAAAGCAACGCAGTGTAAAACTCACCATATATACTACACATGTGACTAAATACCCAGATCCCACACGCGCACAGGCGTTCGTCACTCAAACAGTCACGGTGTAAGTTACTACACGAACATAGATGTTCGTCACACTGCAAAAGGCCTGGAGTTGAGCCATCCTCCAACCCTCATAGTCCATCCGTCTCACAATATGTGATAGTCCGTTTGCCTCGTGTTTTTATTTCCCACTGACTTTTTAATAAGACATATTGCAGGACAACACTAAGTACAAAAATTGATCACCAAACTTGGTCTTAATTTATTTCAAAATGTAGTTGGCTTCAAACCCAACGCGTTTGGACCCGGCACTACCCTCGGGAGATCAAACTTAAAAGTTTAAATATATACATGTTCAGGCCTCAGTAACCACTGACCTGCATCTCTGATACTGATACCGTCACAATCTATGCACGGATCAGACGCATTGCCGGAACAAGGCATTGACTGACATTCTACATGGAGAGCGTGAAGTTTACAGGAGTAAAATATGTGTCAGTGTATCTGTGCGGGGCTTGATTACGGTACATTTTAGCAGGTTTAAATAGGTCACGTAAAAACGGATTCCCGATGGCAGTGGCTAAACAATCGTTGTTATGACTGAAAGAAAACGAATATAAATTAAGACCAAGGTTGGTAATCATCGTTTCTTCTTAGAGTTGTCTCAGGATCATCTGCGTTCAAATATTACTTGAGGGAAAAAAAAGAAGAAAAAAAAAAAAAACCACGAGGCAAGCTTTGCTTAATTCATTCAGCCCCGACACATCACAGCAAGACATGGATCGAGCATGATAGTTCTGTCTCTAGAATTGTAATACAATCCTTCAGATGGCAACTTCAAAGTTTAGGGATTTCGGTCCTGGTGTAGAAAGCGTTAAACGGACTATGCGCAGTGCTTTCACCGCGGACAGACGATTGTAAAGTATGAGCAGCTGGCCGCGAGAGCGAAAAGGATACACTGAGAGACATGCGTATCAGCCACACAATCACCCGTTTAACTCCACGGCCGTATTGTCTAAATATCAGAGGTATCATCTAACGAAAATGTAACGGTTGCAGTAGATGGATTAAGCATGATCATTCAATGGGTAGTGCCAGATTTGCTTGGCGCCTAATGGCGCCAAGTTAATCTGGCACTACCCATTGAATTATCATGTTTAATCCATCTCCTGCTGTCGGCCGTTGAGGCTAAACTGAAGGGTTAAGCTTGAAGTCGTAGTGTCTCACATCCGTATCAGAGTGTTATTGAATAAACGCTTTTCGGAAATAAGAATTGTCAAAATCGCGCGCGTTTCAACGAAAATAGTGGATTAATAATAGAGTCGCAAGCCGGTACGAAAGTCAGTACCGAGATTTTAACGGTATTTTTACGCCGTACCTGGGTTTTTTTTTGTGTTTTTTTTTTTGTGTATACCAGCAACAGTAAATATATTAGTATATAACTGTTTCACACCACTCAGCCACACAAATGAGCGCTCGCACACACATCTCAGTAGTAAAACGTCTTCGGGCCCACGACGGCCGCAGTGGCCCCGCGCGCGGCTGTGCGCGTGCCCACTGCGGCTGTCGTGGGCCCGAGGACTTATGTTTACTGGGACACGCTACTCTCTCTCTCTCTCTCTCTCTCTCTCTCTCTCTCTCTCTCTCTCTCTCTCTGCCACTCTAATTGATCATGTATACACCTCCAACAATTCAAGGGTTCTTAGTTCTTGTGCCCTTCAAGTGGCGATCAGTGACCACTACCCTGTGTGCTGCAGCTGGGCTTTGAGGTTGGACAAACAAAATCGGAAAAACCAGCATACCACTATCTATTATAATTCGTTTAAAAAGTTTAATAGGGATATGTTTCTAGCCGAACTAAATGAAACCTCTTTTTTTTTCGGTTTACAATCATACGAATCCTGAAGATGCGTTGGCCGATTGGTATAGATTGTTCCGTCGGGTTTTTGACAAGCATGCGCCGTTGCGTGAAAAGAGGGTGAAACATGTGCATTTACCCCAATGGTTAAGCAATGACATTAAAGAGGCCATGGTTGTCAGAATTGAACTAAAACGCAACAAAGATTTTGGTGCTTTCCGGAAGCAGAGAAATCGTGTTAAATACATGGTATTAGTGGAAAAAAACCCACTTTAAACGATTGATGGACAACAAAACAGACACCTTATCTGTCTGGCGCGCCCTTAATGCGTTCACTAAATCACGACAAACAGCACCATGTACATCAATATCTGCAGACACATTTAACAACCATTTCTTGTCTGCTGCTGATTCGTTGTTAAGCAGTACGACAACTCACACACCAGCTATATCCGAAAGGCTTACAGATTTTTGTGAGGACAAACTCGTACCAAACGTATCCTTTAGTATTCCTTCGCTTACTGTATTTGACGTTGGCAAATCTATTAGCCAACTCAAAAATAATCAATGATATGCCATTGCATATTTCAGATCTAAACGTACGCTGTAGCCTGTTTGCTGATGATGCTACTCTCGACGTGTCGTCAGCGAATATCTCCACAATCAATTCCTCACTTCAACAGGGCTTAACTGATGTTTCAAAATGGTGTCACACTAACTATATGGTACCAAATCCGTCTAAAACAGAATGCATGCTAATAACTACACGACAAAAGCAGCAGCTACATCCACCCCCGCTTAGCCTTTCTCTCAACTCTGAGCCGATTAAGGCTCCGCCACACAGGCCGGTTGTGCCCCGATTTTGAAGCCGATTCCGATCCGTTTGCGATCGGATGACGTCAATTATCCGATCCGGTCCCAATCGGCTGGGAATCGGGTGACTAGAACCTGCTCTATATTTCCGATCCGAATCGGTCCCGATCGTAAGCTTCAACCAATCAGAGCGCGTCTCGCAAATCATGTCGTTTCAGCACGGTTTGCAAATGGTGAAACTGTTGTGATCAGTACCACCGCCGTTCAGTGCTGATGTTTCGCACGCCTCTTCCCGAATACGACGATGCAAAACTGCTGATAATGCAAGCACATCATCATCACTGTCAAAACTAGTTGTCATTTTGCAGAACAGGTACGACTTTGATCTTCGGTTCAAACCGGTCGGCTAAACAAGTCGGGAAATGTGTGGCAGTACACACGTTTTTTAGTCCGGCCCGATCACCTACCGATTCGAAAACTGATCGGGAATCGGCCTCAAAACCGGGCTCGTGTAGCGGGGCCTTTAGACAAGTTAGAGAGCAACGCTTGTTAGGCGTCATTATCGACGACCAACTCACATGGCACGCGCATGTCAGCAGCGTATGTCGAACAGTGTCCAGGAATTTATATCTTCTTTCAAAACTGCGTTATTTTACAGATACACCGACAAGGAAAATATTTTATAACGCACATATTCAATCCCATATAGATTATGCTTTTACAGTTTGGGATGGATGTAGCGATGCGTGCATAAAAAGGCTTAATGCTCTTCATCGTAGAGCAGCCAAATTAATCCACCCGGATAGTAAAGAAAGCACCAACGACCGACTCAAAGCCCTCGACATGCTGCCTCTGCGTAAGTTACTTATGTACAATAAAGGCATACTTATGTTTAAAATCTACCACTCTAAAACGCCTAGTTATCTAACAGATCTATTTAGCCCTGCTCATACGCCTTATAAAACGAAGAGGAACAATCTATCCATACCAAGGCCGCGCCTCGATATATTCAAAACTAGTTTGTCTTACTCAGGAGCCAAACTATGGAATCTGTTGCCTATCGACATTACTGGGGCTCCTTCTTTGTCCACATTCAGAGCCCGCTTATTTCGGCAGCTGAAAGAAATTTAAGCCCATTTGTGTAGTTGTGTCGGCGTTTTTCCAGTGCATTGAGTTGTATTGTCGAGTTTGCTGTTGCTGTTCAAACTAAGTTTTTAACGTTCATGTTTAATCAGGTTCTTAGTGTGTGTGTGTGTGTGTGTGTGTGTGTGTGTGTGTGTGTGTGTGTGTGTGTGTGTGTGACTGCTAACTAGGTGGTGTTTTTTGTTGTTGTTTTTTTTTATGCTCACGTTTTGCCTTTCCAGTTTTATTAGTTTTAGTCACGCGCGTGAGATTGATGTGTGAGTGCGTGTACAAGGACATGATTGAAAAAAGGTCTGTGTACCTAATCATTTATCCTTGAGAAATAAAGTTTCATTTCATTTCATTTCATTTCTCTCTCTCTTACATGCAGGGAGAAGTGGCTTATTAAAGGTACACAAGTGTCAGTAGTTAATGCTTATAAATATTTAGGATTGTATTTTTTTACCCGACTGTCATTTTCCAGAGCTTTTGGTGATATTTGTACTAGAGCACGGAGGGGCACTATAGAAATATTTAAGATTTTGTGGAAGATTGGGGACTTTTCCCCAACCATATTTTTCAAGCTTTTTGATTGCCAGATTAAGCCCATATTGTTGTACGCTTCTGAGGTATGGGGTCTGTACAGGCACGAAGAGATTGAGAAATTACATCTCTTTGCACTAAAAAAGCTGCTTAATGTAAATCTACGTACACCAAATGACCTGGTTTATGGCGAAACCGGTCGATATCCACTATACATCTATGCCAGGGTTAGCTGTCTAAGGTATTGGTTTCGTCTGTTAAAAATGGAGCCTCACAGACTTCCTCCTAAAGCGTACAAAATGTTGCTAGCTTTACAAAATAGTGGAAAAGACTGTTGGGTCACTCGTGTTCATGATGAACTGTACCGGTATGGTTTTGGTTTTGTATGGGAGAACCAAGGTGTTGGCAATGTTGACAGGTTTCTGCTAGAATACAAAGATTGATTGCTTCGTTTGAGCAGGTCTAGCATAGTCACTTGGCAGACAGTCCACGGTTCAATGTGTATAAGCATTTCAAAGCATCTTTATATTTAGAAACCTACCTCTTTGATATTCACAATAAACATTTACGGGACCTTCTTATACGGTTTAGAATTGGGGCTTCAGAAATTAATACGCACAAATTCAGATATACTAATGATACCAATATGGCCTTTACTTGTCCATTATGCAACTGCCGATTTGAGGACGAAATGCATTTTTTGGGGTTTCATTGCAGATCACTTGAAGACCTTAGACAAAGGTTTATTCATTCTATACCCGTTATGCCAATTATGGTTCCTTTAGTCGTCTGCTTAATGACAGAGAGTCGGTGCAGAATGTTGCCCGATTCATTTATTACAGTTTAAAACTCCGCCGTGAGGTCCGCTGATATTTGTGTGGCTGACGGGCTTGCCGCACACTGCCCTATTTTGAAAGCCATCCTGCCGCCACCAAAAACGGTATCCCATTCTCCCAATTTCTGCGACTCCGTCGGATCTGCAGCAGCGAAGACGACTTCACCAAACAGACCCAAACCATGGCCACTTTCTTCTCACACCAGGGATACCCGCAAGACATCGTCAACACCGCTCGTTCTAAAGCTGAGGCCACAAGCAGAAGTGAAGCTTCGCGGGAGAAAACTCACAGTGCTGCAGAGGACCGGCCGGTCCTGTGCCGGGTATCACATATCATCCTCACAACATCCCCATCAAAAACATTCTCCTCAGAAACTTCCACATCATTCAGAATGAAACAGTATTGAAAGACATATTTCCTGAGCCTCCGCTGGTCGCTTACAAACGTGACTATAACCTACGCGGTCATCTTGTTCACAGTTCACTTCGCGCATCTAACACCTTACCACGTGGCACACACCCTTGTCAGCAACCACACTGCAAGCATGTCCGTACATCAACACATCCCCCGTCATCACCGAACCCCTGTCATCTTTCACTGTCCACCGATCATCCACATGCCAGTCATCAGATATTGTCTATGTCTTCTCATGTTCTCAATGCCCAAAGATGCTGTATGTGGGGGAGACATACACTCACTGACCGCCGGGAGCAGCATGTTCGTTCGATCCGTCTCAGATACAACAACCAGGTTGGACGTAATTTTAACAAACCTCCTCATAGCCTCACACATTTCAGCATACGCATCCTTTGGCAAAATACATCCCACTTCATCCGCCGCAGAATGACAGAATCCTTTTTCGCGGACAGGCTTGGCACTTACAATCCGCGCGGCTTGAACATTCGCCCCTAGGGATGTATGCTCGGGCTGACGGGTGGTTGGTGCCAAGCTTCACCTCACTGTTGATACTTGATGCTACCGTTGCACTGATTAGTGTGTGTGTGTGTGTGTGTGTGTGTGTGTGTGTGTGTGTGTGTGCGCATGTACGTGAGCGGCAGCAGGCACGAGTGAATGCGAATGTACGCAGTGACGTGTATGTATGTAGACGTAAGTTTTGTGCTACGTGTTTTGTGCTTGTGTATTTGCGTCATTTTTTAATTTTATTCTTTTTATACGTCATTCTAAATTTTCTCTATTCAGGGTGACGTCTTTTTTTTTTCTATCGTGTGTTCTTTTCTGTTCTACATTTGTTTCCATGTCACCTGAAGAAGGATCATTGATCTGAAACATCGTTCCTTGTATCTAATTTAAAGGGTTTTCAACCTCTATCTTCTAATTTCCTTTCACATGAAACCCTAGCGGCAACAGTTTTACTACAATAAATCAATAATTTATAATCAATAAATAGTCTACTGAAACAACAACAATAACATTGGTGTTATTTCGCTTTGGTGTATAAAAGCCTCACGCCAATAACTAAATAACACTAAATGTATTTTGCTAACTGCGTGTCAGAAACACTAACTCCTTCTCAAACTGTTACCTCCTCAACAATGAACTAATCGGAAAGTTTCTAAACATCGGCTATTGGGTGTCATAGCGTGTAGACGGCCAGCTGAAATGGGAGCCTCACATAAACAAATTGTGCTAAACAATTTGTCGAAATATAAATTCTACTGCCTAAAAGTTCGGTGTGGTTTGTATAGTGTAGTAAACCCATTATGAAACAACGGCCAAGCACTTAGTTGAACGAATTACAGACATTTTTCGGAATGCCTCGAGTAAATTTTGTTATGTCGATATTCGTTTTGGATTCCTCTATGGGATTTCATCGTGCCTATGAGGAAATGCACACTTTTGGACATTGCTTCATGCTGACAGGTGTTTTGTGAGTGGATTCTCTATCGGTAATATGTAATGACGTAATCATTATGACAATTTTCCGCAAATACCTCTTCTCGTAAGCTGCTATCAAAAGGTATATAATTTACATCGATTGTTTTTATGAAACAAACAAAAGCGGGTATAGGAGATACATAAAAAACCACACACACAAAAAGGAAAATTCGAAAGAACGAAGATAAAATTCAGAAATGATTTTTTTTTAAATTAAAAGAAAAAATACCAAAATTTACCCCCCCCCCCCCCCCATTTCAAAAACAAACAACAACTTGCAAAGCAGACTACCTTAATACGCAACTTATTGTTACTAATTAACTAATTAAATCCTCTTTAGTCCTAACAAGCAAGGCCTTGCAGAACTTGCACAAATAATTTACATAGTTAGCAAAACTCCCCCTAAAACGGGGGAGACGGGCGCCTCGGTTTCCAATAATAATATTAATCTCCATTTTTTCTTGACTGTGTGGGGATTCGAACACACACACACACACCTGCCCGCCTCGAAACTTTCTAGTCCATTGGACGGCGTATCGGCAAATCTACCGATCACGCCACCGAGGCACCCACACAAAACCCAACTTTATAAGCGGGGTCTTTCTTGGGTCCCTAAACGTTGCGGAAGGCCACGTGCAACACGGAATATCGTTTAGCACGTGGGGATTCTGCATTATTTGGCGTCAGTTTCCAGTACTTCGGCATTAGAGCGTGGAAACAGACACCGTCTGATTTGCACTCATTTCAGCATGGAAACAGACTCAAACTGATCAATTTATACGTGAAGTCGGCGTTGAAAGAATTGTAACCCTCTGTCTGTCGGTGGCGTTTTGTGTCACTATGATTCATACAGGAATCATCGCGGCAAAAAAAAGTGCTACCGACAGCAGGAAAAAAATATAACAGGCTAAAAATGTACACGTCATCTCATCCTAGTCTTGAACCGTCCAGCACAATATGTCCTCTCTCGAACACAACCCAGCGCTCAAAGGCCATCAGGCTGACGACGGCCGACATTGGCCCGCGCACTCTCTGATCTCCGTTCATTTTCACGCCGATATCCTACAAGATATTGTGTCGTGTGCAAAGAACAACAACCTCTTCGCAAAAAAAAAAAGCACACACACACACACACACACACACACACGCACAAATTGGACACAGCAGATCACACTCAGCTGACAAACCAAAGTTACAGGAATACCCCATAAAGCCAACATAGTAGTCTGCACTCACGTGAAACAGCTAGATCGCGCATGACAGCTGGAAAATTACACAGTCCACCATTTTGGTCACACGCACAAAACGACACCTCACACTGACGTGAAAGGGGAACATCAGAGTTGGATACAGGAACGAAAATCCATACTGATTCTGTATTTAAATGGTATTTTACGTCGTATAGGCCATTTGACATCGGAGCCAACTGACCTAATATGGACTATTTTTACTGAACTAATAATTATGATTTGTTGGTTTTGCTGTGCAGTCGTTAAAAAAAAAATGCCGAAAAGACAAGAACAAGCCATTTTTAATACCCTAATAGAGCCTCGGTGGAAACGAACAGATTTTCAATGTCTAGGTCAAGCATGCCGACTCACGTATGCGGCCTGCGCTGTTTCAGGTTTGAAAACTTGGTCAGCTTACTAATTCACGTGAAAATGGATCTTTCGTATATTGTGCTGACTATATCTGGGGCACATAATAATATAGGGGTGAAAATCCACATTTTTACGACTGTCCAGCAAAACGGACACATTGTTCGAGTTTCTTAAAAGCGATTCGTATTAGGTCAACTGGTGTTGAATGATATGTGTTCTCAGGTTGGTAAAGAAAATGTCTTCTTTGCGGAGATATTTACGAAAGACCTCCTCTCCAATCTCAAACGACATATACCGGTATTTTCTTTCGGTATACCGACAACCACAACAACCACTGCTCCACACAACTAACCCATTTAGCTCCAACGCCCTACAGCAGGAGATGTTTTGACCATGATAATTTAAGGGTAGTGCTAGATTAGCTTGGCGCCTTCAGGCGCCAAGCTAATCCAGCACTACGTTTGAATTATCATGGTCAAAACATTTCCTCCAACTGGCACATTGTGGTTACGTGACGCCTCCAAAAGGCGGCCGTGGATTTATATGGGTAAACCAGACACTATGCTCACACACAGTCTCTCTCTCTCTCTCTCTCTCTCTCTCTCTCTCTCTCTCTCTCTCTCTCTCTCTCTCTCTCTCTCTCTCTCTCTCTCTCTCTCTCTACCCTTCCGCCTTGGTTGTCAAAGGACATCATTCACGCAATGAAAATAAGAGATGACTTAAAACGGCAGAAAAAGTTTGCGGATTTTAAGAAACAACGTAATCTTGTAAAATCCTTAGTTAGAAAAGCACAGAAAACGCTTGCGGAAAAAGTTATCGCAGAGGGTAAAGATACCCGAAGTGTCTGGAATGCAATCAATTTGTTTACAAAGAAGAGGAGTTCCATCAATGCTGCTACCTCTCCAGGCATAACTCCAGACGACTTCAATTCCCACTTTTTAAATATTGCTGAGTCCCTTGTACAGTCTTTTTCCAGTGGCACTGATAGTTACAGTTGTTCTGATAAACTGCGCACACACTGTGAGTCTGCAACAGGTGCGTCATTCTCCATACCTCTTATGACAGTGTTTGAAGTAGGTAAATATATTTCTACTCTAACAAGTAAATCGTGTGGCCTGGATGGAATAAACAACATGGTACTGAAATTGTCCCTTCCATACACAGCTGACACCTTGACACTTATATTCAACCTTTCTATCAAGCAAGGTATTTTTCCAGATGCCATGAAAGATGCTAAAGTTGTCCCCATTCCCAAATGTACAGATCCCAAAAGTCCAAACGATTTCCATCCTATTTCAGTGTTATCACTATTATCGAAGCCACTAGAAAGACACGTTCATAAGCATCTACTCCAATTCTTGGAGAATCACCGCCTCCTCGTATCTCTTCAGTCCGGTTTTAGACCTAAACACTCATGTCATACTGCCCTCGTTCACATTGTTGACTCTTGGCTCTCATCAATCAACAATTCCAAATTAAATGGTGCAGTTTTTCTGGACCTAACCAAAGCATTTGATTTAGTCGATCACAACATTCTTTTACAGAAACTTTCAGTATATAAGCTTGATTCGAACTCTATAGCTTTTTTCTCCTCCTACCTCAGTAACCGCCGACAGAAGGTGTGCTCAAACGGAAGGTATTCGAAAGAAGGTATAGTGAGGCACGGAGTCCCCCAAGGATCTATCCTAGGGCCTCTTTTATTTTCTTTATTCCTCAATGACCTACCTCTTTCCATCTCAAATCCTGAGGTTAAATGCGAACTCTTTGCTGACGATTCAACGCTGCATACATCTGACAAACGTGAAACGACGCTAAATTGTATCCTCCAGCAAAGTCTCGATGAAGTGTCGGATTGGTGTACGCAAAATCGCATGCTAATCAGTTCTTCTAAAACCAAAAGCATGTTGATAACAACCCGCCAAAAGCGTCAGCTACATCCTGCCCCTCTGAAACTGTCACTTGGCAATAAACCTGTCCAACAAGTCTCCAGGCACCGCCTACTGGGAGTTGTAATTGACGACCAGCTGAACTGGTCGCCGCATATCGACAGTTTGTGCAAAACCTTGTCCAGGAATGTATTTCTGCTCTGTAAACTTAGACATATTCTTAGTACAAAGTGCTGTACATTGTTCTTTCACGCACACATTAAAGGCCACTGTGACTATGCGTCCTCTTTGTGGGACGAATGCAGTGAACTTCATTAATTTTAAAAATTTTAAAAAACTAAACTCGCTGTATCGTCGTGCAGTTAAGTTAATTATTCCTAACCCTACTTCCACGGACGAGAAATTAAAATCCCTTGGCCTGCTTACACTGAAGGAACAACTCAAATTTAACAAATGCGTCCTCATGCACAAAATATTTCATTATCAAGCCCCGGAATATCTGCGCATGATATTTAACTTCAGCCCTCGGCATCAACTACATACGAGGAATGACTTGCTTCACTTACCCCGCCCACGGATAGATCTCTACAAGTCAAGCCTTCTATTTTCTGGTAGTTCTGTCTGGAACTCATTACCATTAACCATTAAATCATTTTCTGATAAAACCCATTTTAAACGTGCATATATATTATAGTGCACACTCACTTCCAAACAGCGTGACTTCACAGTTTGCCATATTATAAGAATAATACTGCTGATAACACGTAAACGTCAAATATTTTTTTTCTTTCTCCTTACATTTGCTAACTGATCATCTATTGTCTTGTCGGTGTCTCTATACGCTATTGATGCTGCTGATTCTATGACACTGTCTTAGATGAGTATAATATTAATGCTGTGCACGCGTTTCGTTTTCTTCCTTTTAGCATCGGAGGCAGTTACAAATTCTCCATTGTCATTTTTTCCCCTCCTTTCGATGATTCCCCTATTGTGTTTTTTTCCCCCGTAGTTTTGTTTCCTCATCTTATTATTATTATTATTATTATTATTATTCTTTGCATGCTATGTTTCTTTTCCTGTTGTGTTCTCTTTTGTTTACAGGACAGCTTGTAAGACAGGCATTGAGTTGCCTAATGGCTTTATCCTGAATAAAAAAAAGATTCATCAACATCATCATCATCATCATCTCTCTCTCTCTCTCTCTCTCTCTCTCTCTCTCTCTCTCTCTCTCTCTCTCTCTCTCTCTCTCTCTCTCTCTCTCTCTCTCAGGACAGTTTGTAAGAGAGGTCACCGCGGCATTCGCATGCCTAAAACTTTATCCTGAATAAAAAAGAAGTTTCATCATCATCATCATCATCATCATCATCATCATCATCATCATCATCATCTCTCTCACTCTCTCTACCCAGGATCACAGTATGATGCAAATAGCCACCAGATAACATGAGACTGTTTCAACAGCACATCTCAACAGCAACAGCGATGGGCCTGTTCAGCTTTTGTCCCCTCTGGGCTGGCGGAAGGGAGACAAGCCAGACACATGCTGATACAAGACATGTCACCCGCACAGCAAAACTTAAGAGGCACCAGATCAACAGTTCATGACTATGTGGCAGTCACCTAACATACTACAGTTCCCGACAGTTCCTGCAATGTACCAGCAGTATCGTGCGGTGCCAACGGACCACTTTTCGGGAAACACTATGGCGCAACCCTACCCATTCAGCGTCACCGCACCCGCACACACTCCGTATACACACCACGACGTCTGGGCCGCTCAGTACAATCGCCCAGCTTGTGTTTACTGAGACTATTACCAAAGCATCCTACTATATACATCTACTAAACATAATATTCTATGAATTGTCTGTTGGGCCAGTTGTTCAGCAGAATTTCAGTGACTAGACATTGCTTCCTAAGTGATCTCTTACAGCATAGAGTGACATTGCTTCCTAAGTGATCTCTTACATCATAGACATTGCTTCCTAAGTGATCTCTTACATCATAGACATTGGCCTAAGTAATCTCTTATAACGTGTGCGCACTGTAACGGTGTTTCCTATCCTTCATCTATAACTACAACAGTAACATTATCACTACGAGAATACATTTGCATTTTGAGCGATTTGGGACGCTGGTTAGGTATCTTTGTGTAAGCGTACCGTACATCGAGTGCACTGTGACACTGTATTTTCCTTGTGTGTTTCCCAGCACACCGTCAATCATAAGCGATTATTGACGCTTTTTGGAAAACTTCGAGCAACCCTTCATCTACTGGACAGTTGGTCAAGACACATTGAACTTATAGTGTGTCAACATATAGACAGCCTTGTTTTTCCTCGTCTGCACTGAAAAACAACACACGTCTATACAATAATATATATCTTTTTCTTTTGGTTTATAGGTGTTGATTTATTGTTATCTTTCTACATCAGTTATGTCTACAGACAAGACTGATAAGCATCAGTTGCTTATAGGATACTTAAATTTGTTTTCCTCCCTACGTCACACGACCAGTCACATTAGCGCAAACCGTACCATGTGACCGTGATATAAAAACCCCTGCCTGTAGCGAAAAATGGCGGACGTTTTGTAGCCCTCTCGATGACGCATCTTCATGGATGCCAGAATTTGTTCTTTAGAAGATCGCCAAACGTTCTAAAGTACAAAGTTACGTAGTGTTATTCGAAACAACAAGCACACTCAGTGTCTCAGCGGATACATTTAATACACATTTCCTATCTGCTGCTAATGTCCTATTACAAAGTTATAAACAAACCAAGGGGAATCACAGCGCTGGACAGACAAACAGTTAGATCCCCTGCCCCCGCCTATCAGGCACCCAATCGCCAGCCCACAGAGAAATACGCAGGTATAGAACAAGACGATCATTTCCATCCTCTTGATGATGAAAATGATCGTCTTGTTCTATACCTGCGTATTTCTCTGTGGGCTGGCGATTGGGTGCCTGATAGGCGGGGGCAGGGGATCTAACTGTTTGTCTGTCCAGCGCTGTGATTCCCCTTGGTTTGTTTACAATTCTGCCAGCGCTAGCCTCATCTATCTGGTTTGTGAGTATTACAATATCTATGTTGTTCAAACATGTCACAGATATCAGACGTATTTGATAAATTCTGTGCCGAAAAGCTCAAATGGCGGACGTTTTGTAGCCCTCTCGATGACGCATCTTGGATGCCAGTTTTGTTTTATAAAAGCTCAAGTCAAGTATTTTGAACATTCCTGTTAAAACGGTTTATGACGTTGGTAAAACTATATTTCAGCTAAAAAATAAGAGATCAACTGGTCATGACGGCATTAGTACTACAATACTAAAACTAGCTCTCCCATATGTCGTTGATTCTCTGACTTATATTTACAATCTTTGTATTCGATAGGGAACATTTCCGTCCAGCCTAAAGAGAGCAAAAGTCATTCCTTTGCCCAGAACTAAAGATCGTTCTGAGCCAAATAACTTTAGGCCCGTTTCCTTACTTTCGACTTTGTCGAAACCAATAGAAAAACATATTCACAATCATTTACAGCAGTTCCTGGAAAATCATCAAGTTTTACACCCCTTGCAATCAGGCTTTCGACAACGCCATTCTTGTCATACAGCGCTGATTCATCTGATTGATAGATAGCTCGATGCAATGAACAGACTGCAAACGACAGGGACAGTATTCTTAGATTTTAGCAAAGCTTTCGACTTAGTCAATCATAAACTACTTATACAGAAACTTAGAGCATATAGGCTTAGTAGCAACGCTGTGGCGTTTTTTCAGTCATACCTAGAAAATAGAACTCAATTTGTTCTTGTAAATGGCAAACAATCTGCAGAGGGTATAATTCGTCATGGTTCCACAGGGATCAATACTCGGCCCCTTATTATTTTCTCTTTTTATAAATGATCTTCCTCTACATATTTCTCCCACTAGAGTCACCTGCAGGCTTTTTGCAGATGATGGCACATTAGACTTTTCTGATGCAAATGTTTTCAGTGTCAACCTCACCCTTCAGCAAAGGAGCCCCGAGGGACTCCACACAACAATGACATAGTTTTGCACCAACAATAACCTGGTTGTTGAAGGCACCTTATACCCACACCGTGGCATCCACAAGTTAACTTGGTACTCGCCCAACGACAGAGACAAGAATCAGATCGACTATCTATTTATCAACGGAATGTGGAGGAGATCACTGCTGGATGTGAGAGTAAAGCGAGGAGCTGACGTTGGAAGTGACCACTAACTGGTAATAGCAATGGTGAAGGCACAGAACAAGACACACGTATAGCAAAAATTCGACACTCAGAAGCTAAAGGACTCACACACAAAACACACTTGTCACACAAGTGAAAAACAGGTTCCAAGCACTACAGGATCTAGACCCAGAAATCAATGCAACAACAGTAACACACTCTATAATAAAATCAAAACTGTTTACCAACAGAGTGCGGAGGAGTGCCTAGGCTATTAATAGAGAGAAGAAAGCGAGCAAAGGAATGAATCAAGACAAACACCTTGATAGTTATAGAAGAAAGACGTAAGTTGAAGAGACAGATGATCAGTACTCGATCAGAAAGACTGCAAGAAAGATACGAGCAGCAATACAGTGAGGCCAACAAACAAGTGAAGAGGATGATGCGTACTGACCGTCGTGCTTTTGCTGAAGTACTGGCAATAGAGGCGGAGAGTGCTGCAGCCCGAGGAGAACAAAATCAGCTATACAGAATCACCAAACAGATCTGCGGCAAATGTGTCAGCTCTACAGTCAGCCGCCCACCCATCAAAGACAAGGAAGGAAAACTTCTCACAACTCAAGCGGAACAAGACGCACGCTGGGCTGAACATTTTAAAGAAGTACTGAACAGAGAAACACCAGAAGAAAACGCTGATATTCCGGAAAAAGAGATAGATTTAGACATCAGCGTTACACCCCCTACTAAAGAAGAAATCAAGAAACTGAAGAACAACAAAGCCCCAGGACAAGACAACCTGAATGCAGAATATAGATCCAGAGACAGCAGCTGGAATACTAGAACCACTTTTCAGAACAATTTGGACAGAAACTTGCGTACCCGAGGATTGGACCAGAGGGGTGATTATCAAGATTCCAAAGAAGGGCACCCGCAACGACTGCAACAACTGGCGCGGTATCACCCTTCTGTCAATCCCCAGCAAGATCCTCGCCAATGTGATTATAAGCAGATTATCTACGGCAGTTGATACAACATTGAGAAAAGAACAGGCAGGTTTCAGAAAAGGCAGGAGTTGTATAGAACAGATTTTTGCTTTGCGGAAACATCATAGAACAGAGTGCAGAATGGCAAAGACAACTCTACGTGAATTTCAAAGACTTTAAGAAAGCCTTTGATAGCATTCACAGAGACAGCTTTTGCGCATCTTGAGGACTTACGGAATCCCAAACCACATGGTGGAGCTCATCAAGAGTTTCTACAATAATTACAGCTGCGACATCTTGTTTGAAGTGACGACCGGTGTCCGGCAAGGCTGTGTGATATCTGCGTTACTCTTCAATCTCGTCATTGACTGGGTGATGCAACGCACGACAGAGACAAGACATACTGGCATCAGATGGACACTCTTCTCCACACTTGAAGATGTGGACTTTACCGATGACTTGGCACTAATGTCTCACACCCATAAACATATGCAGGACAAGACAGACAGATTGAACCAGTACAGTTCCCAAGTTGGCCTCAACATCAACCAGAAGAAATCAGAAGTGATGATCATGAACACCGCTACACAGACTCCCATCAAAGTGAACAGCAACGATTTACCGGTTACTGTAAGCTTTGTGTACCTGAGCAGTATCATCACACCAGATGGTGGAAGCAAGAAAGGCATTCAGACTAAATAAAGCAAGGAGTGCCTTCATCAGCATGAACAACGTCTGGAAGTCCTCACAATACAGTGTGGGCACCAAGCTAAAACTCTACAACAGCTGTGTTGTACCAGTACTTCTCTACGGAGCAGAATAATGGAGAATGACGCAACAAGACCTCACCAAACTGTCCACATTCCATACCAAGAAGCTCAGAAGAATACTCAAGATATTTTACCCAAACAAAATCGCCAACGAAGACCTACTGTCCCGCTGCAAACAAGAAGACATAACCACAATAATCATGAAAAGACGTTGGCAATGGATTGGACATGTTCTGCGGAGAGAAGACGGCTTCATCATTAAAACAGCCCTACACTAGACATATGGTAAGAGGAAGAGAGGACGGTCAAAGATCACCTGGCGACGAACGGTGGAACAAGAACTGAAAAACCACCACCACACCTGGGGAACGATAGGCACTCTGGCCCGCGACCGGCCAAAGTGGAGGGATTTTGTTGCTGCCCTATGAGCCTTCGGCGTTTCAGGCAGTAAGTAAGTAAGTAACATGCCAAATAATATCTTTGTCCGGGCTTTTAATCCACCGATTTTGTCGAAAAACCGGCAATTTTTATCCACATCTGATTTCCGAACAACGTCTATATTGCACAGCGGCCCCAATACAGAGGAATCTAGGGCAGTGCTTAAACCCAGTAAGCAAAGGTCCGCGGGCCCACGACGGCCGCTGTGGGCCCGAGCACGTGCACAGGCCCACTGCGGCCGTCATGGACTCGAAGACGTTTTGCTACTGAGGAAGCGAGTCTCTCCAATAAAGGCTTTATTCTGTGTGTGTGTGTGTGTGTGTGTGTGTGTGTGTGTGTGTGTGTGTGTGTGTGTGTGTGTGTGTGTTTGTGTCTGTGTTTGCTCATTAATCACAGGTGCGGCGTATGTGCATGTGTGTGTGTGTGTGTGTGTGTGTGTGTGTGTGTGTGTGTGTGTGTGTGTGTGTGTGTGTGCGCGCGCGTGAATGCCTGTCTGCCTGCATTTGTGAGTGCATGCCTGCGTATAGCTTATCTGAGTAAGCGTGTGTGTGTGTGCGTATGAAACAAACGTTCAGACCATAAGGGCTTGACGATAGAGATTTTACTGAATACCGCTGCGCCACCGCGTGCGCAATCGTTCACCACACAGTCTGTCACACAGAATTTATTCTTGCGATGAGTATGTGCGGCGAACAGTTGCGCACGCGGTGGCGCGGCGGTATTGGCATTCAGTAAAACCTTTATCGTCAGGCGCCTATGGTTCAGACATATACACTCACACGAACAAACACGCAATGCTCTGAGAAGAAAGCACACACAGACATGCGACACGAAGGACACAGAGTGTTCGACTTTGACAAATTCGAGACATTCTAAATCCGTATACTCGGTTTTATGTCACGCATCCGGATACCACGCGTATGGGGTGAGTCAACTCATTCTAGGCGCCCCGCATCAGTGGCTGCGGATGTGTCGTATAGCGTTGCCGCCAGCGGCAACGCTATACGACTCTTCAGCAGCCACTGATGCGGAGCGCCTTGAACGAATTAAGGCCGGTTCAGCAACCGAGTACACAAAAGCACATCACTGTAAGCAAAAGGTCTTTGGACCGAGGTCATCCTTAGTTGGCCTGCTCACAGCTGTCAAGGTTGACCTTCGTCGGCCCAAGAACTTTTTGCTCACCGGTACAATGATGACACAAAATTAAAACAAAACAACCTTTGTTTCATGCCTTTATATCAGGTTCTCTCAGAAAAAAAAGCAAGATACATTTGCCTGTTGGTCTGTGACTTTAGACATTACCGACCTAACATGGGTCAATCTCACAGAAAAGCAGTCCGGACACACTTGCGATGTGGAATGTGATTCTGGACTTTCCGGCTCTGGGCCGTAACGTCCAAAATCACAGGCCAGCGCAAACTGCACTTTCGCTGAAGATCAGTCACGGACACGCAATTTTTTTTTTAAATTATTTATTTATTTTTAGACCGGTTTCTTCATTTTAGAGAAAAGCGATGTTTAATTTGTTATGCCATGAAAATCTCGCCTTTCTTAACTGATTCTACCCCAAGACCGAAATCCCCAAATTTTGCCGTTGTCCTCTGAAGACTGCATTGGAGTGCAGGACACAGATCGACCATGATAGTTCAAGGGTGATGCCAGAATAGCTTGGCGCCCGTAGGCGCCAAGCTATTCTGGCATCACCCTTGAACGATCATTGTCGATCCATATCTTGATGTGGTGTGTCTGGGGAAGAATGAGTTAAAAATAACACACTGGCTTTTTCCAAGTAACGCCATCAATTGTCAATGTGAATAGTCTGAGGGCGTACGTACGCGAGGTATGACCACTCTCAGACAATTCATCAAATAGGCACACGCATAAAGTAACGCATTCTAAATTGTAGGTAGAAACACTGAAACACATCAACTACGCTATGTTACGTTATACGCGTTTCTGAGTGACGCATTATTCTAAGTTGTATGTAGAAATACTGAAACACATCAACTACGCTATGCTACGTTATACGCGTTTCTGAGTGACGCATTCTAAATTGTATGTAGAAATACTGAAACACATCAACTACGCTATGCTACGTTATACGCGTTTCTGAGTGACGCATTCTAAATTGTATGTAGAAATACTGAAACACATCAACTACGCTATGCTACGTTATACGCGTTTCTGAGTGACGCATTCTAAATTGTATGTAGAAATACTGAAACACATCAACTACGCTATGCTACGTTATACGCGTTTCTGAGTATTCATACCCAGTAAGCAAAGGGTGTTCGGACCGACGTAGGTCGCTGTTGGCCCGCGCACGGCCGTGCGCGGGCCAACAGTGACCCACATCGGCCCCAGGACGCTTTGATCACTAAGATAAACTTTTGGTGCATTATTGCTAGTTTGGGAGTAGCGCTGTGCAAACTAATACAGTCACGCACTTTGATAAAAGCAACACAAACGATCTAAATTCAAAGCATAAAAATCCCATCCGTCCAACTAACACGGACACAAACTGAGGCAAGCAAGAGGCATAGAGCCTCATGAGCCCCCGCGACTGCGGGGGCTCATGAGGTTCTACGCCTCTTGCAGTTGGGTGGTTCTGGCTGTGTCCCGGCAATCAAGGGGTAAAACCCACTTCAATCTGTCGCGTTTTAAAAGTGAGTAACCATATTATCTGACGGGAGTTTCACACCTAGAAAAATACAATACTTTACAGTTTCTTTGAGAAACACGTCTTACAAAGTCACGCATATGAAATCCACATGCACACACATCGCGTTCAAACGCACAATTTTTAAAAAATAAAATAAAAAAAAAGAACTAGGAACAGCAACAACAATAACTACAAGCTGCTTGAGCAATGTTAAAAAAAGTGTTGTTTAACCCCTTCTGTTTGCTTCTAAAAATCTGTGTTCACTGAAACGACCAAAAACCGCAAACTGTCCACACACAAAAAAACCCACAAAAAAACATGGACTCAGAGTGGTCTCAGCAAGAGGCATATATCCTCATGAGCCCTCGCAGTCGCGGGGGCTCATGAGGATCTGTGCCTCTTACGGTTAGATCGCGTGCACTTTTTACTCGGCAGTGAAGGGGTTATATTGATCAGTAAGCAAAGTCTTGGATCGCCACCGGTCTATGGCCTCCGCCTGATGGAATTATGATTGTGCAGTCTACTACAATCTCGGCGCCAGTCTAGCGGCGTCCGACAAAAAACTCTAGTTGATGAACAAACACATCAATTGGAAGAAGCGTATATCCGCTTAACTCATTCAGCCCGACGGCCGTATTTCCCAAATTTTGGAGGCGTCATCTAACGACTATGCACTAGTTGCAGGAGATGGATCGATCATGATAATTCAAGGGCAGTGCCAGATTAGCTTGGCGCCGACAGGCGCCAAGCTAATCTGGTACTGCCCTTGAACTATCATGGTCGACCTGTCTACTGCTGTAGTGCGTCAGGGCTGAATTGGTTAAGCGGAGTTGTTTCTCATTAGATTAACCCAGTCACTGCCAATGGAGGCAGACTGTGTTTCTGAAATCTTTGTTGATTCATGGAGGCTCAGCCATCCAAGGAACATGGATACAAAGTGGTGTCCGCAAGAGCCATAGATCCTCATGAGCCCGCGCAGCTGCGGGAGCTCATGAGGGTCTATGTCTCTTGCAGTCGGATTGTGTTCAGTTTTTTTCGGTAGTCAAGGGGTTAATTGACTCCTCGTGGATTTGCTCACAGTCCTGAAAGCGACAACGGCTCAAGAAAAGAACTGTTCGTGAGATCTCGCAACAGAGTTGGTCTGGTTTATCATGAACCTCTCGCGAACAGTCGCGTTGTTCACGCAAAACGCTGCCCTTCTCTCAGTATATCACTTCGGATATTAAGCGCACGCCTCATTCTATAACTGTTCTAAAAAATGGTCAGCATCGCTGCATCAGATCATCCTCCTCTGTTCCGCAGCATTTTGCAGAACTCCGTCACAATGTACAGACACGAACCATTGGCCTCTTCGTTAGAGAAAGCCACCACCACGCTCTTGCCAGTCTTGGCAGCCACGAACAGACGGTCCTCCGAGTTGGCCAGCAAGACCCCGGACTGGTTGGGACCTGCGTCTGTGCCAGCTCCCAGGGAGGTCACGCAGGTGAAGATGTCCCCGAACACCGACAGTTTGATGAGCTTGAGGTGGTTGGACGAGTTCAGGACGTTCAGCACGGCGTTGATGTCTTGTTGCTTCTCGGCGAAGTTCTCCGTGCGGGACAGCAGGTTCCCCTGGAGGTCGAAGATTGCCGCGGAGTCGATCTTGCTTCGGGCGGCCAGGACGGTCAGAGCTTTGCGCCACTTCATTTTGGAAAGATCTGGAAAAAGAAAGAAATGTGGTAAATATGTGGTTCTGATGTAAGAAGAATTGTGTGCTGGTCAGGATTAAGCAAAAGGGCATCGGGCCGACGCCGGCCGCTATCGGTCGCGCACGACTGTGCGCGGCCGACAGCGGCCGGCGTCAGCCCGATGACCTTTTTCATACGTACAATACATTTAATCACAGATCTGCACAAATACAAATTCAATATTTTTTTGTCCAGTAAGAAATACTCTTTTTTTCCGATGACTAGATCATATAAGAACGAAATTCAAAATTATTAATAGACATAATGATAAAATACAATACTCAAATAAATACAGATAAATATCACCATCACAAATCAAGTTGCATATCACATAAAACAGGGTAAGAATTTAAATATCACATTCCGACACCACAGAGAACGCCTACGACAGAGCAAGGATAGCACAACACAATGCTTGGCGCCTCTTTGAGTTCACAATTTGATATCAAACACCCCCCAACCCTCCCCTACTCCCACCCCTCCCTCCTCCCCCCTCCCACAAAACACCTCTGAATAAGAAATTAAAAAAAAAAAAACTTTGAGGTTTGTTAAAGGAGAAAAAATATCCGATAACCCCTTCACTGCCGAGGAAAAATGAACACCACACTACTGCAAGAGGTGTAGATCCTCATGAGCCACCGCAATTGCGGGGGCTCATGAGGATCTACGCCTCTTGCTGAAGTCACTTTGTGTCCATTGTTCATGGGACCACTGGAGCTCTTTCGCGTCGAATTTACACAGATATCAGGCGTGCAATGTATGTACAGTGGCAGTGAAAGGGTTAAACAAGGACAATCACAGAAGCGCAAATTACCATCCAACTGACAAACCAAAATAGCTGGATATATTTGTTTTACAGAGAGAGAGAGAGAGAGAGAGAGAGAGAGAGAGAGAGAGAGAGAGAGAGAGAGAGAGAGAGAGAGAGAGAGAGAGAGAGAGAGAGAGAGAGAGAGAGAGAGAGAGAGAGAGAGTTTTACAACGGTGAAGATATTAACACAGTCAGTGACTATGTCATTTTTCGTACCTGCCGTTGCTAAAACTACGACAAAGCACAAAATATACATAAAACAGGGACACCAAAGCAGAGTGATACAAAATATACAGTCCAGAGAGAGAGAGAGAGAGAGAGAGAGAGAGAGAGAGAGAGAGAGAGAGAGAGAGAGAGAGAGAGAGAGAGAGAGAGAGAGAGAGAGAGAGAGAGAGAGAGAGAGAGAGAGAAGGAAACCGCGCAGAAAAACACAGTGGTAAGCGTATGAAAGAAAACAGGAAAGCCCGTAAGAAACGAAAGACCAATGTCCACTGCACGTAGCTAGGACGGATACACAAACAGTCCACAAACCTGTTTCACTTTTGCTGCTGCGATGAACGGTGTAGACGAGTATAGAAGTCAACAGGACGCTGTCACGTACCACACGCTGTAGCCCAGCTGACCTGTTTTATACGCCTTGGTGTTTGGCTATTGTCGCACAATAATCCCAAAGCTGTTCCCCAAAACAGGCGGACACGCGGCAATATCCGGACTGCTCACACACTTCACTCAGTAAAGATTTTTCTTTTACCTAAGGTCCGTGACTTCTTTCCTAATCGTGGAATAGAACCTGGTTCTCACTGATTCAATTTGCGTAAAGTCGCAGATGGCCGATTTTTTTCCTCTTCTCAATCTTGTTTGTTCAGGGTTAAGGTGACACGAGTTATTTTTTTGGTGAATAATCAACTTGTGGAAAAAAACAAGTTTTTTGTGTGTGGAATTTTCCTCTCTCTCCAACTCTCTCAGCTGTGAAACTCTGTACTGCTTTCTCCAATCTGAAATAAAGAAAGTGGCAGGAATGAAAAAAACAGCTCTTACGTCAATGTCTCAAAGTTTAACTTTCAAAAGTCTCTTTCAGTAATGCTTAACCCTTTCAATGCTTAATCCACTGACCCCTTCGATACGCAAATGCAAGAGACACAGATCATCATGAGCCCCCGCAGTTGCGGGTGCTCATGAGGATCTATGCCTCTTGAGACACCACTTCGTATTTATTTATTTACGGCCGCGGTTCTTTGGCTTTGATTTAACAAAGATTTCAGAAACACAATCTGCGTCCACTGGCATTTAAGGGGTTAAAATGTCTGGATGCAAAACAGCAAGCTAGTTGTTTACCTTCACTACAATCTGCACAACATTCTCAAATACAAAGAGCTACTGCGTCTCAGAATGATAGATTTGGGTAAGTCTTTTTTTTTTTTTTTAAACTAACGATACAGCAACAGAACAACAATGCAACAATCTTCTGTCAAAGTAAAAAAACAAAACACAAACAGAAGAAAAAAGAAGAAGAAGAGGTGCGAGGAGTGTGTGAAATAGAAAAAAATCTTAACCCATTCAGCCCTGACGCACTACATCAGGAGATGGATAGACCATGATAATTCAAGGGTAGAGCCAGATTAGCTTGACGCCTGACGGCGCCAAGCTAATCTGGCACTGCCCTTAAATTATCATGGTCGATCCATCTCCTGCTACTGGTGCATAGTCATTAGATGACGCCCCAAAATTTGAGAAATACGGCTGTCGGCCTGAATGAGTTAACAAGGAAAGAAACACTATTAGGAAGGACATGTGTGGAACGCAGTTCTGTTGTAGTTGTCCTGTCTCGTGTTTCTTTCCTCGTTAGGATTTTCTATGTCTTTTTCCAGTTCTTTGCTGTGGATGCATATATTGTACGTATAATGAGGAGCAATAGAAATGCGACATTTGTTTTAATCATCGGAAACACTTCAGTGTTTCCGATGATTAAACAAATGTCGCATTTCTTTTGCTCCTCAGTATATAATTCAATACCAACAAACAACGAACCCGCAGTTATACCTTTTTTCCTTGTGAAAAAGTTGAGTCAGTTTTTTTTTTCAAAGCAGTCAGCGTATCACACAATAGTCCTAGCGAACAATTTCTGTCTTCCAAACTAAAGGACAGCTTCTCTCTCCAGGTGCAAGGAATAATGCACACGTGTAAACTAAATTGTGGTCATTAGGGTGAGAAGTTTGCTTATATAGCAGCGAAAATGAGCCTCTATTTTGAGACCATCTTTTCAGCGTAAATAGCGCACCTGCAAATTCATAAATAAGCGTCATAATTATGTGTACGGCTATTACGCAGGAGCTGGTGTGCACCAACGAAAAAGATGACAGCTTACATACGCTGCGAACAATGGCTTCGTTCTTCCAGAGAGAGAAGGATTTAATGCAGGCAAATGTACTACCAGCAAGAGGCATAGATTCTCATGAGCCCCTGCAAACGCAGGGGCACATGAGAATCTATGCCACTTGCAGATGGGTGGTCCTGCTAAGATAATTTAGTCGTAAAAAACGTGCTAACTTACGCAGAGCATTACCACTGGCGTGGGAAATTAAGCATGCAATTCACAAGAACGGATTTTATTCGTGGCTCCTACGTCACACGGTTCATGGCTTCGTAGCAAAACAACCTATACACAGGACCCGACACTGGTGATGAAGCTCAGAGACTTGCGTTAGTGTCAAGGTGTGGCAGTTCTCCTGACGAAAACACTTTTCACCTGTAGACGCGCTGTGAAGGCAAAGGAGAGAAAGTCCATTTTTCTGAAAAGTGAGATTTTTATTGTATTACAATGAACATCTCGCTTATCACAAAAAAATGGACTTGCTGTCTTTTGGGCAGTATTGTCAAGTCATCCTGTGGCGCACACGCTGTCTTTTTTTTAAAAGGAAAACATCAAAATACATTGAAGACAGTCCGCGACCACGCAAATAAGTGTCTAAAAACATAAACTGTCTTCACGAAAAATGATTTTCTGGCCAAGCGTGCGAAAAAAGCTTAGAAAGGGCAAGTACACCAAACATAGGACTCCCGGACTCATGTACCCTAACAGGGTCACGAGTTCTGAAAAAAAAAGTCTTGAAAATCTTGAATGCGATAAATTGTGCTGTATTTGTCCTATCTGAGGGTGTTTCTTTCTTTCTTGGAATTTTCTTTATGTTTCTGGTAATTCAGCTTCCAGAATTATTAATATGTTTGATTAAGAGTGCATTCCCATTACTTTAGCCAATGTTAATGAATGATGATTAGAATTATTAGAAATGTACGCATTGCGTGATGCCTCAAGGTAGCTTTGATTGACAAAAGTCCAGTTATTTCGGACTTTATTGATTTCACACTAGATAACTGACCCTGTTCCAATCACACCGATGCTAAATAGTAGTGATTTCTTATACGGGGACAAAATCTCACCCTAAAGCTACAAACTGATTTTTTTTTTTAAAGCTTCCCCTTCCACAACTAAACATTTCAAAGAAAATTTCATGGAAAATTGCCACGAAAATTTCAAGAAAGAAGGAAACAAGCTGATAAAGGACAAGTACAAGACCAATTATCCGATAAATTGTGTTGTACTTGGCCTTTCCATGTATGTTTCTTTCTTTCGTCGATTTTCTAATGCTTCTTTAGTAACGGTCGGAAAGTGTTAACCCTTTGCGTGGCGGTAGCGGTTTTTATCGCGATGATTCCTACAGGAATCATCGCGATAAAAAACGCTAACTACACGCCAAAAGTTAGTTCTGTTTTGGAGTGTATTTCCATTTCTTTACTAAATGATAATTAATGATAATTAGAAATAAATAGGAACCTACGGATTGTGTGGTAAGTTGAAGCAGCTTTGATTTGATAATAAGTTCAGTTATTTTCTCCGACTATATTATACTTAATTCCACACCACATAAATAGCCCTGCTTCAATACCCTGAAGTCGAATAAGCTTGATTTCTTGTGCAACCAACAAATCTCAGCCAAAATCTGAAAACTGAAATAAAATTCCTCACCTTCAACAGCTTAACTTTTCCGTCTTGAATTTTTTTAAAGAAAAATGTCGATCAGTCTAACACATTGCTGTTCACAAATATGTTTGTGTGAAGACTCAATCTGTGTTGGACAGATCATGGCGAGCGCAGCTTCTCAAACGGTCAATCACTTGGAATCAGCTGGCTGCAGAGTGTGGCGGATTTTCCAGCGAGGCTTTTATAGATTTGTGAGCAGCTGTGTAAGTATTGCTGACTACATTAACCCCATCACTGCCATTGATTGCAAGTTGAGTCTCTGAAATCTGTGTTTATTATTAACACCAAGGAACGCAAGCCGTGCAAGAAAAATAGATACTATTGGTGTGCCAGCAAGAGGCATTGATCCTCATGAGCCCCCGCAACTTCGGGGGCTGATGAGGATCTATGCCTCTTGATGTCGTGGTGTAGTGGTTAGCAACCAAGGGTTCTGTTGACACCACCAGTGGCTGCATGTACGAGGGGGTTGGAGTGGAAAACTAACGGCGTTGACTTGAGTCGTGGACTTCACACAGTCTGAGGGTACAAGTGGGGCAAATCACTGTCAGTAGGAGGCACAGATTCTGATAAACCTCTGCAGCCTGCACGGGCTGATAAGAATCGGTGCCTTTTGCAGGTGTAACGGGACGGCTGAACTGACGACTGGCGCACGTGTGTGTAGGACATGAAGGCCAAGTGGTCGAGAGAAATGAAGGGGTTCAGGGCCGGTCGGGTTGAGACGAGGGCTTAGGGCGTAGGGTGAGGTGGGCGGGTTCAGGGAACAGGACTGGACGGTTGGGGTGGAGGCCGAAGGGGTGTGAATGTGGGGAGAGAAGATGGAGGGGGGCAGCAAGGACACCGCCACGGATTTCCAAAACATACGTGGACGTACGTCAGCTCAGGAAAAAGACTTCATGAACAGGTAACAGAGCTCAAATGGTCGACTGAGTTTGGTGGTTTCTTCCAAGCACGAAAGAACGAACGAGCGAAGTATTTTTTTTTTTTTTTACATCGCAATATGAGACCTTTTGGCTAGAAAACTTCTCTTATATAAGCGACCCTGTTACAAGAAACACTGAAAAACAAAAAAAAAAAAAAAAAAAAAAAAAAAAAAAAAAAAAACCACCCCAAAACATACATTTAACCTATACGGATTATTCCCCCCTGACACAACTTGTATAGGTTTCAAGTCAGGTGTTCTGTGGAATTATTGGTAAGCGCTCCCAGGGACTTTTACACACCGAGTATAATTATTGCACTCAGCACTAACACACATCAGTTTTTGCACCCGTCTCTTACACTACAATCGCGACAACGAAACTAAGCATTCTCGTCTATGAAAGAAAAGAGAAACGTTGTCCTCCTCAGTGAGCCCGTGTCGCTTTCTGCCATCCATCTTGTTCGGGCAGTTGTTCAGCTGTTTCCCTGAAAAGTTACTCGTAGAGCACAAACATGGCTTGCATCCCAACGTGACCAGTGCGCCGGCAAAAGGCTATCGGGCCGAAGTCGGCCGCATTGGGCCCGCGCACAGTCGTGTTAGTGTCTCCACAGTCGTGTTAGTGTAATCCACAGTCGTGTTAGTGTAATCCACAGTCGTGTTAGTGTAATCCACAGTCGTGTTAGTGTAATCCACAGTGTAATCCACAGTCGTGTTAGTGTCTCCACAGTCGTGTTAGTGTCTCCACAGTCGTGTTAGTGTCTCCACAGTCGTGTTAGTGTCTCCACAGTCGTGTTAGTGTCTCCACAGTCGTGTTAGTATCTCTACAGTCGTGTTAGTGTCTCCAAAGTCCTGTTAGTGTCTCCACAGTCGTGTTAGTGTCTCCACAGTCGTGCGCGGGCCCACTGCGGCCGACTTCGGTCCGATGGCCTTTGTGTATTGGGTAATGGCCAGTTTTCGGCTGTTGAGGAGAAAATTGTGCGGTCTGCCGTTATATGACAGAAACCATAATGTCCATATCGAGATTTTAATTTAACAACAATAAAATCGAACATGGAAATACTGGCTTTTTCCATTTATAACGGCATGCCAGGAACAATTACCGACCAGTAATCCATGTCATTTTACAACCGGCCATATTAGGTTCGGATTAGACCGTGTTCTAGAAATGAGAGTAGTCACGGCAATACGTACGGAATCAATGACTTAGTATTCTAGGTATTCTACAACGAGAGGGAAAACATGATACTAATATTCCTGAATAAGCGTCAGTTTAAAGGTCCCCCCAGTCAGTATTATCGATTCCGTACTTATCGATTACAACGAGGGGGTAAAGCGGATAGTCAAGTGCTTCACCGAATGAACTTTTGCTCTGACTTTAGTACACTGCTGGCTAATTTGTTATGCAGCTTCTGTGGCCCATTGACAGCCGCGCGAGGTCACGTCGACCACGTGAGAGACTGTGAAGTTTTTGACTGTGACTGATTGGGTGTTGTTGAACAGACCAAAACTACCACGTGAAGACAACAGACGGTAAGACCATTTGTGTGAAAAGCGAGATTTTCATTGTAATACAATGAAAATCTGGCTTTTCTCAAAAATGAACGTTTTGTCTTTCGCCTTCAATTAAAGTCTATATTTGTGAAAAGCGAGATTTTTCATTGTTACATGAAATCCTGCTTTTCACAAAAATGGAGTTATTGTTTTTTGCCTTGACGGGGCAGAAAAGGCCGTCATCAGCTATCCTGCAAGTTGAAGCAAGTGCAAGTATAGAGCTTTGTCCTGGTGGACGTTGTCAACACCTTCTAATCATTTTCAGTATATCAATGCTCCAATTCAATATAATGAATTCCTAGATGTTTTACAGTCGTTTGCAAATACCTCTAGGGCAGTGGGTATAGATGGAATTGCTTACAAACTACTTTATCATTTACCTGAATCGTGGAAAAAACTACTACATAAATGTTACCAAAATTGTTGGTTCAATGGATCTCTTCTTACTATCTGGAAGCAGTCAGTAGTAGTTCCAGTACTCAAATCGGGTAAAACACGTACATTGATTAGTAGTTATAGACCTATTGCACTAACATCACAAGCTTGCAAAGTAATGGAAAAGATTCTTTTAAATCGGCTATTTCATTACTGTGAAAAACAGGATATAATTCCAGTTCATCAAGCTGGTTTTCGGAAAGGTAGATGTACGACACAAATAACATTAAAACACAATTTTCTAGAAGAAAAAGCATATTAGCAACCTTTAATGACGTAAAAAAGGCTTATGATAGTGTTTGGCATGCTAGATTATTATACACAATAAAACAGATTGGCATAACCGGGTTTATGTATGAGTACATTGAAAGCTTTTTGTCTGAAAGATTTGTCTGCACAAAAGTTGGTAAAAGTTATTCAACCTTTAAGAAAATAGATATGGGTATTCCGCAGGGATCAATAATTTCACCCTTTTTATTCACTGTGTTACTTTACGACCTCCCACAATCTCTCTCACAGGACACAACTGTGGTACAATATGCAAATGATATTGCTATATGGATAAACACTAATCTCAGAAAACGTACCCCAAAAAAAGAATCGTAGATAACGTTCAAAAAAATTATCAGATTGAATTGGACAAATTATCAAACTATATGAAAGAAAATGGTCTAGAACTATCTGGGGAAAAACATGTCTAATGCTTTTCAATAATGGGGAAAGTGCTAAAACATTACCTAAATTATCCCTAAACAGGACGCCTTTAAACTACCAAAAGTGTGTAAAGTTTTTAGGCGTACGTTTTACATCAAAATTATCTTGGAGAATTCATATTGAAGCCATATTAAATAAGGCAAGAAAAAGACTTAACTTGTTAAAAATTATAAACTCACAACCATGGAGTCAGGACATTAAAACTGTTTTACACCTTGGTACATCTTTAGTTCGATCAACACTTATCTATGGTCAGGAAGTCTACTTTACTGCCCCAGCTACACTTCTACAGAAGCTGCAAAGCATTGATAGTAAAGCAGTTAAATTAGCCCTTGGAGTGCTAGTTTATACTAATACTGTAAAAACATACAAAGAAGCAGGCATTCTGTCTTTATCTGACCAACGTAAATTAGCAACTGCAAAATACATTGTCCGAAGCCTGTCCGTCAAAAATTCAGTACGAGAAGACATATTTTTAGACGCAGATGTGGATTTCCCGAAGAGAGCGCAAACAATCTCGTATCTTTCACCTATACGTAACTATGTCAAAGATGCTATAAAAAAAACTGCAATATAGATATCAAGTCTATTCCCGTTTTACCGGTAACACCTACTATACCTCCCTGGGAACATATTTTCGATATAGATTATACAGATTTGAAAAAAGATGAGGATGTGAACGTTTTAGCAAATTTAGTGAAAGAAAAATTAGAGACAACATTTTAAACATTTGAAAATGTTCACAGATGGGTCTGTCTTAGATTCTTCAGACTGTGGTGCAGGCTTTGTTATTCCAGATCGCAAAGTGAAGAAATCTTTTTATCTCGGTAAAGGATTTTCTATATTTACGTCTAAACTGTATGCGATTCTCATTGCACTAAATTTTATTCAACTTCTACCTTATGAACATTTTGATCTGTGTCGATTCTAAATCTGTCCTATATAGTCTAAAATGCTGGGATTGTAACACTAGAAAAGACTTAGTATATGAAATAAAACATATTATGAGCTGTATTATGTCCAGAGGAATAGGGATCGATTTTCTTTGGATACCCTCACACTGCGGACTTTATTGGAATGAAATTTGTGATAGACAAGCAAATAAGGGAGCTATAAATAGAGAAAACTCAGCAGTTTGTAATAATATGCAATTATCTCTACATGAAATGTACTCTGTGCTAAACAGCTTTTTCACAAAGATATGAAATAAACTTATCATGTTCCTCCTTGTTCAAGAAAAACAGCTTCATTGATATACAAGTTAAGACTAAATTCTTGGAAAACAAAATTCGCAAAAGACATCAAATGTGAGTGCTTAAGCCCATCTTTGTTAAACATATAATCTGTGAATGTCCTATTACAATGAATCTGTTGACAAAAAATAACATAACAGTTGATCACTTAGCAGAAAATTTGTATGACATCTTGCATAGAAATATTGCAATTCCAATAGTTAATATAATAATTCATAGTCCGGTTGGTAAACTATTATAAAAAGCAATTTATGTGTGTGGTTAGATATTAATTATTGCTATTCTTTGATATTCACAAGTTGTGTGTTTGGTTGCTGATTTGTGTGTGTGTGTGTGTGTGTGTGTGTGTGTGTGTCTGTGTGTGTGTGTGTGTGTGTGTGTGTGTGTGTGTGTGTGTGTGTGTGTGTGTGTGTGTGTGTGTGTGTGTGTGTGTGTGTGTCTAATATCACCAATGTGTGAAAAGACGTTAAATAAATTCCTGACGTTGTCAACACTGTGTCCTAAGGTGGAAACTCCAATATTTGATCGTTGTCTTCTGACAGTTCAGGAGACAGATCGACCATGATATATCAAGGATGATGCCATAACACCTTGCGCCTGTCCGCCGTTACATACAATGATGATGATGATGATAATAATAATAATAATAATAATGAGAAGCTCATTGTGCCCGAGGTAGGAAATACCCACATTTTGGAGTTATCCTTTGAGGACTGCATTTCAATTCAGGAGACAGATCGACCATGATAGTTCAAGGGTGGTGGCGGCATAGCTTGGCGCCTATAGGCGCCAAGCTATGCTGCCACCACCCTTGAACTACCATGGTCGAGCCATATCTTGATGAAAGGTATGTCGCGGGCAGAATGAGATAAGTGCCTAACCTCATAAGCGCTTCACAATCGAAAAGAATAAATCATGCAAAGTCCAGTTTGTAGATTATCAACTTCTCCTTGAGATCAGTTTGAAATAACAATACTAACTTCTCAGTACTGTGTGTGTGATAACTGATGAACTTGATTGTGTTTTATTTAGTGCCAATACTACCTTATGACTTAATATGTGCAATAAGTTCGTCTCCAATGTCAAACACAGGTTTTCGTTTTTTAAAATTAAGGTGCCGAGTCACAGTTTAATCCATTTTAATTTATCTCTTACTGATATACCGAATTTGATAGTGCGCGCTCTGTGTGTGTGTGTGTGTGTGTGTGTGTGTGTGTGTGTGTGTGTGTGTGTGTGTGTGTGTGTGTGTGTGTAAGAGTTATTAATATTGATAATTTATTATGTGTGATGCTAGAATAATGAAGTTTTTATGCGCTTTTTTACTTGTACACACATTGTTATGTCTTATTATCAATATAAGTCTTTTAGAAACAACGGAGCGCATGGAACCTAAAGACAATTTTCTGTTTTATTTATTTTAAAACAGACAATAAAGTTTTCTTGAATCTTGAATCTTAAATAATAATCATGTTCATTGTTTTAAGTGGGGAGACGGAAATCGGAAACAAAATTTACATAGTAACCCATTTACATTTTTATAAATTGCATCACTGGTAAGTTTCCACACGTAATTGAAAGAAACGCAGCACGGTTTGACACAGCCCATAGTTCGAACCCTTTGACTGCAGAGAAACATTAAACAACGCAAAACTGCAAGAGGCATAGATCCTCATGAGTCCCCGCAACTGCGGGAACTCATGAGGATCTATGCCTCTTGCTCAAACCTCTTTATATCCATGTTCCTTAGACGGCTGGGGATCTTTGGCGTTGATTTGACAATTACTTCAAAAACACAGTGCACGTCCACTAGCAATAAAGGGCTTAATGTCGAAGCACACTCGGGCCCTACCGCGCCCACGAGACGTCGACGTGCCCGACCCTATGTACAATATCAGGTCGTACTGTTGTCTACGCAACCAAAGAGTGATTGATGCGTCTGACGGTCGCTGAGTGACAGTGCGACGTGTTTGCGGGATAAACGTGTGTGCACACACTTGGGGACAAGAACAGGAACAAACAGAAAACACGCGGATATGTGCATAGAAAAGCAAACACATTACCTGAATGGTATGTGTGCTTATATTACAATGAAAATAATATGAAATGACTTAACTAACTCGTTCTGCCCGACACACCACAGCAAGACATGGAGCCGAGGATGATTGTACAAGGGTGGTGCCCGAATAGCGTGGCGCCCATAGGAGCCAAGCTATTCTGACACCACCCTTGAACTATCATGCTGATCTATCTCTAGAATTGTAATTCAGTCCTTCAGAGGGCAACTTCAAAATTTGGGGATTTCGGTCCTGGGGCAAAATGTGTTAATATCCTGAAAGTTTGCAAATGTCCTCTGAAGCGGACAATGTACCACTGAGTTTAGGGAGAAGGACTGACATAATATTTCAAGGGTAGTGCCAGATTACCTTGGCGCCTTGCTTCCGAAAGCGCTAAGCTAATCTGGCACTACCCTTGAACTATCATATTTGACTTGTCGGAAGTAAGGCTATCCCCCACTCCAACCCCAACATACCCCCACCCCCCCCCCCACACCCCCATCCCGATTGTTTATTATTTATGTCATTATTCACTTATCTTTCTTTTCTTTTTTCCTTTCTTTTTTATTTATTTATTTATTTTATTTTATTTAATTTATTTATTTATTTATTTATTATTATTTTTTTTTTTTTTTTTGGGGGGGGAGTGGGTGAGGGGGGCTGTAAATTAAAATTGTAAATACACTGTGCCCCCTTAACTCCCCCCCCTCCCCTCCCCCCCCCCCTCTCCCCCCCCCCCCCCCCCCCCCCCACCAATGGACGATATCTTCCAATGCCACTGTCGCAGGGCATTTGCATGTCATGTATAAGTAAGACGGGCGACCGGATTGGCTGATTGAGAGCCAATGAAAAGGTCAACTTGCTTTTGGCAACTCGTTCTCCGAAGGCCACAGCTGTAGGTTATCCAGTCAGCAAAGGACCCTCGAGCCGTCATCGGCTGCAGTGGGACCGCGCACATCCGAGGGTCTTTAGCTTACAGGTTCGTGTCCCGCTGGGGTCAAAAACTGTGTAGACACGAGGCGACGGTTGGCACTATAATTGACTTTTGGTGAACTAAAGTCTAGAGTTTAACCCTTTTGCTGCCCCGATAAAGACGTGAACCCGATCCAAATTTAAGAGGTCTATGCAATCTATGCCTCTTTCTGATTTCACTTTGTATCCATGTTCCTTGGGCGCCTGGGGCTGATCGGAGTGGAATTGACAAATCATAGAAACAGTCTGCGATCAACGACAGGCACGGTGTTACATCTGATCAGGCTTGTGTCAGTTAACACTTTCGAGGAATGTCGCAACCGGATTCGAGGCTTTACGCCGCGAATCCGGTTGCGGCAAGTCTCGAAAGTGTTAACCTCCGTGTGTGTTCAGTACAGACTAGCACCTTTGACCGCTCCGCGGTTACAAAGGGCAGAAACCAGTCACTGAAATTTGCTCAATGTGTCCCATGAACGAAATACCCCCATTCTGGAGTTACCCTCTGAGGACTGCACTGATTACAATTTAGGCGACAGATCGACCGTGATAGTTCAAGGGTGGTGCAATAATAGCTTGGCGCCAATAGGCGCCAAGCTATTCTGGCATCACCCGGCCTTGAACTGAGCTATCATGATCGAGCCATACCTTGCTATGGTGTGTCGGGACTGAATGAGTTAAACAGTGCTTATACTAGTAGTTGAATAGCAGCTGAACAGTGGATGAGTAGTGGAAATGAAAAGTAGGTCAAAATTTGTACGCACTTCAAACATTCAGTGGATTCATCCATAATACTCCATCTGAGACAGGTTGTAAGGGCTCTTGAGAATATTCGCCTCCAGTTCCCAAAGGTCGTTAGCTCATTTAGGCTATAATTATTTGAGATGCTTACCTGAGGTGCGGATCAGTTAGCTCGGGGGGGAAGTGGCGGGGGGGGGGGGGTCCAACGTTTTGTTTGGGTCCTTCAGCCTGATACAAAAGGCCTCCCCGACACTAGACCTTGCTTCCGGGAGCCGAAAAATAAAAAAAGCGGGGTGGGTGGGGTGGGGGGGGGGGGGGGCGTGTTAAGACTGTCATTCGCCAAATATCAAACCACAGAGGGGGCGGGGGGGGGGGGGGGTCCAAACGCCACAAAAAAGGACATGCTATTTTACCAAAAATGGGGTGGAGGGGGGGGGGCGGCTTGTCCGGAACCCTTGTAACCCCCCCCCCCACCCCGATCCGCCCCTGCTTACATAACGACTGTTGCGAGGACGCATACTGAAGTTATCGGAGTGGTCCACGGAAGCTTTTATCATTGCGTGGACGTCCTTTCTATAAGGAACGCAGCTAGCTATTGTCTTTCTTACTAGTAAGGGGCTCAACCTATTGTCCTTGACCTGATTTTGATTCAGGACTAACTCCTATTTTGGCAAGATGATTTTATTTTGACAACTGATGATGTGTGTATTCACGAGTCTCTGGTGACCTCTCTCAAACCTCTGTAAGTAAAACTGTCAGATAACTTTTGAAAAATTAATGTTTGCTACTCGGACTCTCTCCCCCCCCCCCCTCCCCCCCCCTCCCCCCCCCCCCCCCGGTGTTCATTGTACCACTGACCAGAGATTTAGTTGATCCTTGAAGAGAGACATCCTACAAATCGTATTTGTAAGAAACTGTTTAAAAAACGTGACACTAACAATCCCTTCAAGGAGTCAGTTAAACCGTCGGCAGGTTGTTTTTTTTTTTTTTTTTTTTTGTCGAGGTGATTCCGACAGGAATCACCTCGACAAAAAAAAAACCCCAACCTGCCGACAGCTAAAAAGGGTTAAGCAAACTGACCCCTTGTACGGTAACTATCACTGAACGTGACCCGAAGGAAAACTGACGACGATGGGTCCGCGGACAATCAAAGTAGTAGGTCACACGGTGAAAAATGTCACACATTCATATGGAGGAAACTATTTTTGTAGGTCACGTTGTATAACTTCTTTTATATGACCTGAACTTTGTAGACTTTAAAAAAAAAAAAGGTTAACCCTGTGGGTGTCGGTGCGGATTTGGTCGAGGTGATTCCTAAAGGAATCACCTCGGCCAAAACAGCTACCGACACGTAAAGGGTTAAAAATCACGTTAGCATAAACTCATTTACATCCAACAATCTTGCTGTTACATGACAAAAGGCAGTATGTTAAGTTTTGAGAAAAGCTAGGTGATCATTGTTATACAATAAAAAATCTAGCTTTTCTGAAATGTCGGGCATATTGGCTTTTGACTGGTAAATGCAGAATCACTCTCGCAAATTTAGAGGCGGAATAAACAACAACCACCAACTAGCTGTCAGAGTGATGATAGTTCAAGGGTAGTGCATACAACAGCACCGAGTGAACAAGAACACGCCACCCCATCACAATTATGCAGGAAAGAAATGTTTGTGGGCTCCATGGCAGAACCTCTTTTGCGCGACCCGACCTTGTACCAGTTTCAGAAACATTGTAAAATTCCATCATTCACACCTAATGGCCTAAGCTCACCTCTGAGAGACGACTAACAAAATGGAACAGCCATTATAGTTTAACGGTAGTGCCAGATAAGCTTGGCGTATTCATAAGCGCCAAAACTAATCAGGCACTACTCTTTAACTATCGTGGTCGATCTATCCTGTGGAGTTTTCACCCTTTAACTCTAGTGTGTCTCTATCTATCCCCTGATATGGACTGACCCTTTGGCTGTCGGTAGCGCATTTTGTCGCGATGATTCCTGCAGGAATCATGGAGACAAAAAAGCTCTGCCGACAGCCAAAGGGTGTGGTGCATTAAGGCACGCGGCTTAAAAATTGTGAAACTGGGCCCTCATGTTCAAACTCAAAACAATGTTGACTGAATGTTAAGTGAGCGGCACATTCTTTACCCGCCGTACGTAAATCGTTGATTATTAGGAGGGGGGTCGGGGTGGGCCGGGGAGCCGCCGGCAATCCGATAAGCACCAGGCACAAGTTGCATGAGTGAGCTTAGTCCTGCGCCAGGCACTAATGCAATACAATACAATACAATACAATACAACTTTATTGTCTGTTCGAGTCAAGGCACGACAGAAATTTGCCTTTCAGCTCGTCATGAAACAACAATATAAGACATTAACAAACGCTACAAGAACGTATCATGAAAAATTATCATTGCAGCAATCTATCACAAGCAACCTGTCACAAGATGGGGGGGGGGGGGGGGTAATGTTAAGTAGATCATACTTATCGCGGCGTTATAAACGAGAGTTCAAAATTGAGACAGCAGTTGGAATAAAAGACTTCTTAAAAACATTCCTTTTGGCAAGTGGCATGTTGAAACGTCTGCCTGATGGTAGCATTTGAAACTGATCAGAGAGTGGGTGACGAGGATCATTGACAATGCTAGCAGCTATCCTTCGGACAGCTCTATGGTACAGATCATCTACTGGGTACTGTCCTAGGCCAATGATCTTCTCAGCTGTTCTGACGATACGTGACAGTCTGCCCCTGTTTTTCATACTGAGGTTGCCATACCACGCAGTGATGTTAAAAGTCAGTATGCTTTCGATCAGGCTTCTATAAACGGATTCTAAAACCCTGGAACTGACATCAAAACTTCTCAGTTTCCTAAGAAGGTACAGACGCTGGTTTGCTTTTTTCACAATCAGATCGGTGTTTCCAGTGAAGGACAGCCCACTATCCACGACTGTGCCAAGGTATTTAAATTCAGTGACCACCTCTACAGGTTGATTATTAATTGAGACAGGTACAAAAATGTCATCAACTTTCCTGTCATCAATGACGAGTTCCTTGGTTTTCTGTACATTCATTTCCAGAAAACTGTCAGTCTTTGCACCATGACTCTAATACTGCTATTTTGCAAAGTACTCAGCCAGACTGTCTTCTTTTTGGAGTAGGCGCACAAGGGCCATGTCGTCTGAGAACTTTAAGAGACGAGAAGTGGCAGTGTGACAACGCATATGGTCTGTGTATATAGAAAACAATGTCGGAGAGAGGACACAACCTTGAGGGCAGCCTGAATTTAGCACCATTTGGCAGGACAGACTGCCGTGTACATTTACACGTTGTGGCCTGTCCTTCAAAAAGTCTCGCACCCACAGAATAATGTTTGTGTTCACATTAAAGTCCATCATACGCTGCAAAAGCATCAGTGGTTCAACAGTATTAAAAGCATTAGAAAAGTCAATAAAAAGAATTCTCACATGTGCTTTTGATTTCTCAAGATGTTGAAATACAAGATTGTACAGAGTAAGGCATGCATCCTCCACACCCCTATGGTTTTTGTAAGCAAATTGGAATGGATCCAGTAGTTCGGCAACATCATTTAACAGATGCCTCCTCACCACTTTTTCCATTCATTTTGACAGAATAGAAGTCAATGCAACTGGACGGAAATCGTTGAATTCATGAGCGTTGGTTTTTTTTTAGGAATCGGAACAATGATTGATGATTTCCAAGCCGTAGGGACAGTATGATGATAAAGCAGGAACTAAAAGATAGTAGTGAAGATCTTCCCCAATTGACCTGCACAGGTTTTCAATACTTTTCCACCTAACCCATCTGGTCCAGGTGCTTTGTGTGCATTCAGCTTAGAAAAGATGTTTACTACCTCCTCTTCAGTAAGCAGATGTGCTTCGCTATAGCGCCGTGCTTAGTGTCTGGCGCAGGACTAAGCTCTCTCATGCAGCTGACCCCAGGCCGTCTTTGATCTTGAATGACCTCCAGACGGCTTAAACGAGAAAAAACCGCTACCGACGGCCGAAGGGTTAAAAAAAAAGGTCATCGCCACTTTCATGACACTTTTACAAAAAAAAAGGAGGAGGGGAGGCAGGGCTTAGGGGTGGTGATTGGGGGGGGGGGGGGACTTTCCTTGCCACCGCTACGGTTCCTGATCCCTTACATTACTTACAGTACTAATGACACGGGTTTCACCTCATCAATAATAAGTTTTTGTCCAAGACCGACGTGTTAACTAAACCATGAGGCAATAAAAAAGCGATTTTTTCACCGTATCGTTTTTCTTCGTTAATGTGCTTTGTTCTGGGTTATTTTGACGTTGTTTGTTAGAAAATGTTATGAAGAGTGTGTTATATGTCGTATAAATGGAATGTTTAGTCTTAAAAAATCACACAGTGATGATTTATGACGATATCGATGACCCTACCATCACGGGATATTGAAAGTGAAATGGGGAGCATCTGCAGAAGACACAGCGTGCACAGTCACTAGGGTCCGCGTGAATGAAAATCCGGCCTGTTTGGTATTGACCTATTTTTCGTTTGTCAAAGGCACCTAAATAATCAACATGACATACAAACACGTAAAACAAACATTTATTTTTAGGGTAACGGCCGTTTTTACCTGATCAAATAGATAATTATGGGTGTGTTCTTTGTCTGTGTGCCAATCACTGGAGGATAAAAAAAATCCTTTGAAATAAATTCACATTAAATAAAATAAAATTTATGAAGAAAATGATTTGCACCGAAAGTTCTGGTTCTCTAGTCAATTTTTGGAGTCAATTTTCTTATGATACATTCATTAACATCATACGCCGTCCACACAACATGTGTGTTAAGAAATCTCACAGGAAACTTGCTTGTCCGAGTGTGTCCAGTTTTGCTTATTTTCACCACTAATGAAACCCTGTATCCTCCAAGGTAGCCAAGAGCGATAACCCATCCAAATATTTGGTGAAGGTAGCTCAAACAGACTTATAAACATCTGATGTAAACAACACAGAAACATTTCTTGTTTTGTTGTGAGGGTGGCTCTTTCTTTGCAGGTACATTTACTGACACTTTCGCGTTTTTATTGCCTCTGAGTGTATCTATATATATAGATCCACTTAAAGAAATATGTACTTTACCACGAGTGGCATGGAAGAATACCATCACGGATTCACGACGATTTATTTAGCGATTAACGAATCACGAATGCACAACGCAGGTGGAGATGGGGAAAAGGAGGGTGGGAGGCTGTTGATGCCGCTGATGATGCTAAAACACAGCATTCCTCGACTGGCCGGAAAATCAAACAACGGAGGAGGGAGGGGAAAGGAGGGGGGGGATAGGGGGGGGGGGGGGGGGAAATGCGGCTTCTGGTGTAAAATGTGCTGTCAGCCAACAGGCTTTCACGTTTCATAAAATAACCTGGACGTTTTTACCGATCACTAAAACTTTCTTTTGGCTTTCACGTTTTACGACTCCTTCGTTCACGGACCACGCGGATGAAAAATATTATATCACACATACTGACAAAAAGCAAATCACGAATCATCATTTTAGGGCATACCGCTAACCCCCCCCCCCCCCCCGCCCCCTCCCCTCTCCCCCCCCCCCCTCCTTCCCCTTTGACATAATGTGCAGAAAATGCACTGTGTACTGATCCTGTTGTTTAAACACATCCGCGCGTGAATCGCTTCGAGATTCGGACATTTGCTCCACTTTACTTGCTGAAAAGGGCACCTGGTGAGCAGCTTTGCGCAGGCCAAGCTTCAAGCCGATTTAGGTTTGAGGAGTGTTTGTTTGTTTGTTTGTTTGTTTGTTTGTTTGTTTGTTTGTTTGTTTGTTTGTCGGTCCCTGGTGCAAAATTTGCTTAAATGTACTGAAACTCAGTGCGGTGTCAGCAAGAGGCATAGATCCTCATGAGCCCCTGCAACTGCGGGAGCTCACGAATAACCTATACCGCTTGCAGTTGGGTGGTGTTCAGTTTTCCTCGCAAGTGAACGAGTTAATTTGCATTAGTTTATCGCCCAGTGTTCCTGAAGATACAACATTGCAACAAAATTAAGTACTCAAATATTCTGACTCTTCAAACTGTACTTAATGACTTGAACTCAATTGTGTTTCAAGTGTTTTTATTTTTTCTGTAGTGTAAAGAATTGCGACTGAAAAAAAAAACACAACCACCAGCAAAAACAAACAAACAAACAAATAAGCAACAAAAAACCTCAAGTAAACAAACAAACAAACACACAAACAAACACAAAAACAAACAAACATGAAAGTTAGCAAACATTCCCCCATCATCAATGGCAAGTCAGCAGAATTATGAAATGCTACAAATAATCCTAAGCCGCGAATCCGGATGCGGCACGTATCGAAAGAGTTAACCCCTTCACAGCCAGTGGACGCAGACTGCTATTCTAATTTTATTTTCCATCTCATCTACAAAAGGCCCTATGCAGACATCAAAGGAACATAGATGCAAATTGGTTTCAGCAAGAGGCATAGATCTTCATGAGCCCCCGCACCTGCGGGGGATCATGAGGATCTATGCCTCTTGTTCACGTTTTCTCGGCAGTGCAGGTCTTAAAGTAGCTGTTTCACCTCGTTTGACCTGAGGTGATATAAAGTCAAAGTAAATTACTCAAACGGTCGAAAAAAAAGAAGAAAAAAAAACCCCGTCAGACCCACGCCCCATAGTTGTGGTCACCTCTGACCCGTTCATTGACCTAATTATCGTGGTAGCCTGGTACAACGGATAGGGTCACCCAGTCAGCAAAGGCCTTCGGGCCGACGTCGAAATCGGCCCGAGGATCTTTTGTTTTTATGGCAGGGTTGTGGTTAGGGTCAGGTGCGATGTGAAACAGGCTTGATTTAGTTGTAGATCTACCACGAAGAGGTGATATCAAGAAAGACCTCTTGAGAAAAAACAACAAAGCTGTGTCGGCACTTTCAGTACAGGTCATCCTCAGTAATAATGTGTATCGCGAAATCTGGGAACCATAATACAAGGAGCGGATCAGTTACCTGGAGGGGGTCGGGGATGGGGTGGGGGGAGGGTCGGAGGGGGAGGGGGCGGTCCAACGTTTTGCTTGGGACCTTGAATGTGACACAAAAGGCCTCCCGACGCTAGACCTTGCTTCCAGTAGCAGAAAAACGAAACGATTGGGGGTGGGTGGGGTGGTGGGGAGGGGAGGGGTTGAGAGTGGTGGTGGTTGAGGTGGCGGTAAGCGTGTGTGTATCAAGACACACCACTTGCCAAAATAACAAACAACAGAGTGCTGGGGGGGGGGGGGGGGTTCCAAACTCCCCAGAAAGGGACTTTGTTATAGCGTTTTAAAGAATTTTGGTTGGAGGTGGGGGGGGGGGGGGAGGGTCTTGAGCCACTGAACCCCCCCCCCCCACACACACACACACACACACATACCCCGCGATCCGCCCCTGCTAGCGTTTCGGTGTTAATGTCAGTGATACAAAACGATGTACATAGGCTTGCGGGAAAGAGGTGAGAAAAACGTAATCTAAGGCTTAAAGCGATTTAATACTTTAGTATGTCTTACAATAATGGTGAAAAAAAGGGAACTGAAAATGGTAGACTTAAATTATGAAATTTGAATGTCGTAAAATAAAAGTCTTTTTTGTTACATGTATTTTTCTCCTTCAGTTGTATGCCGGATAGTTCCTTTCGTTACTCTCGAAAGGCAGTGAAAACCCCTCTGGTAGATGTGCCTACTCACACGGATTGTCAAAAGAATAGTAGAAAGGTCTTAGTTCAGGCAAAACAATATTGATAACCCGTTGTATCGGCGAATTTTAGCAGTCAAAGCCCGCCATGGAGCAGATCGCTTTAACCCATACAGCCCTGACGCACTACAGCAGGAGATGGATCGACCGTGATAATTCAAGGGCAGTGCCAGATTAGCTTGGTGTCGGCGCCAAGCTAATCTGGCACTGCCCTTGAATTAGCATAGTCGATCCATCTCCTGCAACAGGTGCATAGCCGTTAGATGACGCCTCCAAAATTTGGGAAATACGTGCGCCGGGCTGACGGAGTTAAGGCTCTTTAACGACGACAGCCTCACTATCGAGATGTGCCGCACTCGCATAGGCGGTTTGTTTTTGCCGCGTATCCGAATGCAGCACGTCTTGAATGAGTGGGGCCGCAAACGACTGCCCATGTACCACGAACCCGTTCAATGCAAGTGGACGCAGGCTGCGTTCCTGAAATCTTCGATCATTCAACACAGACAGCTTGGATTCAAAGTGATGCCAGCAAGAGGCATAGCTCCTCATGAGCCCTCGCAACTGCGGGGGGCTCATCAGGATCTATACCTCTTGAGGTAGGGTGGTGCTCACATCTTTTTCTTGGCGCTGAACGGTTCCAGTTGACGCTATCGGCGTTGGGACTTTTTACCAAGAAGCCAGAGAAGTGTCCACTTTGTGTCATACTGTTTGCCACACACCCGGTGAATGCGATACTAGGGCTGACTGGCCTGTATCCATGGGCAGCGGAGCGGGCCGGCCGTATCTGGAAGCATATCGGTGCATGCAAGACTTTCCACATGAGTCCGAAATAGCTCAGGCGGTTAACTCATTGAAGAAGCGCCATATACGGATATGCGTCTCAAATGAGTTAAGCCGCGTAGGATGCAGGAGAACAAAGGGAATCGCCGGGTCGTGGGTTCGAGTCCCCGTCCCGGCCCCGGTAGCTGGACTCGCGATCGAGGGAAAACAGGCGGGCTTGTTCAACAGCATGTCCGTTGGAAGGTCCTGATAAATCAAAGTGGCACAATGGAAGTGCTCCTGAATTGATCAGTGTTCGGGTCGTACTCCATAGGCAATAGATTTCCTTGTCCCCACTAACGCGCCCGCCAGGACCGTCTACTATCTGCCGTAGTCGTTAAACCCCGAACTAACCATCTAACTATTTCTAAATGAGCCTGAACAGCATCGGAACAGATGTATAGTTGTGTTCTGGTCTATAACGTTGGACCTAACGGACCTAAAGCCACAGACAGGCACACACTAAGCTGTGGTTGCACATCGGATCTGGTTACTTAAAGACTTTAGGTGGTGAAGTGGAATGCACTCGCATTTTCAGACGCTAGAGTGCACATAATCTACATATTATACAAGTACATTGAACTATCGTAAACTGACCTAACGTGTTTTTTTTTTTTTTTTTTTTTTTTTTTTTTTTTTTTTTTTTTGGGGGGGGGGGGGTGGGGGGGGAGGGGGGGGGGGCTGAACTGTCCTTGTCACCGCTACGGGTAAACATCACCGGTTCCTGACCCCTTACGTACTTATACCTCATGAATAATACATTTTTATCCAATACGGACGTGTTGTCTATGTAGAGCCACTTAAAGCTGACTTTTTACCTGTACTTTACCACAGAATAAATGTGAGCTGGTCTGTGATTGTGGACCTTACGGCCTATGGCCGTAAGGTCCAAAATCACAGACCAGCACACTTTAAAAAGAAAAATAAGTACAGAACATTTTGAAGCTAAAATAAATTTGGGGCTCATTATGCAATGTTGGTCTGTCTCGTACCAAGGACATTTCTCTGGAATAAACTCCCACAGTCCCTCAGATATGTTGAACCAGCGAATAGTTTCCGGCAGTCTTTAAAGACACATCTATTCCTTTAAACGTGCATTCACCGTTATAATTATTTTATTTTTGTTTTTGGTGCTGCTGTCAGTGAGAGCTGCCTAGTGTATCTGTTATTAGTTTTATGGTACACGTATATCTTTGGTGTGTGTGAGCATTTCTTGTTGGTGTGTTTATTCTGCTAAGTTTATTTTCCCTGTATATCTTGTTGCGTGAGTGTGTATGTTAGGGCATATATATGTGCTGTAGGATGCAAGGTCTGTGTATGTTAGTATGTCATTTGTACGGCGCCTAGAGCTTTTCTATCAAATAGGCACCTTAAAAATGTACATTATTATTATTATTATTATTATTATTATTATTATATTATTATTATTATTATTATTATTATTATTGGTAAAAAAAATTAAAAAAATTAAATGTCGCGGTAAACAACTTATGCCAACCAATCACTGGTAAGCTACTGAAAAATATAGAAAAATAAGATCATCAATCAGCCAGCTACTTGAATAAGTCATAATCCGAGTTGCGAGACTGGTGTAATGTCTTGCAGAGTGTTTGCCGTGAAAGTGAGAAAGGGTGGGAGGCAGGGGTGGGGCGGTGGGTGTTGGTTGGGGGTGCCCGGGTAGACAGGGTGTAGTGTTGCATCACAGGCGGCGGGAATCGATGTTACGGCAAGAGTACCGTACTCCAGAGCGACACTAAGATACTAACTTTGGCAAGGGGCAATAAACTCTTCCCATATTTTTCTCCCCCCCCCCTTCCCCCCCCCCCTCCCCCCGCCTTTCTGTGATTTCATGGGGCCATGGTGAGGACGAGACGGGGAAGCCCGGGGGCAGGGCGGGGGTAGGGCGGGGTGGGGGGGGGGGATTGGGGAGGGGGGAGAGGAGGAGGGTGGACCATCACGGATTCACGACGATTTATTTTGCTATTCACGAATCACAATTTTAAAAAAAATAGCATTCACGTTTCGCGATGGAAAGAGTTAGTTAGTCAGTTATTTGGGTTTAACGCCGAGCAGGCGACTTAGGCCATCTCACGGCGGATGATGGAAAGAGACGATGACGAGAGGAAGTCAGTACCACTTTCATAACACCTTTCACTGGTCGAAAACTCTTAACACCAAAACCCTTCATCAACCCTTTGGCTGTCGGTAGTGCTTTGGGTGGAGGTGATTCCGACAGGAATCACCTCGACCTAAAGCGCCACCGACAGCCAAAGGGTTAACAGGACGTGTGACTATAATGTCCACACACAAAAAAACCCACTGAACGCCCAATATGTGCCGGTCTTTAAGTTTGGACCTTACAACTAGAGCCGTAAGCTCCAAAATCATAGATCAGCACACGGAGATCAATCATGCAGCTGTTATGTTATTAGATGTTTTACCTGGCGACGCGTGTTTTGTCACTGCAGTGTTGGTGGGGTGGGCGTAGGGGTGGGTTGTCGGACGACATTAAGGGAGCGAGGCTGGAGGAAGGGGGGAGTGGGGGGTGGGTGGGTGGTGCGGTGCACCATGAAAATATTATTTTGATTATCCCTTATCATTCGGAATACACCAGTGTGTGAAATAAGTTTGACTAAAATAGTTCAAGGGTAGTGCCAGAATAGCTTGGCGCCTCTAGGCACCAAGCTATTCTGGCACCACCCTTGAACTAAAGCCATTGGTTTATATCCTTATCTGTAAGTACTATAATGTGGCTTGCATAATGACAGTGTACAAATTTGAAGCTTTCAGTATGATATGGGTTATGCAAATCTGAAGTTGTGTGTTTCACGCAAAATTTCTTCACTTGTGATGAAAAAGGATTGCGCTTGTACAGCCTGTGTTTTCCTAGCTGAGGTTAACCCCCAAGACTGCAGAGAAAAAAGTGAACACGGTCCGACTGCAAGAGGCATAGATCCTCATGAGCCCCCGCAAACGCGGGGGCTCATGAGGATCTATGCCTCTTGCTGGCACCCCTTTGTGTCCATGTTCCTTGTGCCGGCGGCCGGGGTTGTTGCCTTACATGTCAGACACGCGATATGCGTCCACCAGCGGAGGAGAGAGTAATGTCCTGAACCTGTCGCCCGCTTTCTCACCCCTGAACCATTTCATTTCTAGAGTCAATAAATAGCATTGTGTGCAGTCTACTGATCACCACCACCAAACCGCTGCAGATTAATCCATTTAGCCCCGTGGCCACATGTCCCAAATTTCGGAGGTGTTACCTAACTCCTATGAACCATTTGCTGGAGATAGATTGACCGTGATAATTGAAGGCGCCAAGCCAATCTGGCACTACCCTTGAATTATCATGGCCAATCCATCTCCTGCTGTAGGACGTTGGGGTTGTATGGGTTAATCGACTTTGATAGCTTACGTGTAGTGCATGACTGACTTATCCGGCCATGGATATGTCACTACGATTGATTGATTGATTGATTGATTGATTGATTGGGCTTTAACGTCCACGGCACCGGAGTGATAATGGACGGCCCTAAAAGTGTGTGTGTGTGTAGGGGGGGGGGGGGGCGGGGGAGGGTGTTATGGGGAGGACAGTGACAGTTATTGCCTATGTAGTACAACCTGAACACTGATCATTTCAGGCGCACTTCCACTTGCCACATTTAACGGACCTTTCAACGGACAAGCCCGTCTTTTTTCCCTGGATACCAGGGCCGGGACGGCGAATCGAACCGCTGTTCCATTCTCTCTCTTTCGCTCCGACACTTAACCGCCTGAGCTATTTCATTACTCTTCAAAACGATAAACGTTTAGGACTTAAGGTCTTTTGTCCACCACGAAGGTGAATTCAAAGACTGAATAGGGTCTGCACAAATTTTGACCCCAGCTGGATTCGAACCCTCGAACCTTTCGTACGAGAGTCGAACGCTCTACCGTCTGAGCTCCCCAGCTCCCTCGTCACTACTTTCGAGCTGTCGCGACCATTTATTTAGCAAACAATCAAATCGGGCACTACTCTTGAAACATCATGGTCGATCAACGACGCTTTGAAGAGGTGCATCAGTGAGCTGTCACAGTCTAGCCCATTTCTGCAGTTGGCACTGAGAGTGAGGAAGGTACGAGGCACACTTATTTAAACCTTTTCCTGCCACTGAACGCATTTTGTTGTTGGTGTTGAAATCTTTGTTCATTTGACTGCCAACCATCCAAGAAACATGAATACAAATTGGTTTTAGCAAGAGGCATATATCCTCTTGAGCCCCCGTTGCTCATGAGGATCTAGGTTTCCTGAAGCAGGATAACGTTTACTCTTTCTCTGCAGTGAATGAGTTAATCATACTGATTAAAAAAAAATTTAAAAATTGGGATCCAGGATAATTACATATTACGTCGATTAACTCATTCTACTCCAGACACACCACAGCAAGATAAGGATCAACCATGATAGTTCAAGGGTGATGCCAGAATAGCTTGGCGCCTATGGGCGCCAAGCTATTCTGGCATCACCCTTGAACTATCATGGTCGATCTGTGTCATGTCCTGCACTAGAGTGCAGTCTTCAGAGGACAACGGCAAAATTTGGGGATTTCGGTGTTGGGGTAGAATGAGTTAAAGGGCTCTGTTCTAGGGCAAGCTGTGATTGCTAAAATTTGCCAGTAGAACCGGTTTTCAATAGTTCTCTTACTTCAACTAAGACTTCCCTATCCTTTCTCCACAATTTTACCACACATAACAGGGGATTTCTATATGTCCCTGGTGGGAGTCGGTGGGACTCTCCCACATACATCGGAGGAGAGCAGAAAAACCTTCATTTTACGACATTAAAAATGTACATGTTAAGTGGGCCCTTTTGTGACATTAAAAATGTACATGTTAAGTGAGCCCTTTTGTGACATTAAAAATGTACATGTTAAGTGGGCCCTTTTGTGACATTAAAAATGTACATGTTAAGTGGGCCCTTTTGTGACATTAAAAATGTACATGTTAAGTGGGCCCTTTTGTGACATTAAAAATGTACATATTAAGTGGGCCCTTTTGTGACATTAAAAATGTACATGTTAAGTGGGCCCTTTTGTGACATTAAAAATGTACATGTTAAGTGGGCCCATTTGTGACATTAAAAATGTACATGTTAAGTGGGCCCTTTTGTGACATTAAAAATGTACATGTTAAGTGGGCCCTTTTGTGACATTAAAAATGTACATGTTAAGTGGGCCCTTTTGTGACATTAAAAATGTACATGTTAAGTGAGCCCTTTTGTGACATTAAAAATGTACATGTTAAGTGGGCCCTTTTGTGACATTAAAAATGTACATGTTAAGTGGGCCCTTTTGTGACATTAAAAATGTACATGTTAAATGGGCCCTTTTGTGACATTAAAAATGTACATGTTAAGTGGGCCCTTTTGTGCAGCATGATTATTAATTGTAATACATAATTATTAAGAACATTTATATAAAAGATATTGTAACTTATTGCTTTAAGTCGTTTTAAGTCGGAATCTGACATTGTTTTCTTTCGACGACCTCTCGTTCGGGTCTTCATCAGCCTATTTGGATGAAAATTATATACATGCACAATTACGGCTTTCGCAAATAATGCGTCCAGTCACTTCCTTAGTACTCCTCCCCACCTCCCCACCCCCCCCCCCATGGCCCCCTCCCTATCCTCTTCACCCCCTCCCCTCCTTCCTCCCTCCCCCTTCACCCCTTTTTTTCAACTTAACTTCATCAATAACATATTTTTGTCCAAGGCGTCGATATGTTGACCACATAGTAGTACTTCAAGCTGACTTCGCCTGTCTTTGCCACAGAATAAGCATATGCTAGTCTGTGATTTGGGACCTTAGGGCATATGGCCGTAAGGCCCAAAATCACAGATCAGCACACAGTAAAATTTCTAAGTTAAGAACGCTTAAACTACTTAAGGCTAAGAAGAAAAGATTTGGGCTCGTTATGCAATGTTTGCTTAAACTACTTCTGTGGCGGAAAACAACTTATACCAACCAATAACTACCAAGCTACTTTTAATAAGTATAGAAAATACGATCATCAATCAACCAGCTACTTGAGTAAGTCATAATCCAAGTGCGATATTTTTTTATTTTTTTTCCCGCTTAGGCCAATGAGATCTGTTATCACTGGTCCATGATGCACAGTTCCTTCCCTTACTTGTCCTCTTATTAGTAACATATTATTAGTGGGGTTTGGGAGATGTTTGGCCGAAGTGGCGTCTATGCTTATGGCACAAGCTATCTATCCTATTTAAAGGCCCCCTCAGTACCGCCGTAACTGTTCAAAGATACACTTCTGTAACAGATGGTTATGAAACGTTACACACAGTCTAGTTATGGTTTATTTAGACACAGGAGAAAATAGTTCTGCAGACGTCGTCTTAATATCAAGTAACCTGACAATGACGCCCCTCCGTTCTATAAATACAGTGCTATCAGTACGAGAAACAGCTATAAATAGTTTGAAAGCACAGAATAAATAAATGCGATTACGCATGTGTTGTTGCTGCCTGTCCAAACTGCTGTTAAAGTTCATTAGGTGTGTCGACAAGACATAACAAACACAAATGGTGCTGAAATGTGTCTTTATATTTATGCGTAATGGTACTTTAACTTCTCGTTCGTTGTTAATAATAATAATAATAATAATAATAATAATAATAATAATAATAATAATAATAATAATAATAATAATAATAAGTATTTATATAGCGCTTAATCTTACTCAAAAGCTCTAAGCGCTTTACAATCTGTACACAAAAATAAAAATACAATGACATATGCACATAACAAACAAAGCACAATGCCCGAACACACCACTTTTACAATAAACTAAACAACAATACATACATAATAATTTATATTCTAATTAACATTCAGTCTAAACAAGGAGGATTGCAGAACTACAACTAAGGCATCAAACACTGGCAGTTATTCAAAGTAAAGCTTGAAGAGGTGAGTTTTCAACGACCTCTTGAAGTCAGAGACAGACTCACTGTTCAGTCTGACCTCAAGAGGAAGTGTATTCCATAACACTGGGGCTTGATAAACAAAAGTGCGCTGACCAAATGTTTTAGTTTGGACAGAAGGTACACACAACTTCCGTTTATCAGAAGAGGAGCGGAGCTCACGAGAGGGTGTATACACATGCAGCAAAGAGGACAAGTATTCTGGGCTGGTGCCTGAAAGGCAGTTAAAACAGATTGACATAACTTTGTATTGAATACGTGAGGACACAGGTAGCCAGACTAGTTCTTGGGACTAGTTCGTCGCAAACAAAATCGCACTATTACTTAGAATTGCACGGTATTGCTATTATACCAGAAAATAAGGATGTGACTTGGTTCGATATACTGGTACGGTCGGCGTACGCTGATACTGTTAGCAATGAACAAGAAGAGAACGTCTGCGAATTTTCTATTGTAGATTAGAAGGTTTTTATTGTGGTTGGGTTGAGACAACATAAGTTATTCCTAAATCAGATGCACTGGCAAGCTGCCCATGTAATTTTTGTCCGGCACATTGAAGTTTCAGTCAGTATTAACTTTCGCAAGTGAATTTTTTTTTTAAAGTTCTACAAATCTATTAAATCAGCTTTATTTATGTGAACAGAGATTTACGCGTGTATACATCATTGCATGTGTCTAAAGCTTCCATTCTTGCAAAAATTGTTTTAATCAAACAGTCAATCAGTCAGTCACTCGCTCAGCCAGCCAGCCTGTCACTCAATCAGTCAGTCAAGTAATCAGTCTCTTGTGTGTGTGTGTGTGTGTGTGTGTGTGTGTGTGTGTGTGTGTGTGTGTGTGTGTGTGTGTGTGTGTGTGTGTGTGTGTGTGTGTATGTGTTTGTGTGTGGGGGTGCACGAAACCACTAATATGGGTGACTTTCTTTACCATCCTTCTGGAAAATGGGTGTGTGTAAAATTCTGGGCGGCCAAGTCAGACACCCATTTATTCTGAGGGTTGTTTCTGCATTATTTTTAATTCAAAAGTCAGAAAAAAGAAAAAAAATTGGATGTCCCATTTTTGCAGGTTTACCTAATCTTGTGTGTTTTAAACGCACTGGGCCAGTGTGTCACCATGGAAGCAAGCATCGTTCAGCTGCGCAGAGTGAACTGAGTGGTTTCCCCTTCTATTGTCTCTCGTCCCGCCAACCGTCGCCGTTCCATCAGGTAAGATTGTTTTTATGTAATATTTCTTAGTTAAAAGCACGCCCAAGTGTACTTCTTCAGCGCAGTAATTTAACTGAGATGCTCCCAATCAGATACAATTGCACAGTAGCCTATATGGACCCGTTTGGCCGAAAAAACTGAGTCTGCTACGACCCGCGTCTCAGCCTGCTGCTCAGCCCGTCAGTCTTGTAGTAACAGATAATAGAACCCCACGAATTTAACAAAAGCTTTCTTCTTCAACGAAAGGAATTTGTTCAATAACACATTACAAGGTCAATCTGTCACGCGATTGGGTTGCTTTTTTTTTCTTCTGACATGTGTGATTGTGAACGAAATGTAACCTGGCATGTTTGTATGCATGCACTGTTGAAACAAGATGGCGCCAGATTTGAATCCTCGTACGCAAAACTAACTCGCGATTCGAAGAACAGACTTCCACGAATATTTTTTTTTCGGATTTTGCAACTGAAGTGTCGCATTTTACTGTATTACCAGTTATTGTTCGTAGGGGGCAGGGGGTACTGCTGTAATTATGTATATATCTGATTCTAAATGTCAATGGTTTACATGGTTGTATTTGACATGATTGCAGCAACACCGTTTTGGTCACACTCAGCACTTTCTGCACACACCCAGCGCCCGATGGCAGCAGGATGTCCAAACCCATCGGGATCTCTGGAAGTGGACAAGCACGCCCCTTCCTGGCACATGACCAAGGCCCATGGCACAATTAGTCAGCAGCAGCATGATGGCCCAGCGTCGTCTGTCGCAGAGGGTGCGTCTGGTAGGAGGGTGCATAGACGGCTGCGGAATGCCCCCAATTACAAACTGGTAAGTGATTCTATGATCATCTTTATTTTATTGGCTCACGTGCGAAGCAAAAGTGAGTTTATGTTCTGGGCCGTCCGCGTCCATGGTAAACGTTAACAGTGGCATTTTCTCGGAGACTTTTCAAGCCACATTCTTCAAGCTTGGCCCAAGGATACTTTGTGGCAAGATCTTTGTAAACATACCAATTTGAGTGACCTCTCTCAAAGGGTCATGCGGGGTTGACAGATGTGTGAAAACTGCTTACATTTTCAGAAAACATGGATTTTGCTTTCTTGTGCAAGGCCCCTTAAACCAAAATTGGGCTGCTTTTGTACTAATGCAGCTTTTTTTTTCTTTCCCAGCTTTTCCAGTTGGCAAGTGGAGCCTGGGATGGGCCTGAGACTGCCGAGAGTGCAAGCGCATCGCAATACAAGGACAGTGATGACGAGGAGTTTGTTCCTGGCTCGAGCTCACAGGATTCAGACGATGCGTCGCCATCAATCTCTGGGGTCTCTGACACAGACATTTTTGTATTGAATATGTTAGATTTCAAAGTGGCTGTTTCAGGGTGGGCAGGTGTCAGTGAAGCAAGTACCAGCAAGGTGCAGTGTGCGTTAGGGGATGAATTAGGGGGTGGCAATGACAATGTGGATAGGCAGAAGGAACATGATGTTGGGGTGGGGAAAGAGCGCTTACCAAAGAAACGGGTGTGCACGTGTCGCAGAGAGGGAAAGGAAAGTACAAATGGGACAAGAAACATGCATGCAAATTTTGTGGCAAGCTTGTTTTGAAAATGAGCACGCACTTACACGATGTCCATGCAGATGAGGCAGACGTTGCTAAAATTTTGATGATTAAAAAAAGGGACTAAGCAGAGACGTCAAGCATGGATCAGAATACAAGATGAGGGGGATTACATGCATAATGTTGCAGTTCTTGAAAAGAAATCAGGATGTTTGATTCCTAAGTATCGCACCAAAACTAGTAAGGTAGACGACCTTCTCGCCTGTAGCCATTGCTAAGGGCTCTATCAAAAAAGCTGATCTCTGTACACTCAAAACGTTGCTGTCAGAAACAAGGAGGGTTTCAGTTCACTAAGAGAGGTGAGGCTGCTCAAGGTGGGCGGATAATGCTTCCAATACCTTTAGACGTTGACTTTTCCTTCTATCATAAGGTTTTAGCCAGACAGAGACAGGATGAGATAAGCCGTCTCATCAGAACTGACCCCTTGCTTTTGGAGTATGGAAAGAGATTATTTGACCGCAGGGACATTGAAGAACACACGGCTGGGCAAATCAGCTCCAGGATGCGGGAGTTAGGGAGACTATTAAAGATTCTTAGAGTGAGGTCAGAAATGAAAATCGCAAGTTTAAATGCTGTGGTCAATGCAGCTAGCTTTGATCATGTTGTACTGGCTGTAAAAGAGCTAGCAGAATTTGATGAGGACACACATCAGTTAAAAAAAGGCAATCTTGCAATGCGCAAAGGCCATGCTTTGAAAAAATGTTCACAGATCAAACAGTCGCTGGCATCCAAACAGCTTGGGAATGGTTCAGATGACAGGTGGCGACAGGAGCTCTCTGAGGCGCAGCGCTTTGACTCTGTCTTCACCGGGGACTGGTACGATTGTGTGTCAGCTACAGCAGCCCAGTCGGTCGGGAAAATGACCATGAACAAACCCAAGCTGATCCCATCATGTGAAGATGTGAGGAAGGTCCAACAGCTTCTTGAGACAAGGGTGGTTTCGGAAGATTATCCGACAGTGGTTAAAGCAACTCTTTGCGCTGTATCACTTTTCAACCGAAAACGAGGGGGAGAAGCCATGAAGGTATCAGACTTCCAGAATGCTAAGATTGGATCGATCACCAATCAAGATATCTTGAAAGGTCTCACAGAGGTTGAGAAGAAAATGGTGAATCATTTTCAGCGAGTGGAAATCAGGGGCAAGTTTAATAGGAGTGTTCCCATTTTGCTGACGAAGAAGATGATGACAACTGTGGACAGAATCCTTCAAATGAGGCAATCAGTGCCAGCTCTCGCCGGTTCCCAGTACATCTTTGCCACACCTTCTGGTCAGAGGCCTTACAGAGGCCATGATGTTCTGAAGGAACATGCACTGCAAGCGCAAGTGTCAAACCCAGCCATGTTCACATTTACTCAGTTACGGAAGCAGGTTGCAACTTTGGCTCAGGCCATGGCCATCTCGGAGTTAGACCAGGATCAGCTGGCAGACTTCCTTGGTCATGATATTCGGATACATCGCCATATCTACCACCAACCTCAAGACGTCCTTCAGAAGGCAAAAGTGGCAAAGATTCTTCTGTCAGTTAACAATGGGATGACAGATTTTGAGAGTTGCATTAGAGCTGAACTGGGCGATGATGAAGAGATTGACTTTGACAATGAAAACACATCAGAAACTCGCAGAGAGGTCGCTGGGGAAACAGCACCTGTGAATGAAGCAAATAGCAAGTCAAAAACACAGGAATCATTGAGCATGACCGAGAAAAGACGTCCAGAGCCTGATGACAAACTAGATAGTTTTGATGATGACAGTTCTGCGTCGGCTCCTGCTCGAAAGAAAGCTAGATTTACAAGGAAACCATGGGGGAAAGCTGAAGAGAAAGCTGTTGAAACTCGTTTCAAGACACACCTCGTCGTGAACAAACTTCCTGGAAAGGCCGAGATACAGCAGGCCATTGCAGAAGACCCCGCACTTAGACATAGGCGCTGGACAAACATTAAGGATTACATCCGCAACAGACTGAAAAAGTTACCAAAAAAATGAATTGAGATTCTCGACACTCGCGTCATTTTCCTTTTCATACAGATTTATTACAAGAGTGTTCATTATTATTGGGTTGGTTTCAGCATGTCTAGCTTGTTTTTGTCAATGGAACTGCAAATGGAACGACGCTTGTGGACGAGAGACAACAATAAGGGGCATGGAAAACTTTGAAAATGGAACTACTGATGGAACGGGGGGGGGGGGGGGGGGGGGGGGGGGAAACGAGAGACAATAATAAGGAGTAAGAAAACCATTGTCATCATAAAGATTTATTACAAGAGTGCTCTACTATGTGCAGCACATTCCTTCTGCCAATGAAGATAAGTAGCGGCTAATCTCTCTGTTTGTTTGTCTATTTTGACAAAGGGTATTTACCCGAAATATTAATACATTGTGTTGTACCCGTCTTTTCTAAGCGTGTTTCTTTCTCCGTTGGGTACTTCTTTGCTTATTACACGCTTGGCAGTCACCTTTTTGGTCTGGATTGTGTAACATTCATTAACCTTACTTTGCAACTAAACAGTGGCCCCCACCCAGGTCTGCCCTGGGGGACTTGGGTGGGGTCAACTACTTTTTAGTTCCGAGGGTCACCCTGGTCAGCCCCAAAGGGTGGGTTTTCCTCTCAATTCTGGGGCATGTGTTTCTGTCTACCCTTGGTCAATTAACTTGTATTTTCCTTTTTTAAACTCTCCCTGCTGTCTGCGCTGCCTGTATCTCTTGAAAAGAAGTACCCAACGGAGAAAGAAACACTCTTAAAAAAGACGGTTACAACACAATTTATTAAGATTTCGGGTAAATCCGCTTTGTCAAAACGGACAAACAAACAGAGAGATCAGTTGCTACTTATCTTCATTCGCAGAAGGAATGGGGCACATTCCTTCTGTGAACAAAGATAAGTAGCGACTGATCTCTCTGTTTGTTTGTCTGTTTTGACAAGGCGGATTTACCCGAAATCTTACTAAATTGTGTTGTAACCGTCTTTTTTAAGCGTGTTTCTTTCTCCGTTGGGCACTTCTTTGCATTTTACATGATTGGCAGTCACCTTTTGGGTCTGAATAATGTTTTTGTTTGTTTGTTGTTGTTGTTTTGTTTGTTTGGGGGTTTTTTTGTTTGGGGGGGGGGGGGGAGGGTGGTGGTGGTGGTGTATCTCTCTTGATTTTGGATGTGTGTTGCTAAATGATCTTAGGTTTACTTAGCGCATTAGACTGGCTGGCGACATGCATTCAATATTCTGTTCATTATTTTATTTTATTTTTTCCCCCTTCATTATCAGTGCTGGCACGTCCGGACGTTCAGCAATGTACAACCAATCGGAACGAAAGACAATAATGATAAGAAAACCATTGTCAACATGATAAACATTTATTACAAGAGTGTTATTTTTTCAGTGTGTATAGCTTGTTTTTATCTGATGTACGCCTGGATCATTTTGGAAATGTCTGTAACTTTTTTTTTGGTTACTGTAAAGTACACTTTGCATACTGTGCATTGTTTCTAAAGTCACAGGAAGCATAAACCTTACCTGAGTTGGTATACCTCGCCCTCTACCTAGGTTAAACGCACCAGCGGTGCCACTGTTGCTATTTTCGCACCGGACCGGTCATGTGCACCAGAACTGCGCGCGCAGGTTGGCTTGTGCACTTGTAGTGTGGTCTCGTTCGTTCACGCAGAAGATTGTGATCGCAGTCGGGAAAAAAAGGTTCGTTTGCGGTTTTAACTTGTAGCCTTTTATCTCCCCGAACACGCCAGTTTTGTGTAGATATGGCGGAGGCTTGAGTCATGCCCAACACCACTGAATCAAGTCTATTGTACATGTAGTGCGCTCATTTCTCGAACGTCAACTTTGACGGTGCTTTCTGCCACAAACGACGCAGATGTCGCAAAAATCACCTCCATTGAGGATTTTAAAAAGCTATTTTTAAAATCTGCCAAATCGCGTAATGTTTCATGGTGCTAGCATAGGATGGATGCATAATTGCTGGATTGCATATATGGGAAAGGGTTTATTCTTTATTCATGTTATTTTGCAGCAGTCAAACGAAGCTCACGTGATTCTTTCTCCGAGGTTGCCCATTACAGGTGCAGAAAGCACACGCTCTAAACCGATCGGATGCACCAGACCAGTCCGAACGACCGGTCTGGTGCCAATATAGCAACATTGGCACCACTGGTGCATTTAACCTAGGCACTGGACGAGGTATACCAACTCGGCTAAGCTTTATTGTCGCACTTGCTAGAACTCGGTATTATATTTCTCTCTCCATTTTATGAATAGAGGCACATAAGTCGCGGTAACCCTTTACATGCCGAACTTTGGCAAGAACTAGTTTTCCTCATCACAAAGTTGGCAGAAAAGGGTTTGACTGCTCTTGATTGTTTGATTTGAAGTGTTTACAAACAATTATTGTGTTTTTATATGCATGCACCTTTGATGTGATTAATAAAGGCTGAAGTTTCAAGTGATTGATTTCCTATGTTGTCAGTTCATTAATTAATGTCAGTGTTCTGTTTTGTCATTTTAACTCATTTTACCTCAAGGCCGGAATCCCCAAATGTTGAAGTCGTCTTCTGAAAACTGCGTTGCAGGGCAGGTCACAGATCGACCACGATAGTTCAAGGGTGATGCCAGAATAGCTTGGCGGCCATAGGCGCCACTCTATTCTGGCATCAGCCTTGAACTATCATGGTCGATCTTTATTTTGCTCTGGTGTGTCTGGGGTAGAATAAGTTAAGTGTTAGTTTCTTCGTCTGGGTCTTTTTCTATCTTTCATATTTTTCCACACTTTTTAACCTGCATCATACTGAGGCTAAAAGCTTCAAATTTGTACACTGCCATATATGCAAGCTACATTACAGAACTTACAGATGAGGACATAGACCAATGGCATTATTAGTTCAAGGGTGGTGCCACAATAGCTTGGCGCCTAGAGGCGCCAAGCTATTCTGCCACTACCCTTTGGACTATTTTAGTCACACTTGTTGCACACACTGGTGTATTCCGAATAATAAGAGTTAATATTCAAAATGCTCTGTTGCTGTTTGTCTCGAACTGCAGAGTACATTTTTTTTTTTTAAAGTCGTTTAATTTCCAGAATTCTCACATAAATGCCATGCATAAACTGTTTTGCTTCAGAATGACAAAACGTAGCAATGTTTAAAAGATTTCCTCTGTAAAAATCATAATCGAAAGGTTACAGGCCAGTGTTCATTCAATTTTGCACCATACAATGTTAAGAATGTTAATGCATACATACACATTAAGTTGGAAAAAAAAAAAATGAAAGTGAAAAAAAAAGTATTCCATGCACTTGACCTTATTACAGACGCCTAATGTTGTGAAACACCCATTTTGACTGTAATGCCAGTTTTTTGTGTGAGAGAGACACCCACCCACTTTATTGGTAGAAACCCATTTTTTCGGCATCTAGTGGCTCTGTTTCTAGAAAATGTCTATTTTATTTTAAGTTATAGAGCTTAGTTATAAGGTGAGTTCTAAACATTCGCATCAATTCCAGAGCCCTAGAATAAATAGAAATATGGGAACCCATTTTCACATGAAATGGTAGGTAACCCATTGTGAGGCTTTTGTGCTCCTGTGTGTGTGTGTGTGTGTGTGTGTGTGTGTGTGTGTGTGTGTGTGTGTGTGTGTGTGTGTGTGTGTGTGTGCCTGCGTGCGTACGTGCGTGAGTGAGTGAGTGCGTGCGTGCGTGCGCGTGCGTAAAAGAGAGTGGTTATACGATTGTGTGAGTGCCCATGCGAGTTCGTAAGTGATGTGGAACAGTGATATTTGTAAAACATAAAGACCGTTAACCCCTTCACTGCCGAGAAAAAGTGAACACGATCCAACCGCAAGAGGCATAGATCCTCATGAGCCCCCGCGACAGCGGGGGCTCATGAGGATCTATGCCTCTTGCTGAGACCAATTTATGTCCATGTTTCTCGGACGGGGTTTTTTCTCTTTTGGTGGTTGAATGAACAGAGATTTTAGAAACAAAAATGTACGTACAGCGGCAGGGAAGGGGTTACAATACAGATGCAAATTTTCGTACCGATAAACAACTCTGCACCTACCTCACTTTCCACATTCGCGCAAAGCATAGTGTTGTGACGAAGAAGGTAAGCGTCCGTGACTTGTAAACAAAATGGCAGTGCGGAAAAGAAAAGGTCAACGAACAAGCAACATATTCCCAGACGAATGATTAATGTGTTTGTGTTGTTGTGGGCGCTCCTCTGCCTCATTTGCATGCCGAATTATTATACATTTATAAGCTTGTTGAATAATCACTGTAATCGTCCACGTCAACTGTCTGTACCACGCCAGAAGAATTATTATGCTCGCATTAGTTTGTTAAAGGCCCACTACCGCCGTAACTGTTCGAAGACACACTTCTGCAAGGGATGGTTACGAAACGCTACACACAGGCCTAGTCACTTATGGTTCATTTAGACACAGGACAATCCAGTTCAGTACACGTTGTCGTTATATCAAATAACCTGACACCGACTCTACTCCGTGCTATAAATACAACACTATCAGTACGAGAAACAGCTAAAAAATAGATTGACACGCTAACGGCTGCGCAGAATTTTTAAAAAAGTGCGATTATGCGTGTGCTTTTGCTGCGTGTCCCAACTGCTGTGAAAGTTCATTAGGTGTGTCGACAAGGCATACTAAACACAAATAACGCTGAAATGTGTCTTCAAATATACGCGTAATGGTACTTTAAATAACCCCTGTAATTTTTCACGTAAACTGTCTGTTTTACGCCAAAAGAATACCTTCCCAGTCGTAGGCTCAAACCCGGCGGAATGGCATCCCAATGTTGAGGAACAGATTTTCTGTCAGCAAGAAGCATAGATTCTCATGAGTCCCTGCATATGCAGGGACTCATAAAAATCTATGCCTCTTGCAGATGGAATGGGCTGGAAGAGCGGCAGACGAATGTCGACCTTAGTTTTTTATTTATTTATTTATTTTTTTAATCACGTGTTTATGACTGTTGGATTTTCTTGCCAGCACTGACATAGGAGTGGTCTACAACACAGTGACACAACAAGGAGTGGGGGGGGGGGGGTGATGGGGGTGTGGGGGGGGGGTGTTGGGCGCCCGTCTCACCCAACCTCAAACCCCCCCATCCCCTTAACCTCGTCTGCAAGTGTCCCAATGAGCAAAAGGCTATCGGGCCGACGTCGGCCCGATGGCCTTTGCGCACTGGGTTGGGGCAGAGGCGCCTGACGAGTGGGTGTTGATAAATGAAACTGTGAGTCAGCTCCCTGAGAACACACACTCAATAGTGCGGTTACGTTAGAGACGAACGACTACACACTCAATAGTGCGGTTACGTTAGAGACGAACGACTACGCACTCAATAGTGCGGTTACGTTAGAGACGAACGACTACGCACTCAATAGTGCGGTTACGTTAGAGACGAACGACTACACACTCAATAGTGCGGTTACGTTAGAGACGAACGACTACACACTCAATAGTGCGGTTACGTTAGAGACGAACGACTACACACTCAATAGTGCGGTTACGTTAGAGACGAACGACTACACACTCAATAGTGCGGTTACGTTAGAGACGAACGACTACACACTCAATAGTGCGGTTACGTTAGAGACGAACGACTACGCACTCAATAGTGCGGTTACGTTAGAGACGAACGACTACGCACTCAATAGTGCGGTTACGTTAGAGACGAACGACTACGCACTCAATAGTGCGGTTACGTTAGAGACGAACGACTACACACTCAATAGTGCGGTTACGTTAGAGACGAACGACTACGCACTCAATAGTGCGGTTACGTTAGAGACGAACGACTACACACTCAATAGTGCGGTTACGTTAGAGACGAACGACTACACACTCAATAGTGCGGTTACGTTAGAGACGAACGACTACGAAGAGCGAACGAAAGCGAAGTCACATGACATTTTACTCGGTACGAATTCGGTGTTTTTGTCGTCGTGGGTCTCGTACGGTACTTGAAGGCGGGTAGTTCTTGTGGTCAGAACGAGTACGTAAAGAGTGAGAGCTAGTTTGTATTTATACGTGAATAAAGTGGGAAGTGCTTCCCAGTGTGTGTGAGAATTAGCGTTCAATTGTCCGATCCCGTATACGCATGAAGGGATACCATAACGAGTGTTACGTGTTGAGTCGTAGTCGTAGTATGATATCACACCAGACGGACGCACGTAAGGTTCTTTTTAAATAAATTTCATTCAGCTGCAAACCGTCACACGTGGCTTAAGGTTGTAGACAATACTGGAGTAACAGTTCCAACAATATTTTAATTCAGCGATGCGATCTCCACACTATGCATTCCCAAATGCACCACCACTGATACAATGTCTCCTCTTCAAAAATGTCAACACTGGCAACACACGTTTCTCATACAACGTACACCACCGTTACGCTGCGTCTCTCACAATGTACACCCTATACGGGCCACGTACCTACGATAAACTGTGTCGCTACAATTGACAATGTATGACAATATATGACAATGTATGACAATGTACCACAATGTACACACGTGCTTCCTAGCACCATCTTTTATAGTAAAACAACATTCCAGAAAAATCGAATAATTCACACAACGCAACCAATCAAAACGGAACACGTTACTGAAACTTATAAACATTAATTTAAAAAAAAAGAACTTTCTAGAATAACTACAATAGTCTACAAAAATTCGACTGCTCATTTCGGCCCCAAATTCTAGTGTGTAATAACGTCAAACAAAAGTATGGCAGACCGCTCACGACTTTTCATAAAACACAATGACTGAGAACTTCACGTGCACATGAAACAAATATGACTAAAAATAGAACGTCTCTGCTAAAATGTTGCTTACATTTTTACGTCACATGTACGAGGTCACTAGACAGAGCGCGAATTCTCTCGAACGTTCTAATCTATTCTCAGCGAATATATATCTATAACTCGAGGCAAATTTGTATCGTTACATTGTCGTGTAATGTTCTGTGCATCTACTGTGGGAAATCAGGGTATTTACCCGACCACATATAGCAATGCACCTTCGTGTTTGTGTGTATGTATGTTTCTCCTGCCTACTTCCTAAGTTCCGGAGAAAGATATGGGTTATATAAGAGACCTGATGCATCCTTTTTAGGGATGCAGATGATCGTTTTGGTCTATACCTGCGTATTTCTCTGTGGGCTGGCGATTGGGTGCCTGACAGGCGGGGGCAGGGGATCTAACTGTTTGTCTGTCCAACGCTGAGTGATTCCCCTTGGTTTGTGTACAATTCTGCCAGCACTAGCCTCACCTATCTGGTTTGTGAGTATTCTCAGCGAATCTACGCATAACAAAAATCGACCGCTCTTCTCTGTGCTACTTTGCTAGAAACTTCCGGACTAATTTTAGCGTATCATAACAAAACGAATTCCGCTCTCTGCACGAACAATAAAGAATCTTACTGAAAAGGTACTCATAACGAAGATAACTCAAATAAATATCGGATCGTTTCCTACGATTAACACATGCATGCTCTCACAGAACAACACAACCACAATCGTGACAACGAGCCACTCTGATGACGATCAATAGCACGAGTAGCAAAATGACGTCATTGTGAGCTTCACGTCATGAATCGGCTTGTGATGTAGAGTATGTAACTGAGCCCGCACTTGAAACATCGTCATGACGCAAATTCAACTATGATGTAATTTACTCCTCTGTGCAATGCAGTCAGTCCCGTTCAAAACATAACATGTATGACGATGACTGCGCTATCGTAGAGTGCAATGATTCAGAACGAATGCTCTTTCGTTCGTTCAGTTATCCGCTCGCAGCTAACATAACCTCAATATTAGCATGAAACTATGCGCCGTGCGCGCGCGAGGGAATGACACAGACTACTGGCAGTTTCGCATATCAGCACGCACACGCCAGTTGTACGTGGGTGGGGAAGGAGATAGAATTGTCAGGAGAAAGAAATGACCCACATTGCAATTAAAAATATCGCGTGTATTACGCGTCTCATGTGCAATTCACGCTTCGTGAACTGGTTGTTCCTTATTCTGGTTACTGAAATTTGTCTGTTAAGATCAGGTTGGCACAGACGAATAACGGCTATGTCCACAAGAATGGAATAAATGTAGATGTTTGACCCAGTACGCAAAAGACAATCAGGACGAAGTCGGTCGTAGTGGTCCCGGGCACGACTGTGCGCGGGTCCACCACGGCTGACGTCGTCCCGATTGTCTTTTGCGTACTGGGGACTGATCGCTTTGAACCTGGTGCTTGCCAACCGATAATCTGAAGAAAATCCCAACGAAGAAAGAAATACGCTTAAAAAAGACAATTAGAACACAACATATTGATATTCCTTTACAAAATAAGAAACGCAAATACACAATGTGCTACATATTCTCTTTTTGGGTGAGGAAGATGTCAGCTGGCAAATATTAAATAAATATTAATCAGTTGTGTTTTATTTGTTTCTTCTAAGCGTGTTTCTTTCTTCGTTGGCATTTCACATGCTTGGCAGTCACCTTTTTGGTCTGGACTTAATCCTTATCATTCGGAATACATCTATGTGTGAAATAAGTTTGACTAAATGAGTTCAAGGGTAGTGCCACCTAGGCGCCAAGCTATTCTGGCACGACCCTTGAACTAAAGCCATTGATCTATATCCTTATCTGTAAGTACTATAATGTAGCTTGCATATGGCATTGTACAAATTTGAAGGTTTTAGCCTCAGTATGATATGGGTTAAATTGATAATCTGTTGTCTAGTGCTTTGCAGGTACAATAATGTTGATACTACTACTACTACTTCTATTACTACTACTACTACTACTACTACTACTACTACTACTACTAATAATAATAATAATAATAATCTGGTCCTCTGGCCATTTGTTATATCCGAAATTTACTATAGTAACAATATTGAAAAAAAAATGATATTATTAGTTGTACTACAAGTTAGGCCTTCCAAGTAGCTCTTGTCGTCTCGAGGTGCCGATCATGGATTTATTTCGGAGAAAAACGTCGATGAACCGTTTCTCTGGATCACCGCTGCGGCATGTGTCCCTGTAGCAGTCGTACTGTCAATACAGGAGAAGTACCTCAAACTGCGGATGTCAATGAGGCAACTCCTTGCGAGCAAGAGGCGTATATTCTCATGAGCCCCTGAGGCTTCAGGGGCTCATGGGAATATACGCCTCTTGCAGATGGAGCGGACTGAATCCTCGTGTATAACCTCCCTTAACTGCATGTACAGCAACATCTTTACGACCAGACCACTTCACCAGATACAAGAGCCTGTGACAGTATGGATTTACTTAACTCAACAGCCCGACGCATGTACTTCCCAAATTTCGGAGGCGTCATCTAACGACTATGCGCCTGTTGCAGGAGATGGATCGACCATGATAATTTAAGGGTAGTGCCAGATTAGCTTGGCGCTTGTCAGCGCCAAGCTAATCTGGCACTACCCTTGAATTATCATGGTCGACCCATCTCCTGCTGTAGTGCGTCAGGGCTGAATGTGTTAACAGTACAACGCCAATATCTCTTGCCCCGGCATGTCCAATCGCACCATAAAACAGCTGACCCACGAGAAATTGCTTGAACGCCAGATGACCTCCATCTTCTGAGTAACATAAATTATATATTAAATAAACAAGGCTGACCCCCTCCGCATTAGAAATCGGAGGGGATAGGTATAGAGTGCGTCCTCATTCAACGAAGGAGTGTCATGAAACCCTAAGATCCTGCATAGTGTGGTCTGGCCTGTGCCTCTGACAAGTTGGTTAATGCGGAGTTAATGTCCACGCCACAGGAGAGATAATGGACGGGCCTAAGGAGTGGGTTGTGTGGGGCAGGGGCAGCAACACACTATTGCCTATGGAGCACGACCTGAACACTGATAAATTCAGGCGCATTGTAACTGTGCCAATTTGATTTACCAGGATCTTTTCCGGGGATATGCCATATATTTGGCAGATTTACCTCAAAAGGTTTTTACCTAGTACATTGTACCCAGAGCGCAAAAGGGCCTAAGGGGCCGGTTATGGGAGACAAGGACAGCTACACACTATATGCCTATGGAGAACCACCTGAACACTCATCTATTCAGCCGCACAGCTACTGTGCCACTTTGATTTACCAGGACCTTTTCAGCGGACATGCTGTATATCTGGAAGATTAGCATAGTAGACCTGCTGTGACCCCATCGTCCCTACCCAGTACACAAAAAATCGATGGGCTGACGTCGGCCGCATTTGGCCCGCGCACTGCGCGGGTCAACTGCGGCCGACGTCGGCCCGATGGCCTTCTGCGCTCTGGGGAGGGACTACAAGGTCACAGCAGGCGCCCCCACCCGGGTCTGCCCTGGGGGACTTGCCTGGGGTTAACTACTTTTTAGTTCCCAGGGTCACCCTGGTCAGCCCCACAGGGTGAGTTTTTCCCTCTATTCTGGGGCATGTGTTTCTGTCTACCCTTGGTCCATTCACCTGTATTTGCCTTTTTAAAACTCTCCCTACTGTCTGCGCTGCCTGTAGCTTTTGATATTGGATGTGTGTTGCTAAATGGTCTTTGCTTTATCTAGGCCCCATGTCTTAGGTTTATTTAACGTATTGGACCGGCTGGCGACATACATTCAATGTTCTGTTTAGTTTGTTTTTTCACAAGCAGTGCAGGCACGTCCTGAGAAAGTCGTGTTGCTGTCGGGACGTTAAGCAATGTACAATCAATCAATCAATCACAGCAGGCGGCCAACGTGCTCCAGCTTTAAATGTCGAAGACTGGTGCAAAATTGGTGTGACGTTATGATTTCTGTAAGTGTCTTTCTCATGCACTCCACCACGGGGTAAGGTCATAATGAAAACTTCTTGCTTCTTATGGCTTTGTCACTGAATGTTGAGATATGGGAAAGTGTTATTGTGATGAAGCTCTATGCTTGTGCATAGTGCTCGCACAACAGGATTAGTACGGTACGGGTTTTGTTGACGGTTTGTTTGTGCCGATAGTCCGTGGGGCCTGCTGCCCATGTGGACTGTAAGACATGGTTAGCACGGGATTTTTAGTGAGTTCTGTTTAGTGAGTTCTAGGCGGAAGCTGTGACTGTCAGAGGTCTAGATCGGTAGTGCGGGCTGTCTTGTCGTATGGAACGGTTGTGTTTGAGTTACCTAGCCCGCATTCCAAGACTCTGAAGCCTAGATTTCAGGTATGTTTCTATACATGGAGTATTGATAGTTGTTTAGTTAAAGACAGTATGCGTGGTAAGATTAATGTGGTTGGATAGCGGTGATCCGGTTTGGTTTAGTTATAGTATGTTTAAAATTCGGTGAAGTAACCGGTGTTTTTGTGTACAGTTGTTTACCGAGTTAGATGACTAAAGGAATATGAAGTGTGTATGTCTAAGCCGCTATGAAGATAGTACGTGGTTGGGTAAGCATAGTCTTTTCCAGGGTATAGAGTAATGTATAGCAAGAGTGTCAGTTAGGCTATAGTCTGTTTCAAGATAGTGACAGAGATATGGGGGTGATACGAAAATAGTTTATGAAGCACGTGTGTGTGTGTGTGAATGAACGTGTGAGTTATTTGTATCAGCCAGGTTACGTGACGTTTCTCATTGATCCAATATGTTGTGTGTTTAGCAAGTGTTACGTTGGGACCGGTTTTGTTGTCTATTCAGAGTTCTTGTAACAAGAGTGGAAAGACGGACGCCGAGACGTCGAGTCGCAGGTGGGACCTACGTGAGGTCATCCCTCCAGCTCTTCTGAGAGTGAGTCTGACTGGGGACAAAGACACCCAAGTCCAAGCGAGAACTGAGTACCGTACGAGAACAAGGACGTCCGTGCCCAAAGAGAGACAGGACGGCAATAAGCGTACGACGAAGGACTTTCACGCCTAGACGTGAAAAGGACCAACGTAACCAGGCAACAACATCAAACAGGTTGGAGGCAATGTGAGACTAAGACCTAACCTGGCAAAGATATTGTGATACGTGTGTGTGTGATAATAGAACAGTGTACATAGTTGATAATCATTTAAGTCGTTCTTTTTCATTTATAGTGTATAAAGGTTACTTTAGAAAGGGAGCCCGTGTGTTGTGTTTTACCGCATGAATGCGCCCGTCTGAGTCAGTGGCGGTGTATGCGTCTGTTGCGTGAGTGTCTGTGCGTACGACTGTGGGCAAGTCTGCGTGCGTTACAGTGGTGACCCTGTTTTAGTGGTAGGTTAGAAGTGTCTGCGGGCGATAGTGAGTAGCGATTTTAGGGTAGGTCACTCTTTTCTGCGTAGGTTGATATTGTTGTAAGTTCTCATTTTAAGTTTTTCCGTTGATTTGGTTGTGGTATTTGTATTTTTACGTGCTCAAGTTTGGGAAGTTGTAGCAAATATGGAGGTAGACCCGGTAGAGGCTTACATTAAACAGGGTGAAAGGTTAGGACTTAAGGATGAGAAGCTTTTTGACTATGTGGAGAAATGTAGGGATAGGGAGGATAGAGCGAGAGAAAGAGAAGCTCAGAGAGAAGAAAGAGAAGCTCAGAGAGAAAGAGAAGAGAGAGAAAGAGTCCTAAAGGAGAAAGAGATAGAAGCTCAGAGAGAAAGGGAAGAGAGATAAAGAGTACTTAAGAAAGAGGAACTAGAGGTTCAGAAAGCCTTAAAGGTGAAAGAGTTAGAGGTTCAGAGGGTGAGGGACGAGAAGGAATTAGAAATTCGTAGACTTAGAGAGGAGAAAGAGTTGGAAATGCAGATACAGAGGGAGGAGAAAGAGCTAGAAATTCAGAGAGAGAGAGAGAGAAGAGAAAAACAGAATACTTAAGAAAGAGGAAATGGAGCTAAAGGAGAAGGAGTTAGAAGTACAGAGAGAAAGAGAAAGAGAAGATAGAGCGTTTCAGAGAGAGAAGGACGAGAGGGAACATGCGTTAAGAGAGAAGGAACTAGACTATCAGAGAGAAGAAAAGGAGAGGGATAGAGAGGTGCAACTACAGTTAGCTCGAGATGCGGGATCTAGAGCAGATAGTGATTCAGTAGGCCGAGGCATACGGAATTTTCCTAAGCTGCCGATGCTTAAAGAGTCCGTGGACTCTATTGACGCTTTTTTGTGTCGTTTCGAGTCTCATGCGCAGGCGTTGAGTTGGCCTCCTGCCAACTGGCCCGTTTTGCTTTCGTCTGTGCTTGAGGGTCAGGCCTTGAGTCTTTACCATAGTTTGACCGTTTCGGGGAACATAGAGTACGAGACTTTGAAGGAGTGTCTCTTGCAGAAGTTCCAGTGTAATGCGGAAGGTTTTAGGGAACGCTTGAGGGCTTGTCGGCCAGAGACAGGGGAATCGTTTATGTCGTTTGGCAAACGGTTGTCCCATTTGCTCGTACGTTGGGTCGAACTGTCAAAGATCGACCACACGTACGAAGCATTGTTCGATCTCATGTTGGCTGAACAGTTCTTTGGTAGCGTTTCCAAGGATCTAGCGGTATTCTTGAGAGAGCGTAACCTCAAGACTACGGACGAGTTAGTACAGCACGCGGAGGCTTTTCGGATGGCGCATCCTACGAAAAACCTCGCGGGTAGGACCGAGACACCGCCAGTCGGGTTGGTCGCTGCTAACACGTCTGGGGGTTACCGGGGGGGTCAATACTTTACGTGGAGGCCAGCGGATTAACGGTAGAGGTACTTTGCGTTTTCGACGCGGTGATCGAGGTAACAGTAATGGCGGTAGCGATCCGTACGCACGTGGGGGGACTTCTTTGCGTGGGTATGGTCGTGGTCGTGTTGCGAGTTCGGACACGCAGTGTTTTTCTTGTCGTGGGTACGGGCACTTCAGTCGGAGCTGTCCGTACTACAGTGCAGGCGCGCAGGGTGCTGGTTATCAGGAGCACGGCCATCTGGCTCATCCGTATCCTGGCGTCACTGGTCGGGTAGATGGGGCTGTGCAGCTCACTCACACGGCCAGTGTTGCAGTTCCTGTCGTGGAGGAGCCTCAGCTCGGCGTTGTGTGCTCGGCTGATGGCGGAGGGTACTTGCCGGTAGTGACGGGGGTGGTGAACGGTTTCCTCGTGTCTGTTCTGCGCGACTCGGGTGCAACGACCGCGGGGGTCAGGCGTAGCCTTGTTAGACCAGATCAGTTCACAGGGGAGACGCAGAGGGTAATTTCGTTCGGAGGAAAGGTGGAAGTTTTCCCTTTAGCTAGAATAGAGGTTGACACCGAGTTTTTCACAGGTGATCTGGTATCGTGTGTCATCGACGAGCCAGTAAGTTGATTCTCGGCAACATGAAGGATGTGGATCCAGTAGTTGGTATGTTTGGAGCATTTCAGCAGGCTCGGGTAGCTCACCAGGCAGTCGCGTTCGTCGCGACGAGAGCGCAAGTCAGGCGCGAGGGCGAGCAAAAGGCGGCACTGCCGTGTGTGGCTAGTTCGCCTCTTGACGCTATCTCGCCTGCCGAGCTTGGTGAGTTACAGAGGGCAGATAAGTCATTACAGGACTGGTTCGGAAAAGCGGCAGCGGGTACGATCAAGGAGAGTGGGGTGAACGCTTATCGGTTTGTGGTTACGAACGGCTTGTTACACCGTCATTTCTGGAGGGAGGGCGCGCCGAGCACGGTTCCGACAGCCGTGCAGGTCGCGGTGCCTTCTACGCTGCATGACACAGTGTTGTTGGCGGCCCATGACGGGGTGTTGGCGGGACACTTCGGCGTTAAGCGAACGCTGGGGCGGGTTCGTCTCCGATTTTCGTGGCCAGGGGTGTCGACTGACGTCGCACGATATTGTCGCTCCTGCGACATTTGTCAGAGGACAACCCCGAAGGGCCGGGTTCCCAATGTGCCACCTCAATTGATGCCACGCATTGAGGTGCCTTTCGATCGCGTGGCGGTGGACATTGTGGGGCCGTTGTCGCCCCCGTCGGAGGGTAACCATCGCTACATTTTTACCCTAATTGATGTGGCGACGCGGTACCCGGAGGCTATCCCACTGCAGAAGATTGATACAGTGTCGGTGGCGGAAGCCATGTTTTCAATCTTCGCTCGAATGGGCTTCCCGAAGTCGGTTCTGAGTGACAGGGGCACCCAGTTCACGTCCGACATGATGGGCGAATTCCACCGTATGCTGGGGGTCAAACGAGTTTTGACCTCGCCATACCACGCCCAATCTAATGGGATGGTCGAGCAGTTTCACGGCACGCTAAAGCAGTCACTAAAGAAGGTCATTCAAACACGGCCACGGTCCTGGCACTGTTACCTTCCGGCGCTGCTGTTTGCGTATCGTGAGCTCCCGAACGAGAGCACGGGGTTTTCCCCATTTGAGTTGCTCTTTGGTCGGCGAGCGCGAGGGCCGATCGACTTACTTGCGGACGCGTGGTCTGGGGATAAGGACGCGGGGGAGAGCAAGACCATCTTTCAGCATCTGCTGGACCTGAAAAACATCGTCAGGGAATCTTGCGAGATAGCCCACAACAATGTGGATGCGGCCCGAAAGGTGCAAAAGCACTACCGGGACAAAAGCTCCAAGATGAGGCGGTTTGCTCCAGGAGAGCAAGTCTTGCTCTTTTCGCCCGCAACCACGCAGGCGCTCGTGCCTCAATGGCAGGGGCCGTACCAGGTTGTTCGCGAGTATGGTCATGACTACCTCATTTCTGTGCGGGGAAAGGAGAAGATCTACCACGCTAACATGCTGAAGAAATACCATGATGGGTCGAGGCCTGCACTAGCGTGTTTCGCGGCTGGGGCAACCGAGCCGTTTTATTCACTTGTGGGGGACGAGTTCGAGTTTTGCCCGCAGGCCGCGATAGAGGGAACCGGACGTGTGGACGAGGCTGCCGGTCCGCGTTTTCCATGGTGGCCCTGGTGGCGTGTTATAGACTGTTAGTCCTTTCTTCTGTTCTATATAGTCAAAGTTCGTCCTTTCCTGTTTTCGGATAATATTACGTCGAGTAGTCTTAAAAAGAAACTCGGTCGTTTCTTTTTTTTTTCCCGAGGAAGGGGGAATTGTGATGAAGCTCTATGCTTGTGCATAGTACTCGCACAATAGGATTAGTACGGTACGGGTTTTGTTGACGGTTTGCTTGTGCCGATAGTCCGTGGGGCCTGCTGCCAATGTGGAATCTGTAAGACATGGTTAGCACGGGATTTTTAGTGAGTTCTGTTTAGTGAGTTCTAGGCGGAAGCTGTGACTGTCAGAGGTCTAGATCGGTAGTGCGGGCTGTCTTGTCGTATGGAACGGTTGTGTTTGAGTTACCTAGCCCGCATTCCAAGACTCTGAAGCCTAGATTTCAGGTATGTTTCTATAAATGGAGTATTGATAGTTGTTTAGTTAAAGACAGTATGCGTGGTAAGATTAATGTGGTTGGATAGCGGTGTTCCGGTTTGGTTTAGTTATAGTATGTTTAGAATTCGGTGAAGTAACCGGTGTTTTTGTGTACAGTTGTTTACCGAGTTAGATGACTAAAGGAATATGAAGTGTGTATGTCTAAGCCGCTATGAAGATAGTACGTGGTTGGGTAAGCATAGTCTTTTCCAGGGTATAGAGTAATGTATAGCAAGAGTGTCATTTAGGCTATAGTCTGTTTCAAGATAGTGACAGAGATATGGGGGTGATACGAAAATAGTTTATGAAGCACGTGTGTGTGTGTGAATGAACGTGTGAGTTATTTGTATCAGCCAGGTTACGTGACGTTTCTCATTGATCCAATATGTTGTGTGTTTAGCAAGTGTTACGTTGGGACTTTTGTTGTCTATTCAGAGTTCTTGTAACAAGAGTGGAAAGACGGACGCCGAGACGTCGAGTCGCAGGTGGGACCTACGTGAGGTCATCCCTCCAGCTCTTCTGAGAGTGAGTCTGACTGGGGACCAAGACACCCAAGTCCAAGCGAGAACCGAGTACCGTACGAGAACAAGGACGTCCGTGCCCAAAGAGAGACAGGACGGCAATAAGCGTACGACGAAGGACTTTCACGCCTAGACGTGAGAAGGACCAACGTAACCAGGCAACAACATCAAACAGGTTGGAGGCAATGTGAGACTAAGACCTAACCTGGCAAAGATATTGTGATACGTGTGTGTGTGATAATAGAACAGTGTACATAGTTGATAATCATTTAAGTCGTTCTTTTTCATTTATAGTGTATAAAGGTTACTTTAGAAAGGGAGCCCGTGTGTTGTGTTTTACCGCATGAATGCGCCCGTCTGAGTCAGTGGCGGTGTATGCGTCTGTTGCGTGAGAGTCTGTGCGTACGACTGTGGGCAAGTCTGCGTGCGTTACAGTTATTGAAAGCATGTCTTTCCTAAGCTTTGTCGGGCCACTAGTTATTCAGAGGAATGCCGTCGTTTAGAGTAAGGTTTGTAAATCAGTTTGAAAATCTCTGACCAGTTGTCCTTAACCAGAGCGCAGTGTCTGTGATCTTTGTCACGTAGTACTGTAGTTTACCACAAGTAGGCCTGCATTTACCACTAGTAGGCCAGCATGGCCTAAAATTCTAGCCCTAAGCGCGTCATACGTGGCACTATATTATTATGCTGATTACTAAACGTACAGTCTATAGGTCCATTTCTCAGCATTCACAATTTGACAACGATTATAAAATTAAATTAATTCACACATATAGAGAAACACGCTTCGAAAGCCAAATATAACACAATTGATTAATTTTTTCTGGTTAACCCGTTTAGTGCCAGGGGACGCAGGCTGTGTTTCTACAATCATCGATAATTCAGCACAACAAAACTTAGCTATCCCAGGAAAACATGGATTCAAAGCTGTGTCAGCAAAATGCATAGATCCTCATGAGCCCCGCAACCGCGGAGGCTCAAGAGGATCTATCCCTCTTGGAGTTGGTTGATGTTCAAATCTTCTCGGCACTGCATGAACAGTTTAAGCCCCTTATTCAAAACAGGCAGAAATAGGCAACATGTATACTGAGGAGCAAAAGAACTGCGACATTTTTGGAATCATCGGAAACACTAAAGTGTTTCCGATGATTCCCAAAATGTCGCAGTTTTGGGGGTTTTTTGCTCCTCAGTATACTTACGTGTTTTAGTGAGGCAAGAAGGTACATCTTACCTCGCTGAAAAAGAAAGGTACACGTAGTCCATTCATTAATGAATAGTTTGAAAATTATAAATTGTCATGCTCTTGTTCTTTCTAAGCGTGTTTCCCTCTTCCTATGAATGTCTTTGCATTTTACACGCTTGGCAGTCGTATGTTTGGTCTGAATAGTGAAATTTTTCGTTTGTCTCAAATTTCTTTCGTACGACAGATAAATGACTCCTTTTTTGACTTCGTTTTTCAAAATTACGCACACGTCGCCGGGAATCAACCTTGGCAGCTATGGCCTTATCAGAAAAAGGCCCTCGGGCCGATGTTGGTCAATTAAGACCGTAGTCAGCACAGTCGAGAACCTTTTGATCGTCTAAAGGCCGCTAGGCTTGAAAGCAGTTACGCAAGACTGAGTCAGACGCGACAGTCAGTGAAGGGATGCGACCGAGGACCTTTTGCTAAAGGTTGGTTAAGGCCACCGTAGCTCAAGAGCCGTGCTTTGACCTTGGATGCATTGCAAGAATAAATCAAACATGACAGTAAAGAAGACACGTGCGGTCTGCGGCTCGGTATGTACACGCTACAACAATTAAACCGCTCGACTGTCGAGCAAAAGTGAACACGATCCAACTGCAAGAGACATAGATCCTCTTGGCCCACCTACCGAGGTTGCGGGGACTCGTGAAGATTATGCCTCTTACTATTTTGACTCTGTATTTCTGGGACAATTGTCTGCAAACGGCTCAACCCCTTCCCTACCACCGTACGTACATGTTTGTTTCTGATATCCTGGTCATTCAACGACCAAAAGCCACATGGATACACATTGGTCTCAGCAGTAGGCATAGATCCTCATGAGCACCCGCAGTAGCGGGGGAACATGAGGATCTATGTCTCTTACATTTGGATCATGGTCACTTTTTTCCCGGCAGTGGAGGGATTAACCACATCGCCCCGAGGAAAAGTTAAAACAAATCAGCTGCAAGAGACATAGATCCTCATGAGCCCCCGCAGTTGAAACAACTGTGTATCCATGTTCCTTTGACGGCTGGGGACCTTTGACCTCGAATTATCAACGATTTCAAAAACACATTCTGCATCCACCGGCATTAGTCACTCGGCAAAAAAACTCGTACTTTTAGTGACCAATAGAATACCACGCAAGCCGTATAAATTCAGGGGCGGATCTGGGGCGTGAGGGGGGGGGGAGATTCCAGGGGTTCCAGAGCCACCACTCCAGACCCAATTTTTTCAAATGCTATAACAAAGTCCCTTTTTGGGGTGTTTGAAACCCACCCACCGCCCCCACCCCCTCACCACCACCCCGTTGTTTGATATTTGGGCGAATGGTGAGAGTCTTAACACGCACGCGCCTCCTCTGACCCCCGTCCCCTTCCCTCCCCGCTTTTCGATTTTTCGGCCCCTGGAAGCAAGGTCTAGCCCCGAGGAGACCTTTTGTATGAGGTTGAAGGTTCCAAACAAAAAGTTAACCCCCCCCCCTCCAACCCCCGGAGGTAACTGATCCGCCCCTGAACTTCTACATTGAGCAGAAGCAGAGGCATGGATTGATTGACTGTACATGTTGATTAACCCCATCAATGCCGAGAAAATAATGAACGCCACCCAACTGCAAGAGGTATAGATCCTCATGAGCCCCCGCAGTTGCGGGGGCTCATGAGGATCTATACCTCTTGCTGAAAGAGTTTGGTATCCAAGTTCCTTTGACGGATGGTTCTGTTTGGCTTTGAATTGACACAGATTTCATGTCGACTAAATCCGACTGTGATCGCTGGAAGTGAAGGGACTAACGTCACGAAAGCAACGACGCTTGCATGTAAAAAAGCAAACTAACAAGCACGAACATTTTTAATCAAACCACCAAACCCCCAAACCAACTAACAAACCCTCAAACAAACAAACAATCAAACCCCCAATCCATCCATCCGTCCACCCGTCCATCCATCCATCCATCCATCCATTTATCCATCCATCCGTCCACCCACACACCCATCAATCCATCCGTCCACCCATCCACCCGTCCATTCATCCATTCAACCGTCTGTCCATCCATCCAGCCACACACCCGCACACCCACGCAACCATCCATCCATCAAGCCACCCAGCAACCAAATCAACCAACCAACCACCCAACCAGTAAAGATACCAACCAGTTATCATCTTCACAGCCACGTGCTAAAAGTAACAACTCTAAAACTACTACACGTGAATTTCCACATTTCATTTCCACAATTCAAGGAGGCGGAGAACACAGGATATGAATGAGACCCGCAAGAGGCATAGAGTCTCATGAGCCCCCGCAGCTGCGGGGGCTCATGAGAATATAAACCTCTTGCAACGGGTGTTAATGTGCTGTTCACCGTGCCCGACAGTGAAGGGGTTAATAGAAACCATCGCAGACCAGCCGATGCCTGAAGGCGCCAAATCAGGCCTGACGGCGGCGATGACATTAGCCGCCACAACCACGACCAGGTAAATGGTGGGGATGGTGACGTTGAAGACGTAGTTGTTGGCCAGGTCCAGGAAGGTTGTGTAGCTGTGGTAGAAGTCGCTGGAGTGTATCGTGTAGGAGGTGGTTTTGCTGATGTTGCTGTATTCACGCTGCAGGGAGTACCTGAAGCCCTGGAGACTGCATATGCCCAGCACGGAAACGAAGAGCAGAACAATCCCGGCCACCACCCATCTAAACAACATAGCACATGTTTTGTTCTTCTTGTATTATACTGACGAGCAAAAGAAATGCGACAATTTTGAAATCATCGGATTCCGATGATTCCAAAAGTGTCGCACTTTTTGTGCTCGTCAGTATATATTCACAGAGAGCCTGCGAGATTGTTCATTCAAAGAACCGTAATAATGCAGTGAGAAACGGGGAGGAACTGTCCCCTCCTCCCTCAAAGAAAATATACCAGTCAAAGTATCCTCTGCCTGCCTACCTTCCGCAATAATGTTGTGGGAAAGAAATTGTATATTTTCCCAAAAAAAAGTTAAGATTGTTTTAAAGTGAGTCCATCTGGGGATACTCCCGCAAACGAAACAGGATTCTACCTGATTCAAATGACTGTCTTGGCGCTGAGAGGACTGAGGACACAGACACAGCGGCCCACAGCGATGATCATGGTCAGCACATTGGCCACGTTGAGAAAGCCCGTGTCACAGTACACGCCGTGTGGGTGATGGTTCACCTGGCGCCAGTACTGGCCCAATTCCTCGTCCACAAGGATGACAATGGTGTAAACCCTGAAGAAAGGAGACAGTTTAACAGAACACGACAACTGGGAAATATTGAAATGTTGTGGGCACTTAAATGCACTTCCGTCCGTCGCATTTTCGAGAATGTCACTCCAGGCCACGGTACACAGTCGCGTTTCCGTACTGTCCAGTCTCTTAGCCATAGTCAGTCCCAGGCATCCCCTAATATTTCAATCCCCTAAAAAACACTACCGCCCACCAGCTGCACATTTGCCATGCACAAAATAACAATAAAAACAGCACATTGACAGTCTCCTTTCTTGGCTATGAACCTGATTCCTTACCAACCCCACACCCAAGCACAGCTGAAATCAGCGTGCCCCTCAAATCACTACGTCAACGCCAACTCAACTCAACATAGGTCCACAATTCTCTACTGAATAAGCTCAGGATGGCATGAGTCAAAGCACCAAACATGTCTCCTCTCATCTAACCAGAAATTTTTAGCAAATTTCAACACTCAGCCCTACTACAAATTTTCAAATAAGGCAAAAATTATTTTTAAAAACACCGGTCCTTGCACTGCCTGAACTGGCCAAATTTGACTATGTAATGTGACCTCCAGCACTGCCAGGGAGGGGTAGAGCCGCAGAGCGAGCTGTCACATGTGGCTTCCGTCAAGCCGGGCTTGGTCAGCTGCGGCGCGTGCGCGGGGGATCAATTGCTAATGATACGTTTGACAGTGTTTATAACAAACCAGGGCCTCCCTACCGGACCCTCATTATCATATGTTGTATTTCTTTCCCCACGCCCTTTTTCTGATTTGTAGTATACAAATATCAAATAAGACATTTAAACCATCGAGGTTTATATGCTCGGGGGAAAACAATCGTACGATAGCCCCCCCCCCCCCCCCCCAATAGCAAAAGATCTTCGGGCCAACTACGGACGTCGTCGGCCCGAGGACCTTTGCGCACTGGGGCGTTTAAATGTACACACCTGGCCGTAAAAAGGGACAAGAGAAATCCGGCGTCCGCGATGGCCAATGCTGAAGAGACACAGGTTGACCCTGTCCGCCAATCCCTGACGATGGAAGGCAGCCATGTTGATGACGTTGGTGGCCAATCCCCACGTGACCAACAAGGGGAACAACCCGACTTGTACCACCACTTCCAAGGTCCTTTCAATCTCCGGACTGAGTAGAGAGCCGGGCGGGGAGGGAGGTTTATCTTAAAATTTGAAATATTAACTTCATAAATAAAGTGTAAAATCTACCCTGTGTGATCGAGAAACTAAAATGTTTCTGCTTCCAAAAAACGGGTCTTAAGATTTTGAAAAAAAAAACGAAAGCTGTTGATCACTTTTATAACAGAACCCGTGCTGTTTTCGGGAGTACTCCCCAGATAGGCCCACTCGGTGAGTACGCAAGAAGTGAACTTCAATTCAAAGGAGATGCGAAGCATCTCATTAGAATAAGAAGTGTACTTGTGGCGTACGTACTTCCCGAGCGGTTATATCTCGAAATACGCCACAAGTACACTTGTATTTAAATGAGATGCTGAGCATCTTATTTGAATACAAGTGTACTTATGGCGTACTCCCCGAATGGGTCTATCTGTCGAGTACTCCCGCAAAATCAAACAATTGCAAATAACAAAATGATAGCGTAGTAAGAACATGTCAAAGCATTCTGACCAATAAGAAGGTCAACTCATTCTGCCTCAAGGCCGAAATCCCCCAAATTTTGGAGTACTCCTCCGAGGGCTGCGTTACAATTCAGAAGATATGTCGACCGTAATAGTTCAATGGGGGTGCCAGAATAGCTTGGCGCCTATGGGCGCCAAGCTATTCAGGCACCCCCTTGAACTATCATGGTTGATCCATTTCTTGTTGTGGTGTGTAGGGGCAAAATAAATGAATTTTGAAAATCTGCACAAACCTTGATCCATCCAGCCGACTTTGCAGTCAGGTATCGGAGCCCAGGTGGTCGTCTGATCATCATCTTTGTCCACATCCTCCGTGTAGAGAGAAGGCTCCACCCAGAAAACACTGGAGAATTCATTGTCGTCCATCGCTCAGTCAAGGATTTCGATCAATAACCTAATGGATCTAAGGTTGACCGAGGGATTGTTTGGTACCATGAAATCACAGTTTGAACCGTTTATTGTTTGATACTACAAGATCAGAGGTTGGTCTTTTGATTGTTTGATCCTCCGAGATCACAGGTTGGTTGTTTGATTGTTTGATACTACGAGATAATAGGCAGTGGTTGTTTGATTCTTTGTTGTTAAGAGATCGTAGGCTGATCGTTCGATTTTTGATATTACGAGATCATAGCCTGGTCGCTTGAGTGTTTGGTACTATGAGGCTGGTCGTTTGATTGTTTGATACTACGAGATCATAGGCTGGTCGTTTGTTTGATACTACGAGATCATAGGCTGGCCGTTAAATCGTTCCATACTACGAGACCAAAGGTTGATCGGTTATTTGTTTGGGTCTACGGGCGCGTAAACAACAATGACGACTTTTAAAAAGTGACATTGTGAGGGACATTCTGATAGAACGCACGAATATGGTGAAAATAAATCCCCATTGATTTCACGCTATGCACGTGATCACACGTTTTAAGCAGTATCAAGTAAAGTAACTTACATCGAAAACCCCATCAAGTCGACGAAACAGACGTAGTAACATGGTGTACCACTTATATATACCGACAATCCTCAAAGGAAAGAGATAATAACAATGCTCGCATTTCAACGTGGTATATAATGATAATAGCATGCCCACAATAGCAGGCTATTACGTATGAATTCTGGTGATTTAATTTCCACAGGACCGAGACGCAGCGAATTCGTTCCAACCGCAAGAGGCAAAGATCCTCATGAGCCCCCGCAGATGCCTCGTGCCTGTCTCTTCCACTTCCGTGTATATGGTGTGATTTACACTGAAACGGGTGGCTACTGACGGGCAATTTCCGATGGTTTCAAAGACGAAGACGTAATTGGTATCCTCTCCCCGGATTTGATAGCAAGAGCCATAGATTCTCATGAGCCCCTGCTTCAGCAGGGGCTCATGAGAATCTATGACTCTTGCAGATGGAAGGTTCTGGGAGATGGGATTTCTGTGCGCAGAAAGCGAATAGACGATTTCAAAATTGAGCAAAATGAAAATATGTAATTAAAAATCGTGTTCATTTTCTTTTTCTCTCGGCAGTTAGGGGTTTCACTGCCGAGAAAAAGTGAACATGATCCAACTTCAATCAAGAGACATAGCGACTGCGGGGGCTGATGAGGATCTATGCCTCTTGCTGGGACCAATTTGTATCCACGTTTCTGGGACGGTTTTGGCTTTTGGTCGTTGAATGAACAGAGATTTCAGAAACAAAAATGTACGTACAGTTTCTGGGAAGAATTTTCTAACTCACCACTTCAATAAAAAAGTTCAACTGGGCCAGCTGAAACCATTTCAGCCAAAGGCACTAAAATACAAATGCCACAGATCATCATGAGCATGCGCAGGCTGTACTGTTCATGAGATTAATTATACCTGTGGTGGCGGGGTGAAGGGGCCTTGCGAGTGTCGGCGTGGGGCAGGGGGCAGGGGGCATCGGCCGTGCAAGATGCGCGTAATCTTGTCTAGTCCAGTCAAGTCGCAGTACAGAGTTGCTCCACTGGGGCCAAGAGTCATACAACGGTGCACTCAGAATCCACGACAAGTGAAAGCAGTGACCAGACGATCGATGAATCGCAGTTGTGCTTACAAATGGATGTGGCCGCAAGATGCCTAATGGCTGTATATGATTTCAGTACCCTTCCGAGTCACTACCACTGGGCGCAGATATATTTGTTTAGGACATTTATTGAATGACCAAAACCCACGACCGTCCAAGGAACATGAAACCAAGACGGTCTCAACAAGAGATATAGATCCTCATGAGCCCCGGCGACTGCGGGGGCTGATGAGGATCTATGTCTCTAGCAGCTGGATTGTGTTCCCATTCTCTCGACAGTGAAGAGGTTAAAAGGGCCAATAACCGAATCTCCGTAGGGAAATCCAACAACCGCCAAATGCCATGACGTGCCGGCGACGACAACAACAGCAACAATGGCACAGACTTTTTGATAATACTAGATAGAGTATATCAACATTCTGACTCGGAACCCACTGGCAAATTTACACACCGGGATATTGCGATTACTGCAGCCTACATTGCGAAACTTTCTTTACTTTTGCAACATTGCAACGATATCATTTTACTCTGAAACAGAGCCAGGTCCGCCACAGAACAGCGCGTAAAGCTATTTTTAAAATAAGCGCTTAACAAATCTGCATTATTTTTATCATTATTATTATCATTATTATTATCGATTATTTTGATGATGATGATGATTATTATTATTATTATTACAACTGATCGCCTCAGTAGTAGAGATATAAAGAAAGTCAGCGGACCTTCGGCAGACATGAAAGGATATGAGAGAAATCAGACCAATATTTGAACGATATCGAGAGGAACTCTGGGAAGACTTCTGATGGGTGTCAGTTGTGGGTACCTAACACCATACACACAAACAAATAACGTTCTAACGAGGGATACGGAGCGAACAGTCGTGCTGGAGATTATTCATGATAACCATGGTTCTTCAGTTCAAATGGTAGCAGATACAGCACGCATAACGCAATCGGGCTGGTCGGCTGCCGTGGGCACTGCGTTTATTTCTATATTGGGGATTTCTTATGTATTCTTTGAGTGAACCCTCTCGCTTCCGCTACAGACTTAACGATTATGACGGTGCTGTGTGTGGACCCTCGCACCTTCAGTACAGACTCTTCGAGTCAGTGATGTCTTGCATCTTCGGTACACACTCACCACTTCTATATGCACAGCCTTCACACACACACACACACACACACCCTCCCCTACCCCCATTCCCCCGCTGGTGCGGAGAAGGGCAAATGCCCCTTCTCCGGAAGGGGGAGTGCTATTCCATTCACTGCCATCTGACGCAGATTGTGTTCCTGATATCTTTCTTAATTCGATACCAAAGATCCCAGGCCGTCCAAGTAACACAAATACAAAGTGGTCTCAACTGGGTGCTGCATAAATTTTATCGTCCTTGAAGAAAATAGAGGTGTCACACAGTGTATCTGCACCGGGCGCGATACAGTTTCCCAATGGGCAACAAGACCATCGGGCCGAGGTCGGTCGCCGTTGGCCCGCGCACAGTGGTGCGCGGGCCAACGGCGGCCGACATCGGCCCGATGGTCCTTTGCGCATTGGGTATACGCTCGAAATCGTAAACAAACTGCATCGACACCAACGTGCGCTTGACGGCTGGTCCGAGTCTCTCACTGGTGACACCTTCAGTGAATATGTGACAGATTCATTTCGAAAATAAAACTGACAAGACGAATTATAGGAAAGATGAAATAATGATCCGAAATTACTTAATGCGCGCCAGGCATTGCCGTGCAACGCGAAATTATGGCTCATCAGAATCTGATATTTCAAGTTTTGCCGTGAAACTCAGTGTAGGCCTATATCTTCATATGAAAAACATCAATTTTAGTGTGCACATTAACTCTTTGGAGACGGACGTTTTGGGGGTATTGTCGAAAAATTATACAGAGGACAATTTTTCATGCACAAGAATGTTACACATCTCAGTCAGTAAAAAACCTCATTATTTCAACTTTCTAATGATACAAGTTTTATGTACCAAAATTCAAAAGAATTTACCGAATTTTTTTTTTTTTTTTTTTTTTGTTGCAATATACCAACACATTGTATCCAGACTTTTCCTGCCATTTTGGATCATAGAAACCGCTTGAAAAGACCTTTAGTTGCTCGTGTAAATTCGAAAACAAAAGCAATCGGCTGAACCTGTCAAATAAAGGGAAGTAACTTCTTATAGACAAATGGTTTCTAAATCGAATAACAGTTGTTTCCCTTTGACCATATTTACCATCATGGGGGAAAAAAAGAAAAAAGGAAAAGAAAAAGAAAGTCGTACGTGGTTAATACACGTAAAAAAAGATTCCTTTTTGTTTTGAATTACCAAAAATCACTGATGTTACCTCGTCAGGCATTTCAACAGTCATCTGTCGGATGCGAAGAATTGCTTATTATGTCAAATTATGGTTAGGCCCTACTACTCTTTATGCAAATTCATTAGTATGTTAAATTATGGTTATTCATTGGTTAATCTTTTGTGCTTTACATATTTGCGAAAGGCAAATGGCGTGAGTGCGCATGCGTGCGTGCGTGTTTGTGTGCGAGCTCACGTGCGTGTGCGTGTGTTCGTGACTTGAATTCAATCGAAAAACTGTATGATCTATTAAATACTTACAAACTACACATATAATGGAAATTTGACTCTGGTCCACAATATAAACCGCTAAAGATAACATGCAATTGTACATTACGCACTGTACAAACATATGCAAAGTGCTCTCATTCTTTCCAACTCCCCCCCCCCCCCCCCCCCACCCTACACACGCCGGAACAGCTGTATTCCAACTGTTTATAAAAGCATGGAAGAAAAATGTCAATTTGTGTCAGCGTGCGTGCGTGCGTAGCTGTGTGTGTGTGTGTGATTCCTTCTCTCCCATTACCCTCTCTTTTCTAGAACTAGTGAGCGAAGCAGTCACAAAAAGGGCAGCTGATGTCCTGATGACACACTGGCAAGAGTACCAGCCTGGAATTCCATGGCATTAGCAGAGCATTCTCAGAATTGAATGAAAAATTATGTATATAAATATATATTCTTCCCCAGAAATGTTTTCCTCCAAAACAAAAAGTTTCTTCTTAAACTCCCCTCCACCCTCCTCCCCCCACCCACCCCAATTATCCTTTTGGTTCACATTCATTAGACGGTGGGGGTTTTATGCTTTGAACCTGCGATTATTTATTTTGCGTTTTAAAGCATATATATGCAGTGGGCAGATGTTCACATCTGCACGGGACTTAGACGACCCCGCCCTCCACGAGTCCCCTGCTGCCTTGCAGGCCTGGCCGCTTGGCTGCGGAAAGGCTAAGGGAGGAAACCCCTGACATCAAAGCCCCCGTGTCTCCGGGGAAGGCTTTTGAGCCAGAGACTAGGACAAGGACAGTCTGATATAAAACCTACGACCCGAGGACCTCGATGCCATCGTCCCAGCTTGCTAGGCCATGGCAGACGAACCAAGAGTTTAAAGGGTGGGGCCAGTACTGCGCACACTGCACTCCACCAAAAAGCTCCACCGCGCAGGCTTTAGGAAACGTCCACGGACCATGACACTGACCATTCCAAGTCCTGTAGCGACGGGCGAGGGGCGAAACGGCAGGTGAAAGATGTCACTGGAAGCCGCAGTCTCAAACCTGCATGCAGGCGGTTCAGGATATTGGTCGCCTGATGTTGACCTGGGGATGACAACATCACTCGGCATACCCTGAACGACCAAGCAGCCTTCTCTAGGGACAGCACTGCTTGCTCCACACGGAGAGGGGCCTAGAAAAGGTGGCCTAACCAAAGCTCGTCCCCTCGCAACCCCAGTTGGCTAGCCGCGGTCAACGGGCATCTTCTCCTGCGGTCAAAAAACAAGAAAGAATAACGGATCCACTCTCATGACGACCACGAGCGGACTCAACGTAGCATGCTGGAACATCCGAACCATGCTCGACAAAGCAGACAGCGGACGCCCTGAACGTCGCTCCGCCCTCATTGCCCATGAATTGCGGAGGTTAAACATCGACATCGCCGCGCTCAGTGAAGTACGTTTTCCGGACGAAGGCAGCCTCCAAGAACTTGGCGCTGGGTACACCCTCTACTGGTCAGGCAGGCCTAAATCAGAAAGACGGCTCTCAGGCGTGGGTTTCATGGTCAAGACCTCCATTGCGACTAAGCTGGAAAACCTACCAACGGGTCACTCAGACCGCATCATGTCCATGCGCCTCCCACTGAGACACCAGCAACACGTCACCCTTCTCAGTGTGTACTCCCCAACCCTCCTGGCAGAGCCTGCTGAAAAGGACAAGTTTTACACTGACCTGCGCAGCCTCATACAGAGCACCCCTGCAGACGACAAAGTCATCATCCTTGGCGACTTCAACGCCAGAGTGGGCCAGGACTCTGAAGCCTGGAAAGGAGTCCTCGGCAAGCATGGCGTCGGGAACTGCAATGACAATGGCCGCCTACTGTTGGAGTTCTGTGCAGAGCAGCAACTGGTCATCACCAACACTACTTTTTAGCAAAAGGACAGTCGAAAGACCACCTGGATGCATCCTCGCTCCAAACACTGGCACCTTATCGACTATGTCCTAGTGCGTCAGAGGGACCGCAGTGACGTCCTCCTCACCAGAGTGATGCCCAGCGCAGAGTGCCACACTGACCACCGTCTTGTCCGCTGCAAACTCAGGCTTTACGTCAAGCCAAAACCCAAGAAATGGGGGCCCCCCAAGAAAAAGCCTGACGTTGCCAGCCTCCAGCGTGACGACGTGAAAGCTGCCTTTCAGACAGATTTACAGCGCAGGCTCAAAGACACAGCGGACCCAGCAACACTTTGGGAACAACTGAAAACTGCTATTGCAAAATCCTCTGCAGAAGTCCTGGGTTTCGCTAGAAAGAAGAACAAAGACTGGTTTGACGAGAACGATGTAGAGATCCAGGAACACCTAGCAAAAAAAAAAAAAGAGCCGCCCATCAGGCAAAGCTAGCCCAGCCTTCCTGCCCTGTGAAGAAGTCTGCCTTCCGCCTCGTCTGCAGCAGTCTCCAGCGCAAGCTCAGATTTCTCCAGAATGAGTGGTGGACCAGACTTGCACAGAGGAGCCAGCTTTGCGCTGACAATGGTGACTACAGGGGCTTCTACGAAGCACTGAAAGCAGTGTATGGCCCCAGACACCTGGTACAAAGTCCCCTGCGAAGCGCGAATGGCCAGGCACTCCTCACAGATAATACCTCCATCTTGAACCGCTGGTCGGAGTACTTTCAGAGCCTCTTCAGCGCTGAGCGCACTGTTCAAGAAACAGTCGTCCTACAAATCCCACAACTCACAGTAAAGGTTGAATTGGATGAACCGCCCACCGCTGAAGAGACCCTCACAGCCATCCACCAGCTCAGAGTGGCAAAGCAGCAGGCATTGATGGAATACCACCAGAGATCTGGAAACGTGGAGGCACAGCACTGCACAACAAGCTCCATAACCTCTTTCTCTGCTGCTGGGAGGAAGGAACACTACCAAAGGATCTCCTTAATGCTGTCGTTATCACCCTGTACAAGAACAAAGGCGAAAAGTCAGACTGTTCCAACTATCGGGGAATTACCCTGCTGTCCATTGCTGGGAAAATTCTTGCAAGGCTGCTCCTGAATCGGCTGGTACCTGCCATCGCTGAAGACCACCTCCCAGAGGGCCAGTGTGGCTTCAGAGCAAACAGGAGCACCACCGATATGGTCTTTGTGCTGAGACAGCTTCAGGAGAAGTGCCGCGAGCAGAACAAAGGGCTGTACGTAACGTTTGTCGACCTAACAAAAGCGTTCGACACTGTGAGCAGGCAAGGCATGTGGCAGATCCTGGAGCGACTTGGTTGTCCCCCAAAGTTCCTCAGCATGATTGTCCAGCTACACGAGGACCAGCAAGGCCAGGTCAGACTCAACAATGTTCTCTCAGAACCATTCCCTATTCTCAACGGCGTAAAGCAGGGCTGCGTGCTGGCACCGACCCTCTTCGCCATCTTTTTTAGCATGATGTTGAAGCAGGCCACAGTAGACCTCGATGATGACGATGCAGTGTACATCAGGTATCGTCTCGATGGCAGCCTGTTCAACCTCAGACGACTGCAGGCCCACACGAAAACCCTAGACCAACTGATTCGTGAGCTGCTTTTTGCTGATGACGCTGCCCTCGTTGCACACACAGAGAGAGCCCTACAGCGCATCACGTCCTGCTTCGCAGACGCTGCCCAGCTCTTTGGACTCGAAGGCAGTCTGAAAAAGGTCCTCCATCAGCCGGCACCCAAGACAGTGTATCGCCCTCCTCACATCACCATTGGCGAGTCTGAACTAAAGTCAGTGCACCAGTTTACTTACCTTGGCTGCATTATCACGTCGGACGCCAAGCTGGACAGGGAGCTTGACAGCAGGCTGGCAAAAGCGAACACCATCCTGGGCATTCACTGGAGTGACTATGTCACCAACGTCGAGGTCCTTGAACAGGCTGAAACTGTGAGCATCGAGGCCTTGCTGCTGCGGACACAGCTCCGCTGGGCGGGGCATGTCTCCAGGATGGAGGATCATCGCCTACCAAAGATCACCCTGTTCGGCGAGCTTGCTACTGGACACCGTGACAGAGGGGCACCAAAGAAGATATACAAAGACTGTCTCAAGAAGTCACTTAGTGCCTGCCAAATCGACCACCACCAGTGGTCCTCGCTTGCTGTGGACCGTGACACCTGGCGCTCCACCATTTACAAGGCAGCCGTCTCCTTTGAGGACTCTCGCAGAGCTAGCCTTAAGGACAAGCGGCTCATGAGAAAAAACAGAGATGCCGCAACTCAGAACCCTGGCCAGACCTTCCCCTGCATCCACTGCGGTCGAACCTGCCTGTCCCGGATTGGCCTCCGCAGCCACGAACAAGCCTGCAGACGTCGTGGGCAACTCCTATAAAATCTTCGTTCGCGAAGTCAAGCCAAGAGGATATATATATATATATATCTCATGCAGATGGTCGTTGACTGTGACCATAGGGGCCCCACGGGCTCAATGAAATAATATACGAGACAATGGCTGCGCCACCGCGCACGTACAGCCACTACACTCACACACTACCCAGTAAGGAAAGGACCTCGGGCCGACAATGTCGGCCCGACGACGTCTTGCAACTGGGGTATTGTGTATCGGCTCTGCCTCGCGGTGGCGCAATATTTCCTATTTTGGTAAATATTATTGCGTCCGTCAGGCCCCAGTGACTGGGACTGGTCTGCGATGTCGCCTACAGGCTCTGCACACATTAATTAGGTTTGACACATGGAAATGCAGTTTGTTTATTGAGCATGCTCTCCACGAACCTCCTCGCGCTGGGACCATATGGCGTTGAGGCGCGTCCCCTGGGTGGTGGATAGGGGGTCCCTCGCGAGAGGGGTGCACCGAATGAAATAAGGTGCCGTGAACCAACATGGTCTAAGGGAAGGTGACCCCGACAGAAAACCCCTGGCCCTCCTAGTAAGGGGGTTGGGCGTCGGGGTAGCTTCCTCACCCTGCAAATAAGGAAATAGCTACAAAAACGCCGACGAAAAGACAAACAGCAATTTCTTTCCTGGAGGAGGAAGGTTCTTCTACCAGAAGATTTATTACGTCCTGTGGTTTAGGCCGGAAGTCTTCGGAAGCCACAGGACCGAGCCGCCTCTCTCTATCCAGGGACACAACCATGGGCACATGGAATGTCAAGACCATGTACCAGAGCGGCAAGGCCGCCCAGATAGCAGCGGAAATGCAAAAGTACAACCTTTCCCTGCTAGGTATCAGTGAAGCCAGATGGACGCAGTCTGGCCAGAAAAGGCTGTTAAGTGGGGAGATGATTCTGTATTCAGGTCATGAAGAGGAGAATGCCCCCCATACAGAAGGTGTAGCATTCATGCGGTCACCAGTGGCACGGAGAGCGCTGATGGGCCAAGAATTATCACAGCAGCCTTTAAAACCAAGAAAAGGATCAAGCTCAACTTCATCCAGTGTTATGCGCCCACTAATGACAGTGACGAGGAAGAGAAACAAGAGTTCTACGACCGACTCCAGAGTGCTGTGGACAAATGTGCGGAGCGAGACATCACCATCGTCATGGACGATTTTAATGCCAAAATGATAGGGGAGGACAACACCAGATACGAAGAGGTGATGGGGAGACAGCGACTAGGGGAGATGAGTGAGAACGGGGAGAGGTTTGTAGACTTTTGTGCTCTAAACAGACTTGTCATTGGAGGCAGCATCTTCCCACACAGAAGAATACACAAAGCAACTTGGGTCTCACCTGACCATACTACAGAGAACCAATATCTGCATTAGCAAGAAATTTAGAAGATTCCTTCAAGATGTTCGAGTGAGGAGGGGAGCAGATGTCGCCTCAGACCACCATCTGCTTACCTTAAGAATAAAGCTCAAGTTAAAGAAAAGCCGCAAAGAGACAACAAGAAGACAGCGCTATAATGTAGGCCTCCTGAGAGAGACTGGAATGAGAGAAGAGTTCAAACTGTTGCTGACCAACCGGTTTCAAGCGCTACAGGAGCTAGTAAATGAAGAGGAGGCGGTCACCACAGAGCAGCAGTGGAACCTGCAAAGACACTGTAGGGTTCAAGAAACACCATCACAAGGACTGGCTGTCGGCACAGACCTTGAAGAAGATAGAAGTGAGGAAGCAGAAGAAAGCAGTTGTCAACAACAGTCGCACGAGAGCAGCCAAAGCAAAGGAACAGGAGGAATACTCGGAAGCCAACCGCGAGGTGAAGAGGAGTATCAGAGCAGACAAGAGAGCCTACACAGACAGCCTGGCAGCAGAGGCAGAAAAGGCAGCAGGCAGCGGCAACATGAAACAGCTCTACGACATTACCAGAGGATTGTCGGGCAAGTATGGCCATACAGAAAGACTAGTAAAAGACAAAGAAGGCAAGCCTATTGCAGACAGAGCAGACCAACCCGACAGATGGGCCGAGTATTTTGAAGAGTTACTGAACAGACCCAGCCCACCCGACCCCGCAGACATCCAGCCAGCAAAGACGAACCTACCCATCAGCTGTGACAGACCCAGCCGGGAAGAGATCAGAAGAGCAGTGGCATTTTTTAAGAACGGCAAAGCAGCAGGGCCAGATGGCATCCCAGCGGTGTCTCTGAAAGCAGACCTAGAGACAGTAGAACTGCTGTACCCACTGTTTGGAAAGATCTGTGAAGAGGAGGTTATGCCGGCTGACTGGAAGGAGGGGTACCTAATCAAGCTTCCCAAGAAAGGCGACCTCAGCAAGTGTTCCAACTACAGAGGAATCACCTTGCTGTCAGCACCAGGAAAGGTCTTCAGCAGGATCATCCTGGAGAGAATGAAGAGCTCCATTGACCCCCAGATGAGAGACCAGCAAGCAGGATTCATGAAAAACCGATCATGTACAGACCAGATCGCCACTCCCCGCATCATCGTGGAACAGTCTCTGGAGTGGAGCTCCCCGCTGTACGTCAACTTTGTGATTACGAGAAAGCATTTGACCACGTGGACCGAGAGACTCTGTGGAAACTCCTACGACTCTACGGTGTACCCACAAAGCTCGTCTGCCTGATCAAGAGCAGCTACGATGGCATGACATGTCACGTGATCCACGAAGGGCAGTTCACCAGAGAGCTCCAGGTCAGAACCGGTTACAGGCAGGGGTGTTTGCTGTCTCCGTTCCTCGTCCTACTGGCCATAGACTGGGTCATGAAGAGGACCACAGAGCACAGACGAAGTGGAATACAGTGGACACTGTCGACACAGCTTGACGACCTCGATTTTGCAGACGACTTGGCTTTACTGTCCTACACTCATCAACAAATGCAGGACAAGACCACGAGGCTTGCTGACATCTCGTCCCAAGTGGGCCTCACCATCCACAAATAGAAAACAAAGACAATGACGCTGAACGCAACCAGTAAAGAACCAGTCTTGCTTGCTGACACCCCGTTGGATGAGGTGAAGTCCTTCACCCATCTCGGGAGCATCATAGACAACAACAAAAAAAGCCGGCACTGATGCAGATGTCAGAGCACGAATCGGTAAAGCCAGAGCAGCCTTTCTCCAGTTGAAAAAAGTGTGGAGTTCCAGAAAGCTGTCACAACAGACCAAAGTCTGGATTTTCAACTCCAACGTAAAAGCAGTTCTCCTATATGGAGCAGAGACTTGGAGGTTGACAAAAACCACAGTCAACAGAGTACAGATCTTCATAAACAGTTGCCTTATAAGAATTTTGAAAATCCACTGGCCAGAGAAGATCAGCAACGTCAGACTCTGGGAGAGAACAGAGCAGATAACAGCAGAGAATGAAATTGGGCGAAGAAGATGGGGATGGATTGGTCACAGTCTGAGAAAGCCAGCTTCCAGTCTCACTAGGCAGGCATTGTCATGGAACCCCCAGGGAAAGAGAAAAAGAGGCAGGCCGAGAAACCTCCAAGCAGACATCAAGAGACTGGGAACCACCTGGAGTAAAATCGAAGGAGAAGCACAGGACAGGAGTCGCTGGAGGTCTCTCGTCGACGGCCTATACCCTGCGAGGGGTGACAGGCGTAAGTAAGTAAGCCTCCACGAACCTGCAGAGAATCACTTTATTTTGTTTTTTTAAGCCACAGGCAGTAGTTGACACAAAACGGATTGGAAATAAAGGTTCTCCCTAATCAATGTCACGTCAAAACATTGTAAAACAATCTGTGCAAATTGATCCAGTCTGCTTCTTCTGAATGAGGCGTAAATTCTCATGAGCCCTTGCAGCCAGAGTACACCAAGGTGAGACAGTAATTATCACCCGCTACAACCTGGGCACAGTGGAACAGACGTCACTGCTGCCTGAATCGTAAAAAAAATCCCATTATGACATTTGACCTGAAAGGTCATACTTTCGGGTCACCGTGACATATTATATATCATGCTGAATGTTATGTATGCTGACCATCGACTGCACAGCTTAGAAAACACCCATAATTTCAAATATGTTGGTGGAGCATAACAAAGGGAGATAGTTTTGTAAGGTTAGGCAGGAGTTACCGACCAGCTTTTAATGGGTGAAAATTGCTAGGGGCATAACACAAAGGGTAATGTGTGATGTCCCGCCATGCACACTGGTTGTCTCCCTCGATTTGCTGCGCTGATAAGCGCAACAAATCGAAGGAGACGACCAGTGTTTTCACCTTGGTGTACCATATGAGGTGAATTACTTCCAAAACTATTCTTGCGTCAACCTTTGCCTGATCAGTTTTAATTGATTACTGCGCTCTGACAAAATAAATTGAAAACAAATGTCCTCATGCAACACCACACCATGTTTGCTTACCTGTAATGGCAAACAAGGACAAAAATTGTTGCCTCTATACTAATCCATAATGCAGCCGGATACGGGACTAAACTAATGTACACTACGGACAGCAGAGTACAAGTGCATGAAACGATCCTTTCAACAAATAGTGCAAGCGGAGAAAACCGAAGTAATGGCGGGGATTTAGTTTCCATGAGCGTCAATAGGATACTACGGTTTCTCCCCCTGTACAAACAGTTGTCTACCATACGTTGAGTTTACGCTACTAGTCTTTTCTATCCAACTCACAATAGAATGGATGTTGACAATCATGCTCATAGCACGAAGATTGTAATTGTGAATATGCAAGCATGAAGGCGTCTTGGAATGGGTGCAAATTTTCTTTTTATTGAAGCAGCGACCCAGTGCGCAAAGGTCATCGAGCCGACGTCGGCCCCCGTGGGCCAGCGCACGGCCATGCGCGGACCAAAGACGGCCGACATCGATCCGATGTCCTTTTGCGCATTAGGGGTGTACTTGATAGGGTGGTCAAACCGAGAGAAATGTCCAGGCAAAACGACGGGCTTGTTCAGATAGCATGTCTGTTAAAACTCCTGGTAAATCAAAGTACCACAGTTGCAATGCGGCCGAATTGATCAGTGTTCAGGTCGTACTCCATAGGCAATTGCTGCCCCTATCCCTCATTAACCCACCCGTTTGGTCTGTCCATTATCACTTCGGTGCCGTGGACGTCAACCCCGAACATAGAGAAAATGCTGACCATGGATTTGACTGCAAGTCTCATCCGCTTCACGGCGGATACTTTATTCGCGTCAATTGGGAAGAAAGGCAATACAGTCCTTGAATCTTAAATCTTCGTACCAACAAACCAGTGAAACAAACCCCGATCAGCAATAGACCGTCGGCCCGACGGTCTTTGGCTTACTGGGACAAACGATCATTTGAATAATGTAAATTGAACCATATATATCCCCCCCCCCCCCCACACACACACACACACACACACACACTTTTCGAGTAAAGAAATGAAATGAAATACAAACTTTAAAAAAAAAATCATCTTTCGTATTGTAATAAAATATGAAAGCACAGCCGCGCACATTTTCTGTTGATTGTACGCACTGTGTTTACACTGTCACTGATCTTACGCGACTCGTAAGCAGTACGTGCTGTATGCATGTATGTATTACGTGGAGATGTCCTGGATGTTCTGAAATGTAATATCGATATCAGTGGTAGGGAATCGAGGGACACCACCAGTGTGATAAATGTCACGAGGCTGTCAAGTGTGTGGTAAGTATATTACTTTCTGGCCGCGTTGAAACTCAATCTGGTTACTGACAATAAGCTGTGTTGATCTCCAATCGAACAGACTCGTTAGGATGAGGGCGATGGCTGACTGATCGTACCTATGGCACCATGAATAGCTTGCATTGATTTTGTTACAGCCGTACAATTTACGGCAGTTTTCCCCCGGACACAAACAGTCGGGCGAGAACGCGCACGACACCCAAGGATCCACGACAGCCCTGAGAATTAGCTGCTCGTTTTTGAAAGCGATGAAGCCCGAGGCCAGTTCGTAGAAGGGAGATAAGAGACAAGGCTGCACGTGAAAGTAATCTAACATGGGCTGTGCAACGTGCAGTGGAAGCTTCCAGGACGTCCGCGTGATGACAAGACCCAGTGTGTTGACGTCATTCAAGATGGCGGTGATGTTGGGTGTTTTGAAGCGCGTAGAGGCGTCCACCCAGAACGTGACATCAGAGTGGTTCAGCTGTGCCTGCAAAAATTGATCATCGAAATCCAATCCAAAAAAAGTGACTGCCACGCGGTTAAAATCCAGAGAACATCCCAAGGAAGAATTTATTGATTGTACATTGCTTCACGTCCCGACAGCAACAAGGCTTTCTCAGGACCTGCCTGCACTGCTGGTGAAAAAAAACTAAACAGAATATTAAATGTATGTCGCCAGCCGGTCATATACGTTAAATAAACCTACGACATGGGGCCTAAATAAAGCTAAGACCATTTAGCAATACACATCCAATATCAAGAGCTATAGGCAGCGCAGACAGTTGGGAGAGTTTAAAAAAGGCAAATACAGGTGAATGGACCAAGGGTAGACAGAAACACATGCCCCAGAATAGAAAGGAAACGCACCCTGTGGGGCTGACCAGGGTGACCCTGGGAACTAAAAAGTAGTTAACCCCACCCAAGTCCCCCAGGGACCAAGGAAGAAAGAAACACGCTTAGAAAATACAATTACAACACAGATTATACATATTTGGGGTTAAGCCGGGTTTTTTAATTCCAAAATAGATATACAAAGAAGTGGTCAAGTTGCTACTTACCTTTTCTTGCGACTTACATAAGTAGAGCAATATTGTGTTATAACTGTCTTTTCTAACCGTGTTTCTTTCTTTGCTGGGATGAGATTCTCTGCACATATTGGTTGCTGCATTGTTGTTGCAAGGGCGTAACTTGAGCATTATGGACGGACGGACGGACGGACGGACGGACGGACGGGCGGGCGGGCGGATGGATGGATGGATGGATGGATGGATGGGGGCTAAACTGATAAACTGATTAATGGATGGATGGCACATATCTAGCGAAAGGTTGTATGTGGCAATCGAAGTATTAGTTAAAAATTATTGAAGTCTTTTGTTTTCCCGGGACATTATTTTTTTGAGACCGTGATCTGTTCATGACGACCAAGACGTAAAAATGACGTTGAACAAAGGCACTATAAAGCCATGTTGCTGCCGCACGAATATGGCAATCCAGGTGTACAAATTCTTAAACTCTTTGAGTGTCATTAGCGGTTTTAGTCGCGATGCTTCCTGCAGGAATCAGTCATCGCGACTAAAACCGCTACCGACACCCAAAGGTTAAGTCTCAGTCTCTCTCAGTCTCTCTCTCTCAGTCTCTCTCTCTCTCTCTCTCTCTCCTCTCTCTCTCTCTCTCTCTCTCTCTCTCTCTCTCTCTCTCTCTCTCTTTCTTTGAGACCGGGGTCTGATCATGACGTTAGAAACGACGTTGAACATAAAACCACGTTTTCGATCCGGATGACACACACATGTGCGCATGTTTTCTGTCCGATGGCACCAACTCATCCGTTTAGCATTTTGTTCGTGCAAGTTACGCGGGACAAACTGATCATGATAATTCAAAGGGCCTAAACTATTAAGGCATGGGCCTTGAACTGTCATTGTCAACCTACCTCCGACGATGTATTGTTCTATGGGCTGAATGCGTCGGTCAAGAACAGTTGTGTGTGTGTGTGTGTGTGTGTGTGTGTGTGTGTGTGTGTATATATATATATACTCACGAGCAGCAACAACAACAAAATCATGAGCAAAAGAAATGCGACATTTTTGGAATCATCGGAAACACTAAAGTGTTTCCGATGATTCCAAAAAAAGTCGCAATTCTTTTGCTCTTAAGTATACCTACCTTCACTGTCAACGGTTTCCATGTATAAGTTATAGGTTTCTTGATACTGGTCGGCATAGACTCGAAAGGAAATCGTATCACTTCGAACGTTGCCGAGGTGCGACTCTGTAACTGCAACAATGGAAATGCACAGTATGCACACAGTATACTCCGCTTACAACAAGGCCGCATATAACAACCTAGTCGGATATAACAACACTTTCTCTGCAGTCCCGACCACACAATAGTTGGTTAGTTCGGGGTTTAACGTCAACGGCACCGAAGTGATAGTAGATGGCCCTGACGGGCGGGTTATGGGGGTCAGGGACAGCTATTGCCTATGGAGTACGACCTGAACACTGATCAATTCAGGCGCACTGAAATTGTGCCACTTTGATTTACCAGGACCTTTCAACGGACATGCTATTAAACAAGCCCGTCTTTTTTTTTTTCCTTACCCTGGATTGAGAGTCCAGCTACCGGGGCCGGGACGGGGACTCGAACCCACAACCCGGCGATTCCCTTCGCTCTCTTGCTCCGACACTTAACCCATTAATCCTGAAGCTAATTTGGTAAAATCTGCTCATTATCCTGCGAAGGGTACATTACAGATTAGGATATAAATCAGCCATTGTAATTCAAGGGTGGTGCTAGAATAGCTTGGCGCCTCTGGCGCCAAGCTATTCTGGCATCACCCTTGAACTATCATAGTCAAATTTATTTCAAGCAATAGGTGTATCAGAATGAAAAGGGTTAACCGCCTGAGCTATTTCGGACTCTCAAGCTGTTACGTAGTGGGGTCGTAGTCGTAGTATGATAACCACACCAGACGCACGCACATAAGGTTCTTTTAAATAAACCTCATTCAGCTGCAACCCGTCACACGTGGCTTAAGGATGTAGACAATACTGGAGAAACAGTTCCAACAATATTTTAATTCAGCGATGCGATCTCCACACAATGCATTTCTAAATGCACCAACACTGATACAAAGTCTCTTCTGCAAATATCAACACTGCCGACACAAAGTCTCTCTAAAACGTACACCACACTGTTACGCTGTTTCTCTCACAATGTACACCCTATACGGGCCACGTACCTACGATAACTGTGTGTCTCTACAACTGACAAATGCAAGACAATGTATGAACGTGCTTTCCTAGCGCCCTCTTTATATATACTACCAATTTCCAGAATCATCTACAAAAATCATACAACGCAACCAATCAGAACGAAACACGCAACCGAAACTCATTAAAATAATCTTTCTAGAAAAACTACAATCGGCTACACAAATTTGGCTGCTCACTTCAGCTCCAAATCCTTAGTAAAATGACATCTCATAAAAGTATGGAAGGCAGTTCACAAACTAGTGGGAAAATTCGAGAACATTCACGATCCTTCATAACACACAACAAAACGGCGGACGGCTTCACGCGCACAGTAAACAACTTGTTGCGAAGTGTCGCTAATTTACCGACGTCACACATACGAGGTCACTAGACAGTGCGACCTTTCTAGATCGTTCTGGACGAAATTAGCGTATCATCATAACGAAATGAATTTCGCTCTGCGCGACCGAAAGAAAATATTACTTAAAAAGGTACATGAATAACCATGATAGCTTAAATAAATATCGGATCGTTTCCTACGATTAACACATGCATGCTCTCACAGGACAACACAACCACAGTAACACAAGCACAATTTCTAAGAAATGACTTTTTTAAATAACAAACTTTAGGCTATAACAACATGAAAAATTAGGTCCTTAGGCGATTTGTTATACCCGCAGTTTACTGTAATCCCTTAGCTTGACTTCGCGAACGAAGATTTTATAGGAGTTGCCCACGACGTCTGCAGGCTTGTTCGTGGCTGCGGAGGCCAATCCGAGACAGGCAGGTTCGACCGCAGTGGCTGCAGGGGAAGGTATGGCCAGGGTTCTGAGCTGCGGCATCTCTGTTTTTTTCTCCTGAGCCGCTTGTCCTTAAGGCTAGCTCTGTGAGAGTCCTCAAAGGAGACAGCTGCCTTGTAAATGGTGGAGCGCCAGGTGTCGCGGTCCGCAGCAAGCGAAGACCACTGGTGGTGGTCGATTTGGCAGGCACTAAGTGACTTCTTGAGACAGTCTTTGTATCTCTTCTTTGGTGCCCCTCTGTCACGGTGTCCAGTAGCAAGCTCGCCGAACAGGGTGATCTTGGGTAGGCGATGATCCTCCATCCTGGAGACGTGCCCCGCCCAGCGGAGCTGTGTCTGCAGCAGCAAAGCCTCGATGCTCACAGTTTCAGCCTGTTCAAGGACCTCGACGTTGGTGACATAGTCACTCCAGTGAATGCCCAGGATGGTACGCAGGCAGCGCTGGTGGAAGCGTTCGAGGAGTCGTAGTTGGCTGCGGTAGAGGGCCCAGGACTCGGAACCATACAGCAGGGTGGTGAGGACCACAGCTCTGTACACGCTGATCTTGGTGCCTGTTTTCAGCTGTTGATTGTGCCACACCCGCTTGAAAAGTCGCCCGAAAGCGCTGTTCGCTTTTGCCAGCCTGCTGTCAAGCTCCTTGTCCAGCTTGGCGTCCGACGTGATAATGCAGCCAAGGTAAGTAAACTGGTGCACTGACTTTAGTTCAGACTCGCCAATGGTGATGTGAGGAGGGCGATACACTGTCTTGGGTGCCGGCTGATGGAGGACCTCTGTCTTTTTCAGACTGACCTCGAGTCCAAAGAGCTGGGCAGCATCTGCAAAGCAAGACGTGATGCGCTGCAGGGCTCTCTCTGTGTGTGCAACGAGGGCAGCATCATCAGCAAAAAGCAGCTCACGAATCAGTTGGTCTAGGGTTTTCGTGTGGGCCTGCAGTCGTCTGAGGTTGAACAGGCTGCCATCGAGACGGTACCTGATGTACACTGCATCGTCATCATCGAGGTCCACTGTGGCCTGCTTCAACATCATGCTAAAAAAGATGGCGAAGAGGGTCGGTGCCAGCACGCAGCCCTGCTTTACGCCGTTGAGAATAGGGAATGGTTCTGAGAGGTCATTGTTGAGTCTGACCTGGCCTTGCTGGTCCTCGTGTAGCTGGACAATCATGTTGAGGAACTTTGGGGGACAGCCAAGCCGCTCCAGGATCTGCCACATGCCTTGCCTGCTCACAGTGTCGAACGCTTTTGTTAGGTCGACAAATGTTACGTACAGCCCTTTGTTCTGTTCGCGGCACTTCTCCTGCAGCTGTCTCAGCACAAAGACCATATCGGTGGTGCTCCTGTTTGCTCTGAAGCCACACTGGCCCTCTGGGAGTTGGTCTTCAGCGATGGCAGGTACCAGCCGATTCAGGAGCAGTCTTGCAAGGATTTTCCCAGCAATGGACAGCAGGGTAATTCCCCGATAGTTGGAACAGTCAGACTTCTCGCCTTTGTTCTTGTACAGGGTGATAACGACTGCATCACGGAGATCTTTTGGTAGTGTTCCTTCCTCCCAGCAGCAGAGAAAGAAGTCATGGAGCTTGTTGTGCAGTGCTGTGCCTCCATGTTTCCAGATCTCTGGCGGTATTCCATCAATGCCTGCTGCTTTGCCACTCTTGAGCTGGTGGATGGCTGTGAGGGTCTCTTCAGCGGTGGGCGGTTCGTCCAATTCAACCTTTACTGGGAGGTGTGGGATTTGTAGGATGACTGCTTCTTGAACAGTGCGCTCAGCGCTGAAGAGGCTCTGAAAGTATTCCGACCAGCGGTTCAAGATGGAGGTATTATCTGTGAGGAGTGCCTGGTAATATGCCCAACACAAAATGCAACACAATGCATTTCATTACCTGAGCATACAATTTGATGCGGAGAATGACACGGACGAAAGTATTATTGAAAATCTTCATAATATTCATATTCCAGAAACCACGGCTCAGTTTAACCTCCTTGTGCTTGCAGCCAAAGGTCACTTCTGAAAGTGTTGGGGGCGCGGAGTTATACAGGGGTAAAGGTGGGGTCGACATTGGTGGCTGTGCTCTGTACACAAGGCCCCGACAAAGACATTTCGACCCTAACCCCACCTTGATCCCTCCAAAACAAAGTGGTCTTTTCATTTTATACGTTTTGGATATTTAGAGTATTTTCAAATGTGAAAACAGTAATTCTGAAAACAGAGAGAGGGGAGAGACAAAAGTGTAGCGGAAGGACATTTTATGCTGTCGGTGTTGGGGGTAAATTTTGCGGCACTAGTCGGAATGTAATAAACAAACAAAAGACAAAATAACACTCAGGCATACGTCGTATTAAAGTAAACTCCATTGTACATGCAGCATGCACGAGAGGGTTGATGGGTGTGATACATAAATCAGAAGAAGAGGGGCATAAGTCACCTGAGCTAGCTGTTGAGTAGAAAGCCCCAGATCGTAGTACACGAGTTTGTATGTAAGTTGAGTGTAGTTTTTCAGGAACGGAAATACGTCCTCATACAGTGACCTCAGCAGTCCTTGAATCTCGTCGTAGTGATTGGCTGAAGCCGCTGTGATGAATATCAGATTGACACGTGGCCTTGTATGGTTAGCTAAGCTGCTGATCAATCGCCACTGCTCTTGCGTCACCGGGTATTGCGACTGGATAATTTTGCGCAGGCGCTGTTCTGGCGGTAGGAACTTGGCGGTACAGTTGGCGTCTCGACACGGGCTGCCTGAAAAATGTGTGCTGGTTTGTGAGTTTGGACCTCCCAACTGGTTCAGAGAAACCATTTCGGTTGTATACAACCTCTGAATTTGCACTTCTACACCAGTCACCAGACGCCAATGTCACTTCAGGCCCAGACATATCAAAAGCAATTGTCATGTAAGCCTGTCACAAAAAGTCGTTTGTACCAAAAGTAACAACCAACAGAAATGTCCACTGAAGTGACAACCAACAGAGATGTCTTTAAAATAGGCTTGTTTTAGGCACTGGTTAGTTTTGATGTATCTGGCATGTGGGCATGTGAAATTAATTAATGTGAATGCAGAAACAGATGCTATCCAGCAGCGAATAATTAAATGTGGCCCTTTTTGAAAATGTTGGTTGGCGGTTTCGGTAGACATATCGTGATAAATATGATCACATTGTCACTTTTTAAAAATTGTTCTCGGCTTTCAAAAGAAAATAATTGTATAACCTGTTCTCACAGGTGGAAGTATGAAGCGTATTTATTCCCTTTGAAATTAAGTTTTCCGGCTGTAACAACCAGTGTTGGTTGTTACTGTGGACATACTCAGTCAATTTAAAGCACACAAACACCTGAGCTGTGATTACCACATTTTACCCAAAAAACGTTCTTCCGTCATCTGCATTTCTGTTATCTCATCTAAGGACAATGTCTAATATCACCAATGTGTGAAAAGACATTAAATAAATTCCTGATCCTGATCTAAGGACAATGACTGAAGAAATTTTTCCCTGTCACACAGTAGAGAAAAATGTTTGTTGTCACACTGGACATACTGTTGGACATACACATAAAAATCATCTATAGATTAGTCCATTTTTGTGAAAAGAAAACTCTGTGAGAAATATAAGTGTTCCAACAACAATGTCTTCTTAGCGAAATCACAAAAAGAACAAATTTTCTGTTGTAGTGCGGTTTTCTTGACTAAAAGTCGGTTGTTACGCGCACGGCGTTTTGTCACAGGCTCATGTGCATGGAGACCCTGTTTTTGTTTCCAAACATGTTAAGTCATTCGAGACGTGCGGCATCCGGATACGCGGCTTTTAGCCGCGTATCCGGATGCGGCAGGTTTCGAATGTGTTAAAGTATAAAGTCGTAACACACTACGGCAGCATGTGAATTGACCTTTCATAGGTGGTGTCAGAATATATTGATTCACTACCCTAGAACTATCAAAGTCGATCTGTCTCTTGAACTGCGACGTAGACCTCAGATATATATCTTTGAAATTTGATAATTTCGTCCACAGGGCCTGAGTGGAGCGGGTGTCGTGGAGACTTCATGTCTTTTTCTATACTAAACGGCGGAGTAAACGAAATCCAGTTTCGTGAATTTAGGAGTGCAGGCCTACGCGAGCGAGTAATCAATCCCTTTTTGTCAGAGAGGTGTATCAAAACATTGTCCCAAAATAGAAGTTATTGTGAAAAAAAAACCAAAAAACAAAAAAAAAAAAAAACACGTTGTTAGAGTAAATAGCAATAAGCACTTTGTTTTTACTCCTACCTCACACCACCTAACTCCTTAACCCATTGAGCCCCGACACACCACAGCAAGATATGGCTCGAACATCATAGTTCAAGGGTGGTGGCAGAAAAGCTTGGCACCTATAGGCGCCAAGCTATTCTGCCACCACCCTTGAACCATCATGGTCGATTTGTCGCCAGAATTGTAATGCAGTCCTCAGGGGATAACTCCGAAATGTGGGTATTTCGTACCTCGGGCACAGTGAGTTAACGCACACCGTACCATGTGACCTCGCTACAAAAACCCTTGTAGCGATTAACGGCGGACTTTTTGTAGCCCTTCTTGTGGCGCGTCTTGGATACCAGTTTTGTTCTACAAAAGAGCACCAAAACGTTCTAAAGTACGAAGTTTGTTCCAAACAATAAGCACACTGCTGGAGTCAGTTGCAACGATATTGCGTATCAGACCACAAAAGAAAGAACCTTTTCGGAATCGAAAGCATATCGGCGTCCTATGCAACTATTTTATTGAAGAATTCTTACGTTTTTGTGGCAGACACTCGCCTCTACCACTGCATCGCTCTGGCAATTTGTAGACACTCTTGCTGGTCGTGCATACGGCAACGTCATGAAAGATCTTTGATGTGCAATATACATCACAGATTTTTTGTGATTGCCATACATCGGCACATTAATGACATCAATCATGTCTAGTGCGTGTTAAGTCAGAAGATTTTTTCCTGATGGAGGAAGTCATTATTCGCTGACCTTTCATCGGCTTGACTTTTAATACAAAAATAGTGGCGAAATTAAAACAAATAATTATGTTATTGGTAGCAGTGGTTTGCTACACGGACCCTTGTAGGCCTTCTGGAGGTAAAAGTAACCATTGTACCTCTCAAGCCTTTGGTCTTCGGGGTACAATTGTTACCTTGACCTCCCTCATGTCTAACAGGGTCCGTGTAGCAAACCCCATGCTAATAATAACACAAAATGGCATATTGTGCTCTTAGATATATACTATTATCACCTAAAGATTTACACAGAAAGCACTACCGTCGTGAGATGATCTTTACTCATTCAGCTCCGACACATCACAGCAAGACTCATGGGATCGAGCATGATAAATCAAGGGTGGTGCCAGATTAGCTTGGCACCACCCTTAAACTATCATGCTCGATCTGTCTCTAGAATTGTTATACAGTCCCTCAGAGGGCAACTTCCAAATTCGGGGATTTCGGTCCTGGAGCAGAATGTGTTAACAGCTTGAAAGTCCAACAACTATCTGATGACAACAGAGAATCTCCTGCAATTTTTAACTCTTCCGCAGCCATCAGACACAAATGGTTTCCTGAAAGTATGGCAAACTGATTCATCGCAAAAAACCCCGCCCATCCGAGGACATGAACAGGGTAGCAAGACAAAACGAACCTCGTGAACCCCCATCTCTATATTTGTTTTGGTTTTGGTTTTTTTGGGGGCAGTTGTTCGCATACACTTTTGTTCACACGGCAGTGTCAATGAAGGGTTTAACTGATTCTAAACTTGACTTACCTTCATGTTGCCAGTCGTTCGGACATGATGTATTTCGTAGATGCTCTATTTTGACATGGAGACCTACAAATTAAAAAGAAGAAGAAGAAACAACAGTTAGTACATAAGGGGATGGGGCCTGTTAGTCACACCCACTGTTTCATGGTACTTTGAGTGGTCGCTTTCTGTAGGTGTACTTAATCCTTTAGGTGTCGGTAGCGATTTTGGTCGAGATGATTCCTGTGGGAATCACCTCGACCAAAATCGCTGCTCGGACACCCGAAGACGTAACGCCCTTTTGCATGCAGCCAACGGTAATGCACATAGTACGTGTGGATGCATGCACCCGAATAGTTATACTTTATGTACAACTTACTGTTCAGTCTCTTTAAGTAGAGTTGCATCAGCTTGTCAGGGATAGCATCTTGACTAGTTACAAGAGAAACGTTCTGGCGAGAGCGGGTTGTAAATGTAGGCTGGCTGCTTTCCGTAGAAAACACAACAGCTGTCACCGCACTTCCTTGGAGTGTGATTCTTGCCTTGTCCCCTGCAGAAATTAATCACCATGCATACCACAACGGTTTGACACCAATAAGTATAATTAAGCATCGCTGTAAAGCCGTGAGTTCAAAAGACACAGACCAGCACACACTTGAAAATCTCAGCTCAAAATCGAAAATCGCCTCCCCCGCCCGGTGTTTGAATTTGTGGAAGCTGAAGTAACAGGTCAGGCACGCTCTCCCAACCCACCCCCTATGGCAAATATCTTCCTACGCCACCGAAAGTGTATATACGTCATAATAGTGTTTCTCAAAACAGCTTTAATAAAGCGTTACGGGCATAGTGTGAAGAAAATCTACAGGTTCATATAGAAGTAATCAACATTCTGCTTATGTGGTTACACTGTCAGGGTGTTTCATCTTGCTCGTACATACCGGCACAGATGTTGATAATATGACAGAGGAAAGAATCACCATAGGCAAGCAGCAACCACAACCCCATCACGGACACTAGCGACACTGCCCAGCATCTGAACCTTGTCAATCTGTGAAGTACAAATATCCTTCGCACACACACACACACACACACACACACACACACACACACACACACACACACACACACACACACACACACACACACACACACACACACACACACACGGGTTAATGTTAATTATCCAGGTGTGAAGGAGCGTACACTTTTGTTATTATTTGTCATTTTCAGATTTTAGACTTCAGATGCTCCGCGCATCGGATCTGTGGTCGGGAGAAAAACCAGACATAATTATATACAGTATGAGTGACACACAAAAACAGTCCGCAATGTGTTTAGATGCAAGTAAATCTACCTAAGGCAATCGGGGCTCACTTTGACTGACTTTGTTTGAGATGTAAATTCAGTAATATAACGTGTATCTCAACTTTATGGCCAATGTTTGTTTTCCCTCTGAAGTACAGAACAAAGACATAAAACTGTCTCCAAATGTCGGCTACAAGAACATTCCCCGTGTAATATACCGTCATAAATTTCCCGTGTCTCACATGCTGTTTGTCTAAGGCTAAGCCATGATCTCCTAGTGCCCTGCTCTACCGTTATTCTAGCATGGAAGTAGAATGTTCACATTCTCAAACTGTTTGCTCCCCACCCGGGTCTGCCCTGGGGGACTTTGTTGGGGTTAACTACTTTTTAGTTCCCAGGGTCACCCTGGTCAGCCCGACAGGGTTGGTTTTCCCCTCTATTCTGGGGCATGTGTTGCTGCCGGTCTACCCTTGGTCCGTTCACCTGTATTTTCCTTTTTTAAACTCTCCCTACTGACTCCGCTGACTGTAGCTCTTGATGTTGGATGTGTTGCTAAATGGTCTTAGGTTTATTTAGCGTATTAGACCGGCTGGCGACATATTCAATATTCTGTTTAGTTGTTTTTTTCACAAGCAGTGCAGGCATGTCCTGAGAAAGTCATTTGTTGCTGTTGGGACGTTAAGCAATGTACAATCAATCAAACAATCAAACTGTTTGAATCATAATCACCGAGAGCACGGGAGTCGCTCGGTCGAGTCTGTCTAGAGAAATGATAGTATACGAACACTCCACTTCTCAAGCAGACAAACCAGGTGCCGGTTGTACAGTACATGCAGTTACCCCGGTAGCGGCCGCCAACCGTCAGCTAAAAATCTGAAGTTACATAACAGTGATAAACTGCGGTTTCACCGACGCATTTTACACTAACAATTAAATTAGCGTGGAAACGTTAGAGTTCTTCCGAGCAGCAAAAATAACAGTTAGACAGGGTATACACAATTGACTATTGCATTTATCTGATTTTACGCCTCCACTCGCACGATTTGCTCAGTTGATCGCATTTGCAACTATACAAGCACTGTGCTACATTTCACTATTTTTATTCACTACATGAATCTTCGAGTCTTTCAAGTTAATTTATTCTTAAATCGTGCGGCCGTACACAAAACATAAAACTGCGCCTTCTGTGCAGTTTACAACAAAGGCGTTTATTGTATTCACGTGTACGAAGCTGCAGCCACAAGTGTACGAGTATTTGTGTTTTCTTAAGGGAGCCGTGGCTACAGCATTGTTGAACTCCATGACTGCCGAGAAAAAAATGAATATAATTCCACTGCAAGAATCATAGATCCTCATGTGCCGCCGCCCCGCAAGTGCGGGGCCTCATGAGGATCTATGCCTCTTGCTGAGCCCACTTTGCATGTATGTTTCATGGACGGCTAGGACTCGTTGGCGTTCGCATTAACAATGATTTCAGAAGCACTATCTGCGTCCACTGGCAGTGAAGGGATCTTGCTTTGTAGTGCAACACTATTTTCAGTTTCACTATTTTCGGGAGATGGTTTGACTATGATGGCTGAAGAGACGTGCCTGATTCGCTCGGCGCCTCCGCCGGGTGGACAGGCGCCAATCCGGCGAATCAGGCACGTTTTTTTTAGCCATCAAGCACAGTAAGCGAATCCGGCACTTCTCTTCAGCCAGCATGCACAGGCGCTAAGCAAATCAGGCAAGTTTCTTCAGCCATCATGGTCAAATCAACTCCAGCAGTTGATCATGGAATTGAAGAAATGGGTGGCAAACGTGGACAAGTTAGGCAAAAGGCAAAAAGCTTGCCGAGGCTGGGATTGCGAACTTGATGCGAAAAACGATCTCTGCACCCTGCGGCCACTTGCCCGACGCGCCCCTGCAAATTTGCATGTGAGGAGTAACAGTAATAAAAATGCATATAGGACTCTTACGCCAGATCGACCCACGCTAATTTTAGCGTGCAAAATGATGTCGGCTAGGCTGGCGCGTGAATCATTCTGGCGTTCCACTGCTCAAAGGGGAAATCATTCTCACGCCAAATCAACCCGGCGGAGTCATTTTGACGTACCACGCCAAAGTGACCCTCAGGTCAGATCGACTGACCCCGGTGGGTCACATACCAGCGTAGCATGAGCACTTGTACGTGCACAAGGGGTGAAAGCAAAGTTATGGCAGAGTTTCGTGCGCCTCAGTGACTCGGAGCGTCCCACGAAACTCTTGCCCTATAAATTCAGCTTCCTCCCTCCATGGTAGGCCTACTCATGCAGCACTAGTGTGCAATTAGCACAATGAAGAGCCACACTACGGCTGTAGATGGTTTTCTCCTGGCGCCTACTTGTAAAATGTAGTGCTCATAAAACACTTCGGTCATTTCCTCCTACACACTATTACTGTCGTTAGCTCACTGACACAGCTTTTAACACATTCCATCCGGCCAGGAACGAAATCCCCAAATTTTGAAGTTGCCATCTGGAGGATTGTATTACAATTCTAGAGACAGACCGAGCATGATAGTTCACAAGGGTGGTGCCAGAATAGATTGGCGCCTATGGGCGCCATTCTGGTATCAACCTTGCCGAACCGCTATCATGCTCGATCCTTGTCTTGCTGTGGACGGTGTGTCGCGGCTAAATGAGCTAAAGCGACCTACTCCAGGCAGTAAAAGAATCGTTCCAAATGTCACCTTTATAAATAATCTTAGTATGTCTCACAATAATGTTGGACACACGGGTTATATTATGTTGTTTATGTTGTCTGAATATCCTGAAATGAATGATTTCTCTCCTCTTCTACTCATTTGCCGGTACGCGGGAGAGTTATTTCCGTTAAGCAAAGTACCATTACGCATAAATCTGAAGACACATTTCAGCAACATTTGTGTTTGTTATGCCTTGTCGACACACCTAATGAACTTTAACAGCAGATTGGACATGCAGCAAAAGCACACGCGTATTAATCGCACTTATTTATTCTGTGCACCCGGGCGTCAGCGTGTCAATCTATTTTTTAGCTGTTTCTCGTACTAAAAGCGTTGTATTTATCAGTAGAACGGAGTGCCGGAGTCATTGTCAGGTTACTTGACATAAAGACGACGTGTGCTGAACTGGGCCGTCCTGTTTCTAAATGAACCATAACTAGACCTGTGTGCAGCGTTTCGTAACAATCTGTTACAGAAGTGTATCTTTGAACAGTTACGGCGGTAGTGGGCCTTCAATCGGCAGTGGAAAACCTCTTGTTCGTGTGCCTACTCACATGCCGTGGTTGTCATGAGAAGTAGACAAGTTTTAGTTGAAGGCAAGAAAACATTGATAAGCTTTTTGTCGGCGAATTTTAGTTGAGGCAAGACGACGTCGAAAACAGAGGACAAGTCCTAGAATTAACTCGTATCGTACTGAGTCTAAAAGCTTCAAATTTGTACACTGCCATATGCACGCTACATTATAGTACTTACAGATAAGGATATAGAGCAATGGCTTTAGTTCAAGGGTGGTGCCAGAATAGCTTGGCGCCTTGAACTATTTTAGTCAAACTTATTTCACACACTGGTGTATTTCGAATGATAAGGGTTAACTCATTCTGCCCGCGACACACCACAGCAAAATATGGCTCGACCACTGAGAGTTCAAGGGTGGTGGCAAAATAGTTGGGGCCTAACCTGTTCTGCCACCACCCTTGAACTATAATGTCGATCTGTTTCCTAAATTGTAATGCAGTCCTCAGAGGATAACTCCAAAATGTGGGTATTTCGTACCTCGGGCACAATGAGTTAATGTTGACATCAAGGCTTTATATTTGGTACCGGCAGGTGCCCTTGTTGCTTGTTTTGTATCCTGAAAATTACGTATCAAACCTAAGTATGTGTTAGATGGTGAATTTGTTTTACGACGTATAGTAGTGGGGTGGGGGGGGGGGGGGGCTTAGTATGGATATTTCAGAGTATCCTGCACATTCTGTTAGAAACAAACTCTGTATTCATTGTATATTGCACTTTGGACAGACAGCAGGGATTCATTTGAGTGTGGGAACCACGGTGTCACCCAACCGGAAGTGGGTGTGATCGGCTCCGAATGTAGGTCACTGCAATATTTTAATAATTTTCTGGGTGGTGAAATATTACTGGTTTTTAACAACGAAACCATAAGCAAATTACATAAACTAACGTTTGTTTCATTCCTACATACTTAAAATTACTAGCGATGTAATCAGTACCCAGTGATAGCAAGAGTAAATTGGTACAAATTAACTGAAATCTGAGAAGACAACAAGAAGGCGTAGTAAATACCACATAGATTGTTTTTGCTTACCTTTTGCTTACAGCTTTCCTTGAGACCACCCTGAAATACATCCTTGGTAAAATAATACTAAAATCTTTAGCACAAAAATGACAGACGTTTATAATTTTGCTCTGTGACGACGAACGCATGAACAAGACTGAACTGCCGTGTGACTGTCATGCAGAATTGAGTGCGTGTTGTGCCCTTAACCCGTGCAAGTCAAGTCAAAATCAAGTCAAGGCCGCATTTTGGAGGTGTTACTGACTTAGATGGTCGACCATGATAACTCAAGGGTAGTGCCAGATTAGCTTGGCGCCTGATGGCGCCAAGCTAATCAGCCACTACCCTTGAACTATTATGGACGATCCACCTCCTGCTGTAGTACACGTAGACCAGAGGCTAGAAATGGTGTCCCGAAAACCTTCGCACATAACTGCCAGGATAGCTTCGTCTGCCTAAGGCAGACTGACATGCATGCGGCTAGCAAGAGACATACATCCTCATGAGCCCCCTCCACTGCGGGGGCTCATGAGGATCTATGTCTCTTTCATTTAAGTGCTGTTTTGTCAGTGACGGGGCCAAACTGACCAAACACGATGAGCGTGTATGTGCGCAGCCTTTCCGGCAACTTTTGTTTATGGGCCGGTAGGGAGGGCCATGCGCAACTGTCAATCTCGCTAAGCAGCGGCGTAGGAACCCTGGGAACCATGCCTAGCCATACCTAATCTGCAATCCAGACCAGAAAGGTAACTGCCAACCGTGTGCACTGAAATGCAGAAAAGAACCCAAACGGAGAAAGGAACACGCTTAGAAAAAACAGTTACAGCACAATTTACTTTAATATGTATATCCTTCTTTAAAACAGACATTCAGTACAAAGAAGTATAGAACTCAGTATCTACTTAATTTATCAGCAAAGAAGGAATGTGGCAATTCCATTTTGAAATATTAATAAATTGTGTTGTAACTGTCTTTTCTAAGCGTGTTTCTTCTCCGTCGGGTTCTTCTCATACCTAATCTGGACATGATAATATCATGGTATATGTTGGTCATCTATTGCGGGGTAAATTCTGCAAATATCTGGCTGTTATATGTATAGACGCGAAAATCAGAGGAATTAGTGTCAGGATTTAGTTTGATAATGTGTGTGTGAACATTTTACTTGTCTTGAAACTTACCACACATCTATTTGTTAAATGAACGTGCGGGAGCATTGCACGCTATAGCCCAATAAATGCATTGGAAAAGTTAATCATATGGTTTTGTCAAGGGGTATAATACAAAATAATTTTTTTTTAAATGGCCGCCTTTTTTATAGTAGGGACTTTTTAGGACGGGTCGCGGTGGGGCGAATTTAATAACATGGCCATGATGTCAAAGGCGGGCAGGCTAAACCTCTAACAATTGAAGTAACAAGAAAAAAATATGTCATGTCTAGTTACGCTAACCTCGCTGCTGAACGTACATATGGCGCGAAGCGCCGTATGTGCGTATGTATATATGTGCGTATGTATGTTTGTGTGTGTGTATGTATGTAAACAAGAGAATCTCTGGATATTTCAATCAATCAATCAATCAATCAATCAATCAACTTTATTCTTCCGAATACATGTTGCCACGTACAGGAAAATTTGTTTCGCCACCTCAGGTGCAACTCGCAAGAACCAAAACTCACACAACAGTTACAAACAACAAATGGACAATGGCTCGGGACGGGTGAAGCCCGTCGCCAAGTCGTCTCATGGCCGGCGCCAACGGCCCCAACCCGACCTGAACCTCCCTAACACAAAGCAAACTAAGGACAGCCCTATCATAGTATCTCTTAAACACATAATATAATGTTTTTAAACTTCCTGCTTGGCTGAGACTAGTTACACTTAATACGCATCAACAAAACTACTTGAATAGACGAATTATACTTCCACAGTTGCGGCTACCTGGACACACAAGCTTGAAACTTGGCGAAATACTTTCTTAAGTAGGTGGTTAAGAAAACCTTCGAGCATATTGTAATTGAATGTCTCATTGAAGGCATAAACAACCGTTTATAGGAAGTTGGTTGACCAAGATTAGAGTCCGTAATTTTTGTTCTATTTACTTGAACTTTTGCATATAGCTAGTTTGCAGAAAGACATTGGATGAGTTCGTTAGCCAGCTTTGTATCCTTTCAACTTCTTTAGTAAAAATTAATTCTTTTCAAAAAAAGAACTAGATAAAGTCACAGTGGCGGTGATGTAAAAGAAGCAACTCCGTCACCACGCCCACACTGACATAATACTCTAAATATGACGTCATTCTCTCTCTCTCTCTCGCACTCTCTCTCTCTCTCTCTCTCTCTCTCTCTCTCTCTCTCTCTCTCTCTCTCTCTCTCTCTCTCTCTCTCTCTCTCTCTCTCTCTAACACAAGGCAATGTCAATGATAAGTGTTTTGATGTTTTAATTGACTACTGCAATCAGAAAACTGTGTCTCCTTTTAGCATTCCATCGATTGCAATACATGAAGTAGGTAAATTCATAAGTAGTCTCGCGAACAAGAAGTCATCAGGCCCTATACTATACCAAAAAACCGTTATTATATAGGCGCTTTTTCTCAATTTTGGGGAAATCGACTCAAAGCGCCGCGCCTGAAACCCAACACACACACACTCAAGAAACAGACACGGATTTACGCCATTTAAGACAAACACAGTACAAGACAAACGAAGGGCCAGTCAGCTACTGAAGTTACAGAGATTTTTGATCGCTTGTATTTGAAATTTGTAAAGTGGCCTGAGACCGGTACCAAAGTGGGGGGGGGGGGGGGTGGAAGAACCGGAGTACCCGGAGAAAGAACCCCCGACGGTCCGCCCGAATTAAGGTGACACTTACCAGAGGAGAAAAGTCCAACGCCGGAACCCGGTATCGAACCGCGCACCTTTGGCATTGGTGGCAGGCGCCTTAACCACTGCGCCACGGACCGCCCCTGATGACATAAATCCTAAAATTCTGAAACTATCTCTACCTTACATTGTTGAATTGCTGACATACATTTATAACCTGTGTCTCCATCAGTGTGTATGTCCTGCATGCCTTAAACTTGCGAAAGTAATTCCACTACAGAAATCCGAGGACAGGGGAAATCTAAATAATTATAGACCGATTTCGTTACTGTCCGTGTTAAGCAAACCTCTGGAGCAACATGTACACAAACATTTGTCTCAGTATTTACAGACAAATAATATGCTCCATCCCTTCCAGTCTGGGTTTCGTCCGAATTATTCCTGGCATACAGTGCTAACCAGACTTGCAGATAAGTGGTTATATAACGTAAACAATTCTCAACTGACGGGTGTTATTTACCTTGACTTTAAAAAGGCGTTTGATCTGATTAACCACGACACTCTGATAAGCAAACTTAGTCATTATTTACGCCTCAGCAGTTTCCTTCTTTAGTTCATACCTAAAGGGAAGAAAGCAAAAGGTTGTAGTTGATGGATCACACTCTGAACTGAAGGAGGTTAAGTCTGGAGTACCTCAAGGGTCGGTGCTAGGCCCTCTGCTATTTTGTTTATACATCAATGGTCTGCCTCTTCACCTAACGTCCGAATCTGTCGAATGTGACTTGTTTGCTGACGATACTTCAATCCACACGGCAAATAAAAACCTTAATGTGGTTGCAGAAAACCTACAACAGAGCCTTGATGAGGTGTCCGCCTGGTGTGAACTTAACTCAATGAGTATCCATCCAGCAAAAACTAAGTCAATGGTAGTTGCGACACGCCAAAAACACCAACACCTTTCCCTTGATTTGTCATTTGAAGGCAATTCTATTGAGCAAGTGTCTGAACACCGCCTCCTTAGAATTATCATAGATGATCAGCTCAAGTTGCAGGCACACACACATAAAGTGTGTAAACTATTTCAAGAAACATTTTCATGCTGTCCAGACTGAAGCACTTCACTGACTTTGAAACCAGGAAATTATTTTATTATGCACATATTCAGTCCCACATTAATTATGCTTCGACAGTGTGTGATGGCTGCAGAGATGTACATTTAAAAAGAATGAATTCCTACACAGACGAGCAGCAAACTTAATTTTACCCGATCCTACATTGACAACGGATGATAAGATTCACAAAGCGGGATTTCTTTCACTCAAGAATCAGTTAGCATTCAACAATGGTGTTCTCCTGTTCAAAATTCGGAATGACAACACATGCACACCAAAATATCTAACCCAGCTGCTAGTCCGGTCTCAGTCCCGCTATAGCGATACGAAAGGCGTGTATGTAGTTCCCAAACCCAGAATAGACTTATTTAAAACCAGTCTAGCATTCTCGGGGGCGACTTTGTGGAATTCACTTCCATCCCACATGAAGACCACTCCAACGGTATCATGTTTCAAGAACAGTCTTTTAAAACACTTATCTTCGCAGCCATAACTATCTGCAAGCTTTGCTTTCTATACGTAGATATCATTGTAAGTACCCATTTTACTGCTGCGTATGTATAGTGCTGGCTTTTTTTTTTTTTTCTCTCTTTTTCTTACCATTGTTCCCCCTCCCCCAACACACCCGTAGGCGTTGGTCATATACATGTATTAATGTAATGTAATTGTTGTGTTTGTCTGTGGATGTAGCAACGGCAGGTTTGAAAAATGGTATTGCCTCTGGCCTCTGACATTGTTAATATCTTTACCGTTGTAAAATAAAGATTCATTGATTCATTGATTTTCTCTCTCTCTCTCTCTCTCTCTCTCTCTCTCTCTCTCTCTCTCTCTCTCTCTCTCTCTCTCTCTCTCTCTCTCTCTCTCTCTCTCTCTCTCTCTCTCTCACACACACACACACACACACACACACACAACACACACACACACACACACACACACACACACACACACACACACACACACACACACACACACACACACAAACATGCGCGCATCTCCAGGAGGAATAGATCCTCATGCGCCCTCCAGGTGCATGAGGATCTATGTCTCTTGGGGATGTTTGAATCGCGCGCGCACGCACGCACTAACAAACACACACACATCGACGCGCTTTCAGAAGAGCATGCAGGTAACCCGTGTAATTGTACCGTGAAGTTCTAGTTTTGTCACCATTTTCTCAAGCCTATGAAGGGAAAGTGAAACTCATATCACGTAAAATATAAAATTACGTAAAAACTAAAACTTACGTCATGACAAATGACGTTGACAAATCAATGACGCGTATGTCCTGCGCCCCTTATCTGCGAGACTTTTTCAATAGGAGATAATTCAACACCAGAATCAGGTCGAAGACAAAAAGAGACCTTTGACAGCGAGAACAGCTCTCATATAGATGGGACTTTGTGGGTTATGGTTCATGCTATCTTGTTTAAATTAGTCTACTGAAATCCAACATCTCTCTCTAGCATGTAGGAACAAAAAACGCGAAATTTCTTTGCAATATGATGATTAATTTTTACAAAAGAGATAAACAGAAGAACCAATGAGGGGAACAAATTTAATTTTCGACATTTTCCGTTCGACCTAGACAATTCACAAAAATGGTGTAAACTCAACCTCGAAATGCGATTTCATTGGTTGGTTAGTTCGGGGTTTAAACGTTTTATACGGCACCGGAATCTTCATAGATCAGAAATCCCATTTTTACACAGACATTGCCACTTATTACTTGAGTGTGCTTCATTTCTGATTAGTCATGAAAGTTACCACGGATTCCGGAGAAGGGTCATTATATCAATGGATTGGGTGTATATGACCTACAAAAAAAAAAATTAAAATGGTGCCGCCGAGCACCAATGGCTTCGCCATTAATACATATTCAATGTCATAGAAGATTCAGCATCAGAATGTGCTGTCACATAACACACAGGCCGTCTAGGCAGCCACGCATCAACTCCAAAAGAATTTCGTTGGATTTTTATTTTCTTTTTATTAATTTATTTTTATTTTTATTATTATTATTATTTTTTAAATAATAATAATAAAAATAAATAAATAAAAATAAAATAAAAATCCAACGAAATTCTTTTGGAGTTGATGCGTGGCTGCCTAGACGGCCTGTGTGTTATGTGACAGCATATTCTGATGCTGTTGTTTGGATAATAATAATGAAAACAGAGCTTTAAAGACATAAACGTCTGACTGTTCACCTTGCAGTGCTCCTGTAGCAACATTTTATGGACGGACGTGTCATTTGATGAGTCGTATGCCCACGTCCGAGACTTTGTATGAAGGCAAAATAAAACACGCACTGTGTGTGAAGGCAAAAGGCAATAAGTCTATTTTGTGAAAAGCGAGATTTTCATTGTAATACAATGAAAATATCGCTTTTCACAAAATAGATTTGCTGTCTTTTTCCTTCAAAGGGCAGCATTGGTTACATCTTGTTTGGTCCGCTCCCCCCGTCGTTTTATTATGAGGCTGGATGACGCGTTTCCCAAACATCTTCCTACGTCGCCGGTAACCATAGTGTTTAGAAGGCCGCAAAAATCTGAGTGAGAAATCTGCCAGGTTGTAAAGCTCTTTTGTTTCGCATCAAAGCACAGGGGGACAATGGAACATATCCTGCCCCTGAAAGAGAGCTTCGATAAGATACTATTTAAGGCTCTTAATTAATTAACCCCTTCACTGTCGAGAACAAAGTTCGCACGATCCAACTGGTAGAAACATAGATCCTCATGAGCCTCCGCGACTGCGGGGGCTCATGAGGATATATGTGTCTTGCCGAGGCCAATTTGTATTCATATTCCTTGGACGGTGTTGGCTTTTGGTCGTTGAATGAACCAAATTTCAGAGATTAATGTACGTACAGTGGCATGGAAGGGGTTAATATATTGATTCGCGGGGAAAGAAACTCTGGCCATAAATTGGACTTCCTCCCCTTTGAAACCGACTGCAGCCCAAAATAAACTCAACCTCGAAATGCGATTTTATTGGTTGCGGGATAGTTCGGGGTTTAAACTTTGACGTTTTATACGGCACCGGCGACTGCGGGGGCTCAAGAGGATCTATGCCTCTTGCCGAGGCCAATTTGTATTCATGTTCTTTGGACGGTGTTGGCTTTTGGTCGTTGAATGAACCCAGATTTCAGAAACAAAAAAAAAAAAAGTACGTACAGTGGCAGGGAAGGGGTTAAAATATTGAGTAAGGGGCGCGAAACTGTGGCCATAAATTCGGCTTTCTCCCCTTTGAAACCGACTGCTGCCCGAAGTCAGCTGACTTTACGAGTAAGTCGACATTTATGACTGCAGACATGTTAATCTTGGGCCACCACAATAATAAGAATAGCACATGCTTGTATAACAGTCAATATAATTCATGTATAGATACATGGAGCGTTTTCCTTCAATATTAAGGCTTTTAGCCCCACGGGTGCATTTCCCAAATATTGGAAGTTTTACTTAACGACTATGTACCAGTTGCAGGAGGTGGACTGACGATGATAATTCAAGGGTAGTGCCAGATTAGCTTGGCGCCTGAAGGCGCCAAGCTAATCTGGCACTACCCTTGAATTATCATGGTCAAGCAACCTCCTGCTGTAGGGACTTGGGGCGCTAAAAGGGATGAGACACTCAAGGCGCCCCGCGGCGTCAAAAGCTGCGGAAGTGTCGTATAGCTTTGCCGCCGGCAATGCTATTGCTTACTGCGCCAGTTGCTGTGTGTGTACGTGTGTGTGAGAGAACTTGCAAATCAAGTCAAGTATATTGTATTCGTCCCGCTCTCCGGGAAATTTGTCTAACAGCGCATCTAATAAAATTAATCGTAATGATAATGATAAAAATAGACAAAAAGTTAAAAATAAAAACAAAAGGTATGTTCATTATAATTATTGAAAAATTACATGCACACACTCACACCGACATAATTATGCACACACGCACGCACACACACACACACACACACACACACACACACACACACACACACACACACTATAAGCTCTAGCCAATAATTTTGTAAGACAATGATGTAAGAAAGTGAATAAAATAAATAACCTCATTATTGTATGTCGTAAAAGTGAATAAAAGTTATCTCAATAATACTGCAGTATACACAACGTTTACACAGAGTAAACAAAGTATACACAGAACGGGATAGAGGAAGAGTGTGGAGGGTGCTGGGAAAAACTGATTTCAGGGGCTCACACCGCGATGTACACACGTGCTTCCTAGCACCATCTTTTATAGTAAAACAACATTTCAGAAAAATCGAATAATTCACACAACGCAACCAATCAAAACGGAACACGTTACTGAAACTCATAAACATTAATAAAAAAAAAACTTTCTAGAATAACTACAATAGTCTACAAAAATTCGACTGCTCATTTCAGCCCCAAATTCTAGTGTGTAATAACGTCAAACAAAAGTATGGGAGACCGCTCACGACTTTTCATAAAACACAATGGCTGAGAACTTCACGTGCACATGAAACAAATATGACTAAAAATAGAACGTCTCTGCTAAAATGTTGCTTACATTTTTACGTCACATGTACGAGGTCACTAGACAGAGCGCGAATTCTCTCGAACGTTCTAATCTATTCTCAGCGAATATATATCTATAACTCGAGGCAAATTTGTATCGTTACATTGTCGTGTAATGTTCTGTGCATCTACTGTGGGAAATCAGGGTATTTACCCGACCACATATAGCAATGCACCTTCGTGTTTGTGTGTATGTATGTTTCTCCTGCCTACTTCCTAAGTTCCGGAGAAAGACATGGGTTATATAAGAGACCTGATGCATCCTTTTTAGGGATGCAGATGATCGTCTTGGTCTATACCTGCGTATTTCTCTGTGGGCTGGCGATTGGGTGCCTGACAGGCGGGGGCAGGGGATCTAACTGTTTGTCTGTCCAACGCTGAGTCATTCCCCTTGGTTTGTGTACAATTCTGCCAGCACTAGCCTCACCTATCTGGTTTGTGAGTATTCTCAGCGAATCTACGCATAACAAAAATCGACCGCTCTTCTCTGTGCAACTTTGCTAGAAACTTCCGGACTAATTTTAGCGTATCATAACAAAACGAATTCCGCTCTCTGCACGAACAGTAAAGAATCTTACTGAAAAGGTACTTGATTCATAACGAAGATAACTCAAATAAATATCGGATCGTTTCCTACGATTAACACATGCATGCTCTCACAGAACAACACAACCACAATCGTGACAACGAGCCACTCTGATGACGATCAATAGCCACGAGTAGCAAAATGACGTCATTGTGAGCTTCACGTCATGAATCGGCTTGTGATGTAGAGTATGTAACTGAGCCCGCATTTGAAACATTGTCATGACGCAAATTCAACAATGATGTAATTTACTCCTCTGTGCAATGCAGTCAGTCCCGTTCAAAACATAACATGTATGACGATGACTGCGCTATCGTAGAGTGCAACGATTCAGAACGAATGCTCTTTCGTTCGTTCAGTTATCCGCTCGCAGCTAACATAACCTCAATATTAGCATGAAACTATGCGCCGTGCGCGCGCGAGGGAATGACACAGACTGGCAGTTTCGCATATCAGCACGCACACGCCAGTTGTACGTGGGTGGGGAAGGAGATAGAATCGTCAGGAGAAAGAAATGACCCACATTGCAATTAAAAATATCGCGTGTATTACGCGTCTCATGTGCAATTCACGCTTCGTGAACTGGTTGTTCCTTATTCTGGTTACTGAAATTTGTCTGTTAAGATCAGATTGGCACAGACGAATAACGGCTATGTCCACAAGAATGGAATAAATGTAGATGTTTGACCCAGTACGCAAAAGACAATCAGGACGAAGTCGGTCGTAGTGGTCCCGGGCACGACTGTGCGCGGGTCCACCACGGCTGACGTCGTCCCGATTGTCTTTTGCGTACCGGGGACTGATCGCTTTGAACCTGGTGCTTGCCAACCGATAATCTGAAGAAAATCCCAACGAAGAAAGAAATACGCTTAAAAAGGACAATTAGAACACAACATATTGATATTCCTTTACAAAATAAGAAACGCAAATACACAATGTGCTACGCATTCTCTTTTTGGGTGAGGAAGATGTCAGCTGGCAAATATTAAATAAATATTAATCAGTTGTGTTTTATTTGTTTCTTCTAAGCGTGTTTCTTTCTTCGTTGGCATTTCACATGCTTGGCAGTCACCTTTTTGGTCTGGACTTAATCCTTATCATTCGGAATACATCTATGTGTGAAATAAGTTTGACTAAAAGAGTTCAAGGGTAGTGCCAGAATAGCTTGGCGCCTCTAGGCGCCAAGCTATTCTGGCACGACCCTTGAACTAAAGCCATTGATCTATATCCTTATCTGTAAGTACTATAATGTAGCTTGCATATGGCAGTGTACAAATTTGAAGGTTTTAGCCTCAGTATGATATGGGTTAAATTGATAATCTGTTGTCTAGTGCTTTGCAGGTACAATAATGTTGATACTACTACTACTACTTCTATTACTACTACTACTACTACTAATAATAATAATAATAATAATAATAATAATAATAATAATAATAATAATAATAATAATAATAATAATAATAATAATAATAATAATCTGGTCCTCTGGCGATTTGTTATATCCGAAATTTACTATAGTAACAATATTGAAAAAAAAAATGATATTTGAGTTGTATTACGAGTTAGGCCTTGCAAGTAGTTCTTGTCGTCTCGAGGGTCCGATCAGGGATTTATTTCGGAGATAAATCTCGATGAACCGTTTCTCTGGATCCCCGCTGCGGCATGCGTCCCTGTAGCAGTCGTACTGTCAATACAGGAGAAGTACCTCAAACTGCGGATGTCAATGAGGCAACTCCTTGCGAGCAAGAGGCGTATATTCTCGTGAGCCTCCTGAGGCTGCAGGGGCTCATGGGAATATACGCCTCTTGCAGATGGTGTCACGACACGCCTGACGGAGTCAGGGCGCCGTGGACAATATGAGTGCTGACACTCGAGAAAACCCACCGACTCTAAATAAACCACACAACGCCAGTGATAAACAACAACAAATCCTTTATTACCTACTCTTACTCTAACCCCCACCCCAATCCACTAACGCCCCACACCCTCACACATACCCACACATGCACTCATAACGTATTAACACATGTAAAAGATTTACAGGTGAAAATGACTAACCGGTGAAAATGACTAACAGACGAAAATGACTAACAGGTGAAAATGACTAACAGACGAATATGACTAACATGGCCAACGGCTATACAAGGCGGGTAACTTTGTCTCTGTACAGTGTCCTCTGTCCCACACTAGACAGGGTGGCTCGTAACGTAAGAGTACTACCCCTACACCACAGAGCACCGTAGCCGCGCTTGCCCACGCACGCCTGTGACCGACGCGCAGAACGTAGAATCAGCCTGCTGTAGCCCAACGTACTTGTCCAACAGGACCGGCTAGAGAAGGCGTTCCAGCTCCCGATGATGCGTCACCGTTGGTCATGGAAGAATGAAGAGATCGAAGAGCGACGAAATCTTCGAAGCCAGTGCACTGGAAAAGGGCGCATTGTCAGTCAAAGTGCCAACACAGTTAATTCTGGCCTATTTGACACGCACCTACTCACAAACCACGTGAGTTGTGTCTCGTCTCACCCTAATACCCGCCTTGGCCATATTAAATATACAATCATGGATATGAAAGCTTCCTATGTACATTCAACATTCACCAGGTCTGCACTATTACATTACACTAACATTAAGCTAGCACAACCACTTTGTATAATAACATTGCCACTGCTAAAACCAACATTATCAAAATATCCACATGTACATACAACGATATGAAATAATCACCAGCAACCACCCAACGTGACAATCTTATTACATTGCATCTAGGACTTAATACAGATATATTTGAAAGGATACCCACTTTAATTCATTTTACAACATGGCCCTTTAAATATACTCACTCGGCGACAGCCGAACATAAACAACTAAATCCGACACATTACAACCCAACCCTAAAAAACATGGTTAAAGACTTGATTAAAACATCACTAAAAAACTAGACGAACATACCCTTCCGAACCTATGTACACATTCACACACCCGAGAGCACAGCAGCTAACTGAGGAAAATGGCATGACTCATTACCTGTCACTGGTGAGTCCTCCGGCAGGACGAGACAAACAAGACGAAGACGAACCGGAGGGGTCTTCTGTTGAGTAGCAGCCGTGGTCGCTATAGTCTCTTGGACACCCACACCCAGGAACACTGGCCGTGGTCTTGCAGGGAGGGTAACGCAACCCTCACACAGCTTGTCAAGGGCTCCAAACGAGGCCGCACCCTGACCCAGACTCTCACTTCGCTAGCTAACTCCGCTGACTGACTGTAATATCCCTCTGCTACCTCGCAGTTTAACTTTACTCTGAACACTGTTCGGTTAAAGCTACCCGGCGAAAGCGTGCAACCGCTGTACTCGCTCACTGTTAAGCTTGCTGCACGGGCTTTACGATTACGCTCACACTACATTTATTAACTTCCCTAAACTAAGGCTATTTACAGAAGTCGGCGACCTACATTTATTAACAAAAAAACGACTTGGCGAAAAAATAAAACATGTCACATCCGTTACGTGACAGATGGAGCGGACTGAATGCATGTTTGCAGTCCGCGCAAATGTTTGACAATACGTCTGACTCGTGTATAACCTCCCTTAACTGCATGTACAGCAACATATGTACGACCAGACCACTTCACCAGATACAAGAGCCTGTGACAGTATGGATTTACTTACCTCAACAGCCCGACGCAGGTATTTCCCAAATATTGGAGGCGTCATCTAAAGACTATGCGCCTGTTGCAGGAGATGGATCGACCATGATAATTCAAGGGTAGTGCCAGATTAGCTTGGCGCAGACAAACAGCAATTTCTTTCCTGGAGGAGGAAGGTTCTTCTACCAGAAGAGTTATGACGTCCTGTGGTGAAAGCCGGAAGTCTTCGGAAGCCACAGGACCGAGCCGCCTCTCTCTATCCAGGGACACAACCATGGGCACATGGAATGTCAAGACCATGTACCAGAGCGGCAAGGCCGCCCAGATAGCAGCGGAAATGCAAAAGTACAACCTTTCCCTGCTAGGTATCAGTGAAGCCAGATGGACGCAGTCTGGCCAGAAAAGGCTGTTAAGTGGGGAGATGATTCTGTATTCAGGTCATGAAGAGGAGAATGCCCCCCATACAGAAGGTGTAGCATTCATGCTGTCACCAGTGGCACAGAGAGCGCTGATGGGCTGGGAACCTCTTGGGCCAAGAATGATCACAGCAGAGTTTAGAACCAAGAAACAGATCAAGCTCAACGTCATCCAGTATTATGCGCCCACTAATGACAGTGACGAGGAAGAGAAACAAGAGTTCTATGACCGACTCCAGAGTGCTGTGGACAAATGTGCGGAGCGAGACATCACCATCGTCATGGGCGATTTTAATGCCAAAATAGGGGAGGACAACACCGGATACGAAGAGGTGATGGGGAGACAGGGACTAGAGGAGATGAGTTTGAGAACGGGGAAAGGTTTGTAGACTTTTGTGCTCTAAGCAGACTTGTCATTGGAGGCAGCATCTTCCCACACAGAAGAATACACAAAGCAACCTGACCATACTACAGAGAACCAAATAGACCATATCTGCATTAGCAAGAAATTTAGAAGATCCCTTTAAGATGTTCGAGTGAGGAGGGGAGCAGATGTCACCTTAGACCACCATCTGCTTACCTTAAGAATAAAGCTCAAGTTAAAGAAAAGCCGCACGGAGACAACAAGAAGACAGCGCTATAATGTAGGCCTTCTGAGAGAGACGGGAGTGAGAGAAGAGTTCAAACTGGTGCTCTCCAACCGGTTTCAAGCGCTACAGGAGCTAGTGAATGAAGAGGAGGCGGTCACCACAGAGCAGCAGTGTAAGATAGTTAGAGAGGCGCGGAGCTCAACCTGCAAAAGACAGTGTAGGGTTCAGGAAACACCTTCACAAGGACTGGCTGTCGGCACAGACCTTGAAGAAGATAGAAAGTGAGGAAGCAGAAGAAAGCAGTTGTCAACAACAGTCGCACGAGAGCAGCCAAAGCAAGGGCACAGGAGAAATACTAGTATTAGGGCAGACAAGAGGGCCTACACAGACAGCCTGGCAGCAGAGGCAGAAAAGGCAGCAGGCAGCGGCAACATGAAACAGCTCATCGACATTACCAGAAGATTGTCGAGCAAGTATGGCCATACAGAAAGACCAGTAAAAAAGTCAAAGAAGGCAAGCCTATTGCAGACAGAGCAGACCAACTCGAAAGATGGGCCGAGTATTTTGAAGAGTTACTGAACAGACCCAGCCCACCCGACCCCCCAGACATCCAGCCAGCAGAGACCGACCTACCCATCAGCTGTGACAGACCCAGCCAGGAAGAGATCAGAAGAGCAGTGGCATTTCTGAAGAACGGCAAAGCAGCAGGGCCAGATGGCATCCCAGCGGAGTCTCTGAAAGCAGACCTAGAGACAACAGCAAAGCAGCTGTACCCACTGTTTGGAAAGCTCTGGGAAGAGGAGGTGATGCCGGCTGACTGGAAGGAGGGGCACCTAATCAAGCTCCCCAAGAAAGGCGACCTCAGCAAGTTTTCCAACTACAGAGGAATCACCTTGCTGTCAGTACCAGGAAAGGTCTTCAACAGGATCATCCTGGAGAGAATGAAGAGCTCCGTTGACCCCCAGCTGAGAGACCAGCAAGCAGGATTCAAGAAAAACCGATCATGTACAGACCAGATCGCCACTCTCCGCATCATCGTGCAACAGTCTCTGGAGTGGAGCTCCCCGCTGTACGTCAACTTTGTGGATTACGAGAAAGCATTTGACAGCGTGGACCGAGAGACTCTGTGGAAACTCCTGCGACACTACGGTGTACCCACAAAGCTCGTCTGCCTGATCAAGAGCAGCTACGATGGCATGACACGTCGCGTGATCCACGAAGGGCAGTTCACCAGGGAGCTCCAGGTCAGAACCGGCGTCAGGCAGGGATGTTTGCTGTCTCCGTTCCTCTTCCTACTGGCCATAGACTGGGTCATGAAGAGGACCACAGAGCACAGACAAAGTGGAATACAGTGGACACTGTGGACACAGCTTGACGACCTCGATTTTGCAGACGACTTGGCTTTACTGTCCCACACTCATCAACAAATGCAGGACAAGACCACGAGGCTTGCTAACATCTCGTCCCAAGTGGGCCTCACCATCCACAAACAGAAAACAAGGACAATGAGGCTAAACGCAACCAGGGAAGAACCAGTCTTGCTTGCTGGCACCCCGTTGGAGGAGGTGGAGTCCTTCACCTATCTCGGGAGCATCATAGACAAAAAAAGGCGGCACTGATGCAGATGTCAGAGCACGAATCGGTAAAACCAGAGCAGCCTTTCTCCAGTTGAAAAAAAAGTGTGGAGTTCCAGAGACCTGTCACAACACACCAAAGTCCGGATTTTCAATTCCAACGTAAAAGCAGTTTTCCTATATGGAGCAGAGACTTAGAGATTGACAAAAAAAACACAGTCAACAGAGTACAGATTTTCAAAAACAGTTGCCTTAGAAGAATTTTGAAAATCCACTGGCCAGAGAAGATCAGCAACGTCAGACTCTGGGAGAGAACAGCGCAGATAACAGCAGAGAATGAAATTGGGCGAAGAAGATGGGGATGGATTGGTCACAGTCTGAGAAAGCCATCTTCCAGTATCACTAGGCAGGCATTGTCATGGAACCCCCAGGGAAAGAGGAAAAGAGGCAGAAAACACCTGGCGTCGAGACCTCCAAGCAGACATCAAGAGACTGAGAACCACCTGGAGTAAAATCGAAGGAGAAGCACAGGACAGAAGTCGCTGGAGGTCTCTCGTCGACGTCCTATACCCTGGGGAGGGGTGACAGGCGTACGTAAAGTAAGTTACGTGCGTGTGAGCGTGCGTGTGTGTGTGTGTTCGTGACTTGAATTCCATCGAAAAACTGTATTATCTATTAAATACTTACAAACTACACATATAATGAAAATTTCCCTCTGGTCCACAATATTAACCGCTAAAGATAACATGCAATTGTACATTACACACTGTACACACATCTGCAAAGTGCTCTCATTCTCTCCAACCCCCCAACCCCAGCCCCCCCCCCTCCCACCCACCCACCCCTGCACACGCCGGAACACGATCAGCTGCCCGTATTCCAACTGTTTATAAAAACATGGAAGAAAAATGTCAATTTGTGTGCGTGCGTGCGTGCGTGGGTAGGTGTGTGTGTGTGTGTGTGTGTGTGTGTGCGCGCGCGCGCGCGCCCGCGCGTGCATGCGTGCGTGCACTCGAACAAACTGCGGTAACAGGGCTTTTCGATACTATACAGTGTACGCACTTAAAAAAACGCGACTGCTTTGAGCAATTATATCGTTGCTGTTGCCGTATACATATTATTTTAAATTGTTGTAACCCCTTGACTGCCGGGACACAGTCGGAACCAACCAGGAGCAAGAGGCATATAACCTCATGAGACTCTGCAGTCGCGGGGGCTAATGAAGCTCTATTTCTCTTACTTTCCTTATTTTGTATCCGTGTCAGTGGCGTCGGAAGATATTTTCCATGGTTGGGGGCGGGAGGGGGGGGGTAGAGAGGAGGGGTTGTAGACAAGGGACAGTACAACCTCACAATTTTACGACATTTCGTTCTTTAAAAAAATCAGATACAATATATATATATATATATATATATATATATATATATATATATACTATATATTTACATACTTTTAACAAAGGCGTCGCCCAAAGCCAAAAAATGCACTCAATCAGATTAGCTCCAAGGGACGTCCCTTGCAGCTAATCTGATTGAGTGCATTTTTTTTGGCTTTGGGCGACGCCTTTGTTAAAAGTAAAGAGTAATTGCACCACAAAATTGCCTGGGTGTTGCCTTTTCAAAATTAGTCTGTCTTCTTCCACTGCAACACCTCATAAAGCTTTAGGGATGCAATCCGCGCTGTACTGGCGGTGCTACCAGTAAATTCTGGAGGCGGCTTCTAGTACATGCGTTGTGTTTGCAATTTCAGGTTACCAAGTGCCAGCGGGACACTAAAATGGAATAGATGAATGAATTCAGGTTACCAGTGAGTCAGAAATAGCTCAAGCGGTTAAGCGTCGGAGCAGGAGAGCGAATGGAATCGCCGGGTCATGGGTTCGAATCCCCGTCCCGGCCCCGGTAGCTGGACTCGCAATCCAGGGGGGAAAAGGCGGATTTGTTCAATTGTCCGTTGAAAGGTACTGGTAAATCAAAGTGGCACAGTTGGAGTGCGCGTGAACTGATCAGTGTTCAGATCGTACTCCATAGGAAATAGATTTCCCTGTCTCCCATAACCCGCCCGTAAGGGCCGTCCATTATCTCTTCGGTGTCGTGGACGTTAAACCCGGAACTAATCAATCAAATCAGGTTACCCTAGTCCCCGATCGCTTTGTGCCAGTGGGACACTAAACTGGATATAACGTAACGTTCAGGTTACGCCGTATGCCCACCTGAAGAAACCGGTCATAGGTGGCAAAAACTTAAAATCTACTCAGCAGGTCCAATACCTGTTTGGGAATATTTTCTAGCATCCTCGGGGGAGGTCTGCATATTCTCAGGCGGATGGCGGGGTGCCTGGGGGTAGTCCATACTACTTTATGTAGTAACGGTGTTCAGTGTAAGGTTTAAAATGATAGGTCTGTCATTCCTTCTCTCCCACTACCCTCTATTTTCTAGAACTAGTGAACGATGCAGTCACAAAAAGGGCATCTGATGTCCTAATGACACAATGCAAGCTTACCAGCCTGGAATTCCATGGCATTAGCAGAGCATTCTCAGAATTGAATGAATATATATATATATATATATATATATATATATATATATATATATATATATATATATATATATATATATATATATATATATATATATATATATATATATATATATATATATATATATATATATATATATATATATATATATATATATTCTTCCCCAGAAATGTTTTCCTCCAAAACAAAATTTTTCTTCTTAATCTCCAGTGCGCCGGTGGCGGGGCGCCTGGGGGTAGTCCCTATTGCTTTATGTGATAGGTGTTCAGTGGAAGGCTCAAAAGATCTAATAAGCGATGCAGTCACAAAAGGACAGCTGATGTCCTGATGACACAATGCAAGCTTACCAGCCTGGATTTCCATGGCATTAGCACAGCATTCTCAGAATTTATTGAAAAATTATGTCCCTTGGAGCTACTCTGATTGAGTGCATTTTTTGGCTTTGGGCGACGCCTTTGTTAAAAGTAAAGAATAATTGTACCACAAAATTGCCTAGGTGTTGCCTTTTCAAAATTAGTCAGTCTTCTTCCACTGCAACACCCCATAAAGCTTTAGGGATGCAATCCACGCTCGACCAGTGGTTGCTACCAGTCAAATTCTGGAGGCGGCATCTGGTACATGCGTTGTGTTTGCAATTTCAGGTTACGCCGTATGCCTACCTGATGAGACCCACCTTGGGTCGAAACCGGTCGTAGGCGGCAAAAACTTTAAATCTACTCAGCAGGTCCAATATCTGTTTGGGAATATTTTCTAGCATTCCCCCTCGGGGGGGGGACCACTGGATATTCTCCAGCGGGTGGCGGGGCGCCTGGGGGTAGTCCCTATTGCTTTATGTGATAGGTGTTCAGTGGAAGGCTCAAAAGATCTAATAAGCGATGCAGTCACAAAAGGACAGCTGATGTCCTGATGACACAATGCAAGCTTACCAGCCTGGATTTCCATGGCATTAGCACAGCATTCTCAGAATTTATTGAAAAATTATATATGTATATATATATATATATATATATATATATATATATATATATATATATATATATATATATATATATATATATATAATATATATATATATATATATATATATATATATATATATATATATATATATATATATATACCTCATGCAGATGGGCGTTGACTGTGACCATTGGGGCCCCACGGGCTCAATGTACTAAAATATGAGACAATGGCTGCGCCACCGCGCGCGTACAGCCACTACACTCACACACTACCCATTAAGGATAGGTCCTCGGGCCGACGATGTCGGCCCAACGACGTCTTGCTACTGGGGTATTGTATGCATTTTGGTAAATTGCGCCCGTCAGGCCCCAGTGACTGGGACTGGTCTGCGATGTCGCCAACAGCCTCTGCACACATTAATTAGGTTTATTCTTTGACACATGAAAATGCAGTTTGTTTATTGAGCATGCTCTCCACGAACCTGCAGAGAATGACTGTTTTGTTTTTTAAGCCACAGGCAGTAGTTGACACAAAACGGATTGGAAATAAAGGTTCTCCCTAATCAACGTCAAAACATTGTAAAACAATCTGTGCAAATTGATCCAGTCTGCTTCTTCTGAATGAAGCGTAACTTCTCATGAGCCCCTGCAGCCAGAGTACACCAAGGTGAGACAGTAATTTTCACCAGCTACAACCTGGGCACAGTGGAACAGACGTCACTGCTGCCTGCGTAAAAAAATCCCATTATGACATTTGACCTGAAAGGTCATACTTTCGGGTCACCGTGACATGCTGAATGTTATGTATGCTGACCATCGACTGCACAGCTTAGAAAACACCCATAATTTCACATATGTTGGTGGAGCATAACAAAGGGAGATAGTTTTATAAGATTCAGGCAGGAGTTTTTTAATTTTTTTTTATTGAACATTTTTCAAGATTAATTACATGAACACATATGGACCGCAAACAAGTACAACACAAATACGAAAGAACTAAAAATCGTAATACCCAAACTGATAATAAATTATGTTAAAAACAGTTAATTTAATTAAATTAATGTGTGTGTGGAAAGAGAGAGAGAGAGAGAGAGAGAGAGAGAGAGAGAGAGAGAGAGAGAGAGAGAGAGAGAGAGAGAGAGAGAGAGACTGTTCCTGGAATTTGTTTTGTGCATGCATGTATTGGTAAACGGATAGTTGCCAAAATTCAGCAGGAAGTAACTGTGAATCATAGCAGGCCAAACCGAACCCAACTGCAGTCTACACAGATTAACAAGATAGGTGACAAAAATTAATTATTTACACAAAGTTCAAATAAGGCAGCCACAGACGTGTAAAAAGGCTAAGTTTGTTTCTGACAGTAAATACATATTTCTCTGTACAGTATCTGTTTTTGAACTCTGCCAAAAAAACAGAAAGGTTTAGCTGCTTATTCAAACAACGGCAGCGGTAAATAAAAAACTTTGCCATTAATAAGAGCAAGTGAAGAACTGGGTCTGTCCGCAGCCCATTTTTCACCCCAAACACAACTAATTCTGTACAGAGTTCAAAATTGTCACAATGAGCACATTTTTCTTTTAGTCTGCTCAGTAATTCGTCCCAGAAAGCATGCACCACTGTGCACTCAAAAAATAAATGTTCAATAGACTCTTTAGAGAGTGAACAAAAGGTACAAAGGTTTGAATCCTTTAACTGTCTATAGCGCAGGTAAACATTGGTTGTCAGTATTCTATGGACAATTCTACACTGAAACCAGCGTAATTTGGTGTCTTGTGTGACCGTTATAGGATGCACAAATATAGCTTTCCACTTTAGGTCATTATATTTGTTTTTCCATTTTTCAATACACGTAGGTGGTGTCGTTTTATTTACGAAAACGTTGTATATATCTTTTGTACCCTTTTTATGTTTAAAGACAACACCAAAAGGTGTACCCAAATCAACTGCATCGGTCCATATTCGTAACATTTTTCTTTTGTATTTTCGTATAGCACTTGTTCTACTATAGTATTCGAGAAAAGAAACATATGCACCAAAAATTCCACAAAAGACATCGAAACTAATAATGTCCCCATTATCATCAAGAACATCACCAATTGTAAAAATATTTTTCAAAACCCACTTGTCGACAGATTTCGAAGTATCCTTTTTCAGAAGTCGTGGGGTAAAAAACAATGGTTCGCTTTTGAATGCATCGATACTTGCGGGACAGAAAAGGTTATGATATTCTTTAAAAATTGCCGCCACTTCTTTCCAGAAGGGGTTCTTCATCTCTAAACTTTCTAGGAAGTAACCACCAAAAACCTCACACTGTTTGATATTACCATACAAAGATGAGAGTAAAAGGTTCCAGTTAGTACCCGATGACAGAACTCTCCGAATCCAGGTGACCTTAAGTGCCTTGTAAAAAGCTTCAATATCAATTACCTTGAGCCCTCCTTCTTCATACTGTCTGAAAACTGTGGTTCTTTTCACTTTGTCTCTCTTCCCTCCCGAGATAAAGTTAAACATCGCACTATTAATTTCTTTGAGAATTACACTCCCTGGAGAGGGCAGAGAGATGAAGAGGTGCGTAAAAATTGAAAGAATTAAGGACTTGAAAACTACATTTCTTCCAACAGGGGTTAGATTTCGCAATTTCCACTGCTTTACAATTTTCTTCATTTTTACAAGTTTCTGTTTATAATTCAGGAGTATGATATCAGACAGTTCTGTAGAGAAGGTCACTCCCAGCACTATGAAGGTATCTGGATTCCAGGAGATGTTTAGATGTGGGACATAGCGTGTAAGACAAAACTTATTAGTGCCAATCCAAACAGCAATAGTCTTCTCAAAATTAATTTTTAGTCCAGAAATAACTGCAAAAAATGCCAATTCTAGGACGACAGAATCAAATGATTTTTGTGACCCATCCAAAAACAATGACATATCATCAGCAAAAAGTGAGACTAAGAGTTCCTGTTCTTTGCATTTTATACATGTAATGTTCTTATTATTCCTCAACTTTATAGCCAACAGTTCAACACATATTAAAAAGATGTAAGGTGAGAGGGGGTCCCCTTGTCTACAACCACGATCCACAGAGAAGCGACCAGACACCTGGCTGTTCACAATCAGGCAAGATTCACTGTTCTTATAAAAAAAAATTCCACCCATTTTGTAATGCTACATCCAAAATTAAACATTTTTAAAGCTTTCTGAATAAATGAGTGAGAAACAGAGTCAAACGCTTTTTCGAAATCGATGAGCAACAACAATCCAGGTTTCTTAAATGTCTCTGTATAATAAAGTACATCATACAAAAGTCTAATATTGTCGGAGATTGATCTACCGGAGATGAAACCACTCTGGTCCTCATGGATTATACAAGGGAGAACCTGTTTTATTCTATTTGCGATACATGCGGATGCAATTTTATAACTGACATTAAGCAGGGATATTGGGCGCCAATTTTTTTAATATTGTTTAGGTTTTTCTCCTTTAGGAATAAGGGTTATCATTCCATGTCTTTGTGTGACTGACAAAGACCCATGGTCGTAACCTTCATTGATAGATCTCACTAAGAAAGACCCTAGGTCCTTCCAAAAAAATTTGAAAAATTCCGCTGGGAAGCCGTCACTTCCTGCGGTTTTCCCGTAATCCATATTCTTTAAAGCTCGTAAAGCCTCCTCCTCCGTTACATAGCCTTCTAAGTTTTCTCTCTGTTCTTCTGACAACTTTCTAAAAAGACAGCTGTCAAAATCTGAGGAGGGTCAACCTCATGTAAATCTGAATCTCTGTTTTTATATAATGCTCTATAGTACTCCTCCACTTCCCTCACAATTTCTACCTGATCTGTTATCTTTTCGCCATTGTTGTTTTCTATAACCTTCATAAATTTACTTGTGTAATGTCTTTTTTCTAGCCCACAAAAGTATTTTGAATTTTTTTCCCCATCTCCTATCCATCTTGCTTTCGCTCTAATTCGAACCCCGTCCATCCTCCGTTCCCTAATGTTATACAACTCCTGCTGTAAAGTCTCTAAAACTCCCTGATTATGCTGGCTCAGACTATTTTTCATGGATTTAAATTTCCATGCACTGAGTGGCTGGAACAGTGGGATATGTGATACGCCCCCCTTCGGGGGGGGGCTTCCATATGCATTGCTTTCAGTCACTTTTTTAGCGCCCCCTCTCTTTCCTATCTCTTTTTTTTTTTTTTTTTTTTTTGTGCTTTGGCCACAGTAGATCTATGATCACTGGTCGATCATGCACATTTCTCTCCCCTGACAGTGCTATAATTTACTTTACTTTGTAACCTTCCTAAAATATTAGCACTGGCAGTCTCCCCTTTTCTTTTCATTTACTACTACAATATCGACTGCAACCCCTTCCCCCCTTTTGGTAGGTTCTCTTTTAAGGTGCATGGAAATTTGGCTCTAGGTGGTGGCATGGAATGTATGCCCTTGCAGGCACCACAGTAAAATGTGGTTGTCTTTGCAGGTAGGCAGAAATTCCTGCCTCCTCCAGTATCGCCGATGGTGTGCTGAGGAGGTCGCCAAGACCGAAACAGCTGTCCACACCGGCTAAATATCTGGACCCCCCCGGGGGGGGACCTGGATTTAAATTTCCATGCACTGAGTGGCTGGAACAGTGGGATATGTGATACGCCCCCCTTCGGGGGGGCTTCCATATGCATTGCTTTCAGTCACTTTTTTAGCGCCCCCTCTCTTTCCTATCTCTTTTTTTTTTTTTGTGCTTTGGCCACAGTAGATCTATGATCACTGGTCGATCATGCACATTTCTCTCCCCTGACAGTGCTATAATCTACTTTACTTTGTAACCTTCCTAAAATATTAGCACTGGCAGTCTCCCCTTTTCTTTTTATTTTTCATAGCTTCAATTTCGTTGAGCAGCCATTTTTCTCGCTCGTTTTCTACCTTCTTCTTGTGACAAGCGTAAGCTATTGTAGTTCCCCTAATCTGAACAAGAAGAGTTTCAAAAAATAACTTATCATTAATTACAAGCTGCAGATCGAGAGAAGGGATTTGATCGATAACTTCATGCCGGTACAACAGGTGTGCGTACTGACATTTTGTTTCATAAATACACTTTTTCACCGATGTTACATACTCTGCATTCTTTAACAAGGAGGTATTAAACTTCCAAAAAGTACGGCCATGCCTATTATAAGAATCTGAACTTCCATTTCCCGACTGGATGGCAAAAGAGATAACAGAGTGATCGGATCTGTATGATGCATTGATCCCTGAAGCCACTACCATATGTGCAGCTGCGTCCGATATAAGAAAAAAGTCCAGGCATGCCTGCTGAAGGAGGTTTCTTCTCCTCCACGTAAATATTGTATCATTAGGGTGCATTTGTCTCCAAATATCTATCAAGTTAAATTCTTCAATTACCTCGTGTAGCTTTTCTCTGGCAAGTGGATTATTTGTGCACTTGTAATTATGATAATCAAGCTTAGGGTCCAAGACCATATTCCAATCACCTCCCAAAATCACATAATTTGCTTTTTAACTGTTCATAAAAGGATGGACAATCATTGTTTGGCCCGTGCACATTAACCAGCAAGTACACAGTTTCATCCACAAGCGCTTTAAGAATCATGTAGTTTCCCTCAGGGTCATTATACAAGCCAAGGTGTTTAAAACCAAAATTATTGTTAATTAGAACAGCCAGACCCTTGGCATTTGATGCATAAGACTTAAAAAATGCTTGATAGCCCTATTTCGCCCTGATGATATGCTCTTGTTTCTCCGTAAAGTGAGTTTCTTGTAGAAAGCATATGCTATATTCTTTTTCCCTCAAAAGATGCACCACGTCATCCCGTTTCTTCGGATCTCCGAGGCCTCTACAATTCATGCTACAAAATAATACTCTCCTATCCATAAAATATATGAAAAGTACAGGCATGCATTCCACATGGTGGGCTATAGTAAGCCCTTAGCCACTTTCTATCAACATAGACAAGAACAATACAGCCTGAAAGTATATGTGACAACCTGTCTCTCCCAACAGAAAAGACAATACAAAAGCAAGGACAATATTTACAAAAACGCACAAGGAATACCAAAGAAAAAAAAAGAACACCACAAATCATTAAGAAGAGGTATACACAGAAACAACAAAAAATGGCAAAGTAGCCCAGTCTGGCCACTTCTGTCTGCCATGGACAATGTTCAAAATGGCGATGGTATTGGAATATCTACCTCAGACTCATGTGAATTGATTTAAAATATTATTGAGACTGCCATCTTAATTAGCTATTGGAGTACCATTGTTTCATTAAATCTAACAATTTACATATGTGACAAAAAGTACACACAAAATCCCAGAGAATTGCTTTTAAGAAAGTGTGCACAGTTGACACATATGCACCTGCAGACACATGTGCACACTCTCTCCGGTACTGACAGTGTATACTATCTAAGAGATCTACATTCTCTAATCCGAGATAAAGCTCCACAGTTGGTACCTACTCTAAGAAAACAAAAAACAACAATAAAAGTGTGTATGCACACACATATATCAATACACTCATATATGCGTTTTTCATGCAAGTTGTCCACGTACATGTCAGCACACATGCGCACCCGCACACACACCCTACAAATGCAAAAATGTATACATGTACACCCTCTCATTGAAAAAAAAAAAAAGAAGAAGAAACATAGCTGATCAGCATTGCACAATTTAAAAAGTCTGTAAGTAAAGTACCCCACTGGTAAGCCCGCATGCATGTTGCGTTTGTGGTATCCATGTATAAAAACAACTACAAAAGACTAGAACCTACTGGTGTTTGGTGCTCAGGATACAGGTATGTGTGTGTGGGTTCCCAATATTGCTGTTTATACATCTTATTCTATCCTGTTCATGCAGTAAGGATAAAGTTTTCTCAGAGCCTTATTATACAAATAGCCTGACCAACACACATACACCTATGTTATGGTTGACATACTGGCCTAAAAAGTGTGCCTGCATATAGGACTGCAGCTATAGTTGACACCCTGGCCTAAATGTATGTCTGCCTAATAGGATTGCAGATGTAGTTGGCACACTAGCCTACATGTATGCCTGCATATAGGACTGCAGAGCCACCACCATCAAGCTGTGCACACACACATGAACATACATATAAAAAAAATTATAGGCATATAGGACTGCAGCACTACCAACACCAAGCTGTGCACACACACATGAACATACATATATATAGGCATATAGGACCGCAGCACTACCACCACCAAGAGATAGATAATATGAGACTTCCAAACCAATACATTCAATAAAGCCGCATCCGTCATTAATTTACGCTATTTTTAAATATCAAAATTCAGTTATCCCATTACACCCTCATTATTTCCGAATCAACCCTTTAATTTTAAAAAAATGATGAGCATGACGGATGCGACTCTATTGAATTTATTATTTTGGAAGTCTCATATTATCTATCTCTCCTAGCCATTTTAGTTCCACTTCAGAAATCATTCAAAGCAACGATTTTTTATCAGCTACCAACCCGCGATTATCATAAGCCAGACCCCCCACCTAACCTAAATTATTAATGCTGTCATTGACTTCTTTAAACAAAATTATTATATTACGTTTTAAAATGAACCAAGACGAATTACTTCTTCTAAGCGATATCTGTGCTGTAGAGAACAAAGACTTAGACTCTAAAAAACAAAGGCTTATCTCTGTACTTCGAAGACCAGTGCTAAACTATATTTTATAACACATCGTTTGCAACAAAAGATTTTCTTAGTCAAGCATGGAATTATTCCAGAAAATTAATTTCTATGTAAATAAAAAAATTGCAACTATAGCTGTCATGATTGTGGTTGCAGTTATTAACAGCATTAGCTATTAGTTGATCAAAGCTAATTCTTTTCAAAGTTAGTAAAAAGGAATCAGCAGAAGAAATAAGCGACACAATGAGGCATCTGATAAACTAGCTCAAGCTTCAACAAGATTCTAGAAAAGCAAAGAATTGAGAAACTTGGATTTTATAATGAAAAAACTAAAACTGAGGGTCAATTTGCACAGCAAACATTTTTTCAAATGTCGATGACGCAAAACAAAGAATACTCATCTTGTAACTGTGAAAGACATGTCTATTCCACAACCAAAACATAGTGACCTACTACCAACCAAGCCCAAACAAAGAAATGGAGAAATAATATTTGTTTTAGTAGGTAATGAACATTAGTATATATTTACAGGAGTTTATATTGCTAAAAAAAATGCAGACGCTAAACTATCAATAAATATATTATCTCCCTAACAATTGAGCTACTGGTAAGGGAATACTGGCATAGAAAAATTACATCTGCTGGTGGTGGAGATGGTCAACCAAAATTAAACAGTGGCTCAAAAAACAGGCAGCAATTTGGCCAAAGTATGGTCGTTCCTGCTCCCAAGAAAAAATAACAAGGCCTCATTTTGAAAACAACTATCCCTAATGGACACACACCAAATGGGATCCTCCTGTTTCATTCCAGCATATGACACAATAAAGAAAAAACCGATACACAAGTATGCATTAACTGTTGTTGATCATAGCTTCAAGGTATAAGGATGCCGAACCCATAACTGACAAAAAAGCAGTAACATGGCCACTGCTAAATCCAAATAATATATATCGAGGTCCTTTAAAATACCCTAGGCTTGTGCAGGTTGATGGGATGGGAGTGGAATTTAAAGGGGCTGTAATCATTATTTGGCAAAGCATGGAGTGCTTAGTGCGGTCGAGGCATACCAGCTTGCATAGATCACAGGCAATTGTTGAAAACTTTAACAAGTCAATTATATCGGAAGAGGACTTTTTAGCTATCATATTCTAATGAACTCATGCATACGCACGTAACACTGATTGGTTAAAAGATTACCTTCCTGTGATAAAAGCAATGATAATGATGGCACCATAAAACCTGTTGATTCTAATTAATTTCAAACAATACGTCAGAAATAAAAGCAATAACAACCTCCAGACACTATGCTTGTTCCAAAACAGGTGTAGCAAATTTTGTATCAAACCAAGGTGAATTCTGAAAATGACGTTAGACGTAGGGCAACTGATCCAGTTTGGTCTACATCTGTTCATCAATAAAAAAAAAAATAGTTCCTTCAGCTAATCAACAATACATTATCGGTAGGAGCCTGCTCACCAAAGAGGGCAATTGTCAGAGAAAGATTTACAGATTATTCCCACAATACTGTTACCCACTTTTAACAATTTCAATTCATCAATTATTAATCAAGCAGATTATCAGCTATTTCTTCAATAACTTGAGGCCCTGTAAAGACCTGGTGCATAACTTTTTTCCTTAGTGTGAAACACTCTTTTGTTCCTCCAACCTGCTAGAGACTTTTTATAGTTTGAATCATTTCAATATTAGTTTGTTTGATATTAGGTCTTTGTTAGGATAATCTAAGCATTAATCACCATCTAACACGAGCTTGTAATGTTTCATGAAGTAAGTCTGTTATTTTTTATTGCTGTTTTTTTTATTTTCCTTTGGCTTTTGACTAGACTTCCCTTCTGGTGCAGTATCGAATACCATTTTTTGATCTCAGCCGAACATACTCTATCTATAGGCACACCATTCAGTTCATCTTTTATACTACCAGCACATTGTTTGTTTGTGTGCTAAAACATTGGATTGTCTTGAAGGGTAGACAGAAGTGTCCCATACATTGTAGTTCTGTTTTCCATGTCTTCATAAAAGTCTTCAGTAAGTCACATCTATGATCATAAGATCATGTCATGTGTATAGCGACGCAGTTCAGGAATTTTGGTTTAAAGTAATCATAATAAGAATCACGCATTTACAGTTTTGATAACTCAAAGAATTGCCATAACCAATAAATACTGGCTTGTCCGATTTAACATCTTTTTTTTGAGTGACACTGCATACAATGATGGAAAGAAATACCTTTATACCCTGTGTACTGGGCTTAACCTGTAAGTTTAAATTGCCCCTGATTCAGTTTGTGACTATCTCACATCTTTCTTTTCTGTGATGAGGATTTTTCCATTGTCTTACCAAAACAACGCATTGTTCCAAAGCTTTAAAGAAGTCTTTGTCAAATGCATGCGTGTTACCTTCTCTCGCCAGACCGCAATGTTTGTGTTCTTCTTTATGTCAACCTCCTTGTCATGAAAGACTACTTTGTTTCAAATTGAATTCTCTACTCGATGCAATGCTTGCTTTAAGTACTAAAACGCCACTGTCTGATGTAAAACTGTAACAATCGATAGTGCAAACGTAATTGAATGTGTCATTTAATTTGTACAAGTTGTGTCTTCATTTTATCCGTTCCCCGTAAACTCAGTTTCTATCAACTGCTAATGATAATCATTATGGTAATCAGTAAAAGGTGGGATACTCCAAGTCCTACTTCAAAGATCCAAACCTTTTCATCATTTGACCTCGAATCCATAATATATTTTGAATAATTTTTTTTATGCCATACTGTGACAAATCAACAAACAAAAGTTTTTTAATGCAACAATTCACACATTGCAAATCCATAACAAATTATTAGCATCCAAGTATGTAATAAATGCATTGGCTTTGAGACGGGTCAGAAGTCGTCAAGATTTGTTTGTTGGCCTTGCCATAATAGTTTTGCTGCTAGACTACATACCTCCCCTCAATCCACGTTCCATCCAACTCATTTCAACCCATCGTTACATCTACAACAGGTACTAATAAATAACATTACTGGATTTCAAAAATGCATCCCATTGTCATTCCAGGAACTAGTTAATTTAACAGCACGGGTCAAGCTTGTAGTTGTAAGCAAACCCTTTTCACGCGGGTAACTTTCATAATAACGTCTGCTAGCAAAACTAGATGCTAGTCAGCCTCGTCAAGTAATATGGTTGCAGGATAGTTCCACCACCAATAGTCCCGTACACGCTAGTTTTTGTTGTTCCCACGCATACTAAGTGTGCGTGTTGGTAAATTGGACGCCTCACGAGTCAGGAGAATACCTTTGTAGCCAATTAAGTGGTAGAATAAAAATTCATCTCTTTTGGTGGCAGCTTGTT
>BTPG01000005.1:116571118-116583618 GCA_036245525.1 Semisulcospira habei
AGCAATACAACTAATTTTTTTGTAAGACTCGTCTACAGCCTGCATGATAATGTGTGAATCATATCCCTTCAGATTGTGAAAAAAGATTGGTAACTTATATGTCTTAGGATTTATTTTTAATAACAAGTTACATTTGTTATGAGCGGCACCTCTGTAACGACCAGTTATGTGATCATGATCGCAAACTTTATCACCATCAAGGACGTCTTCACAAATCCAACACATCACTGCTGCATCAAAATTCTGTTTGTCTTCTTCTGTCATCACCAAAGGCATCTGACAGTTTTCAAAATACCTTACTACCTGAATATACAGATGTCTCATTTCTGTTAAAAACTCAGCTGCTGCATTTTCACCCCTGTAGATAACAGGTTCTGAATGAAGACCGTCTGACCTAACAATAATGTATCCAAAAGAACACACCACTTGGTCACTCAATTTTATAGTCTTTGGTAATGACTCTGGAACAGGACCTTCATAAGGAACAACGAGTGATTCAAAATCAGCATATACTACAAACGGCAGCTTTTGCTGATTCCCATAGTTCTTAAAATACACTTGACTGCCAGGATCTGGATACTTAAGTACAGTTTGTATGTCATCAGCTGATCTGCAGTGTAAAACATGTTTGTCTGCTAATTTTATGGAGGAAAATCTTTGTAAACATTTTTTACAAACTTCCTGTTTGCCATTGTGTTTTGTTGTATGATCATGAATTAGACGTGACATATTTCTGATAATTGTGTAGTGGAAGTTATTGTTATCACCAATTAGCAACATGTCAACATGTTTATCTTCTGACTGACCATAGGTTGGGGCAATTGGGGACACTCTAATTGGCTGTAACTTATTTTCAGACTCATTATCCCACACATACACATTTACAGATATACCAGGATTTAGTTTTTCAAACAAGTCTATGTCCTCTATTTTAACAGGGAACTCAATGCCACTGAAGTTGAGTTCATTTACAAATTTGATATAGTTAGATACACGATCAGGTTTTGCTTTTACAAAATGAAGTTTAGCAAGCACACACCACATGAAACATAAATTATCATTGTTTTGAATATTGACTACAGCCTTTTTGTTTGCAACCTCTATTGGTAGTGGTATCCAAGATCTACCTAAAATAGGATGATATCTTGACTGCTTCAGTTGTAGTTCAAGTACAAGGCCTTCATGCCAGCCAGACCCTTGCATTTCTGCTCTGTCAATTGCTTCATGGAAGTCTGGTAACAATCTTTCTCTAAACACTTTCTCTAGTTCTCTTCTCGAATTAACTGTGTGCTGCCTTGTCGAGATATATGTTACAATAACTTCACCAACATCTCTGGCAAATTCTATTTTTGCAACAATCTGAATCTTTACACTATCAGAAAGAAGGTTATTTTGTATGACTAAAAAAGATCTTTCTATTGATTCATAGACATTGTAAATATTAGATATAGGTAAGTCAGTTGTGTGAAACACGTTTCTTAATCTTTGATGGTTGTCCATCTTTTTTATTTGTCCGACAAAAAAATAAATAGAAAATTATATAGTGTAAAATGGCACTTTATTGACAAAAACCTATATAATAGACAAAATTAATTACCAACAAATAAGCCACTTTCCTGGTATGTCTTCTGTTGTATCATGTTCAATCTTTTGCATGTGTAATATTGTTTTATTAACAGTAATAAATTTAACATTTTTATTTTCTTTTTTTATTTGATGGTGTATTTGTAAACACATAATCTTAAACCAGTCAGATTTAGCATCATAAACTAAAAAATCATTTGTCCTATTATTATAACATGGAAAAGTATTAGAATATCCAAGATAAAAACTATATGTCATGTACATCTTCATCGGTGATGGGAGTTCTGAAAAAGGGCGTCTAACTTGTGTTTTTAAGTCACTAATAAGCATAAAATCCCTGAAACTCGATGTAATATTCATGAATTTACCAATAGGCCAATTTTGATCCTCTTGTCCGTCCGTCATTTTTATAGACAAACCAAAAAGATAAATTAATTTACTAACCCATACCCTGTGGGCTGATCTGTCTTCAAAATGAGCTTTAGATGCTTAGTTGATTTCAGTTTATTTTTTACATCATCCCGTTCTTGCTTATTTGGAATGACATCGTTTTCTCTGAGACAGTCTTCGAAGCTGTCACGGTCCTTACAGTAAAACAAACAGATAAACTTTAACTGTTCTCGAAAATCTTTCAGTACAGCATTATATTTCTGAGTGAGAATCCAAACACTGATGTTTGCGTGTCTACCACTGAAGGCAAGTTCTGCTAAAGTATTTCTCTTTTTGACAATGTCTTTCTCTGCAGAGCAATCATCGACAATAAATAAAGTTGACTGTCCTTCAAATTGTTTGAAAAAATACAGCAGGTAGTCATTCAGTTTTTTCTCAGGGTCGACTAAATAGATATTACTGTCAGTCCAAATGAATAAACGGTTGTGATAAGCTTTGTTGTGTTTTATTGTTGGACAAAATATTACAATGTTTTCAAAGTGGTGTATGTATCTTGTTTGTAAGAGGTTAAGTACAAATTCAGTTTTACCACACCCTGTGGCACCACAAAACAATCCACAGTGTGGATCGAGTGTCATTAAGTTCATTTTAATACACAATATAATTTTAATATATGTGCCCACTCAGTCTGCTTTCTGCAATATTGAGTTGTGCGTCATAAATTAGATACAAATATATGTTTATGGCTGCAGCAGTTTCAACCTTTTTTTGTATCTGAATTGTTATTCCATCACTACCGTTCTCGACAGTTCGTCCTGACCCATGAAGATAGTCATCATCTGTACTACGAAGGTCTAACCACAGTGCATACTTGTTTGTCAGGTATTGACCAATCCTAACATCATACAGATGTAGATCTTTGCACGCAATGTTTGCAGGTTTATCTCTAATCCTTCCACCCGCAAAATACTTTGTGATCTCATCGTAGTGTTGATAAGGTAACATTCCTGAAGCGTACACTTGATTAGGACGGCCTTCGATTGTACAAGACAAATGTGTAATCTTAGGATTGTAGAATTTTTCTGAATCCCATTTGTATGGAGCCGCTGGTTCAACAAACAACATAAGAATACCTTTCAGTGACCTAGCAGGTGTGTTTAAGTTTATGTTCCACATCGGGTCACTCTTGTCTTTGGGTATTAAACTATGTCTAATCACCCTGTCATAATAAATTGGTAGTCTTGACTGATACTGATTTTGAATGAGTCTGGCTAGTTCAGTGTGTGTGACAATTTCATATTCCAAGGAAATGTTAGAGATCTTGTATGTTGCATCTGTGGCAGATGATTTAATAACTTTGGAGTAGTCATTGAAGGTTAGTTCAAAACTCAGACGGTCATTCAGTGCTCCTTGATAATAAGGCAGATGAGCTGTTAGGATTTCAAACTCAAGTGGAATGTAAAACCTGGTTCCATATGTTTCTGCTAATATAACTTCCTTTGGTACCCCAGTAGTTACCTTATCTGCTGCATTGATTCGAAGTTTACCAACATTATCTGGCTGTATGCCTTGATAAATACGATCCTCTCGTTCTTCTCTTGTGAGCCAAAGATCTTTGTAACAGTAGAACACATCTGCGTCGTCAAGACTAAACACTTCCTGTCCTTCAAGTTTTACTTTAATAGTTCTAACAATTGCTCTGCCAAGATTGTCAACTAGTGTTCTGTTTACATCTGCCTCTGATGATAGTTCAATATTAAATGCAAGGCGTGCAGTGCCAGGAACAATAACGTCACTGGGACCTAGGTTTGGAAACTTGACTGTAAGTGTTTGATTCTGGTCTATGGTACTAGGATTGTTTGTGATGACTATTGTTTGTCGAATGCCCTTAACACCCAGGGGCTCACGTAGTTTTCTGTATGGGTCTAACTTTGAACCGTAAGACTGTGTCATTTTTATTATGCACAATAAAAAAATAATAAATTAATAAAACAATGGCAGCGGGAGGATTTAATCATGAAGAGTAAAATGTCTCTGATAATAGTGTAACAGATATGTCGAGTAATACTTCTTTTTTACAACAAGAACTTTTACAAAGTAAAGTTAACTCGTTTTATGATAGTGTTAATGAGCGTCCATATCAAATAGATCCTAATCAGTTTGAATATGAAAAAGGACATTTATATTTAAAAACTATTGACAAAGGAAAAATACAATTGACTAACAAAAAAGACCCTACTAAGTTTAGAGCTTTAGGTACAATCAAAAAAGAAGGTGGTGTTGGTGCCTTGCGTCAACTTGGTGTTGGTGATAAAAGGTTGCCACCTCGAGTTGTTAGTGCTCTTCATGATGCGCAAACAAGGTTGCCAACAGGACAAGAAATTGATGTGGCACCAGTAACAAGCCTACCAGAAATAGCAAACACAGTAATACAAGAAACATCATTTACAGAAGGACAAATAAATGAGGAATTAAAAACAATTGGTGACTCTCCTTTGACAAAGAGGGAGTTAGCTGCGTTGGATAAAACACTGCAGACAATAAGAGGTGAGCTTTTGAATAATGTAGCTAAACTGGGTGAACTTGATAATCATATTGAAAAAGAAAAAGAGAAACTGGCTACTGCAGACAATGGGAATTATGACATTGAAATAAAAGAAAGAATACAACACAGATTAAAAGATTTGTATACAGAAAGATCAGCGCGACTAGAAGTGATTGAAAATGGAAAAGAAAAACTGAAAACACAGGTCAACAGAATTAGAGAAACTATTCAGAAAATACTTAATGAGGATACAACTTTGACTGAGAGATTAAAAACACTTTTCAGAGAGCAGGGTATCACTATTGCAAGTTTAATTACTGCTCTTGGATTTATTATTAGTACTGTAGTGTTAGCTGTAACAGGTGGTGGTGGTAGTAGTCCAGCACCTCCAGCTCCTCCAACTCCATCAGACCCAAAAGATTTACAGACTTGGGTAAGAAAACAGTTGTCTCACATATCAGACTTGCTTAAAAAATTAGCTGTAAAAGCAGCAGATGCTTTACCAGGTATTATAGGTAGTGTTGTCAGTTGGCTTATTAGTACTACAGCAAAGGTAGTAGGGTTTATGGCAGAGCATGTATGGATATTTTTGGTAACAGTAGGAGGGTTAATTATAGGATACTTAATGAAACAGGTAAAGAAGTAATATTCCTAATCCAGTAAGGCCTATTACCAATGCAGTTCTCTCTGACTCATGTGTGTTTTCTTGGCCTGTTACTGACTGTACTGGTGCTGGTTCAGGTGTCTGTGCCGATGCTTGGGCTGTTATTGACATTACTGGTTTTACTATCTGTTCAGGTGGTGGTGTTGATATTTGTGTTACTGGTGGTGTTACTGGTTGTATGTGAGAGGTTGTTGGACTCAAGTTTACAGATTGATTAAGTCCTAATTTCTGATTACTCCCTGCAACAACTATTTCATTATTATAATTTGTTATTACTCCAATTTGTAGTTGAAGATCAGAAGGCAACATGTATAACCCAATGCCTACTACAAAGTCAACTTTTGATCTGGCATATCTGAGAACGTTTTGGTAACGTTGTATGCTAGATGGAAGATCAACAACTGAGTTAATAGAATCTTCTAAATTTGCTAAAAACTGTTTTTGTGCTTCAAATTTACCACTTCCATTCAAAATGTTTGATTTTGTTAGTGATTGTGCTCCTAGTAAACACCAGACATATGTTCTGATAGACTCATTGACGCGCTCGACTCCTGCTTGAGTAAACCCGTCAGATTTATCTAAAATAAATGTGGTCCACGCATTAGTCTGCTTCTGCTCTATTGATCCTAACCAGACTTGTGATTTTGATGAGAATGAAGTGTAACCAGGGTAGTAATCTTGTGGGTATTGTCTGTGACTCATAGCATAATACAATGTTCCCATACCATTGTGATCATCAAGTTTTTGTGTAAAGTCATACTTTGTACTGATGTTAAATTCATTACAGATCCGTTCAAATGCTTTCAAATCCATGGGATTGTTAAACTGATTAAAACTGGATTCAGTTGGTAATGGTGTATGCAGTTCTGACAGTATTCTTCTAAGCTGGTAATAAACATGGAAATGATACACAGACTTAATCAGTTTGTTTGAGTGATTCAAATGGTCTGTAAATGAAACACCACAGCCTGTAGTAGAACACAGTATGGCAAAGTTAAGTTGGTTTTGAAACATCTGTAGTGGGCTTGAAGACCACTTTCTTGCAGTTGAGTCATCTGTTATTGGAGGGTTTAGGTAATGATCAAAAGGGTTGGGTACTTTGACTTGAAATAAATCTTGTTCAGACACAGCTATATCAAGCTGATTTAACTGAATTATTTTCTGTTCATAAGTAGGTGCAACATTATATTTGGCATTCACATTGAATTGAAATGCGTTTGTAGTGGTAATGGTTGGTGATTTAAATTCCATCCTTTTTTTTTTATGTGATAATAAAAATGTTTATAACCTTAACAAATATTGACACAAGCAAACCAATGTGGCTAACTAATGGGATTGATAATCGTGATGGTAGCAAGGCTGTGGCTATCCATGAAATGTTTTATACAGTAAAGTGGTTTAATGTAACGGATAATACAAGTTTTTATATAAGTTATCTTAATGCTGGTAATAGTGGCTTGGACACTAATACACACTTTATACCATCTGGGTATTATGACTTTTGTACTTTAGCTACATGGTTTCAAAATAATTTAAAAATTAAAGCAACTTTAAATCAGGCTAACTTGTTTGTTGAATTAGAAATTCCTACAGGCACTATACCTTTATTTTCAACTGAACTTGCATATTTACTTGGTTTAATAGACATAAATACAATGCCTGTAAATTGGGTAATGGGTTTTACAGATAATGGTACTAGTGGATGGTATTATACACCAGATGTAACTAAAATAACTGGAACATATCCTGTTCATTTGTCAGTACACACATTTCTAAATGTTCATTTGAAAGAACTAAACACGACTGAAAATGTACACAATGGAAAACCATCAACTTTGTTGAGATGCTTACCAACTGGAACTGCACCCTATTGTGAAATTGTGGTTGTTAGATTTCCTAATTTACAGTTTAAGAAATTAGGTTCTAGTTTCTTTGAGTCACTGAGTATATCTGTAACTAATCAGAATGGTAAACCAGTTGTGATGCATGATTTTAGTGTTGTGTTAGAAATTAAATAATTTTATTTTTGTTTATAAAAAAATGAGTGGTCTTGGTCCAAAGCCTAGAATCATACCAGTTGCATGTCCAGTAACAGAGTTGAAAGATTTGGCAGACATACAGGATTTTGAGAAGGAAGGGGAAATTGGAGAAATATATGGTTTTGAACTTGATTCCTATGGCATGTACAAGAGGAAAGTAATTGTTGACATGAAAGATGGTGAAAAACAGATTCCTAAACTTGGTCAGCTTCGTGATGTTACTGTACCTACTCCACCTGTAAATAATGCGCCTTACAACTTAATACATGTGGGAAATAAGTGGGTTGTTTCACCTGTACCGGCACCACCACCCACAATTGACTGGGACATAAAGATTGAATTTATTAGTCCTTATGTATACACTGATGATGAAGGCGCCTTAGTGTTTAGGAAGGTTGTTAATTCTGGGCCGCTTATTGTAAGCCTTGTTCCAAGTTTTGCCCTAGACAACAATAGCAGAGAAAAACTGAAAGTTGAAAATTATGAGAGACGGAGATATCTTCTTACAACTAGAAAGGGTAGATCAGATACTTCTGTTGTGTTTATGCCAGCAAGCTTAGTCGTGGCTAGAGAAGCGACAATAGTATTTGAAATTATCATGAAATCTGTTGCTACTGCTAAAGAGGCTCAAATTGCACAAGGAATTAAACTTACATGGAATGAAGCAGTAACAGAATCATCAAAGGTCTTTATTGCTATTACAAAAAATAATGATGTTATTAATGTTTCGAGCAGTGTTCCAGCTGTCAAGGTGGTGGTTGACAAAACAACTTTTGTTCATCTAACTTACATAAACCTTGAACACATTGATCTTGTTGCATTTTATTATGCCAGCAAATTGTATACTTTTGAAGAGTTGCAAAATGTAATTGCTGATTAAAAAAATATTTGTCATAAAAAATGGTGAACTTGTATCCACAAATACCACCTGAGCCTATTGAGCGTGATAAAACATTAAAGGCAGATTCATTCCGTTTAATAAATATTACAGAAGCGTTGAAGTATTTGGAAGGAGAACAAGCAAAATACTCGAGGTGTAAACGCCGTTACAATACGGTTTTCAATTCTGTACACAACACATCAATGGCCATGGGGGTGGTTTCGGCCGGATTATCTGTAGGAGGTATAACTCTTTTTGCAACGGGGGTGGGAAGTGTCGTAGGAATTGCTGTTGAAGGTATTGGTCTTGTCACAAGTCTAGCATGCTTTGGTATGGAAGCTATTAACAAAAGATTTTATATGAAGTTGCAGAAGCATGAAGCATTAAGTACGCTCGCAGCAGCTAAGCTGACGAGTATGAAACTTATTATTAGTAAGGCTTTGGAAAATAATGAAATTGACGATAACGAATTTAAGAGAGTCCAGGATGATTTAGCAAATTACAAGCAACAGAAGTCTGAAATACAGAATAAGATGCGTAGTCAACCCGCGAATGTTGAAGAGCTAAAGAAATCTTTTTTAGAGGAAGGAAATAAAATAGGCGTAGAAGAAACTATGAAAAAAGTTTACGGACTGTTAGGCAAGTAAAGATCAGTTTTGGTAATCATTCATTAATTCTGAAATACTCTTCACAAAGAGATGTCATGCCTTTTATGCCTGCTCATTTGACGCCATCAGCCCCACCACCTGACTATTACTAAAAAAAAAAAGTTTTCTTGTTGTCCTTGTAACTTGGGAAATCTGTCCGAGTATCTTGTTGACTTGCATCAAGAACTTACAAGATCTTATGTTAAGACACTTATAAGAACTTGTTTTAAGTCGCTTATAATTACTTACGCCAACTAACTTCAAAGGTACTTACAAAGTTACTTGCTGGTTTATAAATTACCTTATTAAGTACTTGTAATTTACTTAAAAACATCTAGACAGTAACATAGACAGTAACTTGATAAACAACATGGGAGAGAATTTGCTCTGTTCAGTATCAGCATAAGAAATAATAACAGATTATTTCCCTTGTTCAGTAAAAGGGAAGGAATCACCACCTGTTCAGTAACAAAATTTTAGATTACTTCCCTTTGTTGAATATAAGTTTATACAAGGGAAGTAATATTGAGAAAATTTTGGTAAGACAAAAAGTTACTTCCCTTGCTTTATTAAATTATGTTTTAATTTTTGACTAAAATATATATATTTTTTCATAAAAAATAAAAGGTAAGATGTGTCAATAATTATGATAGATAATAGTATAAAGATGTTATTATTTGATTTTTGTTTAAAAATGTGTGATTATTGTTGTCTTTTAATACAAATATAATTTTTTTGGTATTACTTTTTTGCTTCACCAACTTATTTTAGGAGAATGTAGGGTTATATAAATGAAAATGTTTCTATTCATTGTGGGTCCGTGAGTGGTCCAGTGGCCTAGGAAACAAACAAGGGAGTTATTTGTGCACAAAAACCCGGGTTGTAACTCCCTTGCTTGTTCCAAACACCTCTGGGACATCTCCACACTTTCGTTTCGGGCAGCCGAGTTGAGGAGTCGGTAGATTGCCGTCTGGGGTGGGCGGAACAAACCAAAACCTAGGCCACACCAAAAGCTCTCACAGGGAAGGCGAATTGTGCACTTGAACCTGGGTTATAGCTGACTCTGTGAGAGCAACTGGAAAAAGACCAGGAGCGGACTTTTACCATTTTTTGGTTCCAGTGCCATTGACCTCGTGACCTCTGACCTTGACCCATGACCTTTTGACTTGCCTGAGACAATTACATACAAAAAGCCGCTGTTTTTTCAAGTCAATGACAGCATTAATAATTTAGGTGTGGTGGGGTATCTGGCTTATGATAATCGCGGGTTGGTAGCTGATCAAAAATCGTTGCTTTGAATGATTTCTGGAGTGGAACTAAAATGGCTAGGAGAGATAGATAATATGAGACTTCCAAAATAATAAATTCAATAGAGTCGCATCCATCATGCTCATCATTTTTTTAAAATTAAAGGGTTGATTCGGAAATAATGAGGGTGTAATGGGATAACTGAATTTTGATATTTAAAAATAGCGTAAATTAATGACGGATGCGGCTTTATTGAATGTATTGGTTTGGAAGTCTCATATTATCTATCTCTCCACCAAGCTGTGCACACATACATGGACATGCATATATAGGCATATAGGACTGCAGCACCACCATCAACAAGCTATGCACAAACACATGATCATATAATAAATGTGCACATCAACAGCTACACCACACAGAAGCAGTTTGTCAAAAAGTGTTTACATGCATAACATACAAATCCACGCGCATGTGAATTTGCATAATCTATGTCAAAAACAGATAAACAAAATAAATATTTAATATTTAATATATTAAGTAGATATTTAAAATAACTAAGCAGACAAAAAACACCCCAAAAAACAAATACATGGACACGCATCGAATCCAAGGGTTGGTGCCTCCCACACATGAATATGTGCACACTATTGCTGTTAGCATGCATCGTGAGCTGGCTTATACAATAATCACGTATAGTGTTTTATCACTTCAATTAATTCATGTACCCCATAGCAGCATTTTCCAGACGGAGCCAACGTCTTGAGACCAAGCACCCGCCGCTGGAGATGGATCAACACAAGGGCAGTGTCAGGCTAGCCTGGCACTTTCAGGCGCCAAGGTAGTCTGGAACTCCTCCTGAACAAATCATGGTCCATCCATCTCCTGTTGCAGGCGGTTGGGGCGAGATGGGTTTGCTGTATGCAACCTGGTTTCGAAAGAACCTGTCTGACCCCAGTAGAAGGCCAACTGACTGCAAATGTTTTTATATAATAATGCATAGCATTTATATGGCGCATTTCTCATATTTATAATATAACTCAATACGCAGAATGTAGCCGCGAACTGAACCCAACAAGCACGCTCACGTGAATCACACGCATTCACTCACACACTGTACGTAAACACAGAACATTCACGTGGTGCTAAGGGCAAGCTCAAGCGAGCTACACGGTATTTGGAAATCGTTTTGTATTTGAAATTTTATTAAGTTGGCTGAAACTGATACCAAAGTGGAGGAGGAGGAAGAGCCGGAGTACCCGGAGAAAGAACCCCCGACGGTCCGCCCGAATTAACGGTGACACTTACTAGAGGAGAAAAATCCGACGCCGGAACCCGGAATCGAACCTCGCACCTTTAGCATTGGTGGCAGGCGCCTTAACCACTGCGCCACGGACCGCCCCCATATATATATATATATTCAAATGGCAGCAAGAACATTAGTAAAACAAAAAAATACCTTGCTTCCAGACATATAGTTTGTGGCCCATAGTAATCCGAAGGGCATCTTTCATCACATCACAACATAAGCGCATCCCGTTAGGCAATAGCGCATGCGCGTGCCCAGGGGGGGAAAAAAACTGATTTCCTGGGTGAAATGGTTTGAGGGGTCGTCTCAAAAAACTTGTAATACAGGCGCGGCATGTCAACAGCTAGAACTGAATCGCGACTTATGTTACAAACAATATACAAGTGTGCCTGCGGATAATAGTGCACACAGGCGCCCGCATGCGTAACGCACCTCACTCTAAGTGTGGAGCGGAAGCGAGAATAGGAGAAATCAATTTCAGTGAGAAGTAAATTCAGCTCTCCTCTTCTCAGCCCCAACCCCGCTATTTTCACGTAAGAACCTGTAAGAATCACTTATTATCAAAAAGTTATATGCAGAAAAGGCAGCATGTTTAGTTCGCACCGTCAGCAGCTTAAACGCCTGTTGTCTTTGCCTTGATACACCTCCCTACCTCACTGCAACATCGGTTCGTTGACGCCAACAGCCGCTTCTCCCTCCAGGTTTCTGCTGCCAATTGTACAGTGATTCCGGGTTTGGGTCGAGTCGCCAGCCTTGTTACCCTCCTGGGGGGAGTCGGGGCCGCTGACTTCTACACTCCCCTGGGTGGTGGCGATGCCGTTATTGCCACTACTCTCAGCTAGAGCCTGCAACCGGTTTTGTATGCCGCTGACAATCTCACCCTGCTGAGAAGCAGAGGATGCAGAAGGCGAACGTACTGTATCCCCAGTGGCGGTTGTAGAATGCAAGGGGCGGGGTAGGCTCCAGGGGTTGTGATGCGCTGCGGTCTGTGGGGTGGAGTGGTCTTTGGGGCTGGGGGGCCGCACTTTCGGGACGTCATTCCACTCTCTCCTGGCGCCAGGCCGATCCAGCTGTCGTCGTTGTTGTTGCTGAGGTCGTGAGGGAAGATTCAGGCAGGAGTTACCGACCAGCTTTTAATGGGTGAAAATTGCTAGGGGCATAACACAAACGGTTATGTGGGATGTCCCGCCGTGC
>BTPG01000005.1:116588618-116918618 GCA_036245525.1 Semisulcospira habei
TTACGCTGTTTCTCTCACAATGTACACCCTATACGGGCCACGTACCTACGATAACTGTGTGTCTCTACAACTGACAAATGCAAGACAATGTATGAACGTGCTTTCCTAGCGCCCTCTTTATATATACTACCAATTTCCAGAATCATCTACAAAAATCATACAACGCAACCAATCAGAACGAAACACGCAACCGAAACTCATTAAAATAATCTTTCTAGAAAAACTACAATCGGCTACACAAATTTGGCTGCTCACTTCAGCTCCAAATCCTTAGTAAAATGACATCTCATAAAAGTATGGAAGACAGTTCACAAACTAGTGGGAAAATTCGAGAACATTCACGATCCTTCATAACACACAACAAAACGGCTGACGGCTTCACGCGCACAGTAAACAACTTGTTGCGAAGTGTCGCTAATTTACCGACGTCACACATACGAGGTCACTAGACAGTGCGACCTTTCTAGATCGTTCTGGACGAAATTAGCGTATCATCATAACGAAATGAATTTCGCTCTGCGCGACCGAAAGAAAATATTACTTAAAAAGGTACATGAATAACCATGATAGCTTAAATAAATATCGGATCGTTTCCTACGATTAACACATGCATGCTCTCACAGGACAACACAACCACAGTAACACAAGCACAATTTCTAAGAAATGACTTTTTAAAATAACAAACTTTAGGCTATAACAACATGAAAAATTAGGTCCTTAGGCGATTTGTTATACCCGCAGTTTACTGTAATATGCCCAACACAAAATGCAACACAATGCATTTCATTACCTGAGCATACAATTTGATGCGGAGAATGACACGGACGAAAGTATTATTGAAAATCTTCATAATATTCATATTCTAGAAACCACGGCTCAGTTTAACCTCCTTGTGCTTGCAGCCAAAGGTCACTTCTGAAAGTGTTGGGGGCGCGGAGTTATACAGGGGTAAAGGTGGGGTCGACATTGGTGGCTGTGCTCTGTACACAAGGCCCCGACAAAGACATTTCGACCCTAACCCCACCTTGATCCCTCCAAAACAAAGTGGTCTTTTCATTTTATACGTTTTGGATATTTAGAGTATTTTCAAATGTGAAAACAGTAATTCTGAAAACAGAGAGAGGGGAGAGACAAAAGTGTAGCGGAAGGACATTTTATGCTGTCGGTGTTGGGGGTAAATTTTGCGGCACTAGTCGGAATGTAATAAACAAACAAAAGACAAAATAACACTCAGGCATATGTCGTATTAAAGTAAACTCCATTGTACATGCAGCATGCACGAGAGGGTTGATGGGTGTGATACATAAATCAGAAGAAGAGGGGCATAAGTCACCTGAGCTAGCTGTTGAGTAGAAAGCCCCAGATCGTAGTACACGAGTTTGTATGAAAGTTGAGTGTAGTTTTTCAGGAACGGAAATACGTCCTCATACAGTGACCTCAACAGTCCTTGAATCTCGTCGTAGTGATTGGCTGAAGCCGCTGTGATAAATATCAGATTGACACGTGGCCTTGTATGGTTAGCTAAGCTGCTGATCAATCGCCACTGCTCTTGCGTCACCGGGTATTGCGACTGGATAATTTTGCGCAGGCGCTGTTCTGGCGGTAGGAACTTGGCGGTACAGTTGGCGTCTCGACACGGGCTGCCTGAAAAATGTGTGCTGGTTTGTGAGTTTGGACCTCCCAACTGGTTCAGAGAAACCATTTCGGTTGTATACAACCTCTGAATTTGCACTTCTACACCAGTCACCAGACGCCAATGTCACTTCAGGCCCAGACATATCAAAAGCAGGTCATGGGGGAATTGTCATGTAAGCCTGTCACAAAAAGTCGTTTGTACCAAAAGTAACAACCAACAGAAATGTCCACTGAAGTGACAACCAACAGAGATGTCTTTAAAATAGGCTTGTTTTAGGCACTGGTTAGTTTTGATGTATCTGGCATGTGGGCATGTGAAATTAATTAATGTGAATGCAGAAACAGATGCTATCCAGCAGCGAATAATTAAATGTGGCCCTTTTTGAAAATGTTGGTTGGCGGTTTCGGTAGACATATCGTGATAAATATGATCACATTGTCACTTTTTAAAAATTGTTCTCTTTCAAAAGAAAATAATTGTATAACCTGTTCTCACAGGTGGAAGTATGAAGCGTATTTATTCCCTTTGAAATTAAGTTTTCCGGCTGTAACAACCAGTGTTGGTTGTTACTGTGGACATACTCAGTCAATTTAAAGCACACAAACACCTGAGCTGTGATTACCACATTTTACCCAAAAAACGTTCTTCCGTCATCTGCATTTCTGTTATCTCATCTAAGGACAATGTCTAATATCACCAATGTGTGAAAAGACATTAAATAAATTCCTGATCCTGATCTAAGGACAATGACTGAAGAAATTTTTCCCTGTCACACAGTAGAGAAAAATGTTTGTTGTCACACTGGACATACTGTTGGACATACACATAAAAATCATCTATAGATTAGTCCATTTTTGTGAAAAGAAAACTCTGTGAGAAATATAAGTGTTCCAACAACAATGTCTTCTTAGCGAAATCACAAAAAGAACAAATTTTCTGTTGTAGTGCGGTTTTCTTGACTAAAAGTCGGTTGTTACGCGCACGGCGTTTTGTCACAGGCTCATGTGCATGGAGACCCTGTTTTTGTTTCCAAACATGTTAAGTCATTCGAGACGTGCGGCATCCGGATACGCGGCTTTTAGCCGCGTATCCGGATGCGGCAGGTTTCGAATGTGTTAAAGTATAAAGCCGTAACACACTACGGCAGCATGTGGATTGACCTTTCATAGGTGGTGTCAGAATATATTGATTCACTACCCTAGAACTATCAAAGTCGATCTGTCTCTTGAACTGCGACGTAGACCTCAGATATATATCTTTGAAATTTGATAATTTCGTCCACAGGGCCTGAGTGGAGCGGGTGTCGTGGAGACTTCATGTCTTTTTCTATACATAAGCAGAGTCTAAACGGCGGAGTAAACGAAATCCAGTTTCGTGAATTTAGGAGTGCAGGCCTACGCGAGCGAGTAATCAATCCCTTTTTGTCAGAGAGGTGTATCAAAACATTGTCCCAAAATAGAAGTTATTGTGGGAAAAAAAAAAAAAAAAAAAAAAAAAAAACACGTTGTTAGAGTAAATAGCAATAAGCACTTTGTTTTTACTCCTACCTCACACCACCTAACTCCTTAACCCATTGAGCCCCGACACACCACAGCAAGATATGGCTCGAACATCATAGTTCAAGGGTGGTGGCAGAAAAGCTTGGCACCTATAGGCGCCAAGCTATTCTGCCACCACCCTTGAACCATCATGGTCGATTTGTCGCCAGAATTGTAATGCAGTCCTCAGGGGATAACTCCGAAATGTGGGTATTTCGTACCTCGGGCACAGTGAGTTAACGCACACCGTACCATGTGACCTCGCTACAAAAACCCTTGTAGCGATTAACGGCGGACTTTTTGTAGCCCTTCTTGTGGCGCGTCTTGGATACCAGTTTTGTTCTACAAAAGAGCACCAAAACGTTCTAAAGTACGAAGTTTGTTCCAAACAATAAGCACACTGCTGGAGTCAGTTGCAACGATATTGCGTATCAGACCACAAAAGAAAGAACCTTTTCGGAATCGAAAGCATATCGGCGTCCTATGCAACTATTTTATTGAAGAATTCTTACGTTTTTGTGGCAGACACTCGCCTCTACCACTGCATCGCTCTGGCAATTTGTAGACACTCTTGCTTTTCGTGCATACGGCAACGTCATGAAAGATCTTTGATGTGCAATATACATCACAGATTTTTTGTGATTGCCATACATCGGCACATTAATGACATCAATCATGTCTAGTGCGTGTTAAGTCAGAAGATTTTTTCCTGATGGAGGAAGTCATTATTCGCTGACCTTTCATCGGCTTGACTTTTAATACAAAAATAGCGGCGAAATTAAAACAAATAATTATGTTATTGGTAGCAGTGGTTTGCTACACGGACCATTGTAGGCCTTCGGGAGGTAAAAGTAACCATTGTACCTCTCAAGCCTTTGGTCTTCGGGGTACAATTGTTACCTTGACCTCCCTCATGTCTAACAGGGTCCGTGTAGCAAACCCCATGCTAATAATAACACAAAATGGCATATTGTGCTCTTAGATATATACTATTATCACCTAAAGATTTACACAGAAAGCACTACCGTCGTGAGATGATCTTTACTCATTCAGCTCCGACACATCACAGCAAGACTCATGGGATCGAGCATGATAAATCAAGGGTGGTGCCAGATTAGCTTGGCACCACCCTTAAACTATCATGCTCGATCTGTCTCTAGAATTGTTATACAGTCCCTCAGAGGGCAAATTCCAAATTCGGGGATTTCTGTCCTGGAGCAGAATGTGTTAACAGCTTGAAAGTCCAACAATATCTGATGACAACAGAGAATCTCCTGCAATTTTTAACTCTTCCGCAGCCATCAGACACAAATGGTTTCCTGAAAGTATGGCAAACTGATTCATCGCAAAGAACCCCGCCCATCCGAGGACATGAACAGGGTAGCAAGACAAAACGAACCTCGTGAACCCCCATCTCTATATTTGTTTTGGTTTTGGTTTTTTGGGGGGCAGTTGTTCGCATACACTTTTGTTCACACGGCAGTGTCAATGAAGGGTTTAACTGATTCTAAACTTGACTTACCTTCATGTTGCCAGTCGTTCGGACATGATGTATTTCGTAGATGCTCTATTTTGACATGGAGACCTACAAATTAAAAAGAAGAAGAAGAAACAACAGTTAGTACATAAGGGGATGGGGCCTGTTTAGTCACACCCACTGTTTCATGGTACTTTGAGTGGTCGCTTTCTGTAGGTGTACTTAATCCTTTAGGTGTCGGTAGCGATTTTGGTCGAGATGATTCCTGTGGGAATCACCTCGACCAAAATCGCTGCCGACACCCGAAGACGTAACGCCCTTTTGCATGCAGCCAACGGTAATGCACATAGTACGTGTGGATGCATGCACCCGAATAGTTATACTTTATGTACAACTTACTGTTCAGTCTCTTTAAGTAGAGTTGCATCAGCTTGTCAGGGATAGCATCTTGACTAGTTACAAGAGAAACGTTCTGGCGAGAGCGGGTTGTAAATGTAGGCTGGCTGCTTTCCGTAGAAAACACAACAGCTGTCACCGCACTTCCTTGAAGTGTGATTCTTGCCTTGTCCCCTGCAGAAATTAATCACCATGCATACCAACGGTTTGACACCAATAAGTATAATTAAGCATCGCTGTAAAGCCGTGAGTTCAAAAGACACAGACCAGCACACACTTGAAAATCTCAGCTCAAAATCGAAAATCGCCTCCCCCGCCCGGTGTTTGAATTTGTGGAAGCTGAAGTAACAGGTCAGGCACGCTCTCCCAACCCACCCCCTATGGCAAATATTTTCCTACGCCACCGAAAGTGTATATACGTCATAATAGTGTTTCTCAAAACAGCTTTAATAAAGCGTTACTGGCATAGTGTGAAGAAAATCTACAGGTTCATATGGAGGTAATCAACATTCTGCTTATGTGGTTACACTGTCAGGGTGTTTCATCTTGCTCGTACATACCGGCACAGATGTTGATAATATGACAGAGGAAAGAATCACCATAGGCAAGCAGCAACCACAACCCCATCACGGACACTAGCGAAACTGCCCAGCATCTGAACCTTGTCAATCTGTGAAGTACAAATATCCTTCGCACACACAGACTGACACACACACACACACACACACACACACACACACACACACACACACACACACACACACACACACACACACACGGGTTAATGTTAATTATCCAGGTGTGAAGGAGCGTACACTTTTGTTATATTTGTCATTTTCAGATTTTAGACTTCAGATGCTCCGCGCATCGGATCTGTGGTCGGGAGAAAAACCAGACATAATTATATACAGTATGAGTGACACACAAAAACAGTCCGCAATGTGTTTAGATGCAAGTAAATCTACCTAAGGCAATCGGGGCTCACTTTGACTGACTTTGTTTAAGATGTAAATTCAGTAATATAACGTGTATCTCAACTTTATGGCCAATGTTTGTTTTCCCTCTGAAGTACAGAACAAAGACATAAAACTGTCTCCAAATGTCGGCTACAAGAACATTCCCCGTGTAATATACCGTCATAAATTTCCCGTGTCTCACATGCTGTTTGTCTAAGGCTAAGCCATGATCTCCTAGTGCCCTGCTCTACCGTTATTCTAGCATGGAAGTAGAATGTTCACATTCTCAAACTGTTTGCTCCCCACCCGGGGCTGCCCTGGGGGACTTTATTGGGGTTAACTACTTTTTAGTTCCCAGGGTCACCCTGGTCAGCCCGACAGGGTGGGTTTTCCCCTCTATTCTGGGGCATGTGTTGCTGCCGGTCTACCCTTGGTCCGTTCACCTGTATTTTCCTTTTTTAAACTCTCCCTACTGACTGCGCTGACTGTAGCTCTTGATGTTGGATGTGTTGCTAAATGGTCTTAGGTTTATTTAGCGTATTAGACCGGCTGGCGACATATTCAATATTCTGTTTAGTTGTTTTTTTCACAAGCAGTGCAGGCATGTCCTGAGAAAGTCATTTGTTGCTGTTGGGACGTTAAGCAATGTACAATCAATCAAACAATCAAACTGTTTGAATCATAATCACCGAGAGCACGGGAGTCGCTCGGTCGAGTCTGTCTAGAGAAATGATAGTATACGAACACTCCACTTCTCAAGCAGACAAACCAGGTGCCGGTTGTACAGTACATGCAGTTACGCCAGTAGCGGCCGCCCAAAGTCAGCTAAAAATCTGAAGTTACATAATCAAACTGCGGTTTCACCGACGCATTTTACACTAACAATTAAATTAGCGTGGAAACGTTAGAGTTCTTCCGAGCAGCAAAAATAACAGTTAGACAGGGTATCTCTCTCTCTCTCTCTCTCTCTCTCTCTCTCTCTCTCTCTCTCTTGGCTTGACTTCGCGAACGAAGATTTTATAGGAGTTGCCCACGACGTCTGCAGGCTTGTTCGTGGCTGCGGAGGCCAATCCGAGACAGGCAGGTTCGACCGCAGTGGCTGCAGGGGAAGGTATGGCCAGGGTTCTGAGCTGCGGCATCTCTGTTTTTTTCTCCTGAGCCGCTTGTCCTTAAGGCTAGCTCTGTGAGAGTCATCAAAGGAGACAGCTGCCTTGTAAATGGTGGAGCGCCAGGTGTCACGGTCCGCAGCAAGCGAAGACCACTGGTGGTGGTCGATTTGGCAGGCACTAAGTGACTTCTTGAGACAGTCTTTGTATCTCTTCTTTGGTGCCCCTCTGTCACGGTGTCCAGTAGCAAGCTCGCCGAACAGGGTGATCTTTGGTAGGCGATGATCCTCCATCCTGGAGACATGCCCCGCCCAGCGGAGCTGTGTCAGCAGCAGCAAAGCCTCGATGCTCACAGTTTCAGCCTGTTCAAGGACCTCGACGTTGGTGACATAGTCACTCCAGTGAATGCCCAGGATGGTACGCAGGCAGCGCTGGTGGAAGCGTTCGAGGAGTCGTAGTTGGCTGCGGTAGAGGGCCCAGGACTCGGAACCATACAGCAGGGTGGTGAGGACCACAGCTCTGTACACGCTGATCTTGGTGCCTGTTTTCAGCTGTTGATTGTGCCACACCCGCTTGAAAAGTCGCCCGAAAGCGCTGTTCGCTTTTGCCAGCCTGCTGTCAAGCTCCTTGTCCAACTTGGCGTCCGACGTGATAATGCAGACAAGGTAAGTAAACTGGTGCACTGACTTTAGTTCAGACTCGCCAATGGTGATGTGAGGAGGGCGATACACTGTCTTGGGTGCCGGCTGATGGAGGACCTCTGTCTTTTTCAGACTGACCTCGAGTCCAAAGAGCTGGGCAGCATCTGCGAAGCAAGACGTGATGCGCTGCAGGGCTCTCTCTGTGTGTGCAACGAGGGCAGCATCATCAGCAAAAAGCAGCTCACGAATCAGTTGGTCTAGGGTTTTTGTGTGGGCCTGCAGTCGTCTGAGGTTGAACAGGCTGCCATCGAGACGATACCTGATGTACACTGCATCGTCATCATCGAGGTCCACTGTGGCCTGCTTCAACATCATGCTAAAAAAGATGGTGAAGAGGGTCGGTGCCAGCATGCAGCCCTGCTTTACGCCGTTGAGAATAGGGAATGGTTCTGAGAGGTCATTGTTGAGTCTGACCTGGCCTTGCTGGTCCTCGTGTAGCTGGACAATCATGTTGAGGAACTTTGGGGGACAGCCAAGTCGCTCCAGGATCTGCCACATGCCTTGCCTGCTCACAGTGTCAAACGCTTTTGTTAGGTCGACAAATGTTACGTACAGCCCTTTGTTCTGCTCGCGGCACTTCTCCTGTAGCTGTCTCAGCACAAAGACCATATCGGTGGTGCTCCTGTTTGCTCTGAAGCCACACTGGCCCTCTGGGAGTTGGTCTTCAGCGATGGCAGGTACCAGCCGATTCAGGAGCAGCCTTGCAAGGATTTTCCCAGCAATGGACAGCAGGGTAATTCCCCGATAGTTGGAACAGTCAGACTTCTCGCCTTTGTTCTTGTACAGGGTGATAACGACTGCATCACGGAGATCTTTTGGTAGTGTTCCTTCCTCCCAGCAGCAGAGAAAGAGGTCATGGAGCTTGTTGTGCAGTGCTGTGCCTCCATGTTTCCAGATCTCTGGCGGTATTCCATCAATGCCTGCTGCTTTGCCACTCTTGAGCTGGTGGATGGCTGTGAGGGTCTCTTCAGTGGTGGGCGGTTCGTCCAATTCAACCTTTACTGGGAGGTGTGGGATTTGTAGGATGACTGCTTCTTGAACAGTGCGCTCAGCGCTGAAGAGGCTCTGAAAGTATTCCGACCAGCGGTTCAAGATGGAGGTATTATCTGTGAGGAGTGCCTGGCCATTCGCGCTTCGCAGGGGACTTTGTACCAGGTGCCTGGGGCCATACACTGCTTTCAGTGCTTCGTAGAAGCCCCTGTAGTCACCATTGTCAGCGCAAAGCTGGGTCCTCTGTGCAAGTCTGGTCCACCACTCATTCTGGAGATCTCTGAGCTTGCGCTGGAGACTGCTGCAGACGAGGCGGAAGGCAGACTTCTTCACAGGGCAGGAAGGTTGGGCTAGGTGGGCCTGATGGGCGGCTCTTTTTTTTTTGCTAGGTGTTCCTGGATCTCTACATCGTTTTCGTCAAACCAGTCTTTGTTCTTCTTTCTGGCGAAATCCAAGACTTCTGCAGAGGATTTTGCAATAGCAGTTTTCAGTTGTTCCCAAAGTGTTTCAGGGGAGGAGTCTACTGGGTCCGCTGTGTCTTTGAGCCTGCGCTGTAAATCTGTCTGAAAGGCAGCTTTCACATCGTCACGCTGAAGGATGGCAACATCAAGCTTTTTCTTGGGGGACCCCCATTTCTTGGGTTTTGGCTTGAAGTGGAGCCTGAGTTTGCAGCGGACAAGGCGGTGGTCAGTGTGGCACTCTGCGCTGGGCATCACTCTGGTGAGGAGGACGTCACTGCGGTCCCTCTGACGCACTAGGACATAGTCGATAAGGTGCCAGTGTTTGGAGCGAGGATGCATCCAGGTGGTCTTTCGACTGTCCTTTTGCTGAAAAGTAGTGTTGGTGATGACCAGTTGCTGCTCCGCACAGAACTCCAACAGTGGGCGGCCATTGTCATTGCAGTTCCCCACGCCATGCTTGCCGAGGACTCCTTTCCAGGCTTCAGAGTCCTGGCCCACTCTGGCGTTGAAGTCGCCAAGGATGATGACTTTGTCGTCTGCAGGGGTACTCTGTAGGAGGCTGCGCAGGTCAGTGTAAAACTTGTCCTTTTCAGCAGGCTCTGCCAGGAGGGTTGGGGAGTACACACTGAGAAGGGTGACGTGTTGCTGGTGTCTCAGTGGGAGGCGCATGGACATGATGCGGTCTGAGTGGCCCGTTGGTAGGTTTTCCAGCTTAGTCGCAATGGATGTCTTGACCATGAAACCCACGCCTGAGAGCCGTCTTTCTGATGCAGGCCTGCCTGACCAGTAGAGGGTGTACCCAGCACCAAGTTCTTGGAGGCTGCCTTCGTCCGGAAGGCGTACTTCGCTGAGCGCGGCGATGTCGATGTTTAACCTTCGCAATTCATGGGCAATGAGGGCGGAGCGACGTTCAGGGCGTCCGCTGTCTGCTTTGTCGAGCATGGTTCGGACGTTCCAGCATGCTACGTCGAGTCCGGTCGTGGTCGTCATGAGAGTGGATCCGTTATTCTTTCTTGTTTTTTGACCGCAGGAGAAGATGCCCGTTGACCGCGGCTAGCCAACTGGGGTTGCGAGGGGACGAGCTTTGGTTAGGCCACCTTTTCTAGGCCCCTCTCCGTGTGGAGCAAGCAGTGCTGTCCCTAGAGAAGGCTGCTTGGTCGTTCAGGGTGTGCCGAGTGATGTTGTCATCCCCAGGTCAACATCAGGCGACCAATATCCTGAACCGCCTGCATGCAGGTTTGAGACTGCGGCTTCCAGGGACATCTTTCACCTGCCGTTTCGCCCCTCGCCCGTCGCTACAGGACTTGGAATGGTCAGTGTCATGGTCCGTGGACGTTTCCTAAAGCCTGCGCGGTGGAGCTTTTTGGTGGAGTGCAGTGTGCGCAGTACTGGCCCCACCCTTTAAACCCTTGGTTCATCTGCCATGGCCTAGCAAGCTGGGACGATGGCATCGAGGTCCTCGGGTCGTAGGTTTTATATCAGACAGTCCTTGTCCTAGTCTCTGGCTCAAAAGCCTTCCCCGGAGACACGGGGGCTTTGATGTCAGGGGTTTCCTCCCTTAGCCTTTCCGCAGCCAAGCGGCCAGGCCTGCAAGGCAGCAGGCGACTCGTGGAGGGCGGGGTCGTCTATGTCCCGTGCAGATGTGAACATCTGCCCACTGCCCACTTATAACTGTATACAAAGTGTGATTATAACTGTATACAAAGTGTGATTATAACTGTATACAAAGTGTGATTATAACTATACAAAGTGTGATTATAACTGTATACAAAGTGTGATTATAACTGTATACAAAGTGTGATTATAACTGTATACAAAGTGTGATTATAACTGTATACAAAGTGTGATTATAACTGTATACAAAGAGTGATTATAACTGAATATTTGTATTATAAAGGGCCACTATCCCACTATACTAGATTTTCTCAGATATGCACCTCATATCTGGAATAAACATAGATCCTCATGGCGCCCGCACATACGAAAGCTAATGAGAATCATGCCTCTTGCTTGCCTCTATCATTATGCTGGTCTGTACGTGGAAGAAGCAGCGCGAGCTGATTCACTGACTGAATTCCATAGTAAGGGGAACAGAAACAGAGAATAGCGCGAGCTCACATTCTAGCGAATCAAATTCAAAATGATTAGGCATTTCGGAGTCTGAGTTAGAACTGATCTAATGGCAGCAACATTTTGACATGCCATTATTTCGCTGTCATACTTAATTTGACAAATGAGGACTAGACAGTAAAACATCAAATTTAGCACGGTACACAAGAAGTAATAAATCATTGAAACAAAGCAAATTTTCAGTTTCGGTACTAGGATTATAAAGAGTGGAGAGTTGTGAAACCGGCTTTAAGGGTAACCCCATTCTTTCTTCTCTTCTCCCTTTCTCTCCATAGCTCTCTCTTCCTTTCCTCACGTGCACGCACTCACGCTTGCATGCGCACGCTTACACACACTCTCATTCTAGCTTGCGATCACTTTCTCTCTGTCTCTCTTTAATGAGTTTTTATTTGACGTCATTTTTATTTTACTTTATCTCTTTTTTTAACGAACTTTTGTTCTTCTTTTGTTTTACATCACATCCTTCAGGTGCCACATTCCTACTGCAATAGATAATTAGCGTCTGATCTCTATATTTATTTGTTTGTCTAATTTGAAGAAATTTACCCGAAATATTAATAAATTGTGTCGCAACTTCTTTTCAAAGCGTGTTTCTTTCTCCGTTGTGTTGTTCTCTGCAATCAATCGTGTTGTAATAGACTAGCAAAAAGACACTGTATACACAATTGACTATTGCATTTATCTGATTTTACGCCTCCACTCGCACGATGATTTGCTCAGTTGATCGCATTTGCAACTATACAAGCACTGTGCTACATTTCACTATTTTTATTCACTACATGAATCTTCGAGTCTTTCAAGTTAATTTATTCTTAAATCGTGCGGCCGTACACAAAACATAAAACTGCGCCTTCTGTGCAGTTTACAACAAAGGCGTTTATTGTATTCACGTGTACGAGCTGCAGCCACAAGTGTACGAGTATTTTTGTTTTCTTAAGGGAGCCGTGCTACAGCATTGTTGAACTCCATGACTGCCGAGAAAAAAATGAATATAATTCCACTGCAAGAATCATAGATCCTCATGTGCCCCGCAAGTGCGGGGCTTCATGAGGATCTATGCTTCTTGCTGAGCCCACTTTGCATGTATGTTTCATGGACGGCTAGGACTCGTTGGCGTTCGCATTAACAATGATTTCAGAAGCACTATCTGCGTCCACTGGAAGTGAAGGGATCTTGCTTTGTAGTGCAACACTATTTTCAGTTTCACTATTTTCGGGAGATGGTTTGACTATGATGGCTGAAGAGACGTGCCTGATTCGCTCGGCGCCTCCGCCGGGTTTTAGTTGAAGGCAAGAAAACATTGATAAGCTTTTTGTCGGCGAATTTTAGTTGAGGCAAGACCACGTCGAAAACAGAGGACAAGTCCTAGAATTAACTCGTATCGTACTGAGTCTAAAAGCTTCAAATTTGTACACTGCCATATGCACGCTACATTATAGTACTTACAGATAAGGATATAGAGCAATGGCTTTAGTTCAAGGGTGGTGCCAGAATAGCTTGGCGCCTTGAACTATTTTAGTCAAACTTATTTCACACACTGGTGTATTTCGAATGATAAGGGTTAACTCATTCTGCCCGCGACACACCACAGCAAAATATGGCTCGACCACTGAGAGTTCAAGGGTGGTGGCAAAATAGTTGGGGCCTAACCTGTTCTACCACCACCCTTGAACTATAATGTCGATCTGTTTCCTAAATTGTAATGCAGTCCTCAGAGGATAACTCCAAAATGTGGGTATTTCGTACCTCGGGCACAATGAGTTAATGTTGACATCAAGGCTTTATATGTGGTACCGGCAGGTGCCCTTGTTGCTTGTTTTGTATCCTGAAAATTACGTATCAAACCTATGTGTTAGATGGTGAATTTGTTTTACGACGTATAGTAGTGGGGTGGGGGTGGGGGGGCTTAGTATGGATATTTCAGAGTATCCTGCACATTCTGTTAGAAACAAACTCTGTATTCATTGTATATTGCACTTTGGACAGACAGCAGGGATTCATTTGAGTGTGGGAACCATGGTGTCACCCAACCGGAAGTGGGTGTGATCGGCTCCGAATGTAGGTCACTGCAATATTTTAATAATTTTCTGGGTGCTGAAATATTACTGGTTTTTAACAACGAAACCATAAGCAAATTACATAAACTAACGTTTGTTTCATTCCTACATACTTAAAATTACTAGCGATGTAATCAGTACCTGATAGCAAGAGTAAATTGGTACAAATTAACTGAAATCTGAGAAGACAACAAGAAGGCGTAGTAAATACCACATAGATTGTTTTTGCTTACCTTTTGCTTACAGCTTTCCTTGAGACCACCCTGAAATACATCCTTGGTAAAATAATACTAAAATCTTTAGCACAAAAATGACAGACGTTTATGATTTTGCTCTGTGACGACGAACGCATGAACAAGACTGAATCCTGCCGTGTGACTGTCATGCAGAATTGAGTGCGTGTTGTGCCCTTAACCCGTGCAAGTCAAGTCAAAATCAAGTCAAGGCCGCATTTTGGAGGTGTTACTGACTTAGATGGTCGACCATGATAACTCAAGGGTAGTGCCAGATTAGCTTGGCGCCTGATGGCGCCAAGCTAATCAGCCACTACCCTTGAACTATTATGGACGATCCACCTCCTGCTGTAGTACACGTAGACCAGAGGCTAGAAATGGTGTCCCGAAAACCTTCGCACATAACTGCCAGGATAGCTTCGTCTGCCTAAGGCAGACTGACATGCATGCGGCTAGCAAGAGACATACATCCTCATGAGCCCCCGCCACTGCGGGGGCTCATGAGGATATATGTCTCTTTCATTTAAGGTTGTAGGACACACCTCTTTCGCGCATCTTTTCTGCGCATTTAGATACCGCTATCTTGCGTCTGCCGTGACCTGAGACTAGAGGTCACCGAAAAAAACCGCCGTACGGCAAGTCGTATTGCAAACAAGCTCAATTTATCGATAATTGACAAAAGATATATACTGTCTGAAATAGGTGTGTAAGCTGACTGTTTCTATGCATAAAATGTTGTGTTTCCTCAGAAATAAGATACTTTTGCATAAGTTGCGACAAGTCATCGAGCGTCAGTGGTAACATAACCATTTCTCAGAATAGTGAGGGCTGTAAGACCCATTATTTGATGAGATGGGGACTGAGCTGACAAAAGTACCATATTTTTTCCAGATGATCTACATGCTTTATGCTTTCAGATTTTGATATGTTCCAAGGTAGCACAGCAATAGGTTCCGAGAAACAGACTATTTAATTCGCAAAGCGTGGCGAACGCGAACAAATTATTGGTTGTGTCTTTAACAACCGACATTAATTAAATGAGAAAAGACTCTTTGAATAGATTAATTATTTTAAATGAGTCATCCAAGAAGCCACTGGACTAAAAGAAACAAAGCATTATACTTGTGTATGGTCCCATAATTGTTTATTTGTTATAAAAAAGGGTGTTTTTTTTTTTTAGCTTGTTCCAGGGTTGACCTATAGTAGGTAAAAGATGGATTGGCAAGCCTGTTTGATTTGCCACCAAATAACTAGTGCGAAGGTGAACTGCCCCTTGAAGTCCAATGGGAGTAAAAACAAGTCGCAGCCATATAAAAACTTTTTTTGAATATCGTCAGTGAATTTCAGGGACTGCGCATGCGACTCTTTCCATTGATGAAAGCTTCAGAGCGGAGGACTTGGTCAATAACCAGGCTCAGGGATTGCTTCATCAGGTACAGCAGAGTCGTTTCTGAGCAGTTCTCACGTAACCGGAACACGCCATGCCCATCAAGTTAACGCTGTCGTTTTGAGAAAACTCCAAAACGAAGCATTTCTCACCTTGCAGGCGGAAGCAGAAAAAGAGTCAGAAGAAGCTTGGCTACAATAAATGGTTGGACAGAGCCCCACATTTCAGTATTGGGACACCATACTCAGACTTGAACTCCTTGTTCTTCTGTTTGTCGGAGCACATCGTGAGGCTGACTTTGGGTTGTATGCGGGTTCCCTGAAAGCTCTGGCCAAGTGGTTCTTTGCCCTGGACCATCCGAATTACTATGCCCGCTGGGTTCCTGTTCACATTCGAGACATGAAAAATCTGCCACCTTTTACCTTGAAAGAATTTGTTGAGCATAGTCACTGGGTTGTCTCAAAAACGGCAAACAAGTTCTCAAGTATGTCATTAGATCAGGCTCATAAACAAAATAATGACTTGTTGACATGTTCTGGTGGAGCCGTATGGCTTACAGAAAACCCCTCTGCTCTCCGAAAATGGCAGGTCCAGAACAAGCACGCATGCTGATTGAGTTTGAAGACTGTTCAAGACTAAACTGTGCAAAACACTCTCATCATGAAGAAGGTTTGTCAACTTAAGAGTGTTTCAAACAACAAACTCATGACATTAGATTCTCATGATGTCCTCAATGTCATACATATAGTCCGCACCATTGAGGATCTTGGCGACAACAGTACAACCACTACTGCAACTCAGTTCTGACTGATTGTGAAAGATCCATTGATGATCCCAACAGAAAGAACTCTTTGCGTCTGTTCAAGTGTCCAACTCATAAAGACAAAAGCAAACAAGCAGACAAGATTGCAAATTTGAAGACTGATGTCAGCCTATTCTCCAGACTATACATCGTGGCACAACACTGTGAGTCTGATATGGCTTCCTTTTTCAGCCATGAAATCCACCCGTTCCCTCCGTCATTGCTAGACAGAGGAAAAATTCGTCTCGGTAAGAAATCTGATCTACTTACATGTTTAACAAAGACAGTGGAGGCATCTGCTACACAATTACTGGACGATGTTGAACCATACGACACAACTGAACTGGCAGAAGCCTTAGAGCAACTCGATGAGGATGCGCAACACCCAGAAATAAAAGTTCTCGACACTCCTCCTGAGCTACTCGCATCTTTGGAGAAAACATGTGAGAAAGATCTACCCGATACTTTTGAAGTGAAGGTGCTTGACGGCGCAGCTGTGGTGCATCTTCTACCTGTTAGTGGCGTGAAGACATTTGACGACTACGCTGCCGGCGTGTTCTTGCCTCATGTGCGGCATCAGCTTGAGACTGCAGAGAGGATTGACATTGTTTGGGACAGGCATCTCAAAAACAGCATCAAAGGTTCTGCCAGAGAAAAGAGAGGAAAAGGCATGAGAAGAAAGGTGTCCGGCCAGAACAAAATCCCAGGACAGTGGCAGGACTTCCTGCGTGATGCAGAGAACAAGGAAGAATTCTTTGAATTTCTGTCCAAGAAGATTGAAAGCAGTGATTTTCCTCCTGGCAAAACAGTGGTGGTGACACAAGGAGAAAATGTTATCATCAGAGGAAGTGACTACGTCATACCTGCCTGCAACCACGAAGAGGCCGATACCAAACTACTCTTCCATGTACAAGATGCATTACAGCAGGGTTCAAAGACTTGCTTTGTTCGCACCGTGGACACCGATGTTATTGTCATATTGACTGGCAAGTTTTACCACCTGCAAAACATATGCTCGACACTGAACATCTGGGTTGGGTTTGGCACAGCAAGGAGCTTTTCCTACATTCATATCAACGCTCGGGTCCTAACCCTTGGCAAAGAAATGTCAACTGCCTTGCCAGTTTTTCACAGCTTCACAGGCTGCAATACATTATCAGCCTTTCTTGGAAGGGGAACAAGCGCGACTGGGAGACTTGAAAATCTTTCCCTGATGTGACCAAGGCCTTCAATGACATCGCCAGTCATCCTTTCAAAGAGGTGGGCATCAGTGATGAGAACTTCAAACTTCTGGAGCGCTTCACCATCCTCATGTACCAGAAAACAAGCGGATTTGAGACTGTGAATGAGGCTAGTAGGTTAATGTTTTGCCAACAAAGCAAAACCATGGACACTCTTCCTCCCACACAAGGTGCTCTTCTGCAACACACAAAGCGTTGTGTTTACCAAGCTGGAATCTGGACAACAAGCGATCAATCTCAACAGCAAATACCAACCCCAAAAAGATGGGGCTGGAAAATACACGCCACCAATTGTTGTTGGATTGCACTGTGGACATCTTTACCAATTGCTTCAGAAGCATATAGTGAACATGTCAAGTGTAGCTGCAAAGCTGCTGCTGGTTGTACCGGAAAATGTTCTTGTAAAAAAAGCCACGTGGAGAGGTACAGACCTTTGCAAGTGTAACTGCATGAAGGATTAGATGTTAATTTCATATGAACATTTGACTTGAAAAACCCAAACGTTTTGCGGAAAAACTGCTGCTGACTGAACATTAAGCCTTTAATCCTTTCTACCATATTTGTTTAAAAATGTTTGCTGTGTCTACTATGAGTTTTGAGTATTTATTTTATCAAAATTAGACAAATTTATCAATAAAAATTAACCATTAGCAAGCCAAAACAAACTTATCCTTGACTTTTTTCATTTGTCGCGTCATCATTTTTTTTATACTTGTCACGTGAAAACATCAGCTGCGACTGATTTTGTGGAACATATCAAAAATTGTTGCTACAGGACCTAACAAACATCTCCAAAAAGTTTGGTGCTTTTGTCAACTCTGTCCCCATCATTTTGCTTACAGCCCTCACTAGAAGAAGAAAAAAAAATGAACGGGCCAACCGAACGGGAGCCAGGAAAACAACAAAATCTCTTCAGACATCAGCAAGGAAAAGGTAAACTAAAGTAGAAAAAGTGATTGGTGGTGTATCTGACTGGTTTTCCAACTCTTTAAAAAAAAAAAAAAGTTTTATGCACCGCCGTGAGATGTCACCTGCACGGCATAAAACCCCAATAGCTAACTGTCCTTTTATGCATGGAAATGTACAGCCTACCTGCAATGAAGAAGACTACATTTTATTGTGGGTTGACAGGGGCATGCATTCCATGTATGTCAGTCACCACCTAGAAGTAGAACATTTCCATACATTCTCAGAGACCCTTTACTAATACGGTGGAAGGAATGTAGTCCACATTGTAGTGATATTAAACCAGTGCCAGTGCTTATTATTTAGGAAAACGTACTGTGTGTAGTAAAAAGTCCTGCTAAGGGAGAATTTTGCATTACTAACTCAGTAACTGCTTTCAGTACTTAGTAACTTAGTTTTCTCATCCATTCTCTGTCTTATGAAGGCTATATTACAGATTAGGAGATAGGTGCAGCATTTTTTTAGTTCAAGGATGGTGCCAGAATAGCTTGGCAGATAATACACCAATCTATTCTGGCACCACCCTTGAACTATTATAGTCACATTTATTTCAAGCAGTGGGTGTATCAGGATTAAAAGGGTTACCTAGTAAAACGCTACTATGACTGAAACCCTAATATTTGTTGACTACCATTTTGGATGACCGTAGAATGTGTGAAAAATACAAATTTGACTAGTACAAAAGCAAGCCTTTATGTTGAGACTCGTGACACTTATTTCAGCCTTTTGGAAAGGTCACACAGGTTGTGAATCAGTTATGTGCATGAGGCGTACAGACATGACTTTGCCATTGTTGTTTGTTCTTTACGGTTTACACAGTTTTGTCGGATTTATTTTGAAAGTAATAATCTGCCCCTGCATTTAGTTCACGCAAAGTGAAATTGTCATGCTGCCGAACAACACAGTAATAATCATGTATTTCATTTCAGGCTAATACTGCTGTTGGCCTCTCGCTGTGGAGTCTCAGTACTTTAACCCAGAGTACATACTTGCAAACAAGCGCAGAAGTATGACGCCTACACCAACTGACCAAGGTCACACTCACAGCTCAAGTGAAGTGAGGGAAGGTGACACTTATTCTCCTGGACTCAAGGTAAATCATACCAGTAGATCTGTGATGAGAATCAGGTGCAGAACACAACACAACTATGGTGTGAATGAACATATCATACTGTAATGCCTTCTTTCATTGGCTCATGTGCGAAGCAAGTGTAAGGCTATGTTCTGGGCCATTGGTCATCCATGGTAAACTTTAATGTTGGCATTTTCTCAGAGACTATTCAAACCACAGTCTTCAAACGTAGCCGAAGGATACTTTGTGGCAAGACCTTTCTTATTCTTAGCCTACCAGTTTGAGTTCAGGCCAAGGGTCATGAGAAATCAAGAAATAGGTAAAAAAACAAAAAGCCATATTTTGACAAAAGATATTTTTTCTCAAATACTATTCACAACTGTACATAAGCCAGCCCTTTACTTATGCTTAGACTCATGGCACTTAAATTTCAGTCACCTGTTGGAAAGGTCACACAGTTCAGATTAAGAAAATGATCAGTTTTAAATGCACACGAGCGATCCAGGCTTCACCATGGTTGTTTGTGGTGTTCACAGTTTATTTCACATTAGTTTGAAGGTAGTAATGTGTAAACTAAATGTAGGGACGAATTGGGTGGGGGGGGGGGGGGGACTCTCCCCACCGGCCCCGAATTGTTTATAATGCTATAACGTGGAGTTTTGAACCGACCCACCCTGAAATAAGATCAGAAGTGAAATTGCCATGCTGCCGAATAACACGATAATAAACATGTATTAATTTTCAGGTCAGTGCTGCTGTTGACGTCTCACTGCAGAGTCACGCCCAGAGGGTATACTTGCAAACAAGCACAGAAGTATGACGCCTACACCAAGAAGAGGCAGGAGCTAGTCAGGTCATGTTGCTCAAAGGAGAAGGCCACAGCTAAAAGCAGGCAATTCCAGTTCCAGCGGATCAACTAAAGTGAGAGAAGTCGACACTTATTGTCCTGGACTTGAGGTAAAGCATACCGATTGATTTGTGAATAGAATCAGGTTCATAACAAAACACAACTGGTTGGAATAAACACATCACACTGTAATGCTTTCTTTCATTTTGAAGATGGTGTAGTACTAGTACCAGCATTCTCAACAACACCGAATGCTAAAATCACTTGCTGTCAACAAGTGGCACCATATTGCATTTGATTTGAAAACTAGAGGGTTGGGCAAGTCTGCAAATACTGTTGTTTTCTTTAATAAGCACTTAGTGCATACAAAAGGACTAGAAAACTCTGAATACTACCCATTTGGTCCAGTGTGTGCTGTTGCTAAACAGCAATGCGTTGTGTCCTGTTTGAAACAATTTCAGCAAGTTACACTTTGAATATTGATGCTGATTCTAGATATATGTATACACCCTTTGTGGTCATTTCAAGCTCAATGGCGTCTAATTTTTGGCGCACGTGTGATAGCAAAAGTAAGTGTTTGTAATGGGTCGTCCGTCAACTGTCTGTTATCTGTGGGCAACTTTAACATTGGCATTTCTTCGAAGACTATGCAAGCCTCAGACTTCAAACTTGGCACAAGGGTACTTTGTGGTAAAATAATTCTAAACATACCAATTTCTGTGACCTTTCAAAGGTCATCTCAAGTAGTATTTTCAACTTCAAACTCAAACCTGCTATGGAGATACCACATGATAAGGGTGACAAAAGTTAGTTTTGGGTAGAGTTGTAGTTTTTATCAATGTTTTTGTAAACTTTTCAATAACATTTGGCATGATGACAACACTTTTCTGTGCATACTAATGTAATCAGCCCCTCACAGAGGTCAAGGGTCACAGAGGGTTGACAAATGTGTGAAAAATGAAGGGATTTGAAAATAAAACTCATGTTTCACTGGTACAAAATCCAGCCCTATACTTATGTTTAGACATTTTCAGAGACCTGTTGGAGAAGTCAAGCCAAGGTCAAAAAGGTCAGACGTATTATGTGGATTGGTCATACACGTGAACCATAAGGACATTGCCTTTCTTGTTCATGTTCTGACTACTGTCATATTATGCATGTATGTACTTTGTACAAATACTTGCAAACATATATGCACGCAATATGTGCATGTCAAAACTTTTTTTGATACAAAATTATCTTTTGCAGGTTGCGAAAGATAAGGGAAGAAGAGTTCAGCGGGTACATCTCTCCACGATGGCCAACCGACGAGAAGGCAAAGGAAGTGAACTGATTGTCCTGTGTAGGAGGGCAGACGTCCTGTTATTTTGATGTCCATCCACCAGGCTGGCCACAATGTCAAGGTTTTGGACAGTCACATCATTCGCAATGCAGCAAAAGCCTGTGCCTTACTGCCTGAGCTGATGCATAGCCATATATTAGAAGAAGGGCAAGCAGGCTTTAGGCCTGGCTATTCAACTGCAGACACAACAGCAGTGGGGCAGTGACAACAAAGTGACAATGACAAAACTCGAGAACATAGAAATAAAGAGGGAGTGTTTCCATAAGCCTGACATAGAAGCAGCAGGGCGACAAAACTGTAACGTGCAGTCGAGCAGTTCAGGGGCTATTGTACAGTGATGGGGGTGTGCTTTGTGTGTTTTTATATAACAACGTGACAAAGCGATTTGACACCCATGTTGTAATTTGTAGTGCAGTAAAAAGGTGAAAAATATCTGTATTTTGACCAAACAGATGTTTTCTCAAGTATACACAACTTCAAACCCAGACTTGGTACAAGGTGGTAAGAACTTTTCATGCATACTAATTTCGTATGCATGAAAGGTCAGAAAGGTCAAGGGTCACAAGAAATCGGGAAATGGGTACAAGATAGCCATATATTGCCCAAAGATGTTTTTTCTCAAGTATTCCTAACTGTAACCCTAAACTTGGTAAAGAGATACCTGATGGTAAGACCTTCCTATGCATATTTATTTGGATGACCCCCTCAGAAAAGTTACTTTTTGTCACTCTCCTGTTATGTCGCGATTTGGAAACGCAGCTTAATATGTATTAGTTTTTGATTATCCAAGGAAAACCCCTTTACTGACAATGTGTTCATTTTTCGAAGACATTTCATCATATGAACAGGTCTTTTTTGTGACAAGTTCCTAAATACTGGCATACATCAGTCATTCAAAATATGTACTCCACAGCTGACACTTATGGGGTAGGAAACAGTGGTACAGATAGATTTTGTGCAGCATCGGTGTGAGACAAGGAGAAAACTTATCACTGCTCCGCTTTGCATGATTCAAAATGATATACAGGGTTCATTCTGAAAATGGTCATTGACCTCAGAGTATAAAACCCATGGGTCCTTTCTGAAGAGGAGATGTGCGGAAATATAGAAACGTGGGGATGTATATTTATGTCATTAAACCCTCAGCTTAAAATGTTGTGCAAATGTGGACTTGCTCGATGAAAAACGCAATACTGCTCAAGAGTGAGTTGACCATGCAGTTCTTGCATTACCCTCCAGCTGTCACAGCAGATTTAAGTGGTTGGGTGATAACTGATCATAGGCATATGATATGTACTGTACTTTGTGTTTGTTTTGTTTTTTTCTTCCACTGTCAGTCTTTGACTTTCAGCTGTGTGGCTTTACTTATCGTATCAGAATTGCTAACCACATGGTTCATTTCACAAGTTTTACAGATGTACTGTACATGACACACGCCAGCAAACAGAATGACCTGACTATGATCCGTGTCCATACAAGTCTCCGTAGGCATGCACACAACTAAAAATGACATCAGCTCCACTTTTCTCCTAAATAGCTTGTATAAAGTCAGCACTTTGTCAATGTAAATGTGAATAATGTTACATGTAGTTGAAATATGTTCTGCAGTAAAGCTGTATTTTGAGGGGGAGCTGGGTGGCTCGGTGGTAGTGTGTTTTTGTTTCCTTATAATTTGTAACCAAAAACTGCTGGGAAACTGAGATTCAGCTAGAGAGATCGGTACATTCACTACCAATCTGTTTACAAACATCTTTCAACCAGAGATGTTCATCGACCTGCTTTCACAGAGACACCAAAGGAACATGTAGCATTTCTTGCAGCAGGTATATTAAAACAAATTCACATCAATTAATGTTTGTAGATGATGCCAGTAAAAATTAAAAAAAAAAAACTGTCTGTGACAACACTCTTTGGTGTGCTTTTTCATCAGTGAAGCTGTGAATGATTGAATGAATGTAAACATATAATGTAAACATGCTCACACAATGCCTGGCTGAAAAAAAATGAATGAACAAATGTACCGAGGTAACTAGTGTGCATTTTTATCCAAGACTGAATCCGGTTGGTTGGTTTATGGTTTAACATTCACATTCAGACAGTGATGATAATCGCATATTTAAGAAATAAAAATAAAAAAATACCACGCGTTAAATTTTTTTTTTTGCTTTGGGTTTAAAGTGTGTTTCATTTAGCGAAGTAGAAAATGTATGGGTTTCAAATGTGAGCAGGAAAAAAATGTCGCCATCTACGGGACTCGAACCCTGGTCACATGCGTGGCAAAAAAAAAGCACCTTACCACTGCACTAACTAAATTACTAAGAACCAGCACGTGCATTTAATTACTTATAGATAAACGTTTTCATCCCGTATCTGCCGTTGTTGTTTGTTCCAGTTTACTGTCACAAATAGTGATCGAGGACTAGCAGTTTGGGCGTAGTTTGCAACAGTTTGGGCGTAGGTTTTCCCTTGTAGGTTTAAAATAGTCGTTTTCCCTTCTTTCTCATGCGTGCTTGTGACCGGCTACGGCGGAGATATGATCTGCCGGAAGTCAGACATCGCTTGTATCCCTTATTGAATACGCACTCGAAAACGACCCAAAGTGCCAAATTTTGTGCGGGACCCCATATTTTCTTCATAATCAATGTGATAGTTATAACATAAAGTACGACTTTATCGAATAAAAAGGGCCTGAGCAATTGCCCAACATTGCAAACACTTATAATGTTATTGATAACATCCGGGCAATTACTTGCGAATTTACAACATAAACTTTTCTCGATTGCACTTAGAATTCCAATTATCAGAACACACTTTTTTTACGAGAGAATACTAACATACTTTATGAAGTGACCGAAATGTTTCCTTATCATTTTAACTCATTCTACCCCAACACCGAAATCCCCAAATTTTGCCGTTGTCCTCTGAAGACTGCACTCTAGTGCAGGACACAGATCGACCATGATAGTTCAAGGGTGATGCCAGAATAGCTTGGCGCCCATAGGCGCCAAGCTATTCTGGCATCACCCTTGAACTATCATGGTCGATCCAGATCTTACTGTGGTGTGTCTGGGGTAGAATGAGTTAACACACTATTCGATAAATTTTTATTGTGTTCTGAAATCAGTTATTTTGCGTGTTTTCGCTCAAGGGGTAGGTCACGCAAAAGGCTCAAACTTACAAATATGCCCGGGACCATGGGTCTTTCAGGGTGGCAATAGCCTCCAGACTCAATAAGGCTCTCAAAAAAACCTATAAGCAGCAGTTTTCAATTAAAAAATATAGGTATAGTATACAACCTTAAGTGCTGTTTTGTCAGTGACGGGGCCAAATTGACCAAACACGATGAGCGTGTATGTGCGCAGCCTTTCCGGCAACTTTTGTTTATGGGCCGGTAGGGAGGGCCATGCGCAACTGTCACTCTCGCTAAGCAGAGGCGTAGGAACCCTGGGAACCATGCCTAGCCATACGCCCTAATTTGCAATCCAGACCAAAAAGGTAACTGCCAAGCGTGTGCACTGAAATGCAGAAAAGAACCCAAACGGAGAAAGGAACACGCTTAGAAAAAACAGTTACAGCACAATTTACTTTAATATGTATATCCTTCTTTAAAACAGACATCCAGTACAAAGAAGTATAGAACTCAGTGGCTACTTAATTTATCAACGAAAAAGGAATGTGGCAATTCCATTTTGAAATATTAATAAATTGTGTTGTAACTGTCTTTTCTAAGCGTGTTTCTTCTCCGTTGAGTTCTTCTCATACCTAATCTGGACATGATAATGTCATGGTATATGTTGGTCATCTATTGATGGGCAAATTCTGCAAATATCTGGCTGTTATATGTATAGACGCGAAAATCAGAGGAATTAGTGTCAGGATTTAGTTTGATAATGTGTGTGTGAACATTTTACTTGTCTTGAAACTTACCACACATCTATTTGTTAAATGAACGTGCGGGAACCATGCACGCTGTAGCCCAATAAATGCATTGGAAAAGTTAATCATATAGTTTTGTCAAGGGGTATAATACAAAATAATTTTTAAAAAATGGCCGCCTTTTTATAGCAGGGACTTTTTAGGACGGGTCGCGGTGGGGGCGAATTTATTAACATGTCCATGATGTCAAAGGCGGGCAGGCTAAACCTCTAACAATTGAAGTAACAAGAAAAAAATATGTCATGTCTAGTTACGCTAACCTCGCTGCTGAACGTACATATGGCGCGAAGCGCCGTATGTGCGTATGTATATATGTGCGTATGTATGTTTGTGTGTGTGTATGTATGTAAACAAGAGAATCTCCGATATTTCTGTACAGACAAGCTTGAAACTTGGCGAAATATTTTCTTAAGTAGGTGGTTAAGAGAACCTTCGAGCATATTGTAATTGAATGTCTCCTTGAAGGCATAAACAACCGTTTATAGGAAGTTGGTTGACCAAGATTAGAGTCCGTAATTTTTGTCCTGTTTACTTGAACTTTTGCATATAGCTAGTTTGCAGAAAGACATTGGATGAGTTTGTTAGCCAGCTTTGTATCCTTTCAACGTCTTTAGTAAAAATTAATTCTTTTCAAAAAAGAACTAGATAAAGTCACAGTGGTGGTGACGTAAAAGAAGCAACTCCGTCACCACGCCCACACTGACTGACATAATACTCTAAATATGACGTCATTCTCTCTCTCTCTCTCTCTCTCTCTCTCTCTCTCTCTCTCTCTCTCTCTCTCTCTCTCTCGCACGCGTCTCTCTCTCGCACGCGTCTCTCTCTCTCTCTCTCTCTCTCTCTCTCTCTCTCTCTCTCTCTCTCTCTCTCTCTCTCTCTCTCTCTCTCTCTCTCTCTCTCTCTCTCTCTCTCTCTCTCTCTCTCTCTCTCTCTCTCTCTCGTTCATTATTCCCTACTCACTAAAAAGTGTGTTGGAGTGAGTGTGCGTCGTTTATCTCCTGTGCCCACCTGTGAGTACACTAGGTGATCTCGTTTGGTCTATCTGCATTCTTTGCTACTTCGTGGATCGAATATTACCGCATTGTGCCAGCAGTGTTTGTTTGCTGCTACAACGGAGAATACAAGGTGTTTTCCGCTGTAGCGGTAAACAATTAGCCGTTTATTTCGTTGTAGGAATCATTCTACATTGTGCCAGCAGCGGAAAATTCAAGGTGTTGTCCGTGTAACGGTTAACAATTACGGCCACTCATTCATATCTTTGGATTATTCGTGAGGAAATCGTGTGATAGCATTCAGATCTACACCCACTGACGGTGTGCCTGGTCTTATCAACACATTTCAGGGCCTATAGTTTTTTTTCGCTGCCTAGTGTGCGGCCGCTGACCAGAACACTCTTTTCACGTGTGACATCTGATACGTGTGCTATACCACAGTCACTATTTAGACAGCTTGCGTGGCATTCATACGTGGATACACTATTAATCAAAAGCGATCTTCATTTGATAACGCTGTGTTGGACACCGTTTGTGACGTTTGATACGAGGTGCTATAACTTCAGCCGCGTTTTACTGCGTTGACACTTTTATTCTTATTCTCTCTGTTTATATTTTTTTGTATTGTGTTGCACTTCAATTGTGAGAATTAGAATTCAATATGATCCATAATGCTCAGACACACGGAAGCCTTCAAACTGGTCACTTGAACATCTACCATCTTTTTGTTAACAAGGTGGCCGATTTGAATGTTTTTCTAAACTCGTCTGAACCATTCCACCTTAACTCGGACATAAGCGATGAAGCCGCTCACACACCTAACTTTATCATCACTCGACGTGACCCTCGTGTACTTGGTCAAACTGGGCTTGCCGTCTACATCCATAACTCAATCCAACATTTAGTAAAAAGGCGTGAGGACCGTCACTTAGAAACTCCGGAAGTCGAGTGCATTTGGTTGGAATTTAGGGCTCCAAAAACTAAACCCGTCTTCGTCGGCTTTTGTTATCGTAACCCAGCAGCCAAGTTTGAATGGTACGATGATTTTTTGCATGCAGTATAAAAAGTTGGCTTACCTAACTGTGACGCGTTGCTACTAGGCGACTTTAACATAGATACGTTGAAGACCCATACCGCATGGGATTGCATCACCACACAAACAGGCTTAGAACAGTTAGTTTCGGCCCCTACTAGGATCACAAAAACAACCGCAACACTCATTGATCACATTTACACCAACCGTCCCCTTAGTGTATTCAATGTTAGTGTTCCTGACCTCAGCATCAGTGATCACGTTCCTACTGTGTGTTCATGGTCAACAAAACTGCCAGTGCATCGTAAGAACGGGCACACAACTATAACGTATCGCTCATTTAAACAGTTTAATCAGTCTGCTTTTCTAGCAGACCTTGATGATCAAACACCATTTAGTCGTTAATAACGAAACTGACCCTGAAAAGGCTCTGGCTGTTTGGTATGGACTCTTTACAAGAGTACTTAACAAACACGCCCCTTTGCGGCAAATGAGCGGGTAAAAAAACACACGTTACCGCTTTGGCTAAACCAAGAAATAATCGAAGCTATGAGATTGAGAAATGACTTAAAGAGACACAAGCTATTTAGCGAATACAAAAAACAACGTAACCGTGTCAAGTCTATGGTACGCAGGACTCAAAAGTCTCTCTTTGAACGAATGATTAAAGAAGACAGAGATACTGCCGCACTCTGGTGCGCGGTTAATCTCGTCACCCGAGGTAACAGCAAGAAATCGTCAGCCATTCCTTCTAGTATTACTGCAGAAACTTTTAATAAACATTTTCTGTCTGTTGCCGCGGAGTCAATCATACCCTCAAGCGGTAAAGCGTCTTACACATGCCCGGAGGCCCTACTTAACTTTTGTAAGCAGAAGACTAAGGACAAACCCCCATTCTCTATACCGCCTCTAGCTGTGTATGAAGTAGGAAAACTGATCGGGTCACTGAAAAACAAAAAGTCATCGGGACCTGACGAGATCAGCCCTAAAATACTGAAACTGTCCCTTACCTATACAGTAGAATCGTTAACGTATATTTATAACTTATGTATCCAACAAAATATGTTTCCATCAGAACTGAAGCAAGCCAATGTTATCCCTTTGCCTAAGTCAAAAGATCTGTCGGATGTTAATAACTATAGACCCATTTCAATATTATCCAGCCTTTCCAAACCTCTTGAAAGACACGTGCACAAACACCTTTATCAATATTTGGAGAGTCGCAGTCTTTTGCACGTATTTCAGTCCGGCTTTCGCCCCAAGCATTTTTGCCACACGGCACTGACAATACTTATTGATGCGTGGCTAGCATCCATAAATAACTCCCAAATAACTGGGTCGATCTTTATTGATTTTAAGAAAGCTTTTGACCTTGTAAATCATAACATTCTTTTGTCAAAACTTCAAGCATATCTCTGCAATGCAGGTGCTGTCTCATTGTTTACTTCATATTTAAGCGGAAGGAAGCAAAGAGTACTGTTAAATGGATCCTACTCCTCGTATGGTCTCGTCAAAAGCGGAGTGCCTCAGGGCTCTGTCCTCGGGCCATTGCTGTTCTGCATATTTATCAATGACCTTCCACTGCATATTAGTTGCCAGGATATTTCTTGTGACATGTTTGCTGACGACTGCACACTACATACTCCTCACAAAGATGTAGCTGCAATTAGCACGCGTCTGCAGGAAAGCCTGCATGAGGTCACCGACTGGTGTCATTCCAACTCCATGTCCCTGAATCCGTCAAAAACAGAATGTATGGTTATAACCACACGTCAAAAGCACCAGCTATGCCCGCTCTCTCTTAGTCTGTGTATAAACGACAGCCCAATTGAGCAAGTATCACACCACCGCCTCTTAGGGGTCACTATAGATGATCAGCTTAAATGGCAACTGCATATTAATAATGTGTGCAAAAGGGTTTCCAGCGGCCTGTATATGTTGTCAAAATTGAAAACAATTACTGACACAGATGCGCGTCTTCTTTTCTACAATGCTCATGTCAAATCGCACATAGACTATGCATCAACAGTGTGGGATGGTTCTAGTGATGTACATTTGAAGAGGCTGAACTCCCTACATAGGAGAGCTGCTAAGCTTATATTTCCCGATCCCGAACTCTCAACTGACGAAAAGCTTAAAACTTTAAAAATGCTCCCTCTATCCCATCACTTTCAGTTCAATAAAGGTGTATTGATGTACAAGCTGTACAAGCAGTCATGTCCACTGTACTTGAGTTCTTTTTTCTCAGAACGGATATCTGTAGCATCTAGACATGGACACCATTTCAAAGTACCCCTGCCGCGTATTGATTTATTCAAAACCAGTTTGTCATTTTCGGGAAGTTCATTCTGGAACTCTATTCCTGCAGAAATCAGAAACGCAAAGACGCTATCCTCATTTAGGGTCAGCCTCTTCAAACACCTAGAATCTCTGACGTAATCTAATCATTACAGTACAGGGATAACTTGCGCGTGTGTTCAGGTGTGTGAATGTTTGTGTGTGTGAGAATGTCTGTGTGTGTGTGTGTGTGTGTGTGTGTGTGTGTGTGTGTGTGTGTGTGTGTGTGTGTGTGTGTGTGTGTGTGTGTGCGCGCGAGAGAGAGAGTGAGAGAGACACAGAGAGAGAAAGAGAGCGTCTGTTTATTTTTGTTTGTTTGTTTTTTTATATAATATACAGTGGACCATAATATCTGAGTGTCAAGAGTACATTGAATACTGCATGTACTATGTATAATGTTTTTGCCTTCATATGTGTGTACGCGATATTTTTGGGCGCGCGCTCACGTGTGTGTGTGTGTGTGTGTGTGTGTGTGTGTGTGTGTGTGTGTGTGTGTGTGTGTGTGTGTGTGTGTGCGTGCATGCTGTGTGTGTGTGTGTGCATGCTGTGTGTGTGTGTGCATGCTGTGTGTGTGTGTGTGTGTGTGTGTGTGTGTGTGTGTGTGTGTGTGTGTGTGTGTGTGTATGTGTGTGTGTGTGTGTGTGTGAGACACAGAGAGAGAGAGAGAGAGAGAGAGAGAGAGAGAGAGAGAGAGAGAGAGAGAGAGAGAGCACACATATACATATTTGCCTTTGCTGTATGAATTCTAATGTACTTAATGATTTTCTGTGTATTGCTTTACTTTGCATTTTTACTCATTTTATATTTTTGTGCGTACGCGTTATGCGCGTACGTATGTCTGGAGTGCGTGTCCGAGAGCGTGTGTGTATATGTGTGCGTGTGTGTCTAAGTGCGTGCGTGTGCATGTTTGTGTGTGTGTGAGCGTGCGTGTGCGTGCGTATGTGCGGGCGTGCGTGCGTGAGCGAGTGCATACATGCGTCAGTGTGTGGTATGTGTATGTTTACATGTCTATGTCATTTATGTAGTAGATGTAGCAACGGCAAGTTTGAAAACTGGTCCTGTTACCAATAACTTCTACCGTTGGAAAATAAAGGTTCATTGTTCATTGTTCATTGTTCTCTCTCTCTCTCTCTCTCTCTCTCTCTCTCTCTCTCTCTCTCTCTCTCTCTCTCTCTCTCTCACTCTCTCTCTAACACAAGGCAATGTCAATGATAAGTGTTTTGATGTTTTAATTGACTACTGCAATCAGAAAACTGTGTCTCCTTTTAGCATTCCATCGATTGCAATACATGAAGTAGGTAAATTCATAAGTAGTCTCGCGAACAAGAAGTCATCAGGCCCTGATGACATAAATCCTAAAATTCTGAAACTATCTTTACCTTACATTGTTGAATCGCTGACATACATTTATAACCTGTGTCTCCATCAGTGTGTGTGTGTGCACACCTTAAACTTGCAAAAGTAATTCCACTACTGAAATCCGAGGACAGGGGAAATCTAAATAATTATAGACCGATTTCGTTACTGTCCGTGTTAAGCAAACCTCTGGAGCAACATGTACACAAACATTTGTCTCAGTATTTAGAGACAAATAATATGCTTCATTCCTTCCAGTCCGGGTTTCGTCCGAATTATTCCTGTCATACAGTGCTAACGAGACTTGCAGATAAGTGGTTATCTAACGTAAACAATTCTCAACTGACGGGTGTTATTTACCTTGACTTTAAAAAGGCTGGTTGATCTGGTTAACCACGACACTCTGATAAGCAAACTTAGTCATTATTTAAAAAACGCCTCAGCAGTTTCCTTCTTTAGTTCATACCTAAAGGGAAGAAAGCAAAAGGTTGTAGTTGATGGATCACACTCTCAACTGAAGGAGGTTAAGCCTGGAGTACCTCAAGGGTCGGTGCTAGGCCCTCTGCTATTTTGTTTATACATCAATGATCTACCTGTTCACCTAACGTCCGAATCTGTCGAATGTGACTTGTTTGCTGACGATACTTCATTCCACACGGCAAATAAAAACCTTAATGTGGTTGCAGAAAACCTACAACAGAACCTTGATGAGGTGTCCGCCTGGTGTGAACTTAACTCAATGAGTATCCATCTAGCAAAAACTAAGTCAATGGTAGTTGCGACACGCCAAAAACACCAACTAAGCCCCCTTTCCCTTGATTTGTCCTTTGAAGGCAATTCTATTGAGCAAGTGTCTGAACACCGCCTCCTTAGAATTATCATAGATGATCAGCTCAAGTGGCAGGCACACACACATAAAGTGTGTAAAACTGTTTCAAGAAACATTTTCATGCTGTCCAAACTGAAGCACTTCACTGACTTTGAAACCAGGAAATTATTTTATTGTGCCCATATTCAGTCCCACATTAATTATGCTTCGACAGTGTGGGATGGCTGCAGAGATGTACATTTAAAAAGAATGAATTCCTACACAGACGAGCAGCGAACTTAATTTTACCCGATCCTACATTGACAACGGATGATACGATTCACAAAGCAGGATTTCTTTCTCTCAAGAATCAGTTTGCATTCAACAAAGGTGTTCTCCTGTTTAAGATTTGGAATGACAACACACCAAAATATCTAACCCAGCTGCTAGTTCGGTCTCGGTCCCGCTATAGCGATACTAAAAGCTTGTATGTAGTTCCCAAACCCAGAATAGACTTATTTAAAACCAGTCTAGCATTCTCGGGGGTGACTTTGTGGAATTCGCTTCCATCCCACATGAAGACCACTCCAACGGTATCATGTTTCAAGAAAAGTCTTTTTAAACACTTATCTTCGGAGCCATAACTATCAGCAAGCTTTGCTTTCTATACGTAGATATCATTGTAAGTACCCATTTTACTGCTGTGTATGTATAGTGCTGCTTCTTTTTTTTCTTCTTCTTCTTACCATTCCCCCTCCCCCCAACACACCCGTAGGCGTTGGTCATATACATGTATTAATGTAATGTAATTGTTGTATTTGTCTGTAGATGTAGCAACGGCAGATTTGAAAAATGGTATTGCCTCTGGCCTCTGACATTGTTAATATCTTTACCGTTGTAAAATAAAGATTCATTGATTCATTGATTCTCTCTCTCTCTCTCTCTCTCTCTCTCTCTCTCTCTCTCTCTCTCTCTCTCTCTCTCTCTCTCTCTCTCTCTCTCTCTCTCTCTCTCTCTCTCTCTCTCTCTCTCTCTCTCTCTCTGATTGCGGGATCGCTATACATGACATTACTTTTACTGCAGACTATAGCATCTAGCTGTGCGCGGTTTAGTGGCGCGGGGAGGCCGCTATCGCGTGTGTGCGCGGGTGTGTGTTTATCTGTGTGTGAGTGTGCATGTGTATGTGTGTGCACGCGCGCATCCCTACGTGCTTGCACACACACGCGCGCGCGCGTGTGTGTGCCAGTGTGTGTGTGTGTGTATGCCTGTTGTATGTTTGTTGGAGTGAGCCGTGTTGATTTTTATGATGAGAACCGTAGCGGTTTTATGTACAAAATCTAGTATACTTTTTATATTTGCTGTAGTATAGTTTTAAGTGATAGAATGTATGTGTACATGATATACTTATGCCGGTGTGTGTGTGTGTGTATGTGTGTATGTGTGTCTGTGTGTGTGTGTGTGTGAAGGGTTGTGCAGGCTTGGCTTGGCGCCTGTAGGCTACAAGCTAATCTGGCACAAACCTGTGCACGCGGCAATTGCACACCGGCGCGCGCGTGTGTGTGTGTAAGAGAGTGATTTTATGTACGTTATTTTGTGTTGTAGTGTGTAGCAAGGACAAGAATGAAAACATGTCTGCGCACCTATTCTTTTATCCTTGGAAAATAAAGTTTCGTTTCATTTCATTTATCTCTCTCTCTCTCTCTCTCTCTCTCTCTCTCTCTCTCTCTCTCTCTCTCTCTCTCTCTCTCTCTCTCTCTCTCTCTCTCTGTAATATACTTTCTTATATTTTTTCTCCCTATTTCACATTTGTGTTTTAAACTTTAAAATATGAACTGAACAAACTTTATCTTATTCGATCAGCCATGAAACCTTCTTTACTATAGAGATTTTGTACCTGGCGCCAGGCAGCCTACGGCCCCCGCCACCTGCCGCCACCTCTGACGGCCAATTGCCTAATCCCTTGAGCTCTCACACCCACCAGCTGTGAATGGGGTCGGGAGCTCAGCTCCCCCCTCACGCCTGAGTGCATCTGCAGGGGCCTGCGGGCACGTTTCAACAGCTGGCATGGCGACTTGGGGACAGTGACAATAGCACAGGCAAGATCTCTCTCACCACCTGGTCCTCGTCTGCCACGGCAACAGTGAAGTGTCAAGGCCAGGTGTGTGCTAATCTGTTTTGTTTGTGAGAGGCTCACACTGCTTGTGATGTTAGCCAGATGGCAAGATGGGCCCAACCACACGGTCCAAACTAACATTTACGCAGGCAAGTGTGGAAGAGATTAGACGGACTCTGGACCCTATTCAGATCACGTATAACACTGAACATGGCAAACTACCAGTGTGGCGAAAGGTGTTACATCTTCGCTACATTGGCGAGTTCAAGCCCCAAGGTGTCACAACAACGTGGGAAGACTACGGGGAAAACCATACCGCCTTTGAACAACAAATTGATCTTGATGCAACCAGTCTGCCGAAAGACCTAGTGCACTCAACCATACGGATAAAGGACGGCAAGCGGCAACTACTTGTGATACATGCGTACTACACCACAGCCAGTTTTTTGGTTCAGGGCAGGTCCTGCCGCCAGTGGGTAGACAGGGAGTTTGCTGCGCTGAGAGAAATCGTCAACACCTTGACCGCTCAGTCTGGTCACAGTCAGCTGGCGCTACCGTCACCGCCCTCTTCAGTTGACACCAGCCTGTCAGTAACCGATACCCAGACCATCACCGTCATGGACGACACCGAGGGTGCTACATATAGCGACAAAACCTCTATCACCAATATCGGCGGTACTGGCACCACCAGCGACAGCGACAACAATGCTAGTGCTGCCACTACCTCCGACGTCGGCGGCACTGGCACCATCACCGACAACGACAACAGAGCTAGTGCTGCCCCTACGTCAGACATCGGCGGCACTGGCACCACCAACACCAGCGACAACAAAGCTAGTGCTGTCCCTACGTCAAACGTCGGCGGCACTGGCACCATCAACACCAACGACAGCGCCAACAGAGCTAGTGCTGCCCCTACGTCAGACGTCGGCGGCACTGGCACCATCACCGACAGCGACAACATAGCTAGTGCTGCCCTTACGTCTGAGGTCGGCGGCACTGGCACTTCACCATCACCGACAGCGACAACAGAGCTAGTGCTGCCCTTACGTCTGACGTCGGCGGCACTGGCACCATCACCGACAGCGACAACAGAGCTAGTGCTGCCCCTACGTCTGACGTCGGCGGCACTGGCACCGACAGCGACAACATAGCTAGTGCTGCCCTTACGTCTGAGGTCGGCGGCACTGGCACTTTCACCATCACCGACAGCGACAACAGAGCTAGTGCTGCCCTTACGTCTGACGTCGGCGGCACTGGCACCATCACCGACAGCGACAACAGAGCTAGTGCTGCCCCTACGTCAGACGTCGGCGGCACTGGCACCAACAGCGACAGCGACAACAGAGCTAGTGCTGCCCCTACGCCTGACGTCGGCGGCACTGGCACCGTCAGCAACAACAGAGCTAGTGCTGCCCCTACCTCAGAAGTCGGCGGCACTGGCACTTTCACCACCAACGACAGCGACAACAAAGCTAGTGCTGCCCCTACGTCTGACATCGGCGGCACTGGCACCATCCACACCAGCGACAGCGACAACAGAGCTAGTGCTGCCCCTACGTCAGGCGTCGGCGGCACTGGCACCACCAACACCAGCGACAGCGACAACAGAGCTAGTGCTGCCCCTACGTCAGACGTCGGCGGCACTGGCACCATCAACACCAGCGACAGCGACAACAGAGCTAGTGCTGCCCCTACGTCAGACGTCGGCGGCACTGGCACCATCAACGACAGCGACAACAGAGCTTGTGCTGCCCCTATCTCAGTCGTCGGCGGCACTGGCACTGGCACCACCAACGACAGCGACAACAGAGCTAGTGCTGCCCCTACGTCTGACGTCGGCGGCACTGGCACTGGCACTTTCACCACCAACGACAGCGACAACAGAGCTAGTGCTGCCCCTACGTCTGACGTCGGCGGCACTGGCACTACCATCACAACCACCTACAACAACTGCAACAACAGTGCCTTCACCTCCGACAACGGCGGCACTGGAGCTACCACTATCTCCCCCATCGACCTCAAAGCTAGTGCTACCCCTACCTCCGACGTCGGCGGCGCTGGCACCATAACCAACGACAGCATCGACAGCGATTGTGCTGCCATCACATCTGACGTCGGCGGCATTGGCACTCAGCCTCCTGCCCCTGCTGATGTCATGGTTATCGAGTCTGCGTGCCAGACGGTCTGCCCTGTTGTCCTCAACCCAGACCCCCTGGCCATGGAGCGCGTAATGGCAGAGATAGCTGCTCTCCGGTCAGCAGTTGGAGAGATCCGCCACGCCTACAATATTGAGGTGGATGCGCTGCAAACTGAAATTAGACACCTCCGACAACGAATCACCCAGCTGGAGGGGGAGAAGGAGGGATCGAGGACCGGCAAGAAAGGCAGCAAGAAAGGCATTTCTCCTCCCTCCGAGGCAAAGCAAGCGCCGGAAAAATCGCCTGCCACCTCCAAATCCCCTGCCACCACGACCACATCTGAACCCCCGCGTCCAGCTCACGACAACACTGCTATCCGGCAAACGCCCGAGCACAAGGAGCCGGTACCAACACCCCGACCCTCTCCAGGCTCTGACAAACCCACCGACCGTACTGGGATTCCAGAGCTAAAGCCTGTCACCCAGACGCTGCTTTTAGGTGACTCTGTCCTACGCGGTCTGCACGGAAAGCTGATGTCCGTCACTGGCACTGACAAGGCACAGGTCGTGTCAGTGTCGGGCCTCGACAGAGCCGGCATTCTACAGCGCCTTCATGATGCCGAACCCACGAATACAGTCAGCACAATCATCATACACGTTGGCATCAACGACTGTAAGCGTGGGTTCGTCATCGGCAAGAAGGGCTGGAAGGATGTGATTTCTGCTGCCAGACGAGTCTTCCCCAAGGCAGAAATCTCCATGTCTTCCATCCTGCCCACGAACAACCAGCGTCAGCAGCCAGACCCATGTATCACTGACACCAACCTCTGCCTGAGGGAAATGTGCGCATCCCTCAAGGTCAAGTTTGTTGACAATGACTACGCCTTCTCTACAAGAACCGGCGAGGTAAAGAGCGGCTGGTTCAGAGACGCCATCCATCCCAACAAGCGGGGCACCAGTGCTCTCGCTGTCAACATCAAGCGTTCGTACTCTGGCCGCACCTCCAACAACGCAGCCCGGCCAAAACCAAATCACGAAAAGTCTCGCCACCATGAACAGCTACCTGGGCACGGTGACACACACGGCAAGTCTGGTGCCAAAGACAAAGAGCCTCAAAGAGACCGACGCTCTCAGCGCCCAGTCAGTTCCAGCCTTGCACCCCGATTCCGACAGGAGCATACTGTGGAAAAAGACTGCAGTCAAGCCGACTGCACGCCGCTAGTCACCCAACATAGCGGTGGATCAAAGGCCGGAACTGCTCCGGAACAGAAGTCACAGCGGCCACCCTACGGTTACTCCACACCAACCATCTTCGTAGCAGACGGCCGATCGGTGTACCCGTACTCTAATCCCTCCGTATTTCCATATCCCCCACTACCCCCGCCCCCAGGAGTGCCCCAGCTTAGTGAAAGTGACTGCGCGGCCTTGTTTTCTCTGCTGCAGAAATTTAGACCACGCGCCGGACATTAGGACACGAGTCTCTAGATTGACAGCTTGTGTTAGACAGTCATAGGACACACCCTTCTTATTTGACAGCGTGTATTTCAGACAGTTTTTGTTGTTTTTTAGTAGTTTTCTCGCAGCCTTGCCAAAGTTCTATTGTGCGTGTTTCGTGGATCTCTTTGTGACATTAATCCTCGAGTCGAGTTGAATTGAGCTTTTTTTTTTTTTTTATCTAGAATTACATTTTCGACTTTAATGACTGCGGTTTTGTTCTGTCCGTAGTTAGCTGTGCTTGATTTTAAAGTCGCAGTGACTTTTTGTTGTTGTTGTTGTTGTTTTGCTTCAAATTATAGAAGTCCATTTTATTTTGATGTGCGATTATTACTATAATAGTAGTTAGGAACTGCAGCATCGGGCGAGCGTGCCTAGGTGCGCTTGGAAGTGTTTTTGTTTATTTTCTGATTCTTTATACATAGCTGTCGAGCCTTTAATTTTGTATCTGACATTACCAAGCAATTCGAACTCGCAGCGGACTCTGACCACGAGAGTCAAAAACATTTTAATTTTGTTTTATTGTTGTTGCTGTTGTTTTTCCTACGTTTTCTTGTCGCTTTCTTATTCATTATACATTGACATTATTTTTATTATTTTTTTGGAATATTATTGCTACGTTTGTTCTGTTACCAACATGCCAAAATATAATGTAAAAACTGCCCCACAACGACCTGATGAGTTGAGAATTGGTCACCTCAACATTTACCATTTAGTTAATAAGGTACCAGATTTGTCTGTGTTCTTAAACACGCCAACACATTTTCATGTTTTTGGTGTATCCGAGTCGAGGCTCAAAAGCACTGTCAGGGATAACTCCATCTCAGTTCCAAACTTCTCAGTACTCCGCAGAGATGCCTCAAGTCCCCAGCACACTGGACTAGCAGTATATATACATGATTCGATAATTAGTAACGTTAAACGACGACAGGACTTAGAGTCAGCCGAAGTTGAAAGTTTATGGGTCGAGGTGAAAACATCTAAATCCCCCACAGTCCTGGTTGGCTTTATCTATAGAAATCCAGCAGCCAACTGGGACTGGTATGATGACTTCGTAGAAATGATGGATAAAGTTAATCAAAGTAAAGATAACATTGTTCTTCTGGGCGACTTTAACATTGACCTACTTAAGCCCAAAGGGCACCATGCTGCATGGGCATCAACAACAGCCTTATTCGGTTTAAAACAATTAGTTAAAAACCCCACTAGAACCACATCTACATCCTCAACCTTTATGTGACAAATGACGATACAATATCAAATGTGCAGGTTCCCTCCTTAGCTGTTAGCGATCATAACCCAGTATGTTGTAACGTCTCCATGAAACTAGACAAGCAAAAAACTAAAAGACATAAAACTATAAAATATCGCTCCTTTAAACACTTTAATAAAGACGAATTTCTGTGGGACCTGCACAATGCTTCGTTTACTGAGGTTTATGATCACCAATCTCCTGACAGTGCCTTGTCGTGCTGGATGGATCTGTTTCTCAGTGTACTCAATAAACATGCGCCAATACGTGAAAAACGAGTTAAACATTCCACCATACCACCGTGGTTAACAGCGGATATCAAGCAGGCCATGTCATTTAGAGACAAACTGAAAAAAGAGCAAAAGTACGAAGAATACAAAACACAACGCAATCGTGTCAAATATTTAGTTAGAGCGTCTAAGAAGTCTTTTTTCCAACAAATGATTCGAGACAAAAAGGACACGGCATCTGTTTGGAAAGCTCTGAACGTCATAACAAAGGGTAAATCAGCACCCGAAATCCCATCTCATATGTCAGCTGATATATTAAATAACCATTTCTTAACGACAGCCGAAATATTGGCATTGTCAGCTGCAAATAACAGTAAACCGTATGAAGTGCCGAGTTCTCTCAGAGAACACTTTAAAAAAACAACTATATCAAATACTTTCACCATCCCTGATATTACAGTTGCGGAAGTCGGCAGATATATTTCTAGCATGCCCAACAAAAAGTCTGCTGGCATTGATGGTATTGATAATGAAACCCTAAAAATCTCATTACCGTATACAATAGAATCACTAACATATATTTTCAACCTCTGCATAAAGCAAAGTACATTTCCAACCATTCTTAAAGAAGCAAAGGTAATCCCAATCCCTAAATCAAAAGATCTTGAAGATATTAATAACTATCGTCCAATCTCCCTTCTGTCAGCTTTGTCAAAACCCCTTGAAAAGCACATTCAAAAACATCTCCTTGATTTTCTGGAAAAAGGTAAATTACTTAATATTCACCAGTCTGGTTTTAGACCGAAACATTCTTGTCAGTCAGCACTGACACATATTGTAGACAGCTGGCTGGAATCAATCAATAAAAGCCTGATGTCAGGAGCAGTTTTCTTAGACCTTAAAAAGGCGTTTGACCTTGTGGACCATGACATTCTCCTAAATAAGCTAACAGTTTATCACTTGGACGCAACCGCTATAGAATTCTTCCGATCATATCGCGAAGACAGAAAACAAATGGTGTACGCCCATGGAAGATACTCTAAGCAAGGAAATGTAAAATACGGCGTCCCCCAGGGATCTATTTTGGGCCCTCTTCTATTCATACTATTTATTAATGATCTACCGTTGCATATCACTAATTCTGACGTTAATTGTAATCTATTTGCTGACGATACGAGTCTTCATGTTTCTGGCAAAAAAACGACGGACATTAGCCATAGTTTACAATGCAGTCTCAATGAGGTATCTGACTGGTGTAGACAGAACCATATGGTTCTTCACCCAGCAAAAACAAAGAGTATCTTAATCGCCACGCGGCAAAAACATCAACGCCGACTACAGCCATTACAATTACAATTAAACGCTGAACCTGTTGAACAAGTCACTGAGCGTAAATTCTTAGGAATACATGTTGATGATCAACTGTGCTGGGAGACCCATATAAATGCTGTTTGTAAGACCATTGCTAAAAACACTTTCTTATTGTCCCAGCTTAGACATGTAACGGATACAAATACCGGTAAATTGTTTTTTCATGCTCATATAAAGTCCCATGTTGATTATGTCTCCACAGTGTGGGACGGCTGCAGTGATGTCCACATGAAGAGATTAAACTCCATATACAAAAGAGCTGTAAAAATGATAGATAGACGCCCCATCCCTACCACAGACAAATTTAGATATTTAAACATTCTCGGTCTACGTCAGCAACTTACATTAAACAAATGCGTCTATATGCATAAGATACTGAATAATATGACACCCCAGTATCTAACCACTAAATTTATATCTCACCAAGAACGTGAACGGACCTCAAGAAACAATACCTTACCCCTACCACTGCCAAGAATTGACCTTTTTAAAACTAGTATGTCATTCTCTGGTCCGTTTGCTTGGAATTCCATCCCTGCACATTTGAAAACTATTACCTCAACAGGAAGTTTTAAAACAAAACTTTTTGATTACCTGATGAGTCAGACTTAGTACGTTTCTCAGGTACTGTAATATTTCCTGTACCTCACGTATTTCATACAGATCGTTTTTATATGTGTGTGCGCGTGTGTGTGTGTGCTCGTGTTTGTTTGTGCGTGTGGGTGTATGTGTGAGCGGCGCGCGTGCGTGCGTCTGTGCATGTGTGTGTGATGAGTATTATTATTTTTTCTGTATAAAATGATGCTATTGGGTTTTGTATGTACATATATATTTTATAGTTTCCCTTCTTTTTTATCCTGTAGATGTTAGCAACGGCAAGTTTGTAAAATGACGATTTGTTTTCTGTCAAAACTTTTTACCGTTGAAAAATAAAGTTTCATCATCATCATCTCTCTCTCTCTCTCTCTCTCTCTCTCTCTCTCTCTCTCTCTCTCTCTCTCTCTCTCTCTCTCTCTCTCTCTCTCACTCACTCACTCACACACACACACACACACACACACACACACACACACACACACACACAAACATGTGCGCATCTTCAAGAGGAATAGATCCTCATGCGCCCTCTAGGTGCATGAGGATCTATGTCTCTTGGGGATGTTTGAATCGCGCGCGCACGCACGCACTAACAATCACACGGGCACATCGACGCGCTTTCAGACCCGTTTAATTGTACCTTGAAGTTCTAGTTTTGTCACCATCTTCTCAAGCCTATGAAGCGAAAGTGAAACTCATATCACATAAAATATAAAATTACGTAAAAACTAAAACTTACGTCATGACAAATGACGTTGACAAATCAATGACGCGTATGTCCTGCGCCCCTTATAGAACTCACTGACGCATTATCAGATCTGCGAGACTTTTTCAATAGGAGATAATTCAACACCAGAATCAGGTTGAAGACAAAAGGTAGAAGAGACCATTGACAGCGAGAACAGCTCTCATATAGAGGAGACTTTGTGGGTTATGGTTCATGCTATCTTGCTTAAATTAGTCTACTGAAATCCAACATCTCTCTCTAGCACGTAGGAACAAAAAACGCGAAATTTCTTTGCAATATGATGATTAATTTTTACAGAAGAGATAAAAAGAAGAACCAATGAGGAGAACAAATTTTATTTTCGACATTTTCCGTTCGACCTAGACAATTCACAAAAATGGTGTAAGACTCAACCTCGAAATGCGATTTCATTGGTTGGTTAGTTCGGGGTTTAAACGTTTTATACGGCACCGGAATCTTCATAGATCAGAAATCCCATTTTTACACAGACATTGCCACTTATTACTTGAGTGTGCTTCATTTCTGATTAGTCATGAAAGTTACCACGGATTCCGGAGAAGGGTCATTATATCAATGGATTGGGTGTATATGACTTACCAAAAAAAAAAATTAAAATGGTGCCGCCGAGCACCAATGGCTTCGCCATTAATACATATTCAATGACATAGAAGATTCAGCATCAGAATGTGCTGTCACATAACACACAGGCGTCTAGGCAGCCACGCATCAACTCCAAAAGAATTTCGTTGGATTTTTATTTTCTTTTGATTTATTTATTTTTTATTATTATTTTTTTTTAATAATAATAATAAAAATAAAAATAAATAAACAAAAAGAAAATAAAAATCCAAAGAAATTCTTTTGGAGTTGATTCGTGGCTGCCTCGACGGAATTCAGGAATTTATTTAACGTCTTTTCACATTGGTGATATTAGACAACAACAATATATATATATTCTTTACTTTTAACAAAGGCGTCGCCCAAAGCCAAAAAATGCACTCAATCAGAGTAGCTCCAAGGGACATAATTTTTCAATAAATTCTGAGAATGCTGTGCTAATAATGCCATGGAAATCCAGGCTGGTAAGCTTGCATTGTGTCATAAGGACATCAGCTGTCCTTTTGTGACAGCATCGCTTATTAGAGCCTTCCACTGAACACCTATCACACATAAAGCAATAGGGACTACCCCCAGGCGCCCCGCCACCCGCTGGACAATATCCAGTGTTCCCCCCCCCCCGAGGGGGGATGCTAGAAAATATTCCCAAACAGATATTGGACCTGCTGAGTAGATTTAAAGTTTTTGCCGCCTACGACCGGTTTCGACCCAAGGTGGGTCTCATCAGGTAGGCATACGGCGTAACCTGAAATTGCAAACACAACGCATGTACCAGATGCCGCCTCCAGAATTTGACTGGTAGCAACCACTGGTCGAGCGTGGATTGCATCCCTAAAGCTTTATGGGGTGTTTCAGTGGAAGAAGACTGACTAATTTTGAAAAGGCAACACCTAGGCAATTTTGTGGTACAATTATTCTTTACTTTTAACAAAGGCGTCGCCCAAAGCCAAAAAATGCACTCAATCAGAGTAGCTCCAAGGGACATAATTTTTCAATAAATTCTGAGAATGCTGTGCTAATGCCATGGAAATCCAGGCTGGTAAGCTTGCATTGTGTCATCAGGACATCAGCTGTCCTTTTGTTACTGCATCGCTTATTAGATCTTTTGAGCCTTCCACTGAACACCTATCACATAAAGCAATAGGGACTACCCCCAGGCGCCCCGCCACCCGCACTGGATATTCTCCAGCGGGTGGCGGGGCGCCTGAGGGTAGTCCCTATTGCTTTATGTGATAGGTGTTCAGTGGAAGGCTCAAAAGATCTAATAAGCGATGCAGTCACAAAAGGACAGCTGATGTCCTGATGACACAATGCAAGCTTACCAGCCTGGATTTCCATGGCATTAGCACAGCATTCTCAGAATTTCTTGAAAAATTATGTCCCTTGGAGCTACTCTGATTGAGTGCATTTTTTGGCTTTGGGCGACGCCTTTGTTAAAAGTAAAGAATAATTGTACCACAAAATTGCCTAGGTGTTGCCCTTTCAAAATTAGTCAGTCTTCTTCCACTGCAACACCCCATAAAGCTTTAGGGATGCAATCCACGCTCGACCAGTGGTTGCTACCAGTCAAATTCTGGAGGCGGCATCTGGTACATGCGTTGTGTTTGCAATTTCAGGTTACGCCGTATGCATACCTGATGAGACCCACCTTGGGTCGAAACCGGTCGTAGGCGGCAAAAACTTTAAATCTACTCAGCAGGTCCAATATTTGTTTGGGAATATTTTCTAGCATCCCCCCTCGGGGGGGGGGGGGGGGGGGTGACACTGGATATTCTCCAGCGGGTGGCGGGGCGCCTGGGGGTAGTCCCTATTGCTTTATGTGATAGGTGTTCAGTGGAAGGCTCAAAAGATCTAATAAGCGATGCAGTCACAAAAGGACAGCTGATGTCCTGATGACACAATGCAAGCTTACCAGCCTGGATTTCCATGGCATTAGCACAGCATTCTCAGAATTTATTGAAAAATTATATATATATATATATATATATATATATATATATATATATATATATATATATATATATATATATATATATATATATATATATATATATATATATATATATATATATATATATATATATAATATATATCAACAACCAAACACACAACTTGTGAGTATCAAAGAATAGCAATAATTAACATCCAACCACACACACAAATTACTTATTATAATAGTTTACCCACCGGACTATGAATTATTATATTAACTATTGAAATTGCAATAATGCTATGTAAGATGTCATACAAATTGTCTGCTAAGTGATGAACTGTTGTGTTATTTTTTGTCAACAGATTCAGTATAATAGGACACTCACATATTATATGTTTAACAGAGATGGGGCTTAAGCACTCGCATTTGATGTCTTTTGCGAATTTTGTTTTCCAAGAATTTAGTCTTAACTTGTATATCAACGAAGCTGTTTTCCTTGAACAAGGAGGAACATGATAAGCATATTTCATATCATCTTTGTGAAAAAAACTGTTTAGCACAGAGTACATTTCATGTAGAGATAATTGCATATTATTACAATCTGCTGAGTTTTCTCTATTTATAGCTCATTTTTTTGCTTGTCTGTCACAAATTTCATTCCAATAAATTCCGCAGTGTGACGGTATCCAAAGAAAATCGATCCCTATTCCTCTGGACATAATACAGCTCATAATATGTTTTATGTCATACACTAGGTCTTTTCTAGTATTACAATCCCAGCTTTTTAGACTATATAGGACAGATTTAGAATCGACACAGATCAAAATGTTAAATATATCATAAGGCTGAAGTTGAATAAAATTTAGTGCAATGAGAATCGCATACAGTTCAGACGTAAATATAGAACATCCTTTACCAAGATAAAAAGATTTCTTCACTTTGAGATCAGGAATAACAAAGCCTGCACCACAGTCTGAAGGATCTAAGACAGACCCATCTGTGAAAATTTTCAAATGTTTAAAATATGTTGTCTGTAATTTTTCTTTCACTAAATTTGCTAAAACGTTCACATCCTCATCTTTTTTCAAATCTGTGTAATCTATAACGAAAGTAGCATTAATATGTTCCCAGGGAGGTATAGTAGGTGTTACTGGTAAAACGGGAATAGTCTTGATATCTCTCTCTCTCTCTTGGCTTGACTTCGCGAACGAAGATTCTATAGGGCTTGCCCACGTCGGCTGCAGGCATTTTCGTGGCTGCGGAGGCCAATCCGGGACAGGCAGGTTCGACCGCAGTGGCTGCAGGGGAAGGTCTGGTCAGGGTTCTGAGTTACGACAACTCTGTTTTTTTTTCTGAGCCGCTTGTCCTTAAGGTTAGCTCTGCGAGAGTCCTCAAAGGACACGGCTGCCTTGTGAATGGTGGAGCGCCAGGTGTCACGGTCCGCAGCAAGCGAAGACCACTGGCGGTGGTCGATTTGGCAGGCACTAAGTGACTTCTTGAGACCGTCTTTGTATCTCTTCTTTGGTGCCCCTCTGTCTCGGTGTCCAGTGGCGAGCTCGCCGAACAGAGTGATCTTGGGTAGGCGATGATCCTCCATCCTGGAGACGTGCCCAGCCCAGCGAAGCTGTGTCCGCAGCAGCAAAGCCTCGATGCTCACAGTTTCCGCCTGTTCAAGGACCTCGACGTTGGTGACATAGTCACTCCAGTGAATGCTGAGGATGGTACGCTGGCAGCGCTGGTGAAAGCGTTCGAGGAGTCGTAGTTGGCTGCGGTAGAGGGCCCAGGACTCGGAACCATACAGCAGGGTGGTGAGGACGACAGCTCTGTACACGCTGATCTTGGTGCCTTTTTTCAGCTGTTGATTGTGCCACACCCGCTTGAATAGTCGCCCGAAAGCACTGTTCGCTTTTGCCAGCCTGTTGTCCAGCTCCTTGTCCAGCTTGGCGTCTGACGTGATGATGCAGCCAAGGTAGGTAAACTGGTGTACAGACTTCAATTCGGACTCGCCGATGGTGATGTGGGGAGGGCGATGCTCTTCCTTGGGTGCCGGCTGATGAAGGACCTCTGTCTTTTTCAGACTGACCTCAAGTCCAAAGACCTATATTGCAGTTTTCTATAGCATCTTTGACATAGTTACGTATAGGTAAAAGATACGGGATGGTTTGCGCTCTCTTCGGGAAATCCATATCTGCGTCTAAAAATATGTCTTCTCGCACTGAATTTTTGACGGACATGCTTAGGACAATGTATTTTGCAGTTGCTAATTTACGTTGGTCAGATAAAGACAGAACACCTGCTTCTTTGTAGGTTTTTACAGTATTAGTATGAACCGGCACTCCAAGGGCTAATTTAACTGCTTTACTATCAATGCTTTGCAGCTTCTGTAGAAGTGTAGCTGGGGCAGAAAAGTAGACTTCCTGACCATAGATAAGTGTTGATCGAACTAAAGATGTACCAAGGTGTAAAACAGTTTTAATGTCCTGACTCCATGGTTGTGAGTTTATAATTTTTAACAAGTTAAGTCTTTTTTTGCCTTATTTAATATGGCTTCAATATGAATTCTCCAAGATAATTTTGATGTAAAACGTACGCCTAAAACCTTTACACTCTGTTGGTAGTTTAAAGGCGTCCCGTTTAGGGATAAGTTAGGTAATGTTTTAGCACTTTCCCCATTATTGAAAAGCATTAGACATGTTTTTTTCCCCAGATAGTTCTAGACCATTTTCTTTCACATAGTTTGATAATTTGTCCAATTCAATCTGATAAACGTTTTGAACGTAATCTACGATTCTTTTTGGGGTACGTTTTCTGAGATTAGTGTTTATCCATATAGCAATATCATCTGCATATTGTACCACAGTTGTGTCCTGTGAGAGAGATTGTGGGAGGTCGTAAATTAACACAGTGAATAAAAAGGGTGAAATTATTGATCCCTGCGGAATACCCATATCTATTTTCTTAAAGGTTGAATAACTTTTACCAACTTTGGTGCAGACAAATCTTTCAGACAAAAAGCTTTTAATGTACTCATACATAAACCCGGTTATGCCAATCTGTTTTATTTTGTATAATAATCTAGCATGCCAAACACTATCATAAGCCTTTTTACATCGAAAAAGGTTGCTAGTATACGTTTTCTTCTAGAAAATTGTTTTTTAATGTTATTTGTGAGTTTAACTAAATGATCTCTCGTACATCTACCTTTCCGAAAACCAGCTTGATGAACTGGAATTATATCCTGTTTTTCACAGTAATGAAATAACCGATTTAAAAGAATCTTTTCCATTACTTTGCAAGCTTGTGATGTTAGTGCAATAGGTCTATAACTACTAATCAATGTACGTGTTTTACCCGATTTGAGTACTGGAACTACTACTGACTGCTTCCAGATAGTAGGAAGAGATCCATTAAACCAACATTTTTGGTAAAATGTATGTAATAGTTTTTTCCATGACTCAGGTAAATGATAAAGTAGTTGGTAAGAAATCCCATCTATACCCACTGCACTAGAGGTATTTGCAAACGACTGTAAAACATCTAGGAATCCATTATATTGAATTGGAGCATTGATATACTAGACGGCCTGTGTGTTATGTGACAGCATATTCTGATGCTGTTGTTTGGATAATAATAATGAAAACAGAGCTTTAAAGACATAAACGTCTGACTGTTCACCTTGCAGTGCTCCTGTAGCAACATTTTATGGACGGACGTGTCATTTGATGAGTCGTATGCCCACGTCCGAGACTTTGTATGAAGGCAAAATAAAACATGCACTGTGTGTGAAGGCAAAAGGCAATAAGTCTATTTTGTGAAAAGCGAGATTTTCATTGTAATACAATGAAAATATCGCTTTTCACAAAATGGATTTGCTGTCTTTTTCCTTCAAAGGGCAGCATTGGTTACATCTTGTTTGGTCCGCTCCCCCCGTCGTTTTATTATGAGGCTGGATGACGCGTTTCCCAAACATCTTCCTACGTCGCCGGTAACCATAGTGTTTAGAAGGCCGCAAAAATCAGAGTGAGAAATCTGCCAGGTTGTAAAGCTCTTTTGTTTGGCATCAAAGCACAGGGGGACAATGGAACATATCCTGCCCCTGAAAGAGAGCTTCGATAGGATACTATTTAAGGCTCTTAATTAATTAACCCCTTCACTGTCGAGAACAAAGTGCGCACGATCCAACTGGTAGAAACATAGATCCTCATGAGCCTCCGCGACTGCGGGGGCTCATGAGGATATATGTGTCTTGCCGAGGCCAATTTGTATTCATATTCCTTGGACGGTGTTGGCTTTTGGTCGTTGAATGAACCAAATTTCAGAGATTAATGTACGTACAGTGGCATGGAAGGGGTTAATATATTGATTCGCGGGGAAAGAAACTCTGGCCATAAATTGGACTTCCTCCCCTTTGAAACCGACTGCAGCCCAAAATAAACTCAACCTCGAAATGCGATTTTATTGGTTGCGGGATAGTTCGGGGTTTAAACTTTGACGTTTTATACGGCAGCGGCGACTGCGGGGGCTTATGAGGATCTATGCCTCTTGCCGAGGCCAATTTGTATTCATGTTCCTTGGACGGTGTTGGCTTTTGGTCGTTGAATAAACCCAGATTTCAGAAACAAAAAAAAAAGTACGTACAGTGGCAGGGAAGGGGTTAAAATATTGAGTAAGGGGCGCGAAACTGTGGCCATAAATTCGGCTTTCTCCCCTTTGAAACCGACTGCTGCCCGAAGTCAGCTGACTTTACGAGTATTTCGACGACATTATGACTAACATTCTTGGGCCACCACAATAGTAAGAATAGCGCATGCTTGTATAACAGTCAATATAATTCATGTATAGATACATGGAGCGTTTTCCTTCAATATTAATCCTTTTAGCCCCACGGGTGCATTTCCCAAATATTGGAAGTTTTACTTAACGACTATGTACCAGTTGCAGGAGGTGGACTGACGATGATAATTCAAGGGTAGTGCCAGATTAGCTTGGCGCCTGAAGGCGCCAAGCTAATCTGGCACTACCCTTGAATTATCATGGTCAAGCAACCTCCTGCTGTAGGGACTTGGGGCGCTAAAAGGGATAAGACACTCAAGGCGCCCCGCGGCGTCAAAAGCTGCGGAAGTGTCGTATAGCTTTGCCGCCGGCAATGCTATTGCTTACTGCGCCAGTTGCTGTGTGTGTACGTGTGTGTGAGAGAACTTGCAAATCAAGTCAAGTATATTGTATTCGTCCCGCTCTCCGGGAAATTTGTCTAACAGCGCATCTAATAAAATTAATCGTAATGATAATGATAAAAATAGACAAAAAGTTAAAAATAAAAACAAAAGGTATGTTCATTATAATCTTATTGAAAAATTACATGCACACACTCACACCGACATAATTATGCACACACGCACGCACACACGCACACACACACACACACACACACACACACACAGTACTGACACACACTATAAGCTCTAGCCAATAATTTTGTAAGACAATGATGTAAGAAAGTGAATAAAATAAATAACCTCATTATTGTATGTCGTAAAAGTGAATAAAAGTTATCTCAATAATACTGCAGTATACACAACGTATAAGAGTAAACAAAGTATACACAGAACGGGATAGAGGAAGAGTGTGGAGGGTGCTGGGAAAAACTGATTTCAGGGGCTCACACACACATACACACACATACACACATACACACACGTATGCACACACACACACACACACATACACACACGTATGTACACACACACGACACACACACACACGCACGCAGGCACGCACGCAACACACACACTCACAAACGCGCACGCGCACTAAAAGACTAAGAGGAAAACAGTCAAAGTCAAAGGCCGTTAGGTCGCCAAAACAAGTAGTCACTTCTTGTTCAGCGCTTTTAGCCCCGGTTCCCTACAGCAGGAGATGGCTTGGCCATGATAATTCAAGGGTAGTGCCAGATAAGCTTGGCGCCTTCAAGCGCCAAGCTAATCTGGCACTACCCTTGAATTATCATGGTCAAGCCATCTCCTGCAAATGGTACATAGTCGTTAGGCAACACTACCTCCAAAATTTGAGAAATGGGACCTTGGGGCTAAAAGGGTTAGCAGTCTCACGGCGTTTGGCGCAAAGCTGTTTTATATCTATATATACTGCACTTGAGTACTCGGATTGCCGAGGAAACGCTTATACAGGCAAGATAGGAAATAAATTTCCTTGTGCTCTGCGACGGGCACTTTTGCCACAAGTCAGTTCCACCCTTGGTGCCCCAGTACACTGGCTCTAGAGGAAACATGAGGAAAAGCTATTAATTATTGTGCTCTGCGGCGGTCGCCTGTGTCCCAAGTTGGCTTTTCGGGTCTCTGTACATTGGTCTGGCAGTGGGAACTCTCTGCATCCGCGTATGAAGGGTCTCGGGTCTCTCTTGTCTACACTGGGTGCAAACACACTCTGTCCGGAAACGCTTATAAGGAAGCCTTTAATTCTAATCTGCTACAAGCGCCTTTCCGCAAATTCCACTCCTCAGTGGTGCCTTAGTACATTGGTCTGGCCCTGGCAACTCCCCGTATCCACGAAGGAAGGGTCTCGGATCTCTCTTGTTTATACAGTGTGCACAGTACCATGTCTGGAAAGGCTATATATTTATATGGCCTCTGGTCTGGCCCTTCAATAAAGGCTATATAAGGAAACCGTAATTCTGCTCTGCGACGAGCGCCTTTCCGCAAATTCCACTCGTGGTGCGGCCTCAGTACAGTGGTCTGGCCCTTAGAACTCCACATATCAAAGGTCTCGAGTCTGTCTTGTCCACACTGAGTGCGAAAACACATTGTACGGAAACGTTTATTACGGCGGCTGAATAGAGAAAATTTCTTACGCTCAGCGACGGGCGCCTTTGCCGCAAGTTACACTCTTCGTGCCTCAGTACACTAGTCTGGCCCTGGGAACTCCCCACATACTCGAATTAAGGGTCTCGGGTCTCTCTTGTGCACTCTGGGTGACCAATACTATATCTTGAAAGGCTATGTATGATACAAAAGGAAAACCTATCATCAGTTGTGCTCTGCGGCGGGCGCCTATTGAGCAAATTGGCTTTTTCGGGTCTCAGTACATTGTTTTGGCCCTGGGAACTCCCTGCATCCACATATCAAGGGTCTCAGGTCTCTCTTGGCCAAACTGGGTGCCAAAACACATTGGCTGGAAACGCTTATAGAGGCTACTGATACAGAGAGTTTTTTCAGTGAGCTCTGCGACGGGCGCCTTCGTCGCAAGATCCACTCTTGGTGCCTCAGTACACTGGTCTGGGCTGGGAACTCCCCGTATCTACGAATCAAGGGTCTTGGGTCTCTCTTGTGCACACTCGGGTTGACCAATACTGTCTTGAAGGGATATAGAGGATAAACAGAAGGAAATCCTATTATTGTACTCTGTGTCGGGCGGCTTTGGCGTAAGTTGGATTTTGGGGTATCAGTACATTGGTGTGGCCCTGGGGACTCACCGCATCCACATATCAAGGATCTCGGGTCTCTCTTGAATAAACTGGGTGCCAAAACACTTTCCCCGGAAACGCTTTTAGAGTCAATATAGGGAAAACCTATCGTTGTACTCTGCAACTCTGCCTTTAAAGCAAGCTCTAAGCTTTGTTCCCGAGTACACTGTTCTGGCCCTGGGAACTCCCCACACTTATGAATCATGGGTCTCGGGTATCTCTTATACACACTGGGTGACCAATACTATGTCTGAAAAGGCTATAGAGGATACAAGGAAAATCTATTATTGCTGTGCTCTGCAGCGGGTGCCTATGGCGCAAGTTGGCTTTTGTGCTCTCAGTACCATTGGTCTGGCCCTGGAACTGACTGCCTGCATCCGCCTATAATGGGTATCGGGTCTCTCTTGTCCACACTGGGTGCCAAAACATTTTGTCCGGAAACGGTTATGGAGACTATATAGGGAAACATTTCTTAGTTGTGCTCTGCGACGAGCGCATTTGCCTCAAGTTTCACTCTGACTGGTCTCGCTTTTGGAACTTCCCGATTCCACGAATCAAGTGTCTCGGGTCTCTCTTGAACACACTGGGTTACCAATACTATTTCTGGGAAGGCTATAGATGATTTATTATTATAGAGGACACATAAGGAAAAGCTATCATTGTGCTCTCGGGCGGGCGCCTTTGTCGCAAGTTGGCTTTTCGGGTCTCAATACATTGGTCTGGCCCTTATAACTCGCTCCATCCACATATCACAGTTATCTGGTCTCTCTTGCACACAGTGGGTGCCAAAACACTTTGTCGGGAAACGCTTATAAGCGCTGTATAGGAAAAACCTTACCTTGTACTTTGCCACGGGCGCCTTTACCGCAAGTTCCACTCTTGATGCCTCAGTACCCTAGCCTGGCCCTGGGAACTCCCCGTATCCACAAATAAAGGGGCTCGTGTCTCTCTTGCACACAGTGAGTGGCCAATACTATGTCTGGAAAAGCTACATAGGATACACAAGGGAAACCTATCACAGTCATTGTAGGTAGGTAGGTTGTACATTGCTTAACGTCCCGACAGCAATAAGACTTTCTCAGGACGTGCCTGCACTGCTTGTGATAAAAAGAAAACTAAACAGAATATTGAATGTGTGTCGCCAGCCGGTCTAATACGCTAAATAAACCTAAGACCATTTAGCAACACACATCCAATATCAAGAGCTACAGAAAGCGCAGACTGAGTAGGGAGAGTTTAAAAAAGGAAATATGTGAATGGACCAAGGGTAGACAGAAACACATGCCCCAGAATAGTGGGGAAAACCTACCCTGTGGGGCTGACCAGGGTGACCCTGAGAACTAAAAAGTAGTTAACCCCACCCAAGTCTCCCAGGGCAGACCCGGGTGGGGGCCCTATCATTGTGCTGTGAGCACCTATTGCGCAAATTGGCTTTTGGGGTTTCAGTACATTGGTTTGACCCTGGGAACTCCCTGCATCCAAATATCAAGTCTCGGGGCTCTCTTGTCCACACTGGGTGTCAAAACACTTTGTCCGGAAACGCTTATAGAGGCTACATAAGGAAACCATTCCTTGTGCTCTGCGACGGGCGCATATGCCGCAAGTTTCACTCCTGGTGCCTCAGTACACTGATCTGGCCGTAGGAACTTCCCGCATCCACAAATCAAGGGTCTCGGATCTCTATTGCACACACTGGGTGACCAATACCATTGTCTGGAAGGGCTATATAGGACACATAACGAAAACATTTTCTGTGTGCTCTGAATTGGGTGCTATTGGCACATGTTGGCTTTTTGGGTTTCAATACATTGGTTTTGCCCTGGGAACCCCATGTATCCACATATCAAGGGCCGCGGGTCGCTCTTGTCCACACTGGGTGCCAAAACAATTTGTCCGGAAACGTTTATAGAGGCTATATAAGGAAGACCTTTCCTTTGTGAGCACATGTGCACAACGAGCGCCTTTGCTGCAAATTCCCTTCCTGGTGCCTCATACATTGGTCCGGCCCTGGGAACTTACCTCATCAAGGAATCAAGGGTCTCGGGTCTCTTTTGTACCCACCGAGTGACCAATACTATGTCTGGTAAAGGCTAAACAGGATACATAAGGAAAACCTATTATTGTACTCCGTGTCTGGCACCTGTGGTGCAAGTTGGATTTTGGGGTCGCAGCACACTGGTCTGGCCCTGGCAACTCCCCGCATTCACGAATCAATGGTCTCGGGTCTCTCTTGTGCACACTGGGTGACCAATACTATGTCTTGAAGGGATATAGCGGATCATTACAGAAGGAAATGCTTTGATTGTACTCTCCGTCGGGCGCCTTTGGCGCAAGTTGAATTTTGGGGTCGCAATACATTGGTCTGGCCCTGGGACCCCCCTGCATCCATATATCAAGGTTTTCGGGTTTCTCTTGTATACACTCGGTGCCAAAACACTTTGTGCGGAAACGCATATGGAGGCTATGTATAAAAAAAAAAACTTTGAATTCCTTGTACTCCTCAACGAGCGCTTTTACCGCAAGTTCCACTCTTTGTGCCCCAGCCGTACACAGGTCTGGCCCTGGCAACTCCCCGCATTCACGAATCAAGGTATCTCGGGTATCTCTTGTACACGCTGGCTGACCAATACTGTCTGAAAAGGATGTAGAGGATATACCAAGGAAAACCTACTTATTGTGCTCGTTACGGCGGGCGCCTGTGGCGCAAGTTGTCATTTGGAGTCTCAGTACATTGGGTCTGGCCGCCCTAGGAACTACCTGCATCAGCCTATCGAGGATCTCGGGTTTCTCTTGTCCACACTGCGTTCCAAAACAGTGTGTCCGGAAATGCTTATAGAGGCTATATAGGGAAAACCTTTTGCCTTGTGCTCCGAGACAAACGCATTTAACGCAGATTCTACTTTTGGTACCTCAGTACACCGATCTGGCTTTGGGAACTCCCCGCATCCACGAATCAAGGGTCTCGGGTTGTTCTTGTACACACTGGGTGACCAATAGGCTACTATGTCTGGAAAGGGTATGAAGAATACAGAAAGAAAACATACTATTATGTTCTACGGCGGGGGCCTTCGGCGCAGGTTGACTTTTGCGACCCGAGTACATTGGTCTGGCCCTTAGAACTGGGTGCACAATGAGTGCCAAAACACTTTGTCGGAACGTTTATAGAGGCTATATAGGAAAAACCTGTCATTGCGCTCTGCGACGGACGCCGCTTTCCCGTACTGAAGTTCCATAGAGTATATATAGACCTACAGAAGCAAAACCTATTATTATTCTCTGCGACGGGCGCCTTTGGCACAAATTAGAACTTGCTGCATCCACATATCAAGGGTCTCGGGTCTCTCCTATCCACTCTGGGTGCCAAAACACTTTATACAGGCTATATAGGGAAAAACCTGTCCTTGTGCTCTGTGACGGGCGCCTTTGTCGCAAGTTAAGCTCTTGATGCCTCAGTACACTGGTCTGGCCCTGGGAGCTTCCCGCATCCACGAATCAAAGGTCTCGAGTATCTCGTGTACACACTGGGTGACCAATGCTATGTCTGGAAAGACTATAGAAGAAACATAAGGAAAACCTGTCATTGTGCTGTGCGGCGGGCGCCTTTGGCTGAAGTTGATTTTTGCGGTCTAAGTACATTGCTCTGACACTTCAAACTCCTTGCATCCACATATCATGGATCTCGGTTCTCTCTTGTCCACTCTGAGTGCCAAAACACTTTGTCCAGAAACACTTATAGAGGCCATTTAGGGAAAACCTGTCCTTGCGCTCGGCGACGGGCGCCTTTGCCCCAAGTTCCACTTGTTGCCTCAGTACACTGGTCTGGGCCTGGGAACTTCCCTCATCCACGAATCAAGGGTTGCGCGTCTCTCTTGTACACAAAGGGTGACCAATACTATGTCTGGAAAAGGCTATAGATGATACATCTTGAAACCTATTATTGTGCTCTGTGGCATGCGCCGTTGGCGCAAGTTGACTTTTGAGGTCTCAGTACATTGGTCTGGCACTGGGAACTCTCTACATCCACATATCAAAGGTCTAGAGTCTCTCTTTACACCGGGTGCCAAAACACTTTGTCCGGAAACGCTTATAGGGGTTATATAGGGAAAACCTGTCCTTGAAATCAGCGACGGGTGCCATTTGCAGCCAGTTCCACTCTTAGTGCCTCAGCGCACTAGTCTGGCCCTGGGACCCATCCCCCCTCCCCCCCCCCTCCCTCCCCGAATCCTAAAAACAAGGGTCTCGGGGTTCTCTTGTACACACTGGCTGACCAATACTATGTCTGGAAAGGATATTTAATGAAAACCCATTGTGCTCTGCGGAGGGGGTGGGGGCGGAAGGGGCAACTCTTGGGGGGGGGGGGGGGGGCACTTTTGGTGCAAGCTTGTTTTTGGGGTCTCGGTACATTGGAAACTACCTGTATCTACCTATCGAGGGTCTCGAGTCTCTCATATCTCATTGGGTGACCAATACTATGTCAGTCTTGAAAGACTATACACGCCTATAAAAATAAAAAAAAAATGATACACTACTGCTTGAAATTAATTTGACGATGATAGTTCAAGGGTGATGACAATAGCTGGGCGCCTGAAGCGCCAAGCTATTCTGGCACCACCCTTGAACTAAAATGGTTGATCTATCCTCCGATCTGTAATGTAGCCTTCATATGACAATAAGAATGCAATTGGTTAATGACTACCCTAAATAATGGCCAGGATTTCAAATACGCACAAACTCTGTAAATTGTAAGATTGTGTTGTTGAGTGTTTGGACAAGACTGTAGACGTGCTTATTTGAAATCATGGTCTTGCTACGCGTATTTCAAGTGGTACATCCCTGGGATATCTATTTTGAAGCCACAGGCCTGACCGCGTTATATCCGATTTCGCGATATTCCGATGCGCGCAACACCGAGGCTGACCTGCATTTACTATGTTGGCATGACATTTTGCATCTTACTGTCTAAGGCCGCAAGGTTCAAAATAACAGACCAGCGCTTATTTGTTCAGACTATAATTATAAGGAAACCTAGAATAATTGTACTCAAACCAAGGGGAATCACAGCGCTGTGATTCCCCTTGGTTTGAGTACAATTCTGCCAGCGCTAGTCTCACCTATTTGGTTTGTGAGAGACTAGAATAATTGTGCTCTGCGGCGGGCGACCAGTCTTCGGCGAAAGCTGGCATTTGGGGTCTCGGTATATTGGTCTGGCCCTGGGTAGCTACCTGCATTCACATATCAAGGGTCTCGGGGCTCTCTTGTCTACACTAGGTGTCAAAACACTTTTTTTTTTTTACAAACACCTATGCGCAAGTGCGATGTTGATATATAGACCTACTTACATGTGTAGCACGAGTAGTGCGAACTGCATTTTTGCGCGGGCGCATCAACTCATTCAGCCCCACTGCCGTATATCCCAAATTTTGGAGGCGTCATCTAACGACTATGCACCAGTTGCAGGAGATCAGTGGATCGACCATGATAATTCAAGGGTAGTGCCAGATTAGCTTGGCGCCGACAGGCGCCAAGCTAATCCGGCACTACCCTTGAATTATCATGGTCGACCCATCTCCTGCTGTAGGGCGTCGGGGCTGAATGGGTTAACGCGTCAGATGACAGATTCGTCAGTCAAGCGTTTTGGACCAGCCAAAATAGATGTCGGCTTAACCGTAGACCGAAAACTAAAAACAAAAGCACTCGAGCGTGTGTGCGCGTACGTGAGTGTGAATATATATATATATATATATATATATATATATATATATATATATATATATATATATATATATATATATATGTGTGTGTGTGTGTGTGTGTGTGTGTGTGTGTGTGTGTGTGTGTGTGTGTGTGTGTGTGCGTGCGTGCGTGCGTGCGTGCGTGCGTGCGTGCGTGCGTGCGTGCGTGCGTGCGTGCGTGCGTGCGTGCGTGCGTGCGTGCGTGCGTGCGTGCGTGCGTGCGTGCGTGACCGTGTCAGAGACAGAGACCCAACTCTTTTGAATGGTTGGTCAGGTCCAGTTTATTTCTCAAAAAAAAATTAAACCAAATGCATACTCTTATAAACACAAACATTGACTAATATCGTCACACCTATACACAACAAAATAAAGTTCAACGTGTAATAATGCACACTCTCAAAAGCACTAAAGCACACAAAAACAGAACGCTTCTACTGGAATTACATATAAATCATTCACAATTACTTTCGAAACTGTATCAGGCGTATACACTGGTTGTGTATCAGCCGTGGGGGACGATTCGGCTAAGACTGTTCAAGGGTTGTGCCAGATTTGCTTGGTGCCATGGAAGGCGCCAAGCAAATATGGCACTACCCTTGAACCATCATAGACGATTCATTTCCATCCCTATCTATCTACATATCTGACGGATAAGCGTGTTAGGCTCTTAGCCAGCAATTACACTAGACAGTTAACTTCGGATAAAGCAACCTGAAACGCCAAGGTACCCGCGCATTTTTGTTGTTGTATCCGAAGTTTGTAATAAGCGAAGTAATTTACATAGCCTCATAGAGAGTTTGTGGTCGGGACCTCTGCTAACGTGTTGCTACATATTTCTTTTGTTTTGCAGTTTTCTCTTGCGGTTGCGGGCTGTGTTTATTTATTGCGGCAGTGAAGCGAGGTGCCACGCGGCGCCGACCTGCCCACACACTTTACAATCCTCCGCTGACATGACCTCACAAGTCGACGGAGATGTATCGACCGTGACAACTGCAGCCTCCTCATGCACCAAACTAAACACCCAATGACTCTAACATCGCTGTAACACTCGCTCCACTATCGGCCGCAACACGCTGAGATGGAAAGAAGCACGGACAATGTTGCCCGTGTATTCCTATAAAAGCTTAACCCCAGTAAGCAAAGGTTCTCTTGTTTGGTTCATTCCCTCTCTTTTACTCCAAGTGTTCTGGGATATGGACCAGCGGGGAGGCTGGCGTAGAGTCTGGCTCGGATCCTGGCTCCGATTGATGGTCGGCCTCGTGTACTGGTGGGTAGCTGGCGTTGATGGTACTTGTGTGGTACGCTGCTTGGTGGGCGGTCATTTCTCTTGAGAAGCGGCCGTTCTCATTGTACGGTGAGAGCGTCTTCACTAGGTTGGTGTAGGCTGTTAGCCGCTGGAGATAGTCGCTGTAGACTTCTCCTGGCTCTATCATGGGCATATCTGGAAGATCACGAATATCCTGAATCTCAAGAAAGTACGCTTGGGGTCCATGGACCTTGACGGCCTCGTGAGACTGTTGACAGCAGCCGCGCCAGCCATCATCTCCGTAGAGGGAGACAGCTACCACCGGGCGCTAATCACCACCCGGTGGTTATTCGAAAACGGAACACTGAAAGATTTCCACCCACCAAAGACAGCCAGCCTCGGGTGTCAGGGAGCCCCCCTGACACAGGAGGCAGAAACTCAAAGCTCCGCACCAGCCACCACGTCAACGGGAAGCCAAGCCTCCCCACGCACAGAAGCCAAAGACACCAACACCGAGACAACGACCACCAAAGAAACGGGCAGCGAGACCGAACCCCACCCTACCAGCACGGAAGCCGGCACTTCCACAACACTACCCACGAAGGACCAAGCCACAGACCCCATCCAGACCAACGAGCCCACCCACCTACCACATCAACGACGCAGACGACCACCCCTACACATCCGAATCCGGGAGAAGAACAAAGACCAACGGCCACCCCTACTACCAACACCGCCACCACACCTCCGCCTTCCACCCCAACACCGCCATCCACCCTATCCACGCCAGCGCCCGGCCCCTCGACCAAGAATTGACTGGCCGCCGCCACCACCACCCTACATCCCCAGACCCAACTTCAACCGGCCACGGTGTCCCCGGCCGACTCCACCACCACCGCCACCACTCCTGCAACATCTTCTGGAGTGGTTAGCGTTCCACCACCCACCAGCCTGGCGATAGCAACGGTTCCCCGGCCACACCACCCACCTCCTGCACCATCAACCACCCGGCCCCGGCAGCACCATCAGCCAGCTGAGCGACGGAGCGGCAGACAGACAGTGAGACAACCTCCCCCCCAAACCCCCTGGCCCCCCCCCCCCCCCCCCCCCCCGGACGAAATCAACGAGAGTTGGAAGTCCCTGTCCCTTTTCAAGTCAAGTAAAGTCAAGTCAAGCAAAGGTTCTCGGTGGGCCCGCGCACGACTGTGCGTGGGCCCACTGCGACCGTCATGGGCCCGAAGACGTTTTGCTACTAGGGACTACTGCAGGTCCGCTGCATTACACGTATTGGCGATACACCGGATCCACTACAAAGTCAACTCCACTAGGCTTCAGAGACGAGGTAAAATCTATTTATATCTCCAAATTCCAGATCCTCGACTAAAACAAAACAGAACCTGGCGATCCGACATAACGACCTTTGTGGAGCTCTGTCACAGCCGGGGGTCTTAATTAATCTGTCCGTGAGTGAAACATGCAGTTATGCCCGGAAATCAATATAAAAGGTTTGTACGGTCCCCGCAAACGCACAGATAGGTTAACCCTTTTCATCCTGATACACTACTGCTTGAAATTAATTTGACTAAGATAGTTCAAGGGTGGTGCCAGAATAGCTTGGCGCCTCAGGCGCCAAGCTATTCTGGCACCACCCTTGAACTAAAATAGTTGATCTATCCCCTGATTTGTAATGTAGCCTTCATAGGACAATAAGAATATTTTTTTAAATAAGCCTCAGAATGCAATGGGTTAATGACTACCCTAAATAATGGCCAGGATTTCAAATACGCACAAACTCTGTGAGACTTTGTTGAATGTTTGGACAAGACTGTACACAGAGTCGTGCTTATTTGAAATCATGGTCTTGCTTCGCGTATTTCAAGTGGTACATCACTGGGATATCTATTTTGGAGCCACAGGCCTGACCGCGTTATATCCAATTTCGCGATATTCCGATGCGCGTAACACCGAGGCTGACCTGCATTTACTATGTTGGCATGAAATTGTGTACCTTACTAAGACCGCAAGGTTCAAAATCACAGACCAGCGCTTATTTGTTCATCACTATCCTGTATGCTGGTATGGAGCCAGGTTAGCATACACGTCAGTTACTATCGTCTGGCAAGCATTTGATGGGATCTGCAACAGAAAGAGAAACAAATAATATACTCCGCTAATTGTTACTTTCTTGCAAAAATCTAAATCAGCTTAGTAACATATACCTAAATCAACTCAGTAACAAATAGATCAAGTAATATACAATGTCGATATAAATGAAATTAACCCTTTGGGTGTCAGTAGAGGTTTTAGTCGCAATGATTCCTACAGGAATCAATGCGACTAAAACCGCTACCAAAACCCAAAGGGTTAATTTGCTTAAGTGTTATGGAATACACTTCCTCTTGAGGTCAGAAACAGTCTGTCTGTCTCTGACTTCAAGAGGTCTTTGAAAACTCACCTCTTCAAGAATTACTTTGAATAACTGCCAGTGTTTTATGTCTTAGTTGTATAATCCTCCTTGTTTAGACTGAATGTTAATTAGAACATTATTATGTATGCATTGTTGTTTAGTTCATTGTAAAAGTGATGTTTTCGTGTATTGTGTTTTGTTTGTTATGTGCATATGTTATTGTGTTTTTATTTTTGTATACAGATTGTAAAGCGCTTAGAGCTTTTAAGATTAAGCGCTGCATAAATACTCATTATTATTATTATTAAGGGGTAGAGCCTTTCTGCGATGACTCGCCATAGGCTCGTCTGCTGTGACGAAACGTGAATCAGCTACACAAAAATGTTTCGTTAGTCTCATTGCAACGATATAAACTAAGTCCAAGATTCAAGATATTTATTTCCCAAAAGGGATATTTTTGTTACAGCTCACAGCTCATAAAAAAAAGAGGTAAAAGGATTAGTAAGAAACATAATCTAAAATGAGACCGATATACAACCCGACTATACATGTCACATTTTGACGGCATCAGTATCAAATAAAACATGTAAGCTAATTAATTTAAACATAACATTAAATATCACATAAATATCACATAATTCACGTAATATAGTCATTTGCATCACAATACGGCAGCTAAGAGATGCCACGAAAATATATGCATATAAACAAACACAGACAAACACACAAACACACACACACACACACACACACACACACACTGACACACACACGACACACACACCATTCCAGCTTTATATAGACTCTCTCAAACAACACATACGATCACATCGCTTCAGCTCTTTATCCCTAACACTGTGACTGTCGACTCAGTGTAGTTCCCAAACTGCAAGAAGCAAAGAACTTCATGAGCCCGGCCCCGCAAATGCGGGGGCTCATGAGGTTCTTTGCCTCTTGCTTGGCTCTATTTACACCTAATTTCTTTAGAGAGATTTAACTGGCGTTGTATGTGCCATTATCTAAACACAAATAGTAATAATCTGCGTCCGTTTACAGTGAAGTGGCAAATATTATTCAAATAAACGTCTTGGATCAGGAAATGGCTTACAACTATATTTCTGCGAGGCCTCCACACATAACGACTGGTACTGGCCAGATGATACCACAGCCTTGAACGCAGGGTTCCACCACGTGGGGAGGTCCGACCCTTTCTTCACCATCACGGCGGCTCCGCCCTCGTCACAGTGCAGGCGCGCTGGAAGGACCTCCAGTCCGGGAATGTTTGTCCTGGGGGAGAATACTGCCTGAGCCTGAAGAAAAAAAAACATCATAATTGCATAATATATTTTTTTAAATTTTAATTGTGTGCTAGTTTGTGATTTTTTATGCCCGGTCATGCTTTAAATGTTGCCACCGGCACCAAAGTGTCGGCAGACAGCGCGACAGGAGCACGACACATTTTCGCTGCGGGGCACTCACAGAACGAGTGGGTCGGCAGGACCTCCACACCCGGCCGAGAAGAGTGTGCGAGAGAAAAAAGTAAAACACTCATTTGACTAATAATAACATGTGAAAGCACATGATACATTTCGGGAATATATACACAGGAGCGAAAGAAATGCGACATTTTTGGAACCATCGGAAACACTAAAGTGTTTCCGATGGTTCCAAAAATGTCGCATTTCTTTTGCTCGTCAGTATACTAGAGGCAACTGAGATTGTTAATGAAAAATTAGACTGCAAGGGAGACAACCAATGTGCTGCGAGTGTTACTTAATCCAATAATACGCGAACGAGTAACGTCCCATGAATGTTGATCCCCGTTTCTACCATGTAGTATAACCAATAAATCAAATTATCTTCCAGAAACTGTCGATATGGCCAGGTACACACGTTTTCGACACGATCACAGAAACTGGTGATAAGGTTGGGTTTAAACGATCTAAGTTATTTTAGATTTGGTAGGGGTGAAAAGTTTCCTGTGACCCGCCTCGTGGGAATAACTCGATTGGCAAATCGGGCTCACACAAAAAAGTGAAACCTTTCAAATCTACAGTTTCCGAAAAGTTACTATACTAGACGGGGTGGGGGGAAGGGGGGGGGATTAAATAATGGCGAGAAAACAAAATGAAAACAATCCGCAAATAGCGCCAGAAAAAAAGTGCATTCCAACAGCTCAACTCTGCTGGTTGGTTGGTTAGTTCGGGTTTAACGTCCACAGCACCGAGGTGATCATGGACGGCCCTGACGGGCGGGTTATGGGGGACAGGGAAATCTATTGTCTATGGAGTACGACCTGAACACTGATCAACTCAGGCGCACTCCAACTGTGCCACTTTGATTTACCAGGACCTTTCAACGGACATGCTATTGAACAAATCCGCTTTTTCCCCCTGGATTGTGAGTCCAGCTACCGGGGCCGGGACGGGATTCGAACTCAACTCTGCTACATGCGCAGGACATATCTGTGGCAGCAGAAAGACATATTTCGTTTGTGTAAAGTGGGCAGTGTGCAAGCCTTTTTTTTCTGTGTACATAGGAGCTAAATCGGCACAACATTCCTACAAATGGTAGGTCACAGGTGTTTTTTTTTTTTTTTTTTTTTTTTTTTTTTCGCTTTCAGATTACCACATTCAAATATTTCTAGCCATATAACAAAGCAAATGAAATGCACCAGCATCTTGACAATGATTATTTAACCTACTGAAACCCAATTAAACATCCCAACAAGAGAGCATTGTGTTTTTATTTTCGTGGAGTCCTGTTGTGCATGTTACGGGGTAGTTCAAGTTACATGTTGCATGAAAACCCTATGAGCCATAATTTTAACAAAATTAATTCAGGCAGTGATTTTGTTTTTACATATGTGGATAGTTTATAATTTAATCTGTGTAATAGAACGAAGATCCATAATAAATTAGTTCATTTATATTGTAACCTTAATGCGCCACAAAAGTTCCATTTACCGGAGAACAGTTCATTAATCTGTCAAGATGGAGAGACGGTGGAGAGAGAACGTACACCTGTGACATTCACATTTGCTGACAGTAAACTCAAACAACGGAGGGAGGTGGGATTTGGAGTCCGGACAAGAGACTACGGGAGTGAGGGTGAGGGGGGTGGGGGGGGGAGGGGGTAGAGAAGGGGTGGGGGGTAGTTTCTGACTGGAATTAACAGTGTGGCACAGACGTTTCATGTTTCACAAAATAACCAAGACGATTTCATGAATCACGAAGATCTTATTTTGGCTTTCACGTTTCAGGACGAACACTTTGTTTGCAACTGCAATCCACGCAGCACAAGAACCGAAAAAGCGCTACTCAATGTGGACATACCGTTGAGGAAAAGTTCCTTGGCTTCGGACTGGTTTTTGGCGGGGAGGATCGGTCCTTATATTTCAAGGACAGTGCCAGCAAGCCAATCTGGCACTGCCCTTGAAGCATTATGGATGTACGATTCATATATGTAACTGCCTCAACTGGTACACATCGATCCGCAGAGACAACCTCCCCGTCCCCCCCCCCCGCCCCCCGCCCCTCCTTCCACCCACCCAGGGGATGTAGGAAAAGGAAATACGCCAACAAATTTAACAAAAGCGCTACTCGGTGTGGACGTACCGTTCCGTTGAGGAGAAGTTCCTTGGCTTCCGGGAGGTCTTTAGCGATGAGGATCGTGCCGAATTCCTTGTTGAGCCGCCTCAGGCAGGCCGCGTTAGTGGGCGCCCCCGTCAGGTGGGCTGCACGTGAAACACAAAAAAAAAAACACTGAAGAAAACAGATTGACGCATTTTACACGTACAACCATTAAAATATCGCAATGGATAGAAAAATCAGCCTAATCAGGTGTTTCTTCTTTGGATGGCAAGGGAAGGAACACCGGCCTGCATTACTGATATCGTTATCGCGAGCTGCCGCCATCGCATGGCGGATTTTGTGCATTAAAGTTTACTCACACAGAGTAAACTTTGAATAGTCGGAGGCACTTGGGTTGAATCCTGACGGGTTGCCAGGAGCAACGGTGAAAGTCGCCACGGTAACGAGGTAGGGGTCAGTGAAGTCAAAGCCTGCCTCCCGGTCAATCGTTATGGCGTAACCGGGACAGGCGTCAAACCAGCCCGCCATCAGACCTGAAATTTAAGACGTTCGCCGCGTTAAAGACAACACAGCGAGAGATGGAATCGGTATGGTGATATTTCAAGGGTAGTGCCTGATTAGTTTGGCGCCTGGGAAGGCGCCAAGCTAATCAGGCACTACCCTTGAGCAATTTATGGATGGACGACTCATCTATTCGTCTGCGACGCGATAACTGGTACCCATCGATCACAGAAAAAACTCCCCCTACCCCGCCCCCCTTTTCACCCCCACCACCCACTCACCCTCCCGGGGGTAGGAACGAGCAAACATAATATGTAACAAAACAAATATGTTCACAATGACCTTGGCGCCTTGGTTCTGACACAAGACAACACTGGTTGCCTTCCTCGATTCGCTGCGCTAATCAACGGAGGCAACCAGTGTGACGCAAGGCATGTATTTTGAAGCAGAGTGTAGACTGCTGATAACAGAATTTGATGAAAATGCGGTCGTGCCTAAAGTGATGTCACCTGCAGAAAGGTTAACAATACGGACACGGTCATAGTGACCTGGAAGGTCGCGATCCAGGTCTGGTTCATGACTTACCCCGCCCCGGGTAGTTGATGTCCCGGTTGGTGAATGTACACTCTGTGAACTCCGCTAGCACCATACTGCACTTCTTGGCCGCCACCGCGCACACTGCAACGTCAACAACGCGAAATCATGCGAGGAAACCAAACAGCAAAAGGAATCATGCGAGGAAATCAAACAGCAAAACTCTACCTCCATCCAATACTAAGATTGAATACTAACGATGCAAGATTCAAAAGAAGCCATCTGATGAGACAAAACTGCGGAGAGAAAACAAAACTAAGGCTACAGTAAAGACAAAACAGAAATAAACTACAGGAATAAAATCAACGAGCACTTAAAAGAAATACTCGGTGCCAAAAAGGACAGATGTATTTAAACTTAAAAATCAAGAATAAAACAAAAGGAACAAAACGTAACAGAAAATAACAGAACATGACAGAAAATGAAGTGAATGGAAAGGAAAGGAAAGTACACAACAGGACAAGAATGAAGAGAACAACATGACATGGCATGACGTAATATAACAGAAGAGAGCAGAGCAGGAAAAGAAAATGTCCTGAAAAGTGTCAGACAACACCAATGACAACAACAAACCGAGAAAAAATAGAAAAGGACGTTAGAGAGCCGAGAGGAAGAGGGGATGGGAAGTGGGGGGGGGGGGGGAGGGGGGGGGGCCGCGGGAGGGAGGACGTAAATCATTACAATACCTGCATTAATCATGTCCACATCAAAGCCCACCAACCGACCGTCGTCATCTCTTTAAAAAAAAAAATTAGAAGAAGAAGAGAAATGTTAACCTCATTCGAGACGTGCCGCATACGGATACGCGGCATTTTGCCGCGTATCCGTATGCGACACGTCTTGAATGTATTAATTAATCTTTAGATACAACAGAAGCCTGCATTAATTATGCTGACAAATGATTAATACAGTAACAGGCAACCATACTGCACCACATTGTTATTTTTTGGCCTGCTACTTTTGCCTGATGAACATTAACACTGCACATGTAGGTAACTATAACGATAACGTTCTTTATTGCCATTTGTCGTGGGAAATGTGAATACGGTTCGATGTTGTTTACATACACACACACACATACATAAAATCATCATACACACCACAGGTAACAAATGCTCAAATGAGTACAAATTTGCATCCAACCTTAATACTACATCACAGTCCTTCCAAAACAAAACTAATGAATACTAACAAGTAAACTTAGCTTAAGACATAATTATAGCAGAAAATCTTAAAAAAAATTAACTTAAAACGTAAAACTGACGAATGGCAATATACATTCACGCGCTCACACTAACAAACTCTATATAATATACTAATAACATAATTAAATTATACAAGTGAGACAAAGAAAGACAAAACAATTCAGTCGTCCTTTCTAAGCGTGTTTAATTCATTGTTAGTTATTTTGGGCGTTTTACAAGCCTGACGGTCACTTTTTTGGTCTGGATTAAAAGTGAAACACAAAACACGTACATAAAGTTGTAGGGCCTTTTTCGTCCATCAACAGCAAACAGCCAGGTTTTGTCATCATCAGCCTGTACCTAAGTGAGATGCATGGAGAAAAAAAATTAGTAAATGAGTCGATATGTAGCTGTGTAACTGAAGCAACAAAGTCTCCTTCATTTGTATTGATTACTAGACCCAGATCCTGAGGCTGATTTTCTTAAAATCTGCTTATTGTCCAATAAAGGTTACATACAGATTAGGAGACAGATCAACCATTTTAGTTCATGGGGGGTGCCAGAATAGCTTGGCGCCTCAGGCGCCAAGCTATTCTGGCACCACCCTTGAACTATCATAATCAAATTTATTTCATACAATATTGTATCAAGATGAAAAAGGTTAATAAATGACAGAAATATAAAGTCATGATACGCGTCTGCGTGCAAACGTGCGTGGGTTTGCGTGCCGCGTGTGCGTGCGTGTGTGTGTGTGTGTGTGTGTGTGTGTGTGTGTGTGTGTGTGTGTGTGTGTGTGTGTGTGTGTGTGTGTGTGTGTATACCCGTTGCACCCTCTCGGGCTGAAAGTACAAAGATGATATTGCCGACACTACAGTCAGTTGTAGGACGAGGAGTACTATAAACAACACACGCTGCATCCTTGTTTTTTGAACCAGTGTTTTTAGTCTGCAAGGCAACAAAAGAAACCTGTAAATCGATACACAGGCCAGGGTCGGATCCGTGGGGGGGGGGGGGGGGGAGGGTCCCAGTGGTTCGGGAAACAACCCCCTCAGCCCCCCCCCCCCCCAAAAAAAAAAGTCTTTAAAATGCTATAACAAAGTCCCTTTCTGGGGTGTTTTTGGTGGACCCCCCCCCCCCCTTCGCCCTCTATTTGATATTTTGGCGACCGGTGAGAGTCTTGACACACAAACACTTCCCCCCCCCCCCCCCCTCTCGTTCTTTGATTTTTTTTTTTTTTTCAGCCACTGGAAGCAAGGTCTAGCGTCGGGAAGGCCTTTTGTGTCAGGTTGTGGGTCCCTAACAAAAAGTTGAACTGAAACCACGACCGCCCCCCGCCTCCGGCCCCCCCCCCCCTCGCCGAGGTAAGTGATCCGCCCCTGCAGGCATATGTCCAAAAATGTCAGTGTTTTTCAACCATCAATACAAAGAAGCGAGAGATCGACATTTCTAATCGAAAATATTGATTTAGACAATAAAAACAATCAAATAAAAAAATAGCCTATTCTGCCGCAGTCCGCGTTTGTGTTAACTATAATTATGTATATCACTCCACTGCCTGAGAAACACGATGTGAATAACTTCAGCACGATGTATAGATAGATCCTCATGTGTCCACGCAGTTGCGGGGGGCACACGAGGATCTATGCATCCTTCGTGAAGCGGCTCTTCGAAAGAGTGTTATACGCCAAATCATGGCCGGTTTAAACACACACACACACACACACACACACACACACACACACACACACCAGTTACTGACACCTAAGCGCGCGCACATGTTAGCTTATAATATGTAAGCTTATAGTCCACTCTCTCTCTCTCTCTCTCTCTCTCTCTCTCTCTCTCTCTCTGCAAGCGTGAAAAATGGCACATGTGCTAACTGCTTCTTCCGTTCAGAAATAAAGTTTCATTTCATTTCTCTCTCTCTCTCTCTCTCTCTCTCTCTCTCTCTCTCTCTCTCTCTCTCTCTCTCTCTTACAGCCTTACCTGCAAAGTTTGACTGAGGTCTTGTTCTGGCAACGTGTTGTATTATAATGCTGAAATCCTCATAAGTAATATTTTCGCCACTGCAACACAACGGTGATAGAACACGTGCATACACTGAAACCTTCTGATACACTGCCAGTAAATGCACGCAGTTCTGCGGTGGACATATGTGACCTAGTTTTCCACCGACGTTACCTAACACACTGAGCACGTGCTGATATGGTCCAGGAACTGGGTGCGTAAACACAGTGCTGCGTTGTAAGTTTTACGCAAACACCCACGGTGCACGCCTACACAAAATAGAATTCTTTGTCAAACCCGGCAAAGAAGCTGCGAAAATTATGCTGTTCAAGCCGGTTTCGATATAGATGCACGCAAGCATGACACTCTTTCGAACCGGCCATGCAAGATACATAGAGCCACATGCGGGGGCTCATGAGGATCTATGCATATTGCTGATATTATTCACATCTGCGTTTCTCAGGGAGTGGAGTGACGCAGGTCTTTCAAATCAGTACAGTGGGGACATTACCCTGCAAACTCAGCGGCGAAAAAGTGTCACGCAGTGTGGAGGGGTGGCGTAATGGAAGGGAGGAAGAAAGAGGGGAGGAGGGGACAAAAGGAAGTTTCACGTGACTCTGAGCTCGTGACCTGGGTCCTTGGCCCCAAGTGCCCCCCCCCCCCCCCATAGCCTCTTCAACAGGTCTATCGTCGCCCCGGCCAGGACTACCCTTTTTATGGTTTCTCGATAGACACGAAGTTAACCTTCTTGTGGATGCACAATAGGATTAAGTTTCATTAACCCACTTAGCGCCAACGCACCGAGCAGGATGTGGTTCGACCATGGTAATTCAAGGGCAGTGCCCAATTAGCTTGGCGCCTCAACTGATGGCGCCAAGCTAATTTGGCACTACCCTTGAATTATCATGGTTGGCACAGTCGTTAGATGACACATCCAACTATTTGGAAAACGCGGCCTTCAGGTTAAATGGGTTAAACCTCTTCCTTTTCTCTGTATCAAGACAGGGTCTCTTGGAAACTGTCAGACACTGACTAGTCAGCATGCAGCGATTACGCATCGAATGTTCAACTGAGGTTTTCAAGTCAAGTATCAAGTCTTTCTTTACAAAGTCATCTGCTCCAGTATAGTTAGACACTGAGTTGTCCAAACTGACATGAATATGCTTGAAAGTCATTTCTCAACCATCACCTGTGAACCTGAACTTGAACTGAACAGAGTTGTGCGCTGTGGAAAAGGCTGCAACTTTTCAGCCCCTCAGTAGTCGGATTTCGGCCGGGTGGACTGACAGCCTGAAAATTAATACTCGGTGGCCCCCTACCGCCACGGCAAGAAGGACACAGACGGTAGTGTGTGCCCAGCAAGAAGCAGGTATAATTGTATGATCCACTGCAGCCCGATGGAGTTGATGAAGATCTATGACTCTTGCAGCAGGGTGGCGTGCCGATGCACTTTTATGAACTATTACGACGCAACAAGATGAAATATAATATCTCGTATAATATTTCTTACAAAATTCAGCGCGAAAATTTACCGTTTATCTTTAAAGTGGAAACTTAGCAATCGTGTGCTTTCCTAGGAGGACTATATTATACAAGTTCAGTTCAAAGATTGATCATGATAGTTCAAGGGTGGTGGCAGAACAGCTTGATGCCACATTTAAACTGTCATGATCAGTCTATCCACATCCTGTTGAGTGGTTAAGAGCTGAATAGGTTTGGAGCAGTAGAAGCAGTGACTCTTTGGCTGGAAATGTACGTCGGGTGACGATGTAAATAATAATGTGCAAACTCGAAACCACACAGAAACGACGGATGAGGTTATGACACCATCAACACTGTCTCTCGCACACGTTCATTACAACAGACACGAAGAACTCATTATCTCATTTTTATTTTAAATACAAAAATAAAGAGTTCAAATAGTACACGTAAAAATACAGCATCTAAAAAAAATAATAATAATGTCCATCCAATGAACTATAATTATAGACTTCATACTCAAAATAGTTGTTAAGTCACTTTATTCACTGCAGAATAAAACAGCAGCTCCCCGGCCTTCATGTGGAGAAAGTTTGTAGATGTTCTGGATGATCAATCTTACACGATACACACTAATTACCAAACCAGGAGGCTATCATCAACTTCTCAACTCTTGAGACATCCTTATCAACACATGCAACCCCCTCGTCTCCCTCTATGCTTACCCCCCTCCCCACCCTCCACGCCCTTCCAGCGCACCAACACAACTAAACTTCAGAATATGATATTGGTACACCTTGTGTCTCATAAACTAATGGCACAGCACGGAGGATTTCTTGATCCGCGACAACCACGATCAGCAGCTCAACGGCTTTCACAGACAGTCTATCGTTCCTGCGAAAAGATACCAGTTTAACCCAATTAGCCCCGGGACCCCTGCAGCAGGAGATGGATTGATCATGATAATTCAAGGATAGAGCCAGATGAGCTTGGCGCCTTCAGGCGCCAAGCTCATCTGGCACTACCCTTTAATTATCATGATCAATCCATCTCACTGGTACACAGTCGTTGGACAACGCCTCCAAAAATTTGGAAATGCGGCCGTGGGGTGAAGAGGGTTAAGCGTCATTATCGGTTTCCGGTCATGATCATGAAGCGTATAGTCTGAACACAAAATCAGTATTGCTTGATGGTGTATAATACAATAAACGGGTTCGACATTTAAAGTACAGCTTAAAAAATCGAAAAAGGAATAGTGGACCCGCTCGTCCCACTGCCCGGGTAACGTGGATCCCCATTCTGTCCTGATAGAGTGTGACATGATGGTTTAAGGAGTGGTGCCAGAATAGCTTGGCGCCTCCAGGCGCCAAGCTATTCTGGCATCACCCTTTAACCATTATGCTCGTCCTATCTCCTGAACTGGTATGTATAGTCTATAGATAACAACTCGATACATAACAACAAACTGGAAAATCATGACCTTAAGGTTCAATAATGATAACTTTACCCTCCTTCAGCTATCACGGTTCTTCTTTCTCCTGAAGTGGTTTGCATAGTAATTACTTTCGATCTTATGTCTTAATGTGACTATACTTTACGTCTGCCGTACTCACGGTTGTATTTAATCCCGTCCTGCTGACATAGTTCGTGGAACTTTCCTGAGGCGTAGTAGCGTCTGAATGCGGGGTTCCACCAGGCGGGGAGGGGTGATCCCTTCTTCACCATCATACCCGCCCCGCCCTCCGAGCAGCTGACCTCTTGGGGCAGGACCTCCAGGTCAGGGATGGACGACCGCGGGGAGAACAGAACTTGAGCCTGGAAAATCAAAGTTGGCGTAAAAGGAGCTAGATATGCATGTTCAAGATTGTACATTTAATCCTTTGCTTGTGGGTATCGGTTTTTGTCGCGCATGATTCCTACAGGAATCATCGCGACAAAAACCGCTACCCACACGCAAAGGGCTTAAGTATTAACACTCACAACAAGACACCGCTTTTGAGCTATCTTGTCGATTTTTCTCCTGAACTGGAACGCATTCTTCAGAGGAAAACGCCCTGATTTTGATATTTCGACCGTACGACTCAACGTGGGAAAGCTCGCGCTCCGAATATGCTGACCGTTCCGTTGAAATCAGCTATTCTGGCTTCTCACCTGAACTATCATGATCGACCTATCTCTTGAAGCATAACGCATTCTTCAAAGATCACCTCACAAATTTACTTAATGCGAAATTAGGGCTCAATGTTGTAATTTTTAGTACATGAACCGAGGGACGGATCTGGGAGAAGGGAAGGGGGGAGGGAGGCGGGGAGGATTCCAGGGGTTCTGGACCCCTTGCCCCCTCCCCCAGCCCAAAAATATTATAAAATGCATAAAGCAAAGCCCTTGTTTTGGTAGTTTGGAACACTTCCCTCCCCCTTCCCCCAACCCCTCCATTATAAGGTATCTGCCAGGAGTGGAAAACAAGGTCTGGCTTCTCCCTTCTACCCCAGCTTGAAGGTGCCAACAAATATTTGGACCCCCTCCCCACCCCGCTCCACTCCCCTCGGGAGATAACCGATCCGCCCCAGCCTAAATATGTAAAAAGGTGAACCGAAAAAGTGAACACGATCCAACTACAAGAGGCATAGATCCTCATAAGCCCCCGCGACTGCGGGGGCTCATGAGGATCTATGCGTCTTGCTGACACCATCCACACCTCCTGGACGGTTCTGACTATTGGTCGTGGAATGAACAAAGCTTTCAGAAACAACAACGTAAATGTACAGCGGCAGGGAAGGGGCTAAGCAACTCAGCATAGCACGCCCGTGCTCCTACTTTACTGACCGTTCCGTTGAGAAGCAGCTCCTTGGCTTCAGGGAGATTGGCAGCGACGATGATCTTCCCGAAAGTCTTCCGCAGGCGCCGCAGACAGCCCGCGTTCGTGTACGCCCCGGTCAGATGCGCTGCAATCCAATCCAATACAATACAATACAATACAATAATACTTTATTAATCCCTCATGGGGAAATTCACTGTCCGTCCATACAACACATGGCATCATCATTCACTCATTGAAATAATTGAAATAAGGCGACAGGCGTGGAGGTTTAGCTCAAATTAAGGTCAAAGCACAGTTGGACAATACCGACTTGGTTTTTTTTTTGTTGTTGTTGTTGTTGTTTGTTTGTCTTTATGTTTTTGTGTTGTTTGTTTGTTTGTTTGTTTTTTGTGGGGTTTTTTGGTTGTTGTTTTTGTTTTTAAACGGTGCCATTGGACGTCTAAATTGTGCGCTGGTTTGTGATTTTGGACCATACGGCTATAAGCCGTAAGGTCCAAAATCACAGACCAGCACACAAATAATATTATGACGCTTTTGAACCGATATCTTGAGACTCACAGACATACGAATATCCCAATGCGCAAAAGGCCATCGGACCGACGTCGGCCCGATGGCCTTTTGCGCATTTGAGGTGTCAGCCTCGTAATATTTTTCAGACAGTCTATAGAAAATCTCTTAATATTTTTTGGACAGCCAGTCGCAGACAAGCACATAGTTATTTCCTGTATTCAGGTATATTACTTTCTGTTGCTATGCTTACTTATTGTAAACTTTGAGAAGTCGTCAACTGAAGGGTCGAATCGGCTGGGGTTTCCTGGCGCCACGGCGAACGTTGCAGAGTTGGGAACGAACGGCAAGGTAAAGTCGAAGGTGTTCAGGCGGTCTACAGATATAGCGTAACCCGGGCACGCGTCAAACCAGCCGGCCATCAAACCTGAAAGCAAAATTCTTTAGTCCTTTATTCCAATCCTTCCATCTGTAAAAGAAAACAACAACAGAGACTTATAAAGGACGCTGCAGCAGCTCAACTCATTCAAGGCGCCCCGCATCAACAGCTGCGAAAGTGTATAGCGTTGCCGGCGGCAACGCTATACGACACTTCCGCAGCTGTTGATGCGGGGCGCCTTGAACGAGTTAACTAGATAAGATCTAGAAGAACATCACATAAAACTAGACACGATGACCTGAATTCCCCTTTAGATCTGATTAGATCAGCTCAGGTCACGACACATTTTACTGTAGAAAAGTTGCTTTGTACGAAAACGAAACAGAGAAGTCAAGCATTGCACGGACTTCAAACATTCCGTGGATTCACTCATTTCGCTCCATCTGCTGGAGGCGTCTATTCCGAGGAATGTTTAAAGGTAGTGTCTCCAAGCTGCGAAAACTAATTTGGCACTAACCTAGAACCATCATGGCAAATCCGTCTCCGGCGAACTTGTACACAATCTGTAAACACGCCTACATAGTCGCACAAAATAATAATAATAATGTGTATAATGTAGCACTTTTTTCCAAATGGTTCTAAGCGCTTCACAATCTAAACATATGCAGTAAACATATTAATTATTATGTAGATAAGGACAAAGTTCACGAGTCCGTAATGGAATTGGTGAGTCAGTCAATCATGGAACTGTTGAGTCAGTCATAGAGTCGGTGAGTCCCCAGTGCACAATGGCCATCGGGCCGACGTCGGCCATACGGCCTTTTGCGCGTTAGGCGATCAGCTAGACAGTCACTCAGCAAGCCAGCCAACCAGTCATGGAGTCGGCGAGTCTGCCATGGTGTCGTTCAACGGTTGGGCCAGTCAGTCACTCAACCGGCAACCAGTGTGAGTCAGCCATGGTGTCGTTGAGTCAGTTTGTCAGACAGTCAGCCAACCCGGCAGCCATAAAGTCGGTGAGTCAGTCAGTCAGCGGGCGTGATTATAAGCAAGCTATAAATGATTGAGTACAATAAACTACCTCTGCCTGGATAGTTGATTTCTCGGTCGGTGAAGGTACACTCCGTGAAGTCGGCCAGCACCATGCTGCACGTCTTGCCCGCCACATCGCAAACTAGCGCACACAGGCAATGGAAATTCACAATTCCAAACACATATTACCTGAACTGAATAAATAAATCCAATTTTTTGTGTGTAATCGGAGAAATGCATAAATTTATGGGACGTTTTTGTGACGTGCTTAAAACCAATGCTACTTGAGCCGATACGAGTATCCTTAAACCCTTCACTACTGTGACCAGTGGACGCAAAATTATGGCATCTGCGGGGGCTCATGAGGTTCTTTGCCTCTTGCAGTTAGTTGGTCGCATTTTCCCTGCAGTGGTGGGATTAACGAAGAATCAGTTTTTCTTTCAATTATCCGAATGGTGTTACTAGAGTTAGGACCACTTATTTCATGTGTATGCTAAGCCGGTATTCATATCATCGTGCGTAGGGCGCAATTGTATAAACTCCAACATGGCTATAGACATATAACATCAACAGACTGGCGCCTAAGTCCTGATGTACATCCTCAATCTGAGAAAAAGCTGGGGCTCATCTCAGTCAGAAAAAGGAATAGATTTTCATAAGACCCTGCAATGAAGAAGCTGGTCGGACACTGCTTAAAGGCCCACTACCGCCGTAACTGTTCAAAGACACGCTCCTGTAGCAGATGGTTAGAAAACGATACACACAGGCCTAGTTATGGTTCATTTAGACACAGGACAATCCAGTTTAGCACACGTCGTCTTTATATCAAGTAATCTGGCAATGTCTCCACTCTGTTCTAGAACGCTATCAGTATGAGAAACGGCTAAAAATACTACACGCTAACGACTGAGCAGATTAATAAGTGCGTTTACGCGTGTGCTTTTGCTGCGTGTCCAAATTGCTGTTAAACTTCATTAGGTGTGTCGACAAGACATAAAAAACACAAATGGTGCTGAAATGTGTCTTCAGATTTATGCGTAATGGCACTCTAACGTCTCGACAGCAACAATACTAAGAATGTACTTGCGCTGCTTGCAAAGAAGAAGCTCATGATAATCAATGTTTCTGATATCAATGGCTTCCTCATTGTCGAATGATTCACTACAGAATGCCGGTGGTTTTAATCTCACCTTCTCTGATGAGATCCACATTGAAGCCTTCGATTTCTCCAATGTCGTTTCTACACAAAACAAATACGAAAGTATTGTCACTTGAAGAACAGTTATGACTATGCACCCGTGTCAACCTTACGACCTTACTCAATTCAGCTTTCGCCAAGTAATGTACTTGAATAATTTAGTAATTTGCTCTTCAAATGATATTTTACAAAAATATTTTAACATTTCAACAGCAAACTAGTAAATTGCTAAACGTGAACTGAGTACACACAAAAAAAGGCAATGAGATTCATGTTACTTTATATCCAAGCGATACCATTTCAAATGTTTATGACGAAATGGCGTGTTAACTCATTCCAGACGTGCCGCATCCGGGTACGCGGCATAAGCCGCGCATCCGGAAGCGGCATGTCTCGAATGAGTTAATGTGATGTGCGGGGCTCTGCAAAACGTACACAAATTGAAAGGGTTTCCGTCGCCCACTGATCGCGAACAGCCACACTTTTTCATCTGGAGCAGCAACACTGGCTTCCTAAGACACAGACAGAGTTGACAATAACCCCGTCACCGCCAGACTCATTATGTTTCTAAAGTCTTTTCTAATTCAACTCCAAATAGTCCCTGCCGTGCCATGAGCACGGATCACACAAATAGGTGTTAGCAAGAGGCATAGACCCTCATGAGCCCCCGGGACTGCGGGGGCTCATGAGGATCAATGTCTCTTGCAGTTGGACTCTCGGCAGTGAAGGTTATAATCAAGCTTGTTTCAATCGCCAGGCATCGGGGACTCATAGAGGTTTCCATTGATGAAATAAGATTGAGAAAATGAGTCTGAAAGTCCGCCTTTCTGACAGGTCTGCAACAGGCATAGACTGCTGAGAGCCTCTTCAGCAGAAAGTACACATACCAAGGGAAATCACTCAGCGCGGCTTTACAAAGACTTAGATCCCATGACCCCGCCCATTTATAAGGGCCTAGGGCTCAAGGGATCTAACTCTCTGTTTGTCCAGCGCTGAGTGATTTCCTTTGGTACGTGTATTGTACTTGCCAGGGCTTGCCTCATCTTTATTTTGTGAGTCAGCCGAAAGGTTTTCTCGAGAACGTAAACTACCGCGGATGCAGACGGATGCTAGTTAGAAACGGAGAATATCAACAACAGAAAAAATCGAAAGAACCAGACTGGATAGGCCGATTGTCAGTGTTTGTCAATGCATACACGTATTGAGTTTAGTAATTTTTTTTTAACCCATGCCATACTCTGCGTATTCCTACATGACTTTAAAGCGATCTGATCCAGGGCAAACTTTGATTACCGATGTAACAGCTTCTCACTGCCGTTCACTGAGACGTTTCTAAACTTTTTTTTTCCCACTGACAATCCGTGTGACTAGGCCGCACACGTTACAGTGGCTTTCTGCTACCCTTGTTAGGCGTCAGTGGAACTTCAAGTTTCTGCAACCAAAAAGAAGAAGAGCAGACATCTCTTTCATTTTAAGAAATACAAACTTTACACATTAACCCTTTTGTCCAGAGTTATCGTACGATTTAACCCTTTGGTTGCGGTCGCGGTTTTAGCCGCGATGCTTCCTACTGTCATCATCGTGACTAAAAGTAAATGTGACCACGAACGACACCCAAAAGGCCTAGAAAATTTATAAAACAGATATTGCAAATCTGTGATCCTTTATTCCCTGGAGCAGGTCGCTTTAAACTGCTTTTTTTTTTTTTTTTTTTTTTTTTTTTTTTTACGTTATCAGAACCCAAGACTGCCATTGCTGACTTTGCAATAGAAGATTTAGACCCAACTGAAACAATAATGTCTGCGCCAGCTAGTATCTGATTTTGTACCTCACAGCTGGAAGACGTAAAGTCTAAAATCACGTCATTACCAGCATACGTATATTTTGATATCAGCTGCATGTGTACCAAATACTCACTTGTCTGGTACGAAACGGACTGATGTTGACGGATATGTAATAGCTACTGACCAATGGAAGGTCGAGCAGCAACCACGTGACCAGCCAGACGACGATCCTGCCCAGTTCCTTGTGAATCAGCATCTGAGTAACAAATATTTTTGTGTGTGCTGGTGATGGAATGGTCATATATACTGAGTAGCAAAAGAAATGCGACATTTTTGGAATCATCGGAAAGACTAAACACATGGTCATGCATGCACCACGCGCTGAGAAGAAGGACACTGCTCGTGTGTTCGTAGATGGAATAAGAGTCAGTGAGACTTCTGGGCGCGGGCGAGGTGTAATCACTGAGAAACAATTTACCGTCGATTGCTTGTTGCATGTTTGTCGGCTTTTCTTACCGATTTATACAATACATGCGTACTGGTGCCGATGAACTTGTGAGATTACAGCGTCGAACCATATTAAGGTCTACAGGCACACTCAGTATCTGGAATCATGTCACATAATAATTCAAGGGTAGTGTCAGATTAGCTTGGCGCCTGATGGCGCCAAGCTAATCTAGCACTACCCTTGAATTATCATGAGTACCAGGTGCTATTCACATTTGCTGGGAAGACTTGGAAGCCACCTATCACACTGCATTTACAGAGGTGTCCACACACACACACACACACACACACACACACACACACACACACACACACACACACACACACACACACACGTACGCAGCACGCACGCACGTACATCCACGCACGCACGCACGCTCAGTCACGCACGCACGCACGCTTAGTCGCGCGCACACGAACACACACACACCTGTACTGGCATTCTTTTCAGATAGGGATAGAACCCAACCGAACAACATGAAACCGGTAAATAGCCTAGTACTGTGTTGACCTCCCGTGATATCAATCAATTGCCCGTTACACGAGTTTGGTCCGTGAAAATAATTATTACATGTATCATTTCATAATTCAAAATTGTTTTTTGACAAACGTCCTATAGCGCAAAAAGACATCAGGCCAACGTCGGTCTCAGTCAGCCCACGCGGCACGGCCGTACTAACTGCCGAAATTAGCCTGATTTCCTTTTGAGCACCGTTTTACTTTTAGTGAAGTACTAATGATAGAAAACACACGGAATGTTCACAAACGAGACATACCTTCGGTACTGAATCGACAGGGTCCCCCAGCACTTGTCTGAAACGCCAAACTGTTTCACAACTGACACAGTCTGGCCTGCTCGCTCTGTGCCTTGTAGTTTCCGCGCACTGTGTGACTACGCATTGGCTTTGGATGGGTTACGTACGGGTCACTTGACCTAGAAGTGAAAGGTCACGAGTCGCGTCATGTGACAGCCCCGATCCTCAACTGGAGCAGACGATAGAAGTTGTCAGCTAGTGCGGGGACATTATATATTACCACAGGCTACAGTCGAAAATTATGCTTTTCTTGATGCTGCGTGTCTCGCTGCATGGTCGTCAACCCCTGATATCAGCGTAGCTAATCGGAGGTGACAAAATAGTGTGGCTGTGTGTCGATTCTCAGTACTCGTACCTAGTAATTCTTCAGGGCACAGTTGCATGACTGAGCAAACTTAGTCCTGCGCCAGCCACTAAGCAAGGTGCTCCGCCGTTTGCGGAGTACCTTGCTTAGTGCAGGCTGGCGCAAGACTAAGCTCACTGATGCAACTGGCCCCAGATCCTTTATTCCTTTAGGTAGTACTGAGGACTGAAAGTAGCTGGTAAATCGCTGGATATCGTTAAACACATATCCCTCCCTCTGCCGGCAAACGGGGCCAGTTGCATGAGTGAGTTTAGTCCTGTGCCAGCCACTAAGGAAGGTGCTCCGCTACAGTACTGTTTACCAACTCCATAAAGATTTCTATTTTTTGGAACGTGTACTGATACATTAAATAAGAAGCAGCTTAATATTCATCAATTTGCTTGATACACTTTCTTTCAAAAAGAACCCTTGCTGGCCAAGTAGATACAATCTGCAGCATACTTGCATTTGTCAAAACGAAATATATACTCATACTACTACAGATGAGAGGAGGCTAGGATATTCTCCAGCGGGTTGCGGGGCGCCTGGGGGTAGTCCCTATTGCTATATGCAGTAGGTGTTCAGTGGTGGGCTCCAAAAGATAGGTCTGTCATTCCTTCTCTCTCCCACTACCCTTTCTTTCTAGATCTCGTAAGCGATGCAGTCACAAAAAGGGCAGCTGATGTCCTGATGACACAATGCAAGCTTACCAGCCTGGAATTCCATGGCATTATCGCAGCAAGAGCATTCTCAGAATTTAATGAAAAATTATGTCCCTTGGAGCTATTCTGATTGAGTGCATTTTTTGGCTTTGGGCGACGCCTTTGTTGTTATAAGTAAATTATATATATATATATATATATATATATATATATATATATATATATATATATATATATATATATATATATATATATATATATATATATATATATATATATATAGTATATTATAATATAAATATATATATCATGTCATATAAAGGGCAGCTGATGTCCTGATGACACAATGCAAGCTTACCAGCCTGGAATTCCATGGCTTTAGAACAGCATTCTCAGAATTTAATTAAAAATTACGTCCCTTGGAGCTAATCTGATTGAGTGCATTCTTTGGCTTTGGGCGACGCCTTCGTTACAAATAAAGAATAGAATACTTGCACCACAAAATTGCCTAGGTGTTGCCTTTTAAAATTTGTTAGTCTTCTTCCACTGCAACACCTCACAAAGCTTTAGGGATGCAATCCGCGCTGTACTAGTGGTGCTACCAGTAAATGCAGGAGGCGGCGTCTAGTACATGCGTTGTGTTTGCAATTTCAGGTTACGCCGTATGCCTACCTGAAGAGCCCCCCTTGAGGCGAAACCGGTCGTAGGCGGCAAAAACTTTAAATCTATTCAGCAGGTCCAATATCTGTTTGGGAATATTTTCTAGCATCCCCCTCGGGTGGGGGGGGGGGGGAGGACTGGATATTCTCCAGCGGATGGCGGGGTGCCTGGGGGTGGTCCCTACTGCTCTATGTAGTAGGTGTTCAGTGGAAGGCTCAAAAGGTCTTGTGAGCGATGCAGTCATAAAAAAGGCAGCAGCTGATGACACAGTGCAAGCTTACCAGCCTGGAATTCCATGGCTTTAGAACAGCATTCTCAGAATTTAATGAAAAAGTATATCATAGTACATATACACACATACACACATACATACATACATACATACATAACCATAGACATAATAATTACATACACACACATACATACATACCATAATTACATACACACACATACATTGATTGATTGTACATTGCTTAACGTCCCGACAGCAACAAGGCTTTCTCAGGACGTGCCTGCACTGCTTGTGAAAAAATAAAAAACAGAACATTGAATGTATGTCGCCAGCCGGTCAAATACGTTAAATAAACCTAACACATGGGGCCTAAATAAACCTAAGACCATTTAGCAACACACATCCAATATCAAGAGCTACAGGCAGTGCAGACAGTAGGGAGAGTTTTAAAAAGGCAAATACAGATGAATGAACAAAGGATAGACAGAAACACATGCCCCAGAATAGAGAGAAAAACCCACCCTGTGGGACTGACCAGGGTGACCATGGGAACTAAAAAATACCTAACCCCACCCAAGTCCCCCAGGGCAGACCCGGGTGGGGGGTCACACATACATACATACCATATGCACACATATATATTATCCTATAGTCGGGGTTGTGCCCTAAACCTCAACCAGCACTATACGAGTCCAGGTCTACAGCGTCACCCTCTGTACTTCCCAAGTGCTGATGAGTGGCCTTATATGCCCGGAAACGTATAGGCTATTTCAACAAATCGGACCAGCACGACCGTCGATACCCGACAACACAATGTACATACAGGCACCCAAATTTTGACTGTTTCAGTACGGCCCCAGCAGCCGTGCGTGTGCACCTGTCAAGTTCAAGATCAATTATAAATAAGTTATTAGTTGTATTACGAGTTAGTCTTTGACAATGGTTTTTGTCGCCTGGAGGATCCGGTCAGGGTGGTCAAAGCACACACACGCGAAATCTTCTCGTTGCGCTCTGCCACGGGCGCCCGTCAGTTTGGCGCGAGTTTTACTCTTCAGTGGTGCCTCAGCACATACCTTGGGCCCTAGAAAGTGCAGGCAGCGAGGGTCAAGGCTCTCGGGTCTCGTGCACACAGGACGAAAAACCACTCTGTCCGGAAACGCTTATACAGGCTCTATAAGGGAAAACCTGTCGTTGTGCTCTGCGACGGGCGCCTCAGTTTGGCGCAAGTTGACCTCTGGAGGCCTCTGTGGCGTCTTTTTGTTGTGCAACACCCGCTGTCAAGAGATTGGTCGATATCTGCTGCTTTTTCTCCTCACTGCTGGCGTCGTTGATGGCCAATGTTGCTTAATAGAGGCAAAAGGAAATCCTTTCGTTGCGCTCTGTCACGGGCGCCTTTGGCGCGAGTTCCACTCTTGGTGCCTCAGCACATACCTTGGGCCCTAGCAAGTGCAGGCACCCAGGGTCAAGGCTCTCGGAACTCTCTTGTGCACACCGTGGACGCCAAACCACTTTGTCCGGAAACGCTTAAAGAGGCTGTATAAGAGAAAATCTGTTGTTGTGCTCTGCGACGGGCATCTTTGGCACACGTTGACCTCTGGTGGCTTCGGCGGCTTCCTTTCCCCGCTGTCAAGAGATTGGTCGATGTCTGCTGCCTTTTCTCCTAGTCACTGCTGGCGTCGTTGATGGCCAATTTCGCTTAAATGAGCCGGGCTACATAAGGAAATCCTTTCTTTGCGCTCTGCCAAGTGCGCCTTTGGCGCGTTCCACTCTTGGTGCCTCAGCACATACCTTGGGCCCTAGCAAGTGCCGGCATCCAGGGTCAAGGCTCTCGGAACTCTCTTGTGCACACTGGACGCCAAACCACTTTGTCCGGAAACGCTTATAGAGGCTATATAAGGGAAAAGCTGTCGTGTTCTGCGACGGGCGCCTTTGGCGCAAGTTGACTTATGGAGTGCTCGGTGGCTTCATTTTGCTGTGAGATGGATCAACCATGATAGTTCATGATAATACTGTTAGATCAGCTTGGTGCCTACTCAGTAAGCAAAGGTCCTCGGGCCCATGACGGCCGCAGTGGGCACACGCACGGCTAGGGTGTGCGAGTGTGATGACCCGTTACACATTCTCCCCACCACAAGACGAATGGGGGGCTCGGGGTAGTGGGGGGGGGGGGGGGGGGGCTCCCAACTCCCAAAAAAGGGACCGGCGATATAGCATTTATAAGATTTTGGTGGCTGTTCTATGTTTGTTTTGTTCTTGTTCTTTTGTTTGTTATTTTATTATTATTATTTTTTTTTTAAATTTATTTGTTTTTTGTTTTTGTTATATATATATATATATATATATATATATATATATTTTTTTTTTTTATTTATTTTTTTTGGGGGGTGGGGGGGGGGGACACTCTCCCCCCACCCCACCCCACCCCTCCAGATCCGACCCTGTGTCACGTTCTGTTTACCTGACCTTCTAGTGGTGAAAGGTCAAGCCGCGTCAATATGACAGCTCCGTCCAACTGACATGACTAAAGCAGACGACAGAAGCTGTCAGCTGGTGTGGGCAGGCTGCAGTTGAAATCGTGCGTTTCTTGATGCTGTGTGACTGGCTTCATGCTTGTCACCCCAGATTCGCTATGCTGATATCAAAGTAGCGAATTCGGGTGACAACTACAGCGGGGCCTGAAAAGTCGGGGCTCATGAGGATCTGTGCCTCTTGTAGTTGGATGGTGTTCTGTTTTCCTCGGCATTGAAGGGGTCAATTCACATGTTACGTTCGATCGTCCCCAAAACAAGCACACGCTCTTCAAAAGACAACAATCAGTCTGATTCACCGGAAATATGGGACATATATGCTTTGTTAAAATAAACAAGAGTTCTAGCAAAAGTTACATCATAGTTTATTCACGTAACAGGTGTCCGGTCTCTTTTTGTTCACCGATTAATCTAGGACTGTGTAGTCAGCATAGTGCTCGGGAAGCTGACGTCATCACGCTAGTCGTGGCGGCCATCTTGAGAGGATTCGCGACTATGGCCCCCATACGGAAATCGCTGTCGGGACAATGTCAGGAACGTCCTGACGTGCTAAAGGCGGCAATAACAGCAAGTCTTGACGTCACCGTAGGAAACCGCTAACCAGAATCTGTTTTTGTTTGTTTCCAAATAGGAAGAAACATGAAGAAAAACGTATTGAAACACTACTTCGCTACTATCTGGTCTATTCTATCCTCTTAAGATGGCGGCTGACGCGCTGTAACGCACGCAGACTTGCCCCAGTCGCACGTACAGACTCTCGCACAACAGACGCATACACCGCCACCCACTCAGTCGGGCGCATTCACGCGGTAAAATTCAACACACTTGCTCTCTTTCTTATGTGGACCTTTATAAAAGATAAACAATATAAAAAAAAAAACGCTCAAAAGATTATTAAAGTTATGTACACCACCCTTCGCCCTACAAGCACATCACCACCGCATACACATACACAATGTAAATGCCAGGCTAGGTAATTGTCTCTCACAATCCAACTTGGTAACGTTCCGTTCTTTCACGTCTAGGCGTGTAAGTCCTTCGTCGCACGCTTCCGAGTCGTCCCGTTTCTCGTACCGTGGACGTCCTCTTAACTCGTTCCGTAGCGCAGTCCTTGCTGACCCGGGTGTCTCGGCACCGGTCGCTCACTCCCTGAGTGAAGAGATGACCTCACAATAGGTCCCTCTCGGTGTCCGTCACTCCGCTCTCCCCGACAAACACTCGGAATAATAAAGTCCTAAATCATAACATTTGCTAAACACACATATTGGATGATATGAGATACATTACGTAACCTGGCTGATACACAAAACTCTCGCACGTTCATTCACACACACACGTGCTTCATAACCCGAACTACTTCCGTAACACCCCATAACTCTGTCACTACATTGAAACATACTATAACCTAACACTCGCCATACCTTCTTTCATACATTAGAAAATACTATACTTAACCACGTACTACCTTCATAACGACTTGGGCACGCACACCTCACATTCCTTATTTATCCATCTCTCGGCAAATGACTACATAGGAAAAACACCGGTTACCTCAACGAATTCCAAACCCACATAACTGAACCAAACCAACGCTACACAACCGAATTACCTCCTACTAACGCATACTATCTTTAACTCAGTAGCTGTTAATAAAACATACCTGAATTCTAAGTTTCAGAGTCTTGGAATACGGCTAGTGTATCTGACATACATCAGTTCTTACTGACAGTCTAGCCCGCACTGACTTTCCTACAGCTCTGTTCGCCTGAACTCTCATTAACCCCCCCCCCCCCCCCATCCCCGCCCCCTTTCCGTGCAAAACGTTTCCTTACGATTTCACGTGGGCCTCGTGCCTCCACTCCACGGAATAACTGTCACAAGGCAAACCGCTGACAAAACCGTACCATACAAAACCCTCTGTGTGAACCCTATGCGTGAGCATAGAGTTTCATCACACGCGCCAACGCTGCTAGGCAACGCGGGGAACTTCCCAAGCCCTATTGTGAAAAGCCCAATCCAGAGGGCGTCTGGCCTGCATCAGTTCATTAAGCTGATGATGATAATACCGTCAGTTTATGCAATTCACGCCCCTTTTCCGGCCCATGTGATACAAGTCTGTCTCAGTTCACGTGTAATGATAAAGCCTGTGCTGTCTCCGCCCCCACTGTTGGCTGTTTCGTTACATTGCCACAAATTGGTCAGCCATTGTTATCGGTCGTGTGCAAGACAGTGTCTCAACCTGCCTCGGGCTGTCTCAACCTGCCCCGTGCTATTATGATGAATAGGTCTCTTTCCATTTCTGGCTCACGTGCGAAGCAACAGTGAGACTATGTCCTGGGCCAGTGGGTGTCTGTCCGTTGTCATCCATGCCATCCGTCCGCCGTCGTCCGTGGTAAACTTTAACGTTGGTATTTTCTCGGAGGTTATTCAAGCCACAGTCGTCAAACATGGCCCACGGATACTTTGTGGCAACACGTTTCTAAACATACAATTTCAGTGACCTCGCTCGAAGGTCAAGATCACAAGGGATCAGGAAACATGTAAAAATAAAAAAGCTATATTTTGCAGATTTATGTTTTCTCAAATACTATTCACAACTTGAAACCCAAACATGGTACAGAGATACCTGATGATAAGACCCTCCTATGGATACCAATTTGGATGAACCCTCGGAAACGTCAAGGGTTACAAGAAATCATGAAATAGGTCACAATATAGCCATGTTTTACCCCAAAAAAAGTTTTTTTTCTCAAATACTATTTGCAACTTCCATCCCAAACCTGGTACAGAGATACTTGATGAAAAGACCTTATAGTTGATTCTTATTTGGACGACCCGTCGGAAGGGTCAAGGGTTGCAAGAGATCAGCAAACGATGTGAAAAATGTCTTTTGACTCACTGCGAAGCAAAAGTGAGTATGTTCTGGGCCAGTGGTCGTCCGTCTGTCGTCCGTCGTCCGTGGTAAACTTTAACGTTGGCATTTTATCGGAGACTATTCAAGCCTTAGTTTTCAAACTTGGCCTAAAGATACTTTGTAGTAAGACCTTTCTAAACATACCAATTTGAGTGATCTCTGACAAAGGTCAAGGTCACAAGGTATCCGGAAATAGGTCAAAAATAGCTGTATTTTGACATAATGTATTTTTTCTCAAATACTATTGAGAACTTCAAACCCAAACTTGGTACAAAGATACCTGATGGGAAGACCTTTCTATGCATACTACTTTGGTCGATTCCTGGGAAAGGTCAAGGGTTACAAGAGCTCAGGAAACTTTAAACCCAGACTTGCTACAGAGATACCTGACGGTAAGACCTATCTATGCATACTAATTTGAATGATTCCTCGGAAAGGCCAAGGGTCACAAGAGCCCAGGAAATAGGTGAAAAATAGCTATATTTTGACTAAAGATTTTTTTCTCAAATACTATTCACAACTTCAAGCCCAAACTTGGTACTGAGATACCTGATGTTAAGACCTAAATATGCATACTGATTTGGATGAGCCCTCGGAAAGGCCAAGGGTCACAGGAGGCCGGCAGATCGGTGTAAAATGCCAGCTTTTGATAGAACTGTATTATTATCAACAGTTTTGCAAACTTTTCAATCAAATTCGGCATAAAGGTAGCTGATGATGATAAGATCTTCCTATGTATACTAGTTTAGTCGACTCATCACAAAGGTCATGGATCACGGGTGTCTGACAGATGTGTGAAAACTGATTAAATTTTGAGAAAACATAGATTTATTCTGATGCAGAAGCCATCCCTTTACTTATTGTCACAAAGGTCAACATGTAGATTGGACATGTGACACATGAGCCATAAGGACTTTGTCTTTCTTGTTTGTATAATTTTAGCTCTTATCAGGATGTTTGGAAAACTTTTCAACCAAATTTAGCAGAAAGGCAGCCGATGATAAGACCTTTCTGTGCCTATTAATTTGTTTCACAACTCACAAAGTTTAAGGGTATTGGGAGGTCGACAAAAGTGAAAAATACGTCCATTTTTAGAAAACATTGATTTCGCAGGTACAAAAGCCAACCCTTTCAGTATGTTAGAATACTTGGACACTTGCTTCTTTCAGTGACCTGTTTAGTCCATAAGCTAGCCAGATCTAACGTGCAGTACCCCCCCCCCCCCCCCCCCCCCCAGTACTCAATAAAATGGGTTTCAAAGTGTTCCTTAGTATGTCCTGAGATGTTTAAGCCATGTTCCCCGAAAATCCTTAGGAACACACCAGAGATATAGCCGATGGTGCAAGGGTACCCCCATTCACGCTCTACGCACATGCTAAAATGAGGTTGAGAAACATTTTCCTCTAAATAAATCAGAATTCATTCCAGAAGCCCAAATCAGGCAATATTATGTTAAGGCACACCTTCTGCATCCTCTGCAAAAATCAGAATGAAAAAAATATTGAAACCCTGGCTCACAGTGAAGGTATTTGTGCACCCAGTAAACGACCTTTTCCGCGAAATCGCAAATAAAAGACAAAAATAATGTGTCAGACGCCTTCAGACATTTTCTATAGCACTGACAGTCCATTTTTAGGCTTACATCATTAAAACAGGATGTCACAATTATTATAAACTTGACTAGGTGATGCTGTGATCACTGTGAGTGTCACAGTGGTTGATTTTGTATCCCTACCCCCAAGTTGTAAAAAAGCACAAAATTAATTAGAAAAAATTACCAAAGTTATTCCATTTCATTTTGACCTCTCTTTACCTATTAAGTTTCAATAATGTGAGCATAAAGTGCAAGAAAATAAGGAAAGTCGACATCCTTTGCGGTACGTTCGTGGTGAATGATAGCTTTTTCCCATTTAAAATTGCTGAATTAGGAACCGTACGTTGTTTCTGATGCCCTCAGAAATTTTGTATACAAGTGATAGGTCTTTTTTTTAGGTTTTATTGGCTAGGATAGAGTACCACAGTTACTCCCAACCTGATTTTATGATGCTGTGATGCATTTATGGGCCACATTGGCCCGGCTGAATCTGCTGCCCTACCCCCATTTTACCAGTACGCAAAGGAACGCAAAAGGATCATAACAATTGCTTATGTCATACTCCTCTGTTTAAATATTTTTGTTGCAAGTTTTATTAACAAAATATGCATATTGAGCATAAACATTTGTGATCATTCCATTAATTTTAATGTGACCCATCAATTTAATTGTAATTCTTTTTAGTTAAGGCATGCTTAACAGGGGGTGCCGCTGAAGCTTCTACCATCTGCACATTCAGCAGTCCTGTCAAACTCGGGGAAGGTGTACCTCAGGGAGATGTTGTGTCTGATGCTGTTCTTGGTCTACATTAAAGACATCAGTACAACAGTACCAAGGTTCGTCTGGAACATCCTCCATGCGGATGACTTTGCAGTGTGGAGCGCAGCAGAACATAAAGAAATAGCATCCTGCAGAATCCAGGATGCTGCCAATAGAGTCAGCAGCTGGACTGAAAGAGGCCACTCAAACTGAGATAGACAATCTCTTTCAATCTGATGGAAGAGGTCACCTTAAAACTGGAGATCTTCCAGTACCAAAGACAGACAGGCCAACTTTACTGACAACAAATAAATTACTGGATTCACGTGGATGCCTCACATCGAAGCCATGGAAGCTAGAGCTACAAAAAAAAGTCTCTGATGAAGAAACTGGTGGGGACCACATTGGCGCAAATTACAGCATCCTGGGACAAGCAAACACCTACTCGGTCAGACCAGTAGTGCGGTACCAAATTACATCGACAACATGAAAAGCTGTCTGCAAAACCCCAAAAGCCAGGCTTGACAAGATGCAGAACATGGGTCATTCTCATGATGCAGTGACATTCTTAGAGCCATCTGGAGCACCCCAATTTAGGAAATGGAGGACATTCGAGCAACTGGAACGCAGAACAGCACACACGATGAAGAGACTTACTAAACACCGACAGCATGGGAGACTACAGGAGCAGACCAAGAACCATCAGAAACGCCCAAGTCTGAACCGCCAACTGAAGGTCCTGCAAAGAGCTAAAACTGATGTCCTGGAACCAAGCCCAAAGATGTGTGAAGAGCTCCCTTCAGATACCTGGACATCTCGAAATAGCCTTCTAGACAACATAAACAGTGTTCCAGGACCCTTTGCCAAAGGTCGCGGCACTGCACAAAGCCATCTCGCTGGAGATTATGCACAAGCGCTACCCTCACAGCAGCTGTGGTACACAAGTTACACTATTTTTGATAGCCAGTGTAGGAGCAACAACATGTAAGCATGCAGTCACCGTACTGTAGTAACCCTGTTACGCTCCTTGTGCACGAGGCACCAGTATTGGTTAGGACGCACGGCGTATGCTTTCCACGCACGTGCGTACACTGCAGAGTGATGGTGGGTCATGAAACTGTTCAGCAATACAAGGCAATAAAAAAAATCAGCAGTGTTACGCCTTCTGTCACTTTTGTCGTTGCCACATCAACCATGCCAAGACTTAGTGCTCCCCAACGAGAACGAGCTCTTGGGCGTTTGGAAGCCGGAGAAGATCCACAAGGTGTGGCAGTGACCTTTAGATGTCACATTTTGACCATTTACAGGCTGCAGCAACGCTATCATGCCAACGGGTCTTCTGCTGACGCTCTCCGAAGCGGACGACCACGTGTGACAACTCCACAGCAAGATCGCCATTTTCCGGACTCACGTGCGAAATTGCTTTCAGCCGGCCGAGGAAACAGCAAGAGAAGTTATCGGCACCACCAGGCATCCATCAGTTACCAGACAGTGCGACGACGGCGAAAGCAGCATAATCTGCACAACCACTGACCGTCATCGCCATGCACGCCTACCGTGGTCACAGGCTCATGTCGACTGGACCTGGCGACAGTGGCAAAACGTCCTGTTCGCGGTTGAGAGCCGCTACTGCATCAGCCATGTAGATGGCCGCATAAGAGTGTAGCGGAGAAGGGGTGAACGCTACGCTGATGGCTGTGTGCTGGAGAACAATGCCTGGGGCGGGCCAAGCGTGATGATTTGGGGTGGGATTACCCTGAACCAGACACTGAGTAGGACCTGTGTTCTTCCGTGGACTCGTACCTGGTCGCGGCCGGAAATGGCATCACTGCTCAGCGCTACATTGAGCAAGTACTACACTTATATGTCCTGCCATTTTCTCAGGGACGCAGAAACTTCATCTTGCAGCAAGATAATGCGCGTACACACACTGCACGTATCACCCAGCACTTCTTGCAGCAGCACATCCCAGTCATGCCTTAGACCTCAATACCATCGAATATCTCTGGGACCAACTGCAAAGGGAGGTCAACGCTGTACGCCCCAGACCAACGACTGCCGCAGAACTGGAGAATACCATTGTCCAGGCCTGGAACAACATCAGTCCCCAGGGCAGCTGTCAACAGCCTGATGCACTCTGTGCGCCGACGCTGCCAAGCCGTCATCAACGCCAATGGGGGGTCACACGTAACTTCCACACTGATTACGCTGGTGTCCATGATTTCATTCCTAAAATGTCGGAGAACATCCGTTGTATGGTTTGTCCGAAATCGACTTTCAAATGTTGGATTACATGTGATTTGAAGGGGCTACTTCGCGGTTTTTTTGTTGATCAGTATATTTTTTTTTAAAACTGCTACGGGCGAATTCACGTAGGCAACATATCATGTCATAAAATTTCAAGATTGTCTGTCCACAAATGCGGGCTATAGTCGGTGTCACACACACACACACACACACACACACACACACACACACACACACACACACACACACACACACACACACACACACATGCGATTCGGCGACGTTTTGGCGCCAAATGTACATTCTCTAGCACGGTTTTCGTAGCTAGAGGTGACGTCATTTTTATCTTGTTACTTCTTTGCTAGAATGCGGGATCCGCCCGCCCAGTAAATTGTGTGCATTCTCTGGAACGTGCTCCGACCAGCCCCATTTCAAAGCCGCCTACAGTATTTTCAATACGGTACACAAAAAGACCCCGTAGCAGACGGATGCATGTCAGAGTTTCGCGGGAAGCAAGTAGAACTCTATATGTCTGTTTTGAAAGACACGTGAGCCAAGCGAAAGAGTTCCTACTACCACCTCGTTTGGTACAGACAGTACATGTAAAACTTCAACAACAGCAAGCGTCCGAACACGGTTTGCGTGTGTCTGTCAGACGTGAAAAAAAAACATTACATAAGGATTTTGCCGTAATCTAGTGACTGCTTCAGGCCACCGCGCGAAATTCTTTTTCAACAATTCTTGAAAATTTTCATTAACACAGCTCTAAGTCTAAGCCGATGGAAAATAAGTTATTCATAAGCCAAATATAACCATGTGTGTTGCCGTAAACAGTTTAACACCTTCTATGCGGAGGAAAATTAAACACCGCCCAATTACAAGTAGATGCTCAAAACACTAAGTATACATGCGCCTTCGACGGCTTGGTATCTCCGGACATTAAATCAACAATGCTTTCGCCGTGAAAAGTCTGCATCCACTGGCAGTGATGGGCCTACTCCCATGCATTTCCATTGGGGTCTCCGCCTACATTTTCATTGGCGGAGGGAGGCGATTGGAGGGGGCATCCATCTATCCCCCCTCGCCCCCCCCCCCCCCATCCGGATCCCACATGTTACGTGTTGAGTCGTAGTCGTAGTACACACCAGACGCACGCACGTAAGGTTCTTTTAAAGAAACTTTACTCCGCTGCAACCCGTCACACTGACGTGGCTTAAGGATGTAGACTACACTGGAGTAACAGTTCCAACAATATTTTATTTCAGCGATGCGATCTCCGCACAATGCATTCTCACATGCACCAACACTGATACAATGTCTCCTCTGCAAAAATGTCAACACTGGCGACACAATGCGTTTCTCATACAACGCACACCACCGTTACGCTGCGTCTCTCACAATGTACACCCTATACGGGCCACGTACCTACGATAAACTGTGTGTCCCTACAACTGACAATGTATGACAATGTACGAACGTGCTTCCCAGCACAAACTTTTATAGTACAACAGCTTTCCAGAACAATCCAACGAATTCACACAACGCAACCAATCAGAACGGAACACGTAACCGAAACTCATAAATATTAATAAAAGAGAACTTTCTAGAATAAACTAAAATAGTCTACAAAAATTCGATTGCTAATTTCAGCCCCAAATCCCAGTGTGCAATGACGTCACACAAGAGTATGGCAGACTGTTCACGACCTTTCATAATACACACTGACCGCCTGCCAACTTCACGCGCACAGAAAACAACTATGAGTCGACTAAGAATAGAGCGGCTCTACTACTGTGTTGCAAAATGTTGCCTACACTTTGATGTCACACATGCGAGGTCACTAGACAGCGCGACCTTGCTCGAACGTTCTGGTTTATTCTCAGCGAATCTACGCATAACAAAAATCGCCGGACCGTTATTCTCCGTGCGACATTGCTAGGAGCTTCCGGACTAAACTTAGCGTATCATAACAAAGCCAAATCCGCTCTCTGCGCGAACGATAGAGAATCTTACTGAAAAGGTACGTGATACGCAACCATAACAGCTCAAATAAATATCGGATCGTTTCCTACGATCAATACATGTATGCTCTCACGGAACAACACAACCACAATCGTAACACCACACCACGGACAAAACTGACAGTTAATGGGAAAACTAATGTCTTGACAATTGAACTATAACGTAGGTAATGATGACTCAGTAATGATGACTCGGTAATGATACAAATAATCCAACAGCGAGCCCTTTTTGTGTGCAGGAGGCACAGCGGAGTCTTGTGAGCCCCTGCACCTGAAAAGGGCTCACGACATTCTTTGCCACTTGCTGGTCAAGCCCGGCTGCAACTGCAGCCTCAGACCGAGGTGCTCATTCGAACATAAATCCTTCACCGCCAGGAAAAAGTGAACAAGATCCGTCTGCAAAAGGCATGGATCCCTGTGAGCCGCCTCGTAGTTGCGGGGGCTTACGAGTCTGTATGCTTCTTGCTGAAACCACTTTGTATGACTTGTTTCCATATTGACAGCTAGGCCGGGATCTTTGACGTCGAGTTTACAATGAGTCAGAAACACAGTCTGCGTCCACTAGCAATACAGGAGTTCATTTTACGACTTGAAACATCTGTCAGGCGTTTCGTTGGCCAGCTCTTTAGACGACCAGTGCCATATCAATGGTGATAGACCCAGGGTAGACTTCCGGCATTGGCATCCGAGGATCCTCCGACATCTGCAGCGGCTCCAGCAAGAAACATCATTTGTGAATTCTTCGTAAGTCTGTAAGTAGATTTCACCAGGCTGTATTCCAAGAAGATGGCAGAGATTTCCACAAGTTTGGATCAGTTGCATGAGTGAGCTTAGTTCTCCGCTATAGTGGGGCCCCGTGCCGCGCGGTACTACGCGGTGCTACTCGTAAGCTCACTCATGCAATTGGCGCCAGTACCTTAGTCCATGGTTGCAGTACTAGATTCAAGTTGTGAATGCTTTCCGCATTCAACGTAATAATCGAATAGCTTCTTCTTTTTTTTTTTCAAACCCATAGATACTTATACTGAAAACTGCATTAAAAAGAACTATTTTTACTCCTTGACTGCTGCTGACGATACGCTCGGCGGTAAAGTCGCGTAATTGCGCGTCTGATTAGTGATGTTTCGCTTGCAATGAACGACTCCCAACAACGAACGAGAGCGAAATCACGGCGGATAACAGGTTTGACTACAATCACAAGCATGGACAACACTCCAACCATCTCCAAGAGGCGTAGATCCTCATGAGCCCTCCGGGCAAGACAGATCTATGCCTCTTAGCGATATTTGAGTGTTTTCTGTGCTAAGCTGTTCGTCCGCGGTAACTTGGCTCCCGTTATTTGTTGGGAGTCTTCCGGTATAGACGTAACCTCTCTCGTGTCGGCCAAAGGTATCGGTCAGTAACAGTCAAGTGGTGAACCAGCCGAGTCCTATTTAGCCCCACGGCTGCATTTCCCAAACAGTGTTGCAAGTGCTACGTAACGACTATGTGTCAGGTGCAGGAGGTGGATTGACCATGATCATTCAAGGGTAGTGCCAGATTTGCTTGGCGCCTGTCGGCGCCAAGCTAATCTGGCACTACCCTTGAATGATCATGGTCAATCCAACTCCTGATGTAGGGCATTGGGGCTAAATGGGTTGAAAGTCGAGTTGTCCGAATTTGAGAAGGCGAGGTTGCCTTTCAAGCCAGAGCTCATTCATGATACAGGTCTTTGGTGGTGGTTCTTCTGCTGTACAGTGTATACATAGGCTCGTCATTAAAAGTTGTCCTCTGTCATACAGTTCAGATAGATCGACCGTAATAGTTCAAGGCACCACTAGCTCCACAGCTACCACGGTCACTGATCTATCCGCCTGTCGTATCAGTTGTACAACTTTAAATCGGTGAGCAAAAGGGTGAAAAACTGTCTGTGTGTGTGTGTGTGTGTGTGTGTGTGTGTGTGTGTGTGTGTGTGTGTGTGTGTGTGTGTGTGTTTGTCTTTCTACAGTGACGAAAATGGCGCGCTTTATGCTCCTGCTGACTTGCCGTCTGCCCGAGTTCTGTCAACAGCTTACGGTTTTTTGACCGTGAAAACAAGCGGCGGGACTCCGCGGATCTACCCCCATTCATCAAAAGTGCTGACTATAAGCGGGACTCTGCAGATCTACCTCCAAAAGTCCTCCTGAAACGCTTAAGGGGGTCCCCCTAGGCATAGGGCCTGGGTCCCTTTCCCCGAAGCATAAGTAAGTGTAAGAAAAGAAAGACTCAAATACTTACAAAGAACAATTACACCAAGATTAGTATAATTTTATTTGGAAAAAAAAAATTCGGGTGGCAGCCATGACAATTATTTCTCCTTTTCCTTTTTTTTTTTTTCCTTTTTTTTTTTTTTTTGGAAGGGGTGGGGGGGGGGGGGGGGAGTGGTTATGGAAGCTGGTTTTGGACACTTTTATACTATTCGATGTTTCTTGTTTTCTGTACAGTGTCTTTCGCATTGATCTTTAGGGGATCGGTGGGTGGGCCCAGCATGTTCAGGGGACTAGTCAATACCCCCATTCGGCACTGCTGATCAGGCCAGAGTACTTGAGCCAGACACACACCAATCGAATCGCCATACTATTGAGATAGATTGACGTGATGTCCGCTAGTGATAGTGACAATCTTAGAAAAGGACTAAATAAACAAACCTGCTGGCATTTTCCGCCATTATCCGTGTTCCAATTACAGTGAAGTAGACTACTTAACAACACGCACGATTATAGAAAGCACTGATGTCTACACAGACAAACGAAATCTCTGCGCCGAATCAGTCGGGACAGTCCCGGCAATACGTGGCACACAACAGGGTCACCATTTGGGCAGAGACAAACACACATCGGAAGTATCACACCCAGGTTCATAAAAAGACAGTTATTAATGTCTGTGGTCGCACCTAAGGCAGCTTATCCGCCGTTTTCTCCAACCGATATCGGAGGCAGCGTGCGAGAGGGAATTTGCGCGATGACTAAACACGTTCAGCAGCGTCAGATTTGCTGGGTTCTTTATGTGTTTAAAGCATACATTTGGTGTTGGACGGTAAAGTTCCCTTCAGCCTATGTGCTCGTAAACTTTACGTCATGTCAGCTCCTTTGCAACATTTCAAAAAAGTCTGACCATTGTTACTCTTTTGACGAACTACTTATCTCTGCAGAAATTACGTAAGCTACTAGATTATATATAGATAAGTTCCCATGAAAATGCTTGCATCCTTCTCTCTCAGGTCTCTCACTCACTCTCAGGCGACATCCCCAGTAGCACAACAAGCCTTTGTCGATATGTTGGGATTATATAGTTGCATTAGAAATTCTGACAGTTCGCTTATTACAAATTCCGCTTATCAGCAACACAAAAAATCTCGGTTCCCGGCGAATTTGTTATATCCGTACTTTACTATCTCGTAAACGGCTGATCGTCTATGAAGGGCAGCTGCTAGACTAGTATTTGTTTTTGTTCTGCAGCGGGACCAGTAGCAGAGGATGAAGTTATCAGCCTACAAACCGTCAGATAAATCGTTAGTGACTGAAACTGAAATCTGACCATGAATAAATAAATAAATAAATATCTGCATACTGACGAGTGCGGCTCAACTTCTTCGTGCGTATGTGCGTGCGCGTGCGTGTGTATGCGCAGTGTGTGTGTGTGTGTGTGTGTGTGTGTGTGTGTGCGTACGTGCGTGCGTGCGTGCGTGCGTGCGTGCTTGCTTGCTTGCTTGCTTGCTTGCGCCGGAGTGTGTGAGAACTTGAAGAGAGAGGAAATAAAATCCCATGTAGGCTACATATTTAATAAATTTCAAACAGCTGCTGTTGGCACATCAAGTCTATGTGAGTGTACGTTGCTTAACGTCCCAACAGCAACAAGACTTTCTCAGGACGTGCCTGCACTGCTTGTAAAAAAAAACCAAAACAACAGAATATTGAATGTATGTCGCCAGCCGGTCTAATACGCTAAATGAACCTAAGACCATTTAGCAACACACATCCAATTTCAAGAGCTACAGGCAGCGCAGACAATAGGGAGAGTTTTAAAAAGAAAAATGCAGGTGAATGGACCAAGGGTATACAGAAACACATGCCCCAGAATAGAGGGGAAAACCCACCCTGTGGGCTGACCAGGGTGACCCTGGGAACTAAAAAGTAGTTAACCCCACCCAAGTCCCCCAGGGTAGACCCGGGTGGGGGCAAGTCTATGTAATCGCCAAGCAAGGAAACGCATAAAGGAAAACAGTTTGCGAAACGGATAATCGTTCTCATTCACAGACATGGTGTCATCAACGCGTAATCGATCATCTCTATATCACGGGTAGTAGGAAAACGCACAAGTGTTATTATTCACTACCCGTTTTGTAGAGGTGATCGACTACGCAACAATCATGCCATGTCTGTGTTTTCATCGCTCAACCCACAACACCACAAGACAGCAGTGTCCAGGTTTCCAGCATTAGCATTATTGTGTACATGTCTGTGATATTGGACCTTACAGCCTTTCCTCGTAAATCAGAAGCAAGCGTATGGCTCGTTTGATACAGCTAAAATTCAATTCACGAGTGTTTATATTCTGGTAACAACTGGAATATCAATTAAGCTCTGTGTATACGGCGGCAGAGAGAACTGACTCGATCAAAGACAATGTCCCGTTTTTAAAGTGCGTAACTGTGATGACGATAGGACTACTAACCCATTCAGCCCTGACGCACTACAGCAGGAGATGGGTCGACCATGATAATTCTAGGTATACCAGATTAGCATGGCGCCTTAATGAGCTAATTAGTAACAACAATGTACTTGGTAAAAAAAATCTCTGATAATAATTACACCAAACGCAAGAAACACAGCTGTCGGAAAGAATCCAATCACCGCTGATCTGGGGCCCAACCCAGTCCCTCGGCAAGCCATGGAGTTTCATGTGCCCCTTCAGTCCGCAAAAGTGCCCGTGGAAATTAAACAATGACTTTTTGTGCGATACCATCCTCATACGTGGTAGTCATCTAGGTTTAACTGTACGATTGTGGACACATCCACTGAGGCAATAATCTAATCAGAAAGCAAGAAGCTTAGATGCCCATGAGCACCTACAACCGACGCAGGACTAATAATGCTTTTTTGCAAATTGCAATAGGGAAGATATATGATTGTACATTGCTTAACGTCCCGACAGCAACAAGGCTTTCTCAGGACGTGCCTGCACTGCTTGTGAAAAAAAAAAAACTAAACAGAACATTGAATATATGTCACCAGCCGGTCAAATACATTAAATAAACCTAACACATGAGGCCTAAATAAAGCTAAGACCATTTAGCAACACACATCCAATATCAAGAGCTACAGGCAGTGCAGACAGTAGGGAGAGTTTTAAAAAGGCAAATACAGGTGAATGGACCTCGGGTAGACAGAAACACATGCCCCAGAATAGAGAGAAAAACTCACCCTGTGGGGCTGACCAGGGTGACCCTGAGAACTAAAAAGTACCTAACCCCACCCAAGTCCCCCAGGGCAGACCCGAGTGGGGGAATAGGGAAGATATAAATTAATGAGCACTTAGAAAGACGGAAAGAATAAATTATGTCTCTTGCAACTAAAAGGAACTACATAGACATTAGTGAGCACTTAAAAAGAAAGACTGATGATCAGAATAAATTATGCCTCTTGCAAATTAAACTAGGAAGACTTGAATGAGCACTTAGAAAGAAAGACGTCATGATCAGAGACCAGCGGAGCGAGAACACGGCATGGTTAGAAAGAACCTGCTACGACGGTTATTTCCTTGCAGTTTGAAACCGGGGCTTTTCCTGTGGACGTGGACCGTGTGTCAGTGTACGTGAATGCACGTCACACGGTGGTGGGCGGGGGTTGGGGTGGGGCCGGGTTTTTTTTTTTTTTTTTTTTTTTTGGGGGGGGGGGTGGTGGTGGGGGGGGAGGAGGATAGAGGAATGTCGGGGCTGCACTTGCAAAATGTGCTTTTAGTTTCCACTGTTGGGACACGCCAACCCTCTCAGGCAACTATCTATTTTCAAAATCAAGAAGCTAACTAAGAGTTTGTTTGTTTGTTTGTTTGTTTTAAGATTTATTTCTCAGCAGCCATTCACATTATCTGGTTATTCAAGCGAAAGTTCACAAATTGAAACAATCCCAACTGCACCGTGCCATTAACGCCTTCACAACCGAAACACACCACAAAATAGCCAAAGTACAAGTGGCATAGATTCGCACGAGTCTCCACGGACACAGAAGCTCATAACAATCTATGCCTCTTGCTGGACACGTTCATATCTGTATGCCTACATCAAGGTGGGCTACTGCATACGTGATGGTTCTAGGTGCTGGCAGCGAAGGACTAGGAGTTATTATATGATATATTTCTATCAAGTGTTGGTGTATGCAGAGGTCAAGTAGGAAACAACATGTCCGAGACTGTCTCCACAACAGCATCTGGCATGTCACACTGCAGCTGTTGGAAACAGGTCCGCACCATCTTCACCATGGCTGGGCATTTCGCGATCATGGCTTCTCCATACAGATAGATACCCATAGCCTGAAACAGTGAGGGGCATTTGCTCCAGTAGTCAAGTGAAATTTGAATAAATGAAACCATAACCTGTTTAGCCAGACACACTACAGCAGGAGATGGATCAACCAGGATAGTTTATGATAATACTGCTAGATCAGCTTGGTGCCTACCCAGTAAGCAAAGGTCCTCGGACCCACGATGGCCGCAGTGGGCACACGCACGGTTTTGCGCAGACCCACTGCAGCCGTCGTGGGCCCGAAGATGTTTTGCTACTGGGGCAATGGCGTCAAGCTAATCTAGCACTACCCTTGAATTATCACAGTCAATAAATCTCCTGCAACTGTACACAGTCATTAGGTGACACCTCCCGGCGGTGGATTAAAAGTGTTAACCCCCTTGTGCATACAACTGGTACTGAAAGTAAAATCACCCAGGCAATTCACTTGACTCATTCAGCCCTGACGCACTACAGCAGATGGGTCGACCATGACAATTCAAGGGTAGTGCCAGATTAGTTTGGCGCCTGTCGGCGCCAAGCTAATCTGGCATTGCCCTTGAATTATCATGGCCCCTGCAACTGGTGCATAGCCGTTAGATGACGCCTCCAAAATGTGGAAAATACGGCCGTCGGGCTGAAAACTTGCTGAAAGATGACTGAAAGTTTGACTCTCAATTTGAAAATGGTTACATTTCTTACCATGAAAAGAATTAAAATAATTAGACAAAATCAATGTAAATTACGTTGGGACAGTCAAATCATCTCTCACGTTCCGTGTTCAGTTAATTTTCTCGTTTGATAAAGAAAAACATGCAGACCTGATGTTGGATGAGAAATTCCTTCACATCTTGATAGGATTTTCGATGTTTATGTTTTATGACCAGTTCACACCATCGATGGCACACCTGACCAAAAAACAGACAAATATTCACATTCTAAAGGGGCCATTCCACAACCGACATACGAGCCTGTGACAAATGGTCGTTTGTGTCAAAAGTGACAACCAACACAGATGTCTTAAAAACAGGTTATTTTAGGCACTGCTTAGTTTTGATGTAACTAGCAGGTGAAATTAAAGATGTGTGCATGCAGAAACAGATAATTGCCAGCAGAGAATAAAATATATACTTAAATCTGTCATTTTATAAAAACGTTGGTTGTGACGGTGAACATATGGTGATAAATATGATCACATTGTCAGTTTCTCTCTTTTAATTATTTTTTTCAAAAGAAATTAATTCTATAACACAATCTCATTGATGGAAGTATGAAAAGTATTTTATTCATTTTGAAATTAAGTTTCTTTAAGAATCAGTGTCGGCTGTCACTGTCGTTCATGTAAATTTAAATCATAAAAATGGAGTGTTCGAGGAAGAAGAAGAAATCATAAAAAAATCTTTGTTTAATTACCACGCCCCCCCACCCACCCACCCCCCCCCCCCCCCACCCACCACCACCACCAAAAAAAAAAAAATTCTTTGAACAGTCATGTTTCTTTGATGACGTGACAGAAATACAAATATGTTCCTGTCGCTCATTATAGGGAAGATTGGTTGGCACACTGCACATACTATTGGACATGAAAATCGTCTACAGATCAGTCCATTTTTGTGAAAAGGAAACTGTGAGAAATGTAAGTGTTCCAACAACAATGTCTTCATAGCGGAATCACAAAAAGAACTAATATTTTCTGTTGTAATGTAGGTTTGTGTTTTTTTCCTACTAAAAATATACAAAACGATACAATACACTTTATTGTCCACACTGTGGAAATTTGCCTTTGGTTTTACAAACATATAAAATAAAAACTATAACAGACTCTAAGACATGTCCAATATAAATAGCTTTAAATACCATACTCACTTAAAACATTCACACACAGACACACACACACACACACACACACACACACACAGTGTAACTTACTCACACGTCATGCTGCTGGACACACTATCACATACATCAGGAACCTTTTCCTTCTGACAATCATTGCATCACAGTGATCTAATTAGTGATCATAAAATTAAAACAATATTAAATGCAAAATATCAGTATCACAAATCCATATTCCTGCAGTAGCTACAAAATTAGCATAAGTTCCAGCCAACAACAAAAATCGACCCATCTAACACATAAAAATGTAAAACCTGAAAGTGCTGCCATAGCATACAACGTGGTTGAATCACAGCCCCACTCTCTCTGAATAATTATCACTGCTCCTTGAAACAGTAGTCAACTCCCAGTTACAAATCAATTGCTTTAACTCATTCTGCCCGCCTGCCCAACAGCACACAGCAAGATATGGCTCGACCATGATAGTTCAAGGGAGGTGGCAAAATAGCTTTGGAACTCTTGAATTATCATGGTTGATCTGTCTCCTGAATTGTAATGCAGTCCTCTGAGGATAACTCCAAAATGTGGGCATTTTGTACCTCGGGCACAATGAGTAAAATATCTACATACCAGAATTCGGCGTGTTCACTGCACTGGGCAGGAAGGAATTTTTGTAAATATTCTTGCATGCAAGTGGTATTCTGTACCGTCTCCCTGACGGCAGTTTTTTTTTTTCTCCAAATGTTGGCTGTCATGTGCACAACGTCTTGTCACAGCTTCATATTACTGACAACTGGCTGGCAAATATCAGCCAACGAAAGTCTGCTTTGGAAAGGGGCAGTCAAATATGCAGTGGGATACTTGCTGCCCTGTTCTCATTTCAAGTGTATTTCCACATTTAGTGCAGTAACCCAATCAGCCCAGGATTGATCATGATACATGTGATTCGAGGGTAGTGCCAAATGAGCTTGGCGCCTTGAGGCACCAAGCTCATCTGGAACTACCCTTGAATTATCATGATCAATCCATCTCCTACAACTGGTGCATAGTCAAAGTACAATCTGGACACATTTCAGCACCATTTGTGTTTGTTATGCCTTGTCGACACACCTAATGAACTTTAACAGCAGGTGGGACACGCAGCAAAAGCACACGCGTAATCGCACTTATTTATTCAGCCCAGCCGTTAGTGTGTCAATCTATTTTTAACTGTTTCTCATACAGAAAGCGTTGTATTTATAGAATGGAGTAGAGTCATTGTCACTTTACTTGATATCAAAAGCACGTGTGCTGAACTGGATTCTCCTGTGTTTAAATGAACCATAACTAGACGTATGTGTAGGGTTTCGTACCCGTCTGTTACAGAAGTGTATCTTTTAACAGTTACGGCAGTAGTGGGCCTTCAAACAACACCTCCAAAAGTTTGGAAATGCCAGCGGCCGTGGGCTTCAGAGGGTTAAAAAGAGAGACTAGATCTGACTAATGAGAGCTTTCCCTTTGTAACAGACATCTCACCAATGTCACTGAAATTACTGACAGTGACACTCTACTCGGACAAACATGTTCACAGGTATGCCACCAACACCTGTAAGATGTCTGGCGCCAAGGGCGCAGCTTTTCCACCTTTCCCACAAACACTTTTTCACTGTCACAGTCTACTGGCAGAGAGCCGCTAGTTGTACGGCTGCTATGGAATGGGACCTCAAGAGTATGATGAGAATACTCATACTTAGCAAATTCAGCCTGCAGGCCAAAAGTCTGGAGCTGTTGGATTCAATGACTACATTACAGCTGATGAGAAAGAGCAACTATGACAGTTTAAGGTTGGTGTCTGAATATGTGCACCTAAAGGCACCAGACTGTTCTGGCACCACCCAGTTGCAATCGAGGTTGATCCATATCCTGCTAAAACGTAATAGAGCTGTATGTGTTAACCCTTTGCGTGTCTTGTCCTACAGGAATCAGCATGACAAAACCACTACCGACACGCAAAGGGTTAATGCAACAAACAAAATCTAACAAAGGTGCACTGCCTCAAGCTGACATGAATTGAGTTCTACCTTCACTTACATTATGCTCTATGACCCAGAATCATAGATCAGTGCACACGCATACGCACCTGTTAACTGCTTGTTTAGTTAGCCCCGACACCCTAATGCGGGAGACGGATTGACCATGACAATTCATGCATAGCGCCAGATTAGCTTGGTGCCTTCAGGCGCCAAGCTAATCTGGCACTACCCTTGAATTATCATGATCAATCCATCTCCTGCAACTGGTACACAGCCATTAGGTAACACCGCCAAAATTTGGGAAATGCAGCCGTGGGGTTAAAGTGTTTTATTGCATTGGCAAGATTGTACCTCTGCATTCAAAAAGTGACCGCTGTGAGTTTCCTTTAAATGGTCCAGGACACGACTTGGAAGTCTTTCTTCATCCAGCAGATAATCAAGGAGCAGGATTGTCTGTGTTGGGCTCATCTGTAAAAGTCACCAGGCGGTCAACATATGGTACTGGTTTCAGTTGCACGAATATGGCAGGCTGTTACACTTAAAAGTGATTAACCCATATCATACTGAGGCTAAAAAGCTTCAAATTTGTACACTGCCATATGCAAGCTACATGATACTACTTACAGATAAGGATATAGACCAATTACTTTAGTTCAAGGGTAGTGCCCGAATAGCTTGGCGCCTAGAGGCGCCAAGCTATTTTTGCACTACCCTTGAAATATTTTAGTCAAACGTTTTCACACACTGGTGTATTTTCCGAATTGTAAGGGTTAAATCATTATCGGACAAAATTTGTATTGCTAGGATTAAGTAATTTATCCCATGACAAATTTGATTTACTCCAAGGACAAATTGGATTTAATCCTGGAGGACAAATTATTAATAATTATTCTAACCAATCAGCCATGTCTCCAAGTGATGATGCCACGGGCCAAAATGACCAATGAATTAACCTATTTTCCACCAATCACCACACATTATGTCATGTGGGATGATTCATGTTGTCTGATTGGTTGTAATTAAAGGGATGGATGGGATAAAAAAAAAAAATAAAAAAAAAAAACCACCACATATATAACATTATAAACTATAAAAGGTAACAAGGATCTGTGCACCTTCTGCAAGTGTGGAAGCTCTGAAAGACCTGGATTCTGTCCCCTTTTCCTTTGTTTGCACTTTCTACACACTGCCTTCAATACAGATACCTGAAACAACACTCAAACATATTTGTAACTATCAGCAACATTTCTATTTTGTGCACAACATTCAATGTACAATAAAATGAGACCATATCAATATTTTGTATAATATTTGCTTGGCAGAATACTGAAATCAAAATGACATTAAAATGCTCATACACAACCTGTTGTCTCTCCCTCTCTCAGCAGTTACAATTAAGGCTGTAAGTGGTATGCTCAAGTGCACTGATGTAATAATTAAGGCAGGAGATGTCCCTGCACGAGTGCTCACATATAAACAGCTCAAGCTTTGTGTTTAACTTTAACCCATGCAGCACAGTACAGGTGGATGCATGCACTAGGGGGCTAAGCAAAACAGACAGGCATGCAGATGCCACGACAGATCTGGGGCGCGTGTGATCGCACGACCCCCCCCTCCTCCTCTCCCCTCCCACCTTCCCCCCCCCCCCTGCCCCCCTCACCCAACCATCTTTTTTAAATTTTGGGGCCAGTGGAAATTTTAGCAAGGTCTGCTTTTCGAACACTATCTGTCTCGGGGTTCAGATCCTAAACAAACAAGAAAGGCAAAGCCATTATGGCTCATGTGTATGACCGATTTACATATGTGTGACCTTTGTGACAAAGGCTGGCTTCTGCAGCAGCAAAATCCATCTTGTCTGAAAATGTGAACATTTTTCACACATCTGTCAACCCCCGATGACAGTTGCCTTTGGGATGAGTCGACTAAATTAGTATGCATATCATTATGAAGGTCTTATCATCAGCTATCTTCGTGCCAAATCTGGTTGAAAAATCTGCAAAAATGTTGATATACAATTTTATTTTAAAAAATTGGCATTTTACACACATTTGCCAGCCTCTTGTGACCCTTGACCTTTCTGAGGGGTCATCCAAATTAGCATGCATAGATAGGTCTTACCATCAGGTATCTCGGTACCAAATTTGGGTTTAAAGCTGTAAATAGTATTTGAGAAAAAACATCTTTTGTCAAAATATGGCTATTTTTTACCTATTTCCTGAGCTCTCGTGACCCTTGACCTTTCTGATGGATCAACCAAATTAGTGTGCATAGAAAGGTCTTCCCATCATGTATCTCTGTAGCAAGGTCGGGTTTAAAATTGTGAATAGTATTTGAGAAAAAACATCTTTTGTCAAAATATGGCTATTTCGGACCCATTTCCTGAGCCCTTGTGACCCTTGACCTTTCTGAGGGGTAATCCAAATTAGTATGCAAATAGGTCTTACCATCAGGTATCTCTGTAGCAAGTTAGGGTTTGCAGTTGTGAACAGTATTTTAGAAAAAATATATTTTGTCAAAATATGGCTATTTTTCACCTATTTGCTGAGCTCTTGTGACCCTTGACTTTTCCGAAGGATCAACCAAATTAGTACGCATAGAAAGGTCTTACCATCAGGTTCTTTTGTACCAAGTTTGGGTTTGAAGTTGTGAATAGTATTTGAGAAAAAATAAATTATGTCAAAATATAGCTATTTTTGACATATTTCCAAATCCCCTGTGTCCTTGATCTTTGTGAGAGGTCACTCAAATTGGTTATGTTTAGAAAGGTCTTGCCACAAAGTATCCTTGGGCCAAGTTTGAAGACTGTGGCTTGAATAGTCTCCGAGAAAATGCCAACGTTAAAGTTTACCACGGACGACGGCAGACGGATGACCACTGGCCCAAAACAGATTCACATTTGCTTCGCACGTGAGCCAAAAAGCTGGAACCCACAACTTGGGAAGTAACTGATCTGCCCCTGGATGTAGACATATATATTAACTTGCCTGTTTCATGACTTGTTGTTTGAGGGGATTGTCTGTGCAGGTGCCATTGTCAGGTGGCGTTTGGAGAGCCTGGAAATGAAACAGAAGCTTCATAAGTATTAACCCTTTCACTGCGGAGAAAAGTGAACACAACCCAACTGCAAGAGACAGATCCTCATGAGCCCCCACAGTTGCAAGGGGCATAGATCTTTGAAAATCTATGCCCCTCGTTCATGTTACCTGAAACGATCAGGCTTTTTGGCGTCGAATTAAAAAAGATTTCATAATCATAATCTGCATCTGCTGGCAGTGAAAGTGTTAATACTTTTCACCGGCAGCGATCTATGGCCCGTCTTTTATGACCAGCTTCCCCTAACCCTTATGGAAGGTACAAGACAATCTGGCACTATAAACTGAACTATCATGGCTGATATTTCTCCCTGCATCTGGTATGTACCTTTTTGAGGTGTAATAATAATAATAATAATAATAATAATAATAATGTATATTTATATAGGGCTTAACCTCCAAATGAATGGTGCTCTAAACGCTTTACAAGATAAAAAATCACAGAACAAAAGGTGTAAAAGTGGTCTTCTGGCTGAAAATGTGATTCCCATAAAAACAAGCTTGCATCTTTTGAAAACAGTGCCCTTGGGTTGGTGCACTTGGGTTTTTGTCAAAGAGACTAAATAGTAACGCATTTAACCCCAAAAGGCTTCACTCCCCAGATTTTAGGAAAAATGTACTAGTTGCAGGAGATGGATCAACCATGATAATTCAAGGTCAGTGCCCTAGGACACGCTGAACTTCCTTAACCCAGTGTGGGATTTTCAGTGGGGCGACCATCCCCAACCTAGCACATCCCGGGTGGCGGATAGGGGAACGGCCTTCAGATATGGAGGTTAGCTGCGCAAGCAGTCGTGGACCAAATGGCGATGAGCTTACCAGGACAGGGCGGGATAGCAGGTGGCACTGCTACCTCCACTGATATTCCCCATGTGTCCAATGACGGGTTTATCATGCGATCAAGAGCCGCATAAAGCTCTAGCCACCCACAGGGAAGGTCACATACCAGGAGCTAAGGGTGAGGTAACCCTGACAGAAACCTCGAATGCTGAAGACAGAGGATCCAGGCCGCATGGTGCATTCTGATAAACCATGGATCCACGCAAACCCGCAATCATGACTATACGGCCAACTAGCATTGATGATAATGGCGCTTGCCCACTGAGGACCCTCCAGGGTAGAGCAGCGTCAGGTCCCATGCCTCTATGGGACCCAGCCTCAGCTACTGGAGGTCCCTCCCGTCTGTCATGCCAGGGGACGCAGGAGGAGAGCTACTGGCACCACAACAACCAGGAAAAATCCCAGTCAGCAGCGACCTTTTCAGGCCATGCACTGGAACGCTGAAAGCATTCTGAACAAGAAGACCGAGTTGGAGCATATCCTGCATGAGAAGAACATCAACATCTGCTGTATTCAGGAGACGCACTTGACACCCCAAAAGTCCTTCAAAGTGAGAGGCTACCAGTGCTTCAGGTCCGACAGAACAGATCGAAGCAAGGGAGGAATCCTGACCTTGATCAGGAACAACATCAACGCCTGTTTGATTGATACGCACATGGAGAACTCCGAGTACCAAGTGATTCGGATCCAGAGGAAGACAGCAGATTTCCAGCTGATCAACTTCTACTGCCCCAAAGACAGACCACTCACCCTTGACGCGATCCCCACTAAGGTCTCCAACTTCATTGTGGTGGGCGACTTCAACAGTCACTCACAAAGTTGGGGATACGACCACTTGGATCAGAGAGGAGAAGAGGTGGAGAACTGGCAGGACGACAACGGTCTCATTCTGTTGAACAGTCCCATTGACTGCCCCACGTTCTACCCCAGACGATGGCACGCTACATCGACTCCTGACCTAGCCTTCTGCACAGAAGACATGCACAAGCAAGCCAGCAGAGAGGTCGGAGAACAGCTAGGTGGAAGTGACCATCGGCCAGTCTTTTTTACCTTGGGCACGGAGTCCTGCGCTGAAGCAACCTTCCCACAGTGGAACTACAAAAGAGCGAACTGGTTCCTCTTTAGACACCGCTCCAGCGAACTCACCAAAGACATTCGAATCGAAGGTTGAGACATCAATATGGTGGTGAAGGACCTCAACATGAGCATCCTCAGAGCAGCGCGTGACAGGCATGGGAATTAGAAAAGTGAAAAAAGTCTGAAACTAGGGGGTCTGGGGGCATGCCCCACCCTGGGAAATTCTAAAATCTAGATTAAAATCCGTGCAATCTGGCGCGTTCTGGTGCGAGCATGAAAAGAGTGCGTTCAGTGTTGTATTGCCCACTTGCACGGTAATGTAACGACTGCGTTACAGCCACAATAGGTGACGCGTAACTCTAGCGGGCGGCATATCACTTGAACGAATGCCTGGCAGTGTATAATGACCGGTGCTCAGTTACTTTTTGCACCCCAATTTATTTTTTTCGGCGGACAATTTTTTTTCCCGGCGGCTGAGCAAAATCATTTCGGCGGAAATTTGCCTTTAGGCAGACAATTCCCATGCCTGGCGTGAGTCCATACCCAGAGGTGCTAGAAAAGACTATAAGCCCTACGGGAGCAATGAACTGCAGGAACTGGATGATGACCTAGCAGATGCCAGAAGGGAAGCAGAAGTCAACCCATTACAGGCAAACAATATCTGCCTCCAGGAAGCCAAAGCCAAATTTCTCAAGAAGAAGCTACAGGCAAGATGCAGGAGCTGGCAAGAGAAAACAAGCTCCTTGAACTTTGAGAAGGAAGATGAAAAAGCTCTGGAAACTGACCAAGCAGTTCAACGATGAGAACACGAGCAAAGGAAACATCACCTTAGAAGAAAATGGGAAGATACTAACAGGAACAGCAAAAGACAATCATCAAGGCATTGATGAGGACGAGGTCAAACAGAGACGACTACCACACAATGACCAGAGAGCAGCAAGTTGTCCTAATCAGACTGCGTACCGGCCACAACAGACTGAAAGCTCACATGAACAGAAAGCTCAAGCTGGCGCCATCACCAACCTGTTCCTGTGGTCAGGAAGACCAAACAGCGGAACATCTCCAGAGATGCCCCCCACTGGATGATGAAAGAAAAGAAGTGTGGCCGTCGCCAACTCCACTGCAGACCAAACTCTACGGCAGTCGAGAAGACCTGGAGAAAACGATGTCATTCACCGCCGGTGCTGGACTGACCGTATAGCCCACTGTGAATGATAAGACCGTATAGCCCACTGCGAATGATAAGAAGAAGAAGAAGGTCAGTGCCAGATAAGCTTTGCGCCATCAAGCGTCAAGCTAATCTGGCACTACCCTTGAATTATCATGGTCGATCCATCTCCTGCTGTGGTGTGTCATGGCAACTATACAACCTTTAACCCCTTCACTTCCAGTGGACACAGATTGTGTTATGAAATCTTTGGTAACTTTACGCCAAAGGACCCACAGCCGTCCAAGGAATATGGATTCAAAATTCAAACTGGTTTTAGCAAGAGGCATAGAGCCTAATGAGCCCACCCCCCCTTTCCCCCCAAAAAAAGCAGAGGGTCATGAGGATCTAGGTCTCTTGCAATTGGATGATTTTTGCTTCGTCTCAACAGTGAAGCGGTTAAAGCGCACCGAACATGCTACAAATTTCACTCGGGAAAACTGACCTCTAAATAAACTCTCCTTCATCCGAGGGGACAAAACTCATCACTGCGAAAGTCAATACTGTTTAGTGGCGGCTCTTGTTTATGTGCTGCGGATGTGGGAGGCTTGGGTTCCTTGTAAGTTCATTTTTCCCATGTAAAATGTGTTGGTATATTCAGTGCGCTTTAACCCATTACATCCTGATGCTGAATTTTTAAAATCTGCTTATTGTCTTATGAAGGCTTTATTACAGATTAGGAGACAGATCCACCATTTCAGTTCAAGGGTGGTACCAGAATAGCTTGGCGCCTCAGGCGCAAGCTATTCGGGCGCCACCCTTGAACTATCATTGTCAAATGTATTTCAAGCAATTGTGTATCAGGATGAAAAGGGTTAATGAGAATTTTCAAAATAAGGGCTCACTTGTGGCATTCCAGGATTGTCCAGCCACTCAGTATAGACCTTGTCTAGCATCAAGCTGTCATTTCTGATGAAAAAAGTGTTAAAAAAACCAACATAGAGTATGTAGTAAAACTGTTGCCGCTAGGGTTTCACGTGAAAGAAAAACAGAAGATAGTGGTAGAAAACCCTTTAAAATAGAAACAAATAACGACGTTTCGGATCAAAGATCCTTCCTCAGGTGACATGGAAACAAACGTAGAACAGAAAAGAACACGACATAAAGAAAAGACGTCATCCTGTATAGAGAGAATTTAGAATGACGTATAAAAAAAAAAAAAAAAAAAAAAAAAAAAAATTAAAAAAAAAAAAAACCCACACACACGTAATGATGCAAATACACATGCACAAAACACGTACCGCAAAACTTACGTCGTTATTTGTTTCTATTTTAAAGGGTTTTCTACCACTATCTTCTGTTTTTCTTTCAACATAGAGTATGAATTTTAATGATTTAATGAATTTTAAATTGATTTAAAAGTTAAAAAAGAACTACTGATATGTACCTAAAGAAACATCTATATAATTAATTCTTTAAGTTAAAAATGGCAGATATATAAAAAAAAGTATGAAAAAAGTATGTACATGTTCTATGAAATACAGTAAACTTGAGATACAACAAAATCACCCATGGACCGACATTTGTTTTTTGTGGTTATATCTGAATTTGTTATAAACAAATTCTGAAAAAGTGTTGTTATATCTGTTATATCCAACCTTGGGATGAGCAAAGTCAACTGCATAATGTATTCATCTGGTATGCTGTTACACACACACACATATATATATATATATATATATATATATATATATATATATATATATATATATATATATATATATATATATATATATATATATATATATATATATATATATATATATATCTTCAAACTGCGTTTCCAAAAACGTTTTCCCCTTACAAAATAAATAAACAGGCTTTTATTTCCTTTAATGTGTGTCAATTCAATTATTACCTTAGCTGTGATTGGCACTCATCAAAAAACATCTTAAGGAAATCCTGCAACAAACATAGACACAAAACATGACATATACATGTTATACTATACATGTTAAATGTAATCAACAATACAGATAATCCAAAAAACATTTACAATATGAAAATGGTGAAGAAATGTGATGATTTAGTTTTGGGAAGGCTGTAATTTTACATCAACTTTTTTCAAGCAAAACTTTATTCTTTATGGTCAAGTTATTGAAACACTGAAATCAGGTAAGTACCGTACATGTGACAGAAAAATTTAGGAAGAGTATTAGCATGTTTGCATGTGTTTTTCCCATTTTTATCTATACATTCTCAATATCTTTACAACCAGAACATAATGAAAAACACCCAGGGCGTGAGTCAAAGATCCTCACAACTGAACAATAAACTTTATTTCACAACAATAAAAGTGTTGACAAGCCAATTTTCACACTTGCCTTGAGATAACTGAAACATTAAAAAAATATATGAATTGAATTAAATGAAATACACTTTATTGTCCATTAAACGAGCATAAAATAGAAAATTTCCATTGGCTCACAGAAACATAAAACACACAAGTACAACATATTGACTTAGACTAAGATAATACTAATACAATTGTAGATTTGGCAACTGCAATCACACACACACACACACACACACACACGCACACATCATTCTGATATCACACTGGCTAGTATCACAACTGTGCGAGAAAAGCCCGTACAGGCACCATGTTTTATAAACAACAGACTTATGCATAGAAATATCGCTGCTGTAGTATCAGTTATAAATTATTAAAAGACTTCCGTAATTAAACTGAGTAAGTAAACTGTGCATATATCATTGCTTTTATAAACTTCCGCAGCTTAAAATATTCATAATATCATACATCACATATGCTATAATATATCACATATAATATCATGCCAAGGTTTACCAGTCGTATCCAATATCATGGACCAGCTTTATCACAGACACATGTACTATTTATGAATTAAGTACGTTCACAGCTCAGAACTACCAATTTAGAATATTATAAAAGAATACTTGTAAATACATACACACACACACACACACACACACACACACACACACACACACACACACACACACACACACACACACACAGAAGAACCAGAGTGCCAGATGCAAACATTGCTTAAGAGCAATGCAGGAAGCCCATTATTTGAGTTATGTGTTACACTGAGACAGACATATATGGGTACACATGTACTATTTATGAATTAAGTACGTTCACAGCTCAGAACTACCAATTTAGAATATTATAAAAAAATACTTGTAAACACACACACACACACACACACAGAAGAACTAGAGTGCCAGATGCAAACATTGCTTAAGAGGAATGCAGGAAGCCCATTATTTGAGTTATGTGTTACACTGAGACAGATCATGCAATCCAGCAGCATATTTGGACTGGTTAACCCTTTTCATTCTGATACACTTTTGCCTGAAATAAATCTGACTATCACAATTCAAGGGTGGTGACAAAATAGCTTGGCGCTTGAGATGCCAAGCTATTCTGGCACAACCTTCGAACTAAAATGGAGGATCTGTCTCCTAGCTAATGTGCAAAAGAGCCTTCATAGGACAATAAACAACATTTTAAAATACAGCCTAAGGATGTAAATGGTTAAGAAAACATCATGTCTAGCTGGTGGCAGTGAAGAGGTTATAACATGCTATCAGTAGACAAGTATACATTTAACCCCTTGAATGCTGTTGGTGATGCCATATTCAATGGAAAAGACGCATAGTGATATCTTTTCCACCAAGTGGTATAATCACTAGCAGTCAAGTGGCTGAACAATAAACACCTAGAGGAACACATGTATCTATTTATGTTCCATGCACCTGAGATGTGACCAGTTGGTAGATAAATTTCTGCACATAATCTTTCAGAAAGGAGAGAAATCTGTCACGCCCCACTGCATCTTCCAGGGCATGAAGCAGAAAGTATCCCTGCAAGATAAAAGGAAAAACTTATTACATAAAAAAACATATCAACCTGTTTGTGCTATATTCTTGTTTTCTTTGGATTTAAAGTGACCTTCTCCATGCAATTAAAGCTGGCAATATAGTTCACAATATCTCTTATAAATCTTCCTGAAATTTCTTACAATAATGCTGAACAAAAGGGCTAACTTAACTTATGTTTGATTATGAAGCTTGAGTGTCACAAAACAAAAAACTTTTCTGCTCTTTTCTCCTGTCCTACATAGGAGAGTTCCCTCCCCCTCGCCCACCCCCTGCGCAAAAGGACAGTTAAGACATCTTGGTTATGTGTGCACAAACTTTGACAACCTGCCTGCAAGCAGGCAACTTAAAACTGAACTGAATAATAATTTAAGTCACTACACAAGTTTTTCCGTTTCGGTTTTCCGGAACCGGGAAGGAGCCAAGTCAATCTCTCCCCACCATTGAATTATCACAGCTGATGCCTAATCCTCTTAATTTATTTCAAGATGTGCTGCAGCACATCTTGAATAAATTAAGAGGATTTTGCATCAGCTATGCTAATTCAATCGAGGGGCTAGATTAACCCATTTAACCCCACGGCTGCATTTCTGGAGGTATTGCTCAATGACTATGTACTAGTTGCAGGAGATGGATCAACCAAGATAATTCAAGGGTAGTGCCAGATTAGCTTGGCACCATCAGGCGCAAAGCTAATCTGGCACTATCCTTGAATTATCATGGCTGATCCATCACCTGTTGTAGGCGACAGGTTAAAGCATAAAGCCTTGCATCCAGAAGCAATATGTCTCCCAAAAGTAAGTCATTAGGTACGCATGAGGTAGTACCTTCAAATAGTGAACTTGCATGAATTTCTTTTCTGGGTTCATTCCATTCTTCAGGAAACGAGTTTCTCCTTCCCCACTACATGGCTGCTCACTTGCTTGTCCCTTATTGGGTCTGTTTGGGAAAAAAAATCAAACAATGTACTTGAAGGTGACCGAATACAAGCAAAGAAATCAGCAACGTATATGCTGAACCCTGATGGCCTCAGTCATTAAGTTTCCCTTTACAATTTGACATTCACATAGTGCACAAACTGATTTTCACGAATGCGTTACTTGCAGATGGACTGACTGTGACATCTAGAAGGTACAAATGTATAGCATTTGATAAGCTTGGCACTGTGCACCCATGCCAAGATATTAAGGCACTACCCATGAGATATCCTTGCTTATTTATTTTTTGAAGATGTATTCCACAACAGAGGTTGTTCGTAAATCAGAAGAACCATTAGGTTGAATTTGCAAATTTTTGGACAAAAACAGTGGATGAAAAGCTTGGACAAACATCGGATATCGCACGTTTGTCTGGGCTTGTAACATACTGTTTACGACGAAACTCATGCAATTTTGACCTACTTATGATTTAACTCCAATGTTGTATTTCCCTTCACCTAACAACCATGTACCAGTTGCAAGAGATGGAACAACCATGATATTTCAAGGGTAGTGCCAGATTAGCCTGGCGCCTGATGGTGCCAAGCTAACCTGGCACTACCCTTGAATTATCATGGTTGATACATCTCCTGCTGTAGTGTGTTGGGGCTATAGAGCTTAAGGAAATTGTCTATTGGAGGAATCTGTCAAGATTCTGAAGTAACACCAACAGTATCATGGAGCAATGCAGAAAGCCCAGCTAAAACAGCTAAGTTATATTGCGGAGGCTCCTGAGAATCTATTCAACTTGCTTGTCTTATTCATAAAAATGCAGCACAGAAACTGCGGTCAGTTGCCTGAGTGAGCTTAGTCCTGCACCATCCACAAAGCAAGGTGCTCTGCTATAGCAGAGCACCTTGCTTAGTGGCTGGCCCAGGACTAGGCTCACTTGTGCAGCTGAGCCTTGCACCACAGGTGGCGCAGGCAGATGCTTAGTTGCAGTTAAGGGTAAGGGTTAAAGAGGTGGGGGGAGGGAGGAGTTTTGTGGGAAGGGAGAGGGAAGGGTGTGGAGTAGGGGAGGGGGGACTGGGTGGCAGGAAAACAGAAGATGGATCAAGACTCACCTCAAACTCTGTAAGTCCTGATCAGTGTTTTCCAGCTCAGCTTGTAACACACGTAGATTCAATTCTTTTCTCAACCCCAGGTAGTCTTCCATAGTGGCTCCCATCTGTCAGAATCAACACACACAAACATTAATGCAATTTCTTCAGATAAAACAAAATAAATATTAAAAAAATTAAAAAATAAAGAAAGAAAAAATACTGTGCTGTCTTTGTGATCACTGTTACTGATGTCAAGCTGGGTTGTACATTTCTGTTGTTTATTATTTATTGAAAGATATAAGCACTCCCCCCCCCCCCCCCCCCCCCCCCCCCCCCCCCCCCCCCCCCCCCCCCCCGAAAGGCAACCCAAATTTCCCCTCGTGTGACAATAAAGTAGTTTTAAAAAACTTACTTTAACAAAGGCTTCAGAAACACAAACTGCCTGAACTTGTAGTGATGGGGTTAAACTATCACAATTAACTTAACCCATTCAGCCCTGACGCACTACAGCAGGGGATGGGTCGACCATGATAATTCAAGGGTAGTGCCAGATTAGCTTGGCGCCGACAGGTGCCAAGCTAATCTGGCACTACCCTTGAATTATCATGGTCGATCCATCTCCTGCAACACGTGCATACTCGTTAGGTGACGCCTCCAAAATTTGGGAAATACATCCTTCAGGCTGAAAGAGTTAAATCCATCAACCTCTTGCTGCAGAGCATGCCAGGGCTTGCAACAAACTCACCTGACAAACTCTGGCATGAACCAGGTCCTCAAGATATGTGCAGAAGCCTTCTGTCATCCACTCCTCTGTCCAGTCCAAAGGTCCTATGACCACTCCAAACCATGTGTGACACAGTTCGTGAGCCACGCGGACACACATACTACCATCCGGGCACAGGATGGACTGGGACAGAAACAACAGACTGGGACTGAAACAAATTAAGAAATATGTCACCCAGTGCACAAAAGGCCATCGGGCCGACCTTGACACAATGACTTTTCCACACTGGGTTAATAAACTGAACACTTTATAATCAATTGATTTTTTTTTTAATTTACATTTTCTAATTAAACTCATTTAGCCCCGAAGCCCTACAGCAGGAGATAAAATCGACCATGATCATTCAAGGGTAGTGCCAGATTCGCTTGGCCACATCAAGCTAATCTGGCACTAATCTTGAATTTTCATGGTCAAACGATCTCCCGCAACTGGTTTGTAGTTGTTTGGTGAAGCTTCCAAAATTTGGAAAATGCTGCTGTGGGCTTAAATGGGTTAACAGCAAATCTGCAAGTTTTCCGGACTTCATGTGCAAGGTCAGAACACTCAGATATTCATGCATTAACAATTTTTTTCACCAAGCATTCTTGTGTCAAATGTGTACATCTGTGTCTTCCTCTCAGAATGTTACACACACACACATTCACACACACACATAAAAATCGAATATACAAGAAGACATTACAATCATGTCCTATAAAATGGGCCTCGGTGCACTACAGCAGGGTATGGATGGACCATTAAGAGAAGTGCCAGATTAGCTTGGCACCATCAGATGCCAAGCTAATCTGGCACTACCGTTGAATTATCATGGTCGATCCATCTCCCATAACTGGTACATATTCATTACATAACACCTACAAAATCTGGAAATGCAGCCTTGGGGGTGAAATGGGTTAAACTTTAAATGTGAGCAACAAAATGCTATGAAAGCTTGCAAGTACCTATCCAAAGGTGAATAAATAAAGTACTTTACTTTGAAAAAGTATAGGCAGAAAACATCTAAAATGTGTGTTTGTTTTTTTTTAAGGCCCACTATCACCGTAACTGTTCAAATATACGATTCTGTAATAGATGGTTACAAAACGCTACACACAGGTCAAGTTAGGGTTCATTATCAAGTAACCTGAGAATGACTCCACTCCATTCTATGAATACAACGCTATCAGTACGAGAAACAGTCAAAAATAGATTGACATGCTAAAGGCTGCCGTTGAATAAATAAGTATGATTACGCGTGTGCTTTTGCTGTGTGTCCTAACTGCTGTTAACGTTTATTAGGTGTGTCGACAAGGCATAATAAACACAAATGGTGCTGAAATGTGTCTTCAGATTTATGTGTAATGGTACTTTAATTTGATTTTGCTATAGGCTAAGTTGACTGTAATTATGTATGTATACTTTGCCATCCCAAGACTGTCAAAGCAGGCGGGCACAATAAGGACGTCCAGCCGATGGAACGGGTAAATACCGAGCATGCTTTGCACCTCCACAAAACACAGAGGCAAATACCAGGTCAGCAGGGAAGTGGATGCCTCCTTTAGACACTCAGGGGCAAACAGGCGCACTGGCACTTCTTTTACACCCCTTGGGGAAAAAGAGAAAAAATAAATAAATAAATAAGCAAATCATAAAGCTTGGCCCATCATAACATAAATGTAACTTTCAACAGCACAAACAACTCTGAATGTGGAGTACATCACAGCATATCCACAACTGTAAGTGCAGTGGAGTCCAGTTAACACATAAATTCTGATAACACAAAACTCTGGTTAACCCTTTTAGCCCCAAGGTCCCATTTCTCAAATTTTGGAGGTGTTGCCTAATGACTGTCCCCCAGTTGTAGGAGACGGATTGATCATGATAATTCAAGGGCAGTGCTAGATGAGCTTGGCACCTTCAGGCACCAACCTCATTTGACACTGCCCTTGAATTATCATGATCAATCCATCTCCTGCTGCAGGGTCCCGGGGCTAAAAGAGTTAACACAAACAGAGCTTGGTTTCTCTGGAACCTTTCTCCTTCACTTACCAATCTGCTTAACACAAATTTCTGTTAACAAGAAGTGAGTTTTGGTATCCACTGGAGTTCTCATCAGGTCTCAACCATTTTTGATTTGAATTGAACGCATTGTGAAAGAGACATAAATTATAACATGTTTGTGATCATACATTGTATGAAAAATGTATTTTTCTCTAAAATGTATTTTTTCGAAAAATACTTACCGATGGCATTACTATTAGGAAGGTACACTTAGCTTACCGATTTCAGCCTCAAAACCTGTTGTGTGTTGCTACACAACCAGGGAGGTTTAGAGACCGAAATAGCTCAGGCGGTTAAACGTCGGAGCAGGAGAGCGAAGGGAATCGCCGGGTCGTGGGTTCGAATCCTGTCCCAGCCCCGGTAGCTGAACTCACAATCCAGGGGGAAAAAAACGGATTTGTTCAGTAGCATGTCCGTTGAAAGGTCCTGGTAAATCAAAGTGGCACAGTTGGAGTGCGCCTGAGTTGATCAGTGTTCAGGTCGTACTCCATAGGCAATAGATTTCCCTGTCCCCCATAACCCGCCCGTCAGGGCCATCCATGATCACCTTGGTGCTGTGGACGTTAAACCCAAACTAACCAACCCAGGGAGGTAACTCTAGCAAGCAGTTACCAAGAACCCTGAGTAGCATCCCTTCCTCCTCACGTGAGCTGTGTAGTCACACCAGTCTTATCTTAGCGTACTGGCGACAAGCGAGGTAGGCGTGAGGGACCTTTGAGTAATGCCATCGTTAAGTATTTTTCGAAACAATACATTTTAGAGAGGTCTCCAAGGTAGAACTGGGCAAAGGTTGATTCTGCCCGCCAGCCCACAGCCGCCACAATGTCCATCACCGCACAGTTGCGGTCGAAGGCGACCTCAAAAGCCCTTATCCACAGCCTCTTCGCGCCCTCCAGGGAGAGGTCTTTGTACGCAGATCGTATGCCCCTGCGTTGCCATGCGCATATAGTCTGGGCTGATATGGCGTTCCTGCCTGGCGCCAAGGGCAGGAAGAGGCAGGCACATCCCCTCCTGAGGGGCTGTGACCAGCGGAGGTAAAGCGGAGGTAAATCTTCAACGCCCTGACTGGGTCCTGCTGTTGGGATTCCCGGGACTGGTCACGGCCCTGCAGTGGCCAGAGTGTTATCATCCAAGGTGCGACTGAGGGCTGCCGGCCCCGCTCGGGCCTGTCAGAGCGAGGGGGGGTGGGGTGGGGGGGGGGGGGGGGGCAAGTCTCCTAAGGGCCTGTCCGGACGACACATGTCCTTTCCCGCGAAGTGGAGCAACTGAGGTCAATGCCAGCCCCCCTCAGTCCTATCGGAGCAGGAGGGGGCGAGGCTCCTGTGGGCTTGTCCGGACGACGCGTGTTATCTACCGCGTAGCAGGGCGACTGGGGTTCTGCCAGCCCTGCTCCAATGCATCGGAGCGGGTGGGGCAAGGCTTCTGTGACCTTGGCCGGATGACGCCTATCCTGCGACTGAGGTCGCTGCCAGCCCCGCTCAGACGCATCAGAGCAGGGGGGGGGGGGGGGAGGGGGCAAGGCTCCTGTGGGCTTGTCCGCATAGTGCGCGTCCTTGACAGCGAAGCAGGGTGACTGAGGTCGCTGCCAGCCCCGCTCAGACGCATCGGCGCGGTCAGGATGATCCGTATCCCGCAACTGAGGTCATTGCCAGCCCCGCTTGGACGCATCGGAGACTCTTCCTGTGGTTGCCAGACAGGCTAATGGAGGGGTGGGGGGAGGGGGGGGGAAGGGGGGGAGGGGGAGGAGTCTGTTCTGCCCAAAAAGGCGGGCTAGTGAGAAGCTGAACCGAGCCATCGGCCCTGAGCTGCAGACAGGAGGGCTGCACAGAGAGTGCATGTAGCTCGCTCACTCTTGACGCTGTGCGAGGGCCAGCAGGAAGCACGTCTTCCTGGTCAAGTTGGCGAACCGCGCCAACGGCAGTGGTTCGAACGGTCTGAGTTCAGCCACTTTAGCACCCACAGTAGGTCCCAGGGTGGTATCAGCGAGTGGGTCACCGGCCGCTGGAGCTTGAATGCACCATCAGGTCAGTGAGGTCCTTGCCAGCCCCCGGGTCTGGCCAGCCCAAGTGCCGGTACGTGTCTGCCACCATAGACAGGTAGCCCCTGATGTGATAGGCGCCAAATTCTGCTCTGCGGAGCGCCACAGGAAGAACTCGGCGAGCTGGGGCATAGTCAGATCTGTGGGGGAAGAGGCGCTTGGCGTCGCACCAAGACTGCCAGACTCTCAACTTTCCCTCGTAGACTTCCGGGTCGGAGGTCTGCGTGCTGCAGCGATAGCCTCCACTGCCGCACCTGAGAAACATCTAGCGGCGAGGGCCCGCTGCACAACCGCCAGGCGTGTAATAGGGGTTTCTCCGGGCAAGGGTGAAAGAGATCCTGCCTTGGCTGCTACAGCATCGTGCGCGGAGTGGGAAGCCTCAGGGGAGGATCCGTGGCGAGGCTCAGGAGATCGGTGGTCCAGCTCTAGATCCAACTGAACGGGGCCACCAGGAACAGAACTGCGTTACCGTATCTGAGCTTCAGTAGGACCTTGGGCACCAGCACAGCGGGAGGGTATGCGTATGCCAGTAGCCCATCCCAGGCGAGTGGGTCCGGGATGAGCAAGACAAAGAGGGGAAGTTACGTGTTCCACCTCATCGCAAACAGGTCGACCATGGGCGTTTCCCAGTGCGCGCATCTCATCCGAAAGAGGTCGGGGCAGAGGGACCACTCGGTGTGGAGTAGTTGGCCCTTCCGCGAAAGGGAGTCCACTAGAACATTCAAGTGTCTTGGGATGTGTCACGCCCGAAGTGAGATGCTGCGATCCCTGCACCACACAAGCAGCTGATTTAGTAGGATGCAGAGTGAGGTTGCGCGCATCCCGCCCTGCTTCTGGATATAAGCCCAGACTGTTGTGTTGTTGGAGAGAACCAAGACCTCCTGCTGCCTGATGCGTGTCTCCCAGGCGATGAGAGCAAGCCAAACTGACTTCAACTCCAGCCAGTTGATGTGCTTGCCCGCTAGATCTGGCAGCCAAAGGCCCGCGGTCGCGCTGCAGTCCGGGAGAAGGTGCGCTACCCCACCGGAGAGGCTAGTGGCCAAGCAGAGCGACCAGTAGGGCAGGGGTAAGGAGAGTGGTACTCCCGACATCAACCAAGATGGGTCCATCCATCTCTGAAGGTGCAGCCAGACCAGCGGAGACACCGGGATGACGGCTTTTAGATCTCCCAAAGACGGGCGCCAGTGAAGCAGGAGATACAGTTGTATCGGCTGCGAGTAGAGTCGGCCATGCGGTAACAGGTACGCCACTGCGCTCATGAGGCCCAGGAGCTGTAGCCACACCCGTGCTGGAACCTCTGCGGTGTGGGACACTTGTAGGGCTCGCTAACTTCTTGACCCGGACCTCGGGCAGTCTCACCGTGTTGAGGTCGGTCAGGGACTCCATGCCGAGGTGTGTAAACCTGCGGGAGGGCGTGAGATCCGACTTCACCATGTTGACCAGGAAGCCAAGTTGCTGTAGTCCACCTCTCCTTGCAGAGCCTGTGCCTTGACCTGTTTGCCAGGGACCCGTGTCCAGAGCCGGAAGCGCCAAAGCGGAGGTGGAGACTGAAAGGAGATCTGAAGACCCTCCGATATAGTAGTCAGGATCCAATGGTCGTCCGGCAGCAGCGACCGCCACGTGTCGCTGTGCAGTGATAGCCTCCCGCCGACTGGAGACCCTGTAGGCATCAATGGGTGCCAGCTTGGAGGGGAGTCAGCCGGGACTGGAGGGATGAGCAGGGCCAAGGGTGCCTCTGGTGGACAGGCGGAGAACGGGTCTAGCGGTCCGCAGGGTGCAACCCACGGCCTTGTGGGGAGTCTGAAAGCTAGCAAGGTTTGGTCTAGTGGCTCTGGGCCAGATGACCTTGTTCGACTCCTTGACCGCCTGCCAGGAGGGGCCAAACAGCAGGGATCCCCCGAGCGGAGCCTGGCGGAGCTGTGACTTCACTGTCGAGGGCAGTCCCGTGCAAGTCCCAAGGATGACACCTCGCCGGATCAATCGTAGTTGGCAGCTGCGGCCATGGCATTGGTAGAGGCATGATATGCTGCCCGGTTAGCTACCACCGCTAAGGAAAGCATCTCGCGTAGTGGCGCTGACGAATCTGGTTCCCAGTTATCCTCCAAAGCTCTGACAATGACCTGCGTTGCAAGGTCCAGAAACCCTGCGCAGGCCAGGGCGTTGTGGATCAGGCTAGCCATCTTCGCCAGGCCGTGCAGCAACCGGCGCTGCATGGCTTTGCGGCCTCCTGCCTGCACTTCTGCTGTGACATCAAGCGACGGTAGGGGGCAAGACAAAGACTAGAGTATCCAGCATACCAGCTCCGACGAAACCTGATATCGACTCCCGCCGGTCACTTGGAATCTGAGAAGAAGGCGGCGTCCTTTACGTTGCCCTGTTGCAGCTGCGCAGAGAAGGTGTCCGCCAGATCCCGGAAGCTGGGTGGCTGGGGAAGGGACTTCAGTCTCTGAGGCTGTAGCGTGGCATCCACGGAAGCCAAGGCCTTCCTCTTGAGGGGTGGAGCGGGCAGGCATGCCTCCTGTGGAAGAAACCGCACAATCAGCCGCGTGGCCTCTTCCAACGACCGATGTGTGTCACGGTGGACGAGGAAGAGAGGCTGCGAGAAGAGCCCACAGGGGGCTCGGGGAATCCTCTTGAAACAGGGCCAAGGCAGAATCCTCTGGGTGTAGGCTGAGTGCCTTGTCCGCGTCCGTCGCAGCCAAGCACCAGGGAGGAGACGACTAACGTCTGAAGGGGGGGGGGGGGGAACTGTCGCGCAGGATCTGCCTGCGAGCGACACGAGAGAGGGCCAGTGGGTCTAGATCTAGACGGGTTTGAGGGGAATTTCACCGGGCTAAGGGGGGGCTGGCCCGGAACCGGGACCACCGACGGTCCCGACCTCCATCCGAAGAAGAATAGTGAGGGGTCACCTGGCGCCGGTGCCGAGGGCGGTGCGGCGACAGGGATGAGACTTCCCTCGTAGGCCGGTGGGGTGAGCCATAGCTCCGTTGTGTAGGCTGGCGACAATCGGGAGGAGGGCTGCTCAGTCTGACCTCCCGATGCTGCGGCCTATGGTGGGAATCCCACTGCGAGAGGCAGGGTGCCTAGTCTGCTCTCTCATCGTCACGTTCAGGGCCTGGTGTCTATGTGGTGGGGTCAACCGCCCGTGGCGTCACTGATCCGTCCACGGCCCAGGCGAGTTGCTCAACGAGCGGCGAGCGACTGAGGACTTGTCCATGCCTGCGACTTTCGCCATGTCTTATCGTACGACCCTGAAGCTGCGATGCTGTGGGGGGGGGGGGGGGGGGGGGGGGGGGGGTCCCCGCTGAGCCGCTCCTGCTCCTCACTGAGCTGTGAGGTCTCCACCATGACGGACTCGTCTCCGTGGGGCGGGTGTGCGGGGTCCAGGAGGACACATGGGCCCCAAGAGTCTGCTCACCACGTCGTGGAGTGACGACTGGCGGTGCCGACCGGGGGAGTGCAAGTCCCGGCTGGCTGGTCAGGGACAAAGAATCCTTTTCCTGTGGGGTTGTGTCTGTTCCCCAGTGCGTGGTGGGGGTTCCGCCGCGAAAGTCCCGTCTCCGTGGAGAGGGAGTGCGGGGCCCCCTGCGGACCACACTCCATAGAGCGGGTGGGCAGGGTCTCGGACGGCTCGTCGGTTCCGGTGGCTGTATGGACCGCGTCATTCCCTGGTGATTGGTGGGCATACCGCTGTGAAAGTCCCGTCTCTGTGGAGAGGGAGTGTGGGGTCTCCTGCGGATGATGCTCCATAGAGCGGGTGGGCAGGGTACAGAGAGCAAATGGCGTCGGCTGGTCCCGACATGTAGACGAGCCGACTATGTCCGAGGTGGCGCACCTGGGGCGCTCTAGTGTGGCGGGAGGAGCCGGGGAGGGGGGGGGGGGGGGGGGGGTCAGTGGTTCCTTCGATGTCAATGGGCGCTTGCGCCAGTACAATCCCCACATTTGTGACTAACGCTCCTCCTCCCAGGGTGCGCAGGTCTCACACGTCTGGACAGAAGCACAACCCAAATGGGGAAGGCAGTGTGTGAGGGTGTCGCTTGGCCACTGAAACTCCCCGCCATTGGTGTAGGTCTTTACCTGTGCACTGCAACATAGAACATATGCATGAAAACCACCGCACTTGGCGCCTGAGGCCACGTGAACTGAGCTCACTACCTCTCCGTCAGAGATCCCATGTCAAAATACAACAGCAAAACGCAACCGTAATTCCACAGAAAATGCCAGGGCCAGCCGCAATCTCGCCGGGTAAATGGCAATAACCGAGGCCTTACCTGGCCAAATCCTAGCAAAGGCCTTGACAAAAGGGGTAGAAAGGTAATCCAGTCAAAGAAACTTGCGGAGACTGAAACCGGTAATCCTTTCACAAGGCAGCTAAGCATAAGACTGGTGTGACTACACAGCTCACATGAGGAGGAAAGGAGGCTACTCAGGGTTCTTGGTAACTGCTTGCTAGAGCTACCTCCCTGGTTGTGTAGCAACACACAACAGGTTTTGAGGCTGAAATCGGTAAGCTCAGTGTTCCTAATAGTAATGTCATCGGTAATGTTTTTGAAGAAACAACTTAAATTTAAATTGTCTGACTTTGACTTATATATATGCAGTTTAAAATGAATGAAATCAGACTCAAACATTATATATTGACAGCTGCACCATTTCAATTAACATGTAGATGTGTCAATCAGCACTAACACAATCACTTACTCTCTGTGTTCAGAGCACTCTGCTTGAGGCAGAACATGCATCTTCCAAGGTCCCACAGCAATGGCAAATGTGCAAGATGGCATTGGGAAGTTAGTGTGGTAGCAATATTTGGTGTTTCCTGCAATAGAAGTTGGCTCACCTAGCATTTCAACTGATGTTCACTGTATGTGTAATCAAACTCTGCTTAACCTTTATCATTCCGAATACACCAGTTTGTGAAATAAGTTTGACTAAAATAGTTCAAGGTTAGTGCCAGAATAGCTTGGCGCCCCTAGGCACCAAGCTATTCTGGCACTACCCTTGAACTAAAGCCACTGATCTATATCCTTATCTGTAATGTAGCTTGCATATGGCTACACAAATTTGAAGCTTTTAGCCTCAGCATGATATGGGTTAACCTATTTGGCCATGACGCACTATAGCAGGAGACAGATCAACCATAATTCAGGGGTCGTGCCAGCTTAGCTTGGCGCCGTCAGGCACCAAGCTAATCTGGCACTACTCTTGAATTATTGTCTCTGACCCATCTCTTGCAACTTGTACAAAGTCATCGTTTAGGCCATACAAACTGTACAGCAGAATAATTCAGGTCCATGGTACAGCAACCTGTCTTTGTGGTGATCAAGCAAGACTGTCCCTATACACTCCTTGCGCTGTCCTTTTCAAGGCGACTACAGCCACAGGTGAGCCTCAATATATATCACGTTATTCAGGAGTCATAATGTCAGGCTTTATTATTTGCAACCACGTTTAACCCTTTTCATCTTAATACACTCTTGCTTCACATAAATTTGATCATGATAGTTCAAAGGCCCACTACCGCTGTAACTGTTCAAAGATACATTATGTAACAGATGGTTACCAAACGCTACACACAAGTCTAGTTATGGTTCATTTAGACGCATCAGAATCCAGTTCCGCACACGTTGTCTTTACATCGAGTAACCTGACAATGACTCCACTCCATTCTATAAATACAACTCTATCAGTACGAGAAATGGCTAAAAATAGATTGCCATGCTAACGGCTGTGCAGAATAAATAAGCGCGATTACGCGTGTGCTCTTGCTGCATGTCCCAACTGCCGTTAAAGTTCATTAGGTGTGTCGACAAGACATATAAACACAAATGGTGCAGAAATGTGTCCTCAAATTTACGCACAATATGATAATGGTACTTTCAAGGGTGGTGCCAGAGTAGCTTGGCACTCGAGGCGCCAAGCAATTCTGGCACCACCCTTGAACTAAAATGGTGGCTCTACCTCCTACTCTGCAAGCAAAAAGCAGCTCACGAATCAGTTGGTCTAGGGTTTTCGTGTGGGCCTGCAGTCGTCTGAGGTTGAACAGGCTGCCATCGAGACGATACCTGATGTACACTGCATCGTCATCATCGAGGTCCACTGTGGCCTGCTTCAACATCATGCTAAAAAAGATGGTGAAGAGGGTCGGTGCCAGCACGCAGCCCTGCTTTACGCCGTTGAGAATAGGGAATGGTTCTGAGAGGTCATTGTTGAGTCTGACCTGGCCTTGCTGGTCCTCGTGTAGCTGGACAATCATGTTGAGGAACTTTGGGGGACAGCCAAGTCGCTCCAGGATCTGCCACATGCCTTGCCTGCTCACAGTGTCGAACGCTTTTGTTAGGTCGACAAATGTTACGTACAGCCCTTTGTTCTGCTCGCGGCACTTCTCCTGTAGCTGTCTCAGCACAAAGACCATATCGGTGGTGCTCCTGTTTGCTCTGAAGCCACACTGGCCCTCTGGGAGTTGGTCTTCAGCGATGGCAGGTACCAGCCGATTCAGGAGCAGCCTTGCAAGGATTTTCCCAGCAATGGACAGCAGGGTAATTCCCCGATAGTTGGAACAGTCAGACTTCTCGCCTTTGTTCTTGTACAGGGTGATAACGACTGCGTCACGGAGATCTTTTGGTAGTGTTCCTTCCTCCCAGCAGCAGAGAAAGAGGTCATGGAGCTTGTTGTGCAGTGCTGTGCCTCCATGTTTCCAGATCTCTGGCGGTATTCCATCAATGCCTGCTGCTTTGCCACTCTTGAGCTGGTGGATGGCTGTGAGGGTCTCTTCAGCGGTGGGCGGTTCGTCCAATTCAACCTTTACTGGGAGGTGTGGGATTTGTAGGACGACTGCTTCTTGAACAATGCGCTCAGCGCTGAAGAGGCTCTGAAAGTATTCCGACCAGCGGTTCAAGATGGAGGTATTATCTGTGAGGAGTGCCTGGCCATTCGCGCTTCGCAGGGGACTTTGTACCAGGTGCCTGGGGCCATACACTGCTTTCAGTGCTTCGTAGAAGCCCCTGTAGTCACCATTGTCAGCACAAAGCTGGGTCCTCTGTGCAAGTCTGGTCCACCACTCATTCTGGAGATCTCTGAGCTTGCGCTGGAGACTGCTGCAGACGAGGCGGAAGGCAGACTTCTTCACAGGGCAGGAAGGCTGGGCTAGGTGGGCCTGATGGGCGGCTCTTTTTTTTGCTAGGTGTTCCTGGATCTCTACATCGTTTTCGTCAAACCAGTCTTTGTTCTTCTTTCTGGCGAAACCCAAGACTTCTGCAGAGGATTTTGCAATAGCAGTTTTCAGTTGTTCCCAAAGTGTTTCAGGGGAGGAGTCTACTGGGTCCGCTGTGTCTTTGAGCCTGCGCTGTAAATCTGTCTGAAAGGCAGCTTTCACATCGTCACGCTGAAGGCTGGCAACATCAAGCTTTTTCTTGGGGGGCCCCCATTTCTTGGGTTTTGGCTTGAAGTGGAGCCTGAGTTTGCAGCGGACAAGGCGGTGGTCAGTGTGGCACTCTGCGCTGGGCATCACTCTGGTGAGGAGGACGTCACTGCGGTCCCTCTGACGCACTAGGACATAGTCGATAAGGTGCCAGTGCTTGGAGCGAGGATGCATCCAGGTGGTCTTTTGACTGATGATGCTGCCCTCGTTGCACACACAGAGAGAGCCCTGCAGCGCATCACGTCTTGCTTCGCAGATGCTGCCCAGCTCTTTGGACTCGAGGTCAGTCTGAAAAAGACAGAGGTCCTCCATCAGCCGGCACCCAAGACAGTGTATCGCCCTCCTCACATCACCATTGGCGAGTCTGAACTAAAGTCAGTGCACCAGTTTACTTACCTTGGCTGCATTATCACGTCGGACGCCAAGCTGGACAAGGAGCTTGACAGCAGGCTGGCAAAAGCGAACAGTGCTTTCGGGCGACTTTTCAAGCGGGTGTGGCACAATCAACAGCTGAAAACAGGCACCAAGATCAGCGTGTACAGAGCTGTGGTCCTCACCACCCTGCTGTATGGTTCCGAGTCCTGGGCCCTCTACCGCAGCCAACTACGACTCCTCGAACGCTTCCACCAGCGCTGCCTGCGTACCATCCTGGGCATTCACTGGAGTGACTATGTCACCAACTTCGAAGTCCTTGAACAGGCTGAAACTGTGAGCATCGAGGCTTTGCTGCTGCGGACACAGCTCCGCTGGGCGGGGCATGTCTCCAGGATGGAGGATCATCGCCTACCAAAGATCACCCTGTTCGGCGAGCTTGCTACTGGACACCGTGACAGAGGGGCACCAAAGAAGAGATACAAAGACTGTCTCAAGAAGTCACTTAGTGCCTGCCAAATCGACCACCACCAGTGGTCTTCGCTTGCTGCGGACCGTGACACCTGGCGCTCCACCATTTACAAGGCAGCTGTCTCCTTTGAGGACTCTCGCAGAGCTAGCCTTAAGGACAAGCGGCTCAGGAGAAAAAACAGAGATGCCGCAGCTCAGAACCCTGGCCAGACCTTCCCCTGCAGCCACTGCGGTCGAACCTGCCTGTCTCGGATTGGCCTCCGCAGCCACGAACAAGCCTGCAGACGTCGTGGGCAACTCCTATAAAATCTTCGTTCGCGAAGTCAAGCCCAGAGGCCAGAGTAGCTTGGCACTCGAGGCGCCAAGCAATTCTGGCACCACCCTTGAACTAAAATGGTGGCTCTACCTCCTACTCTGCAATCGTGCCTTCATAGGACAATTTAAAAATTCAGCTTCAGGATGTAGCAGGTTAATGTACTACTAAATTTACATAGACCTGTGTGCAGCTGGCCAGCTAAGGCTGATGTTGGCCTGACAACCTTTTGCTCACCAAGCATCCCTGTGGGAGTCAGGGATCTGTGCACACATCAGACACCGCGGTACAACTACAATGGAGTGTGTAAATCTGAGTCTGACCTGTACGTACTTTTTTCGCCAGGCTGATTCTGATATTTAAGGCAATCTTGTTTACAAACTGCAGGAATGTCCACTGATATGGGTGACTGAGCAAATAAACTGAAATGACCGAAAATGGTCTAACTATCCCCATGCTCCATGGTCAGCAAGAGGCATACAGAGAATTATGGCTCTTGCAGATGGAACTGGCTCTGGAACTCTTGCAAATGGAACTTGCTGGCTAGAGGGACTCATCTGTCTAAACCAAAAGGCTGAAATTCAGCTTTCTGGGATTTTGAAAAAGCTCAATCAGTCTCCAGGGCTGAAGATTGTCACCCAAGCATGTGTCTCATGACGAAATACATGTAATGCATTTTAGTCCATGATGCTCTGCCTTGCAAATTACCTCCATCATCAGTAGTAACAACTGGCTCCCAATCACCTGTTGCAAGGACTGTCAGATCTGATTTAACTGTCACGTTGGCTTGCCAGGTGGGAAGAGCAGTCGGAAAATCCTGACTTGGGAACAGGGAGCGATTGCTGAGGAAGTGACCAATCGTGAATACACATGACCTGAAAATACATAGAACAAAAATGCACTGAACCTGATCATTATGTACAATTTTTGTCAAGTTGCTTAAAAGCACCAAACTATGACACACTCCACAGAATTAACAATTGTTGGTCATTGAAATCAAACAGCTGGTCAAGTCACCTAACTAAAAAAAGGAAAACTGTTCATCACTTCACAAAAAATGCGCACAATGCGACAGTCCAAGGGCAGTGCCTGAACTGACTGGCACCTTACATCACAATAAATATTTCTGTCAGATACCTCATGGGACCTTGAGTTGCAAAATGATCACCACTAGCTGGCACTGAACACATTAAATGGTAAAAATTATTACACTTACATGTACAACAAATTAATATGAATACTGGGATACAATATCATGCATTTCTTTAGTTTATGTATGTGTAAGTGCATGGATGACAGTACCATAAACTGATAAAGTAAAACAACTAAAAACAGTCCATGGCCTACCTATGCCCCATGGTCAGCAAGAGACATAAATTCTCATGAGCCCTTGTGGATGCCAGGGCTCATGAGAATTTATGCTCTTGCAGATGGAACAGGCTAGCTGGCTGAAGCTGTTAAGCACTGCTCTGTCTGAACTAAAAACGCTAAAATTCAGCTTTCTGGGATTTTCAAAAATCTGAATCAGTCTCCAGGACTGAAGACTGTCACCCATGGTAAGTAACATTACTAACAATTTGAACCCCTTTACTGCCGGTGGATGCTGGTTGTGTTTTTTAACATAAAAAATCCCCCAGCTTTAAACAAATTAACTCATTCTACCCCAACACCAAAATCCCCAAATTTTGTTGTTGTTCTCTGAAGACTGCAGGACACACAGATCGACCATGATAGTTCAAGGGTGATGCCAGAATAGTTTAGCACCCATAGGCGCCAAGCTATTCTGGCATCACCCTAGAACTATCATGGTCGATCCTTATCTTGCTGTGGTGTGTCGGGGGTAGAACGAGTTAAAGAAAGAACATGGATACAAACTGTTTCCAGCAAGAGGCATAGATTCTCATGTGCCCCACAACTGCGAGGGCTCATGAGAAGCCACACCTCTTGCAGTTGGGTGGTGTACTTCAGTTTTTCTTGGCAGTCATGGGGTCAACTTACTTTCCATCCTGATCCTTGGTCCACTTGAGTGAGGGTCCATCAGGCCTGGTGTTGTACCAGATTTGTACAGCATTGGGGAACTTCTCAATGCTCTGTTCATCATCCATAAACACACGTACACAATGTTCCTCTTGTAAGTACTTTATTGTCTCTCTGTGATATTCCATCATTTCTATATTAAGCGTACCATTCATAAGTTGTTCAACAAAGAGCTCACTTTGTATCTCCAACAGTGTTCTGTAATTCTCACTGAGAAAAATCCCCTCCACTTTCTGAATGTCAAGTTTGTGGCAGTCTAACACCATCTTAAACGGTCTGCCCTCTTTTTCCTCAGGTGCTGTGCATTGATCACTTTTTACACAGAATGATTTTTCTACAGATTTTATGACATGATCACTTTTGACATGATCAAAATGTTCTGTAGGATTTTCAGCAGAACACTGAGATGAACAGCAAAAGAGGATAATTGATCCATCAAACACTTGCTGTTCCATTTTGCACACAAGATCCAGAACAAAATGCTTCACAGATATCTCCGACATATTAGCAGACATCGGAAGGTCCTTGTTTGTCGGTATCTGATCACCCATCTTGAGGGAATAACTTTTCTGTTGATCTGCTCCACTAAATGTATAAACCACATCAATTAGTCAAGTGAAAGTACGCACTAGCAGACCCGCATTTGTGTTCTAATTTCTTTCTTTCGTTTCTTTAGAGTGGTAACCCCTTATGGAGATGACCCACTGTGTGCGCATGCGAGGGGTGGAAAATAAAAATATATGGCTAATATAAATGGGGCGGGTGCCGCTACAGTCACAGAATAAAAATTTGGTTTCTGTGTGGTTGGGGGGGGGGGGGGGCAGTTTGTACTCACCCAACCTTTAGCAATGTGCTTGAAGGTGTTGAGGGAGTCTGTGGTGGTGGCAGCGAGTTCCAGACATATGGCCGAAGGGAAGAAGGAATGGCGGTGGACATCAGTTCTTGACCGAGGCACCAGCAGTTTGTTTTTGTGGCCACGGAAAGGATCGAGAAGGCAAGTAGGCATAGGGCGTGATGCCCACAAGGCACTGCATGATTTTTTTTTTTTTTTTAAATCTAATACTGAGAGGGAGATTCGCAAAGTTGAAAACTGAACCTGCCCCGCTGACAAGCAGCATACATAACTAACCGACAGTATTATTCTTTTGTACGATGGAGGATGGTCGCTCATGGGCGGTAAGGTGAGGCAGAAACAAGTGAGGGAGGGAGAGAACTCAACGCGAGCGGTCCGTCCAAACCCTGCGTAAACCCGCAGCAATCCGCATTAACCTGGATGGACCCTAGGAAAACTCATCAGAATCTGTCAACAACGCAGAACACGGACCTTCCCCGCCCCCCCCCCCCCCCCCCCCCCCCCCCCCCCCCACCCACAAAAAAAAAAAAAAAAAAAAAAACAAAACCAAACAACAACAACAACAACAACAAAACAACAACAAAAAAACCACCCAAAACTACAAGAACTAAAAAAAAAAAAAAAAACAGAAGAAAAGAAGATCATAGTAAACATGCGTGTCCGCACTCGTGTGTGTCAGGCTGGCATCATCGGCGCCATGTGTCAGTCTGCCAGACAGTGAAAACTGATTAATGCCACTCAGGTCACCATGTCACGTACAAATATATTTCAGTGTCAGTAAGTTTTTGTCTGTAGATTTGTACGCGTATAAAATATAAGTAGTGTTTCAGTGTCAGGGTGCGAGTGTTAATCCGAGCACCGCCGCCCGCCAGTGTGTTCGGCAACTGACTGAGCTGAGGTCTGTTGCCCAGCGGTTATACATAGTCTGACGATGTCAGTGTGTGCACATGAGCGTGCAGTGTTGGGTGTCAGTGAGTAACTGGCTTTCCCTTGTGTATGCGTGTGTTCCCTTAATTGTGGTTAAAGTTTGTGTCAGCCAGTTATCACTGATTCAGCCGCAAACGTACGGAGTTTGCCGTTGCGGCCGTGTCAGTGCAGTGTTTGTGTGTGCTGTCAGATTGTACCGCTCGGCTTTGGCCGTCGGGTTAGCACTTTTTGTCAAGGCCAGTGATAGAATACCTGCAGAAATAACCTCGATAAAAAGTGCTGCCGACAGCCCGCAAGGGTTGAAACATTATGTGTGCCGTAACTACTGATGTTCAAAAAGTCACATACCAGCACTTATCAAACTACATCGTGGTAGAAGGCTTTCAAGCTTCAGCTGCAAGATCAAGGTCAGCTTCAAGGTCAAGGTCAGCGCCAAACTTCCAGCTGATACCGCAAGCTGGCTTTCATGTAAATGCCCGTGTTCCAGAAGTGGGACATGGAACGGCCATCCGCTCAGTAAGCCAAAAGTCCTCAGGCCCACGATGGCCGCAGGTGGGTCTGCGCACGGCTGTACGCGGGCCCACTGCGGGCGTCATGGGCCCGAAGACATTCCAGGGTACTGACCCATGTATTTGCTTGGCAGATTTCATTGTACTGAGGCGCCAAGCAAAATTGTTACTGTCACGACCGATCCATTCCCCCGCTGTGTAGTCAAGTCTTACCCCTCTCATTGCCGAGATAAAATGAACAACACACAGCTACTGCAAGATATTGATCCGCGTGAGCCCCAGCAGAGCGGGGCTCATGAGGATTCATGGCTCTTGCTGGCCTCCCTTCAGTTGTACCCATAGGGCCTGACGATGCTGCTTTAGACAAAATGCAAATCCGCTGCGCCACCGCGCGCGTGCTACCGCATCTAGCCACCTAATGGCATTATGACTTAAGCTTGATGCGGTAGCACTGACGCACACGGTGGCGCAGCGGATTTGCATTTAGTCGAAGCACCATCGTCACTGAGGCCCTTATGGTTGTACCCATCTTATCCAGACGGCTGAGACTCGATCAGTCTTTGGTGTCAACGATTTCAGAAACCAAATCTGCAACCACTGCCCTGCGCAGGGAAGGAGTGATCGAAGGCTGAACTGATGCCGTGTCAGTCCCTCGAGTGTACTGCTTACTGCGTCAATAAATTGATCATACCAACCCCAACAACCTCAGGCCAGGCAGTGCCTGATCACTTGATGCATTCCCAAGCACTAACCTAATCAGGCAGTTTCCTTGGGGTCTCGTAATCAATCTCCTGCAGTATAGGCGTTAGATTTACTCATTAAAACAATACTATCAAAATAACATTAGTAGAGCTGCAGAAAAATGCAGAACACAGTCACAGTTGTTGTTATTGTTGTTTTTTTAATAATAAAAAACCCACATTTATGTTTAATTATTTATTTTTTGTTGCACTGAAATACAAACGAATACGATCCCGTCACAGTCAAGTTAAACAATGTTCGCGAAAATAAATCAAGGAAACACACAGTGAACGGAAGATGTACTTAAAGCCGCCCCCACACTTTAAATGTCAGTTAACCCATATCATATTGAGGCTAAAAGCTTCAAATTTGTGCACTGCCATATGCAAGCTACAGTATACTACTTACAGATAAGGATATGGACTAATGGCTTTAGTTCAAGGGTGGTGCCAGAATAGCTTGGCACCTAGAGGCGCCAAGCTATTCTGGCACTACCCTTGAACTATTTTAGTCAAACTTATTTCACATACTGGTGTATTCCGAATGATAAGGGTCAACTCATTTGCGGCCAGCCGCATCCGGATGCGGCTGGCCGCGAATGAGTTACCCCCTTGAGCAGCGACCAGTACTGTTTACACTACTGGTGGCCCGGGGGAGGGGGGGGGGGGGTAAATGCGGTCATTGAGAGGCGTAGAACCTCATGAACCCATAAAACACCGCAACCATTCGCCTTTTGTCTGACAAGCATGTCCTCTTAGACATTCAACCCTAATTGTGTGTCTAACAGCAGCTCCTACGAAAATGGATGGCTTAAGTATTCTGGATGGAGCTACAAGGTAGTTAGACTCGGCTAGCCAGAAGGTGGACTAAGCAACGTGCCCTAAAGGGTCCGGCGTCAGTTCCGCAGACTTCACCGGAAAGCTTATCATATTTTATAAGGCTCTGGGGTCGTTTGCATGACTTCACTAGAGCTTATCAGATTTTATAAAGATCTGGGGTCAGTTCCATGACTTCAAGAGAGCTTATAAAAACTATAAGAAAGATCTGGGTCAGTTGCATGACTTCAAGAGAGATTATAAGATCTTACAAGGATCTGAGGTCATCTGCATGATTTCAAGAGAGATTATAAGATCATACAAGGATCTGGGGTCAGTTGCATGACCAAGAGAAATTATAAGATCTTACAAGGGTCTGGGGTCAGCTGCATGACTTCAAGAGAGATTATATGATCATACATGGATCTGGGGTCAGTTGCATGATTTCAAGAGAGAATATACGATCTTACAAGGATCTGGGGTCAGCTGCATGACTTCAAGAGAAATTATAAGATCATACAAGGATCTCGGGTCAGTTCCATGATTTCATGAGAAAATATAAGATCTTAAAAGGATCTGGGGTCAGCTGCATGACTTCAAGAGAGATTATAAGATCTTACAAGGATCTGGGGTCAGCTGCATGACTTCAAGAGAGATTATAAGATCATACAAGGATCTGGGGCCAGTTGCATGACTTCAACTTGTTTAAGAGAGCTTACAATATCGTAAAGGAACTGGGGTCATTTGCACGAGTGAGCTTCGTCCTGTGCCAGCCACTAAGCAAGGTGTTCCGCTATAGCGGAGCACCGGCCTTGGCTAGTCACTGGTGCAGAACTAAGCCGGCTCACTCATGCAACAGGCCCCTGCTGTACGCCTCTTACAGATCGACTGTTTTTTGTAGTGGATGTTGTACCGAGCCTTAATCAGCTTGTATTGGTTAAAATGTGACAATAGTCACAATTCTCGTGGACACTCCTTGGAGCCTTCCAGTGCCGGTTTTGTGACAAATTGTTGGTGCCGTCACGAAACTTCTTGAGTCTACACGAGCTAAAGTGAAAATTGTCACAAAGTTCTCTGCAACAACTACAAGGGTCTATGCCTAGTATATGAGGTGTGCCGCTACTGCACTCAGTACCCAGACAACCAACCACATGGCTTGCATTTTATCTGAGCCACCCGCCTCATTAGGGCCTGGGGTGGTCACTGCTGTAGGGCAACCCCCGGGAGCGACAGCGGTCGATCCAGGAGTGACGAAGTTTGCGAAGTCTGACTGAGAAGGTTTGCTGCGTGTCGAGTCCACGAGTACATCAGAGTGGACGTCCACCCAGTAGACCAATTTACTTTCCAGAAACGTCACCCTGAAAGACAAGTGTGTGCTGGTCGGTGATTTTGAACCTTACGACAGTAGTCGTAAGATAAAACTGAATCACACTGAGAAAGTCAGTAAAATGTTTATGGCTTAATGTCCTTTGTCCACCACGAAGGTGATTTCAAAGACGTGGCATCGAAAAGGATATGAAAATTTTTTAACCCCAGCTGCATAGGTATGTACAAACCCACAACCTTTAGAAGAAAGCCGAGCGCTCTGCCACCGGGGCTACCCAGCTTCCCACCCCCCACCCCCCACAAAATAAATAAATAAATTCAAAGACCAGCACATCGTAAAGTTTGAAATGATCAGCTAGAACTACATTTGCGTGCTACATGCCTAAGAAGCAAACATAGGGGTCCGATGATAGTAGTTTTGACTAATGCAAATCCACTGCGCCACCGCGTGCGTGCCAGCGCCTACTATTACCAAGTTCAAGACAGAATACAAGGGAAGACAGACGCGAATCGACGAAGCACTGATTCCAGAGCAGTTTTCAACCCTCAAAGCAACCATCCGCCTAAAACTTCGAACTGATTTTGCGACAAATCTATACCAGCCTTGTCCTCCTGATAGTTCAGTATCAGACATCCGAGCCAGGGTTTTAGATGCCGGAAATACGCCGCAAGCTCAGTTTTCATTAGTTTGTGTAAATTAGCATATCCAATGAAATTAAAACAAGAGTGCGTCTTACTGTCGACATGAACTTGTGACCCGGGCCACACGCAGCAGTGGCTTTAGTAGTCCAAGAGCTAGTCCATCCTACCGTGCACCCCACTCCCACCCCCACCCCACCCCCCACCCCCTGTATAGTCAAGAAGATGGGTTTCAAAGTGTACCTTAGTATGTCCTGAGATGTTTAAGCCATGTTCCCCTAAAATCCTTAGGGACACACCAGAGATATAGCCGATGACACAAGGGTAGCCCCACTCACGCTCTTTGCGGATGCTAAAATGAGCTTGAGAAACATTTTTCTCTAAAAAAATCTAAATTCATTCCAGAAGCCCAAATCAGGCAATATTATGCTAAGGCACACCTTCTGTGTCCTCTGCAAAAAAACAGAATGAAAAAAATATTGAATCTGTGGCTCACAGAGAAGGTATTTGTGCACCCAGTAAATGGTCATTTCCTCAAAATCGCAACAACAAAAAAAAAAGACAAAAATAATGTGTCAGATGCCTTCAGACATTTTTTTTATAGTACTGGCAGTCCATTTTCAGGCTTACATCATTAAAACAGTATGTCACAATTATTATAAACTTGACTAGCTGATGTTGTGATCGTTATGAGTGCCGCATTTATTGATTTTGTATCCCTACCCCCAAGCTGTAAAAATACACAAAATTAATTAGAAAAAAAATACTAAAGTTATTCCATTTCATTTTGACCTCTCTTTATCAATTATGTTTCAATAATTTGAGCATAAAGTGCAAGAAAATGAGGAAAGTCAGCATCCTTTACGATACGTTGTGGTGAATGATAGCTTTTTCCCATTTAAAATTGCCAAATGGGGAAATGCATGTTGTCTCCGATGCCCTCAGAAATTTTGTATACTTCTTCTTCTTCTTCTCGAACGCCGTCACATTTGGAGTTTGGCTCTCAAAATGAAATCTGTGGTCTTCTGTAGCGCCTCCACAGGCCCATACAGTTTCTCTTGTAGGGTGGCGGGCTTCGGCCATATCTCCTCCCTCAGCAACTGGTGGTTCCTACAGTCCTGGAGGATGTGCTCTGTGGTCTGCTCTGCTTCTCCACAAGGGCACAGGGGAGATGGCATGAGGTGGAAGCGTCTGTGCAGGTGGAAATTGAGTCGGTTGTGCCCGGTCCTCAGACGGAAGATGGTCACCTGCTCTTGTCTGGACAGCTGATGGTAACTGTCTAGGGGCCGTTGTGGTGGTCTGTACACAGACTTAATGATGGTCTTCATCTCTGTGAAGCTGACTCCATTTTCGTCTTGTTCTTTCTTTGCGTCCACTTTTGCCATTCTGTCAGCTTCTTCATTGCCGTAGATGCCACAGTGTGAATGGATCCACTGCAGCACCAGCCTGGTGCACTTGATGTTTTGCAGTGCCTCTTGTAGACGTGGCAGTTTGCTTGTTGTTGCTACCTCAAGGACAGACATGGCATCAGTCAGGAAGACAATCTGGGCATCAGGGTCTGCAGTGCCACTAAGGGTGTTTGTAGCATGGACTAGGGCTTCAACCTCAGCTCTGTAATTTGTGCAGTGAAGGCCTTTTGGTATTGCCTCTGCCTGCCATTTTCCGTTTGGGTACTGAATGTACACCCCAGCCCCTCCATTCTGAATTGCACCTGTGGCTGATCCATCGGTGTATGCTCGTATGCATGCCTCCTGGGGATACTTTTCTTCGAGCATGGCCAGTGTCAGGGCTTTCACAGTGCTGTGCTCATCATTGGTGGTGATGTAGGGTACTGTGGAAGAGATGGTGATGTTTTCTGGCTTACTTTCCCAGGGTGGAAGGTCACTAGTAGGATTCAGAGCCTCTACCTGCGCAGGGAGCTTTGCCTGGTGTTTTCTCTGCAGAGCTCTCGTCTCCTTCACAAAGCTTGATCTTTTCAGTCTCCCTGAGGTTGGCTGTTTCATCCTGGCATTCATAGGATGGTCTTTGGAAGACTTAATCTTTGTGGACTGTATCAAGGCTTTGCAATCTCTTCTCATGCGCAGGGGTGGGATGCCTGTTGTCTCTTCCATCTTTTCAATTGGTGTGGATCTCATTGCGCCGGTGATGATACGCAGTGCCTGGTTCTGAACTCTGTCAATGGTCTGCTGGTGTGACTGGACTGCCGTCAACCATGCATTGGATCCATACTAAAGGTGTGGTCTCACTGTGCCTTGATATACATTTTTGAGGATCTTTTCATTGGCTCCCCATTGTGTTCCAGCCAGCTTCCTCATGATGTTTAGCTTTCTTCTAGCTTTCGCTTCCGCGTTCCAAATGTGCGGCTTCCACGTCAGCCTCTTGTCAAGGGTGACGCCCAGGTATGTCTGTTGGTCTTCATACCACAGTGGGGTGATGCCCAGTGTTAGGCTGCCAGCCTTTGTTTTGTTCGAGAGAGAGAAGAGTGTGGCTGATGATTTTTATGTGTTATTGGTCACACACCAGTTGTTGGTCTAGTCTGTCAGCCTGTCCAGGGCTAGCTGCATCCTGTATGTAGCAGTTGTTGCATACTCTTCTGTGCACCAGAGTACCAGGTCATCTGCGTACAGGGCTGCGTGGACTCCTTTTGGTAGCTCTGGCACAAGGTCGTTGATGAAGAGTATGAACAGGGTCGGTGACAGGACTCCCCCTGTGGCACCCCCTGACGCAGCAGTACTTTTTGGCCACAGTACCCATCTACTGTCACACGGGCTCTGCGATTGTGCAGGTATGACTTGGTCCACCGATACATGTTCCCGTGGATGCCACTGCGAAGAAGTTTCACAAGGAGACAATCCTTCCACACCTTGTCGAAAGCCTTCTGTAGATCAATAAAGGCAGCTAATGTCACCTTCTGATCTTGAAAGGCATCTTCCATGACCTGTGCAAGGTGTGTTGTCTGGTCTTCTGTACTCTTGTGGCTTCTGAAACCGGCTTGCTCTGGCACGATAATGCTCTCGGAGTCCAGGTACCACTGCAGGCGCTTGTTGATGATGCGCTCCATGGTCTTGCACACACAACTTGTCAAGCTGATGGGGCGATAACTCAGGGCTTTGGACTTATTTTTCTCTTTCTTCAAAATTGGGATCATCCTGGCTTCCTTCCAGCACTAGGGTACCTGTCCTCCTCTCCAGCTGTGGTTAAAGTTGTCCAGTAGCTTCGTTAAGACAGTGTTGCCAAGGTGTTGTAACATCTCGTTTGACATGCTGTCTGGACCTGGAGATTTTTTCTTCTTCAACTGTTTGATGGCCAACTTCAGTTCCGGAAGGGTGATGTCCTTCTTCATTGCATCATGGATGTTTGTATCTCTTGTTCTCTCTCTTTCTTCCTGTCTGATTTCTTTCTCAAGCATTCGTGGGACAGTGATGTTACTTTCTTTCGCATAGATCTGAGTGAACATGTTTGCAGCTTTCCTACCAGTCAGTGCTTTCCCTTCTTCTTCCAGGGTGATCTTCTGTTCCCTGGTGTCCTCATCGTTCAACGCCTTGGTCAGTCTCCACAACTTGGTGGTGTCCCTCTCCATGTTCAGTCTTGCAGTCTTCTCTCTCTAACTTCTTGTGCACTCCAACTTCATCTTCAGATACTGGGCCTTACTTTGTTGTAGCTTGATGTTTTTTCTTGGCTGGGGTTGGTTTCAGCGTCTTCTCTTGCCCTAGTGAGGTTGTCATGTGCTTTCTGAAGATCTGCGGTCCAGTATGGGGTGTAGTTTTTCCGGACTCCTCGAGGTATAGTTTCCTTGGCTGCCTTACTGATAATGTCGTTGAACTCTCTGACCACATTGTTGATGTTCCTTCCAGACACAGCGAGGTCTTGCATTAGCTCATTTGTTCGGATACTGAACAAGCGCCAGTCTGCCTTTCGGTAGTTCCATTTTGGTCGGTGTGGCGAGCTAGCTGCTGTGCTTCCTTTTAGGGAGAGGAGGACAGGGCGGTGGTCACTTCCTCCTAACTGTGGTCCTACTGTTCTGCTGAGGCGTTTATGAACATCGTCAGTGCAAAGCGCCAGGTCCGGTGTAGTGGTGGTGTGCCAGCGGCGAGAGTAGAAGGTAGGTTGGTCCTCAGGGTCATTGGCAAGTATCAGGTGGTTTTCATCTTGCCACTCCTCGATGTCTTCTCCTCTCTTGTCAAGCGTGTCATATCCCCAACTCTGGGACTGGCTGTTGAAGTCACCAGTGATGAGGAATCCACTGTCCGGGACCTGGATAGTGTCAAGGGACAGCAGCTTATCATTAGGGCATTAGTAGTTGACCAGGTCAAGGGTGCTGTCACTGGTGGTTACCTTGACCTGGATGTATTCCGCCTCTTCCATGAATCTCCTGATTTCGCTAGCATTCAGGTTGTTTCTAACTAGGGTCATAACTCCCTCTTTCTTCCTCCCTTGGCGATCACTTCGGAAGACCTGATATCCTCTGACCTTAAAGGGTTTCCCTTCTTGCAGGTGTGTCTCTTGTATACAGCAGATGTTTATGCTGTTTTCAAGCAGAAAGTGCTCTAGTTCTGTTTTCTTGTTGGTAACCCTTCTGAATTCCAGTGCATGATGTTCACATTGGCTTTTTCTTTGTCTCTGGTCTTGTTTTTTCGCTGGCCAGTCGGAAAGGTCCTCCAGTCGCTGGGGGTGGGCTCCGAAGAGGCGCAGAGCCCGGTACTGCACCTGCCTGGTGAGACTCCACAGGGCGAGCACCATTTCTGTTGAATCCATCTCCAAGTGTCATATGGCTGTATATGCGTGGTACTGTGGTTTATTAGAGTGCGCTGTGCAGCCCAGTTTTAGTAAGCATATCTGGTTCATCGTATATTTGATATTGTGCTATTTGAAATACTGTGTTACTTAAGGAGCCACGTGCTGTAAGGGACTCTTCGCGGAAGCAAAGGTTTTGGTCTAACTGGCGTTAGCGCTTGACGCTTGTGCTTCCGTCGGGGTCTGGTGGCTTATGGTTTAAGCTTTTCAACCTCAGTTTTCTTTTGTATTTTATTTAGGATATTTGTTTTATTATATATTAATTTTGTTATTTTGTATTGTGTATAATGCTTATTCAGGTTGGGGAGTTTGGACGTGTGTGAGTGTGAATGTGATGCATGAGTGCGTGGTTAGGGTTGAGTGAGAATAGTTGATTATTGTTAGGGTTATATGTAATAAATGTCGTCATCATTGTTTCCTCTGGTGTTTGTGTTAATCGGAAGCGACTTGGCTGTCCCCCAAAGTTCCTCAGCATAATTGTCCAGCTACACGAGGACCAGCAAGGCCAGGTCAGACTCAACAATGACCTCTCAGAACCATTCCCTATTCTCAACGGCGTAAAGCAGGGCTGCGTGCTGGCACCGACCCTCTTCACCATCTTTTTTAGCATGATGTTGAAGCAGGCCACAGTGGACCTCGATGATGACGATGCAGTGTACATCAGGTATCGTCTCGATGGCAGCCTGTTCAACCTCAGACGACTGCAGGCCCACACGAAAACCCTAGACCAACTGATTCGTGAGCTGCTTTTTGCTGATGACGCTGCCCTCGTTGCACACACAGAGAGAGCCCTGCAGCGCATCACGTCCTGCTTCGCAGACGCTGCCCAGCTCTTTGGACTCGAGGTCAGTCTGAAAAAGACAGAGGTCCTCCATCAGCCGGCACCCAAGACAGTGTATCGCCCTCCTCACATCACCATTGGCGAGTCTGAACCTAAAGTCAGTGCACCAGTTTACTTACCTTGGCTGCATTATCACGTCGGCCGCCAAGCTGGACAAGGAGCTTGACAGCAGGCTGGCAAAAGCGAACAGCGCTTTCGGGCGACTTTTCAAGCGGGTGTGGCACAATCAACAGCTGAAAACAGGCACCAAGATCAGCGTGTACAGAGCTGTGGTCCTCACCGCCCTGCTGTATGGTTCCATGTACTGGGCCCTCTACCGCAGCCAACTACGACTCCTTGAACGCTTCCACCAGCGCTGCCTGCGCACCATCCTGGGCATTCACTGGAGTGACTATGTCACCAACGTCTAGGTCCTTGAACAGGCTGAAACTGTGAGCATCGAGGCTTTGCTGCTGCGGACACAGCTCCGCTGGGCGGGGCATGTCTCCAGAATGGAGAATCATCGCCTACCAAAGATCACCCTGTTCGGCGAGCTTGCTACTGGACACCGTGACAGAGGGGCACCAAAGAAGAGATACAAAGACTGTCTCAAGAAGTCACTTAGTGCCTGCCAAATCGACCACCACCAGTGGTCTTCGCTTGCTGTGGACCATGACACCTGGCGCTCAACCATTTACAAGCAGCTGTCTCCTTTGAGGACTCTCGCAGAGCTAGCCTTAAGGACAAGCGGCTCAGGAGAAAAAACAGAGATGCCGCAACTCAGAACCCTGGCCATACCTCCCCCTGCAGCCACTGCGGTCGAACCTGCCTGTCCCGGATTGGCCTCCGCAGCCACGAACAAGCCTGCAGACGTCGTGGGCAACTCCTATAAAATCTTCGTTCGCGAAGTCAAGCCAAGAGAGCAGCCCAGTACCTCCGTCTTCAGCACTCGGGGTTTCTGTCGGGGTTACCTCACCCTTAACTCCTGGTGAAAAGGCCGTTCCTGGGAGCACAGGATGGTTTGGTTTTGGAGTGTCCTTCTCCTAGATGGGTTGCCGACCAAGGCGTACAAGTCCCATCTACTCAGGTTTTTTCCTCGGAGTTTTCCTTCTCGAAGGAGATCTGCCAACCAAGGCTAAAGAGCATCCCTGCCCAGATTTGTATAGGGTTTACTCCCCTAGCCTTTGCCTCTCCCAAGGCACCCACAAGGCAGTGGGGCTATTTACCCATAGCTGGGGATCTGGTTCATGGGCATCAGGGCTTGTCCACATATCGATGGGCCTGCGTGCCGCATGTCTGGGAGCCAGACCTCCTCCGAGTCCTCTGTAGTTCAGCCCGAGTCCGTAAGGTGCTCAGTTACAGTGAGTCGCCACGAGGAGACTCTACATGAGGCTTGTTGTTGGAGAGGCTGTGTACTGGCAGGGAGAGACTGACATACTCTGCTCCCCTTTTCGCAAAACTGCTAGCCAGTGGTGGGAGCTGAAAGGGAGAGCGACAAGCACAGACGCTACACTACCACACTAGACGCATCACAACAACCATTTGACCCACATTTTGTATACAATTGATAGGTCTTTTTCAGGTAACATGGGGGTAGGGCAGCAGATTCAGCCACTGTGGACCTAAATGCATCACAGCATCATAAAATCAGGGTGGGAGTAACTGTGGTACTCTATCCTAACCAATAAAACTTTTTTTTAAAAAGACCTATCAGTTGTATACAAAATTTCTGAGGGCATCGGAAACTTCTTTTTTTTCCGATTTCATGGTAATGGCCATTTACTGGGTGCACAAATACCTTCACTGTGAGCCACAGATTAAATATTTTTTCATTCTGTTTTTGCAGAGAACGCAGAAGGTATGCCTTAACATAATATTGCCTGATTTGGACTCCTGTAATAAATTCTGATATATATGGAGGAATATGTTTCTCAAGCTCATTTTAGCATCCGCGAAGAGCGTGAATGGGGGTATAGGGTACCCTTACGCCATCGGCTATATCTCTGGTGTGTTCCTAAGGATTTTAGGGAAACATGGCTTAAACATCTCAGGACATTGTGAGGTACAATTTGAAACCCATCTTATTGAGTATTGTGGGGGAGGGGGGGTGCACGTTAGCCAAGATTGGCTTATGGAGTATAGTTATTATATTTGATTTCCCCCCAGCCCAAAAAAGTAACTGTGGTACTCTATCCTAACCAATAAAACATTTTTTAAAAGACCTATCAGTTGTATACAAAATTTCTGAGGGCATCGGAAACATTTTTTTTCTTCTTCTTCGTTTTATTTCGATTTCGTGGAATGGCCATTTACTGGGTGCACAAATGCCTTCACTGTGAGCCACAGATTCAATATTTTTTCATTCTGTTTTTGCAGAGGACGCAGAAGGTATGCTTTAACATAATATTGCCCGATTTGGGTTCCTGTAATAAATTCTGATATATTTAGAGGAAAATGTTTCTCAAACTCATTTTAGCATCCGCGAAGAGCGTGAATAGGGGTACCCTTGCGCCATTGGCTATATCTCTGGTGTGTTCCTAAAGATTTTATGGGAACATGGCTTATACATCTCAGGACATTGTGAGGTACAATTTGAAACCCATCTTATTGAGTATTGTGTGGGAGAGGAGGGGGAGGGGGTGCACGTTAGCCAAGACTGGCTTATGGAGTACTGATACGTACGTATTTGATTTCCCCCTCAGCCCAAAAAAGTAACTGTGGTACTCTATCCTAACGAATAAAACCTAAAAAAAAAAAAAAACAAAAAAAAAAAAAACACAAACTATCAGTGGTATACAAAATTTCTGAGGGCATCGGAAACATTAATTTTTTTTTTTTTTTTTTTTTTTTTTTTTTTTTTTTGATTTTGCGGTAATGGACAATTTACTAGGTGCACAAATACCTTCACTGTGAGCCACAGATTCAATATTTTTTCATTCTGTTTTTGCAGAGTACGCAGAAGGCAACACCTCCTGGCCGCCCGCTCCGGCAGAAATGGTCGCCACCGACAGAATTCTAGCCATTGTACCTTCGTTTGATATACGATGTCAGGCCTGCAATGCTGCATCACGACCGGTATTTCTTTTTGATGACTTTTGTAAATTTGATGTGCTGTGACTGTTAATTGGATTTCATATTTTTCTCCGCTGTGCCCGGCGCTATGCTGGGAGTTGATACACGCTGATTCTTGTTGTACCAAGCGGATATCAGAAGAACAGCGCGCGCTATGCTGTGGCAATACACCCAACGTGCTTTCCTCCCCTTTCATCATTTCATCTCAGGAGTCACCACGGCCTGCGCTAGCCTAGTGCACTCAACGAATAGAAGCCAGTACCAGCAAGCTTCAGGCCCCACATTTCAGCCGAATGATGTAATGACAGACACCTCCCAGACGCAGTGACTGCCTTGGTGTTTCTTACTGAACAGCCGCGTGTGTACTTAAGTTTTTAGAAACCATCGGACTACTTTCACGTCTTAATGATGTAGTTCTACTACGTTTGTTTTTAAAATGAATATGAAGTTATATCAAGTTAAGTTCAGTATAATTAAGGTGGTGACTGTTTATGCCGGAGCGACTGTCTAAACACCGGTGCTGTACTATGGCGGCGACGGGCCCCCAGGTGCTGTTTGACCGTTGTTCAGTTTTATGTTGCCTAGATCGGAGATCATCTCCGTATCGACGCGGGTATTTTGTTTCCGCTGTTGTTAACTTGTTTTATGTACTAGTTTTAGCCAAGTAGGAACTTAATAAAGAACATTATAATAGTGTGTTCAGGAGACATAGGGTTGTGACTTAGCGGCATTCTGTTTTTGTCAGGGAGGTTCGGGTCGGGATGAGGCCACTGGCGCTGGCCATTAGATGCCTTGGCGACGGGCTTCACCCGTCCCGAGTCATTGTCCATTGTGTAGCTCTGTTATTGTAATTTCAGTGTGGAATGAGCGAGTGAGTGAGTAAGCAGCACCTGTCGGGGGGAGTGGTGACAAAAATGTAAATTTCCCCATGAGGGATTAATAAAGTATTATTGTATTGTATTGTATGCCTTAACATAATATTGCCTGATTTGGGCTCCTGTAAAGCTCTCAAGCTCATTAAATGAGCTAAAATTTTTAGCTCATTTCTTGTTGTACCAAGCGGATATCAGAAGAACAGCGCGCGCTATGCTGTGGCAATACACCCAACGTGCTTTCCTCCCCTTTCATCAATTCATCTCAGGAGTGGCTCTTTCCGGCACGCCATGCTCGATATCACGGCTTGCGCTAGCCTAGTGCACTCAACGAATAGAAGCCAGTACCAGCAAGCTTCAGGCCCCACATTCCAGCCGAATGATGTAATGACAGACATTGTGAGGTACAATTTGAAACCCATCTTATTGAGTATTGTAGGGAAGGGGAGAGGGAGGGGGGGGGGTGCACGTTAGCCAAGATTTGGCTTAAGGAGTATAGGTACGTATTTGATTTTCCTCCAGCCCAAAAAAGTAAATGTGGTACTCTATCCTAACCCATAAACCTAAAAAGACCTATCAGTTGTATACAAAATTTTTGAGGGCATCGGAAACTTTTTTTTTTTTTAGTTTGTTTTGATTTCGTGGTAATGGCCATTTACTGGGTGCACAAATACCTTTACTGTGAGCCACAGATTCAATATTTTTTTCATTATGTTTTTGCAGAGGACACACAAGGTATGCCTTAACATAATATTGCCTAATTTGGACTCCTGTAATAAACTCTGATATATTTAGAGGAAAATGTTTCTCAAGCTCATTTTAGCATCCGCGAGGAACGTGAATGGGGGTACCCTTGCGCCATCGGCTATATCTCTGGTGTGTTCCTAAGGATTTTAGGGGAACATGGCTTAAACATTTCAGGACATTGTGAGGTACAATTTGAAACCCATCTGATTGAGTATTGGGGGGTGGGGGGGGGGGGTGTGCACAGTAGCCAATAGTGGCTTATGGAGTATAGGTACGTATTTGATTTTCCCCCAGCCCAAAAAGGTCTACTTTAATGGAGTCTGGTTTAAACACTGCTCAGTTGTCAATATCTTTGCGAGTAATTCTCTTCGACTTTACAGTACACACGGCAGAAAACAATGGATGGCACTGCAGTGCATAGAGGCCTCTTTCACGGCTCTTTACTAAAGGGTTTAACTTGACGTTCAACTCTAGATGCTGAGAAAGAGGTCCGTGCATGCTGGGATACTTCCGGCCACATCTAAAATTTCGCGGGTGTCTTCGTGTATTCTGTCTTGAGCTTAGTAGGCGCTGGCGCGCACGCGGCGGAGCAGTGGATTTGCATTAGTCAAAGCTACGATCATCGGACCCTTATGGAAGCAAAGGTCCTCGAGCCGACATCAGCTACAGTGGCTCAGCCTCCGCGGCCGACATCAGCCAGATGATTGTTTGCTTACTGTGTGTGAAGCGTAATAGGGGGGGGTGGGAGGGCTGGGGGCAAACATTCTTTAATATGACATAGTCCCTTTTGGGGGGTTGGACGCCCCCTCCCCACCCCCCGATATTTTGACTTTGGTTGGTGCAAGATGTCCTCACTTCACTCACACACGCCTAGTGCGCTTACCCCCCCCCCCCCCCCCCCCTCTGCTTTTTGATATTTCGGCGGGTGGTGAGAAGGTGCCAGGGGTCTTTACACACATACACACCTACGCCAATTCCCCGCCCCCCCCCCCCCCCTCCTCTTTGCCCCTCCCGCTTTTCGATTTTTCGGCCACGGTCGAGGAGACCTGGGACAATTTGAAGGTCCCAAAACAAAAAGTTGGAACACCCCCCTGCCCCCCCCCCCTCCTGTGGCAGGTAACTGATCCGCCCATGAATATACTTTGTACTTTAGATTTGTGGGCTGGCGATGTGGGTGCCATGAGAAAGCAATCAAGGGAGCTCATTGTTGGTTTGTTGAGCGTTGAGTGATAGCCATTAGTATGCAAACTGTATGGTTATTATACCTTCAGCCTTCACGTTATTATTACTGAGCCCTTTGGCTGTCAGTAATGTGTTTGGACGAGATGATTCTTAGAATAAAAAATCACAGGGGCGGACCAGTTACCTCCTGAGTTTTTCTTTTTCAAACTTTTTGTTTGGGACCTTCAAACTGAGACACAAAAGGTCCATCAACGCCAGACCTTGTGGCTTTGACTGTGGCCCAAATTTCAAAGAGCGGGAGTGTGGAAAGGGGGGTGGGGGTGGAAGAGGAGGGGGGATAGGCGCGCCCAGCGTGTGTAAGAACCTACTCAACACCCGCCGAAATATCGAAAAGCACTGAGGGGTAAGGGGGCGGGGAGCGGAGGGGGTGGGGGGGGGGGGAGGGTTTCCAAGGTTCAAAAAGGGACTATGATAAAGCATTTTAACCCTTTAAATCCCAGAAGTAAATGACTTCCATTCTGTCAAATGGAAGTCATTTAGTTCTGGGGCTTAACGAGTTAAAGACCACCCCCCCCCCCCTTAGATCCGCCCCCTGAATCACGTCGACTAAACACCCCTCCGACCCGACAGCGAAAGCGTTAACACTTTCGAGACGTGTCGCGTGCGGATTAGCGGCTTTATGCCGCGAATCCGGTTGCAGCACGTCTCGAAAGGCGCCATCTCACTGACAGGCGCCATCTTACTGCGTGTTATTGTTGTACGCATGACAGTATGTGGGGAAGATGGTAATAACTACCCTATATTCAATGAGGACCATGGGTCCGAAAAGAGATTAGCAGTTAGTGCAATAAAGTGACAGAAATCTGCTGCTGCCATGAAACCCAGACCAGAAAAGTGACTGCCAAACGTGTAATAAGCCAGCAAAGAAGCGGACACGCTTTGAATGGGCACTAAGCGGTTAACTAAGTTTTCGAACATGTTTTGTATTGGAACTTTCAAAGCGTGTCTTCTTGTTTTTCTTTTTCCCGTATTTCCGCTATGTTGCTGTTTTTTTGCGGCTAAGTCGGTCTAAGCCATTGCCCTAGACAATCACTTCTAACATAAGACTATTATTATATTAGTAACTGACTTATGCTTCTATTTCTAAGTTTTACTACTTTTTACATTATTTCAACACACTTGAAATAGTGTGTAGCTGTCATGTTTAGTACTACACAATGTCGTTTAAAAAGCCGCCACTTTGGACAAATTTCCGGAATTCGGATCTGTCAAGCGTATATGTTTACTCAAGCATACTTGAAAACCTGCATGAGTACGCTCTCGGCTTACCGGAAGACAATATGGCCGCCCTGGTCAGCCGGCGGAGGTGTCCACTGGAACGTCAGCGTGTCTGGTTTGACCGACGAACTGTTGTGCGTCACAGCTTGGGTGAATGCGCTTCCAGCCTGAAACATTTCAAACCGCCAAAATCGTTTCGCTGATTAAAAGGGTCTCGGGCCGACCGCCGGCCAGTGTTGACCCGCAGGCAGCTGCCCACCGGCAGTAAGCAAAATGACTTCGGGCCAATGTCGCCGTCAGCCCGAAGACCTTTTGCTCACTGCGGCTGGCTGAGTGTCCCTGGTTGGTCAGCAAAATCTCTATTAGATATATATATATAGATATATATAAAGCACCCTCACTGAGCCTCCAAGACACGCAGAAAGCAAAAGACCTTTGGGCCGCCTGACTCATCCCGATTACCTGGGCTGGTTGTCCGTCTCGAATCTAGCAAACCGTGGCTTCCCAGTAAACAAAAATCCTCGGACCGACGTCGGCCGCAGTGGGCCCGCGCGGCCGATGTCAGCCCGAGGGTCTTTTGCTTCCGTATTATTTGGTGTTTGGCCATGGTTTTGTTCATCATTACTCACGGTATAGCCTTTCCAGACATAGTTATATTGGTCAACCCATTGTGTACAAGAGAGACCCGAGACCATTGATTCGTGGATGCGGGGAGTTGCGATGGCCAGACCAATGTACTGAGGCACCAAGAGTGGAACTTGCGGCAAAGGCGCCCGTCGCAGAGCACAAGGAAAGGTTTTCTCTATATATCCTCTATCAGCGTTTCCGGACAGAGACAAAGCCAACTTAGGCCAACGGCGCCCGTCGCAGAGCACAATAATAGGTTTTCCTTATGTATCCTATATAGCCTTTCAAGACATAGTGAAGTATTGGTCACCCATTGTGTACCAGAGAGACACAGGACCCTTGACTCGTGGATGCTGAGAGTCCCCAGGGCCAGACAAGAGAGAAGCCAAACCAGTGTACTAGGCTGACACTCCAAAAGCCAACTTGAGCCAAAGGGGCCAGCCGCTGAGCACAATAATATGTTTTCCAAATGTATCCTCTACACCCTTTCCAGACATAGTAGTGGTCACCCAGCGTATAAAAGAAAGACCCGAGACGTTTGATTTGTGGATGCAGGGAGTTCCACGGCCGGACCATTGTACTGAGGCATCAAAATTGGAATTTGCGGCAAAAGCGCCCGTCGCAGAGCACAAGGGAAGGTTTTTTCCATATAAACATGGTGTTCTGACACGCAGTCTGCACGAGACCCTTGATATGTGGATGCAGGGAGTTCCCAGTGCCAGATAAGACCCCAAAAGCCAACATAGGCCAAAGGCGCCCGCCGCAGAACACACTAATATGTATCACCTATAACCTTTCCAGAAAATAGTATTGGTCACCCAGTGAGTACGAGAGAGATCCGAGACACATGATTCGTGGATGCGGGGATTTTCCAGGGCCAGAACAGTGTACTGAGGCACCAAAAATGGAATTTGCTGCAAAGGGGCCCGTCGCAGAGCACAAGGAAAGGTCTTCTCTATATAAGCTTACAGCACAATAATAGGTTATACTTATGTATCTTCTATAGCCATTCTAGACATATTATTGGTCACCCAGTGTGTAGAAGAAAGACCCGAGATCCTTGATTCGTGGATGCGGGGAGTTCCCGGGCCAGTATACTGAGGCATCAAGAGTGGAACTTGAACAAAAGGCTCCCGTCGCAGAGCATAAGAAAAGGTTTTCCTTATATAGCTTCTATAAGCGTTTCCGGACAAAGTGTTCTGGCACCCGGTACACAGTATGGACAATAGAGACCCGAGTCACTTGATATGGGGAGGCTGGGAGTTCACAAAGCAATGTACACCAAAAGCCAACTTGCGCCGAAGGCGCCTGCCGTAGAGCACAATGATAAGTTTTTCTTATAGCATTTCCAGACATAGTATTGGTCATCCAGTGTGTAGAAGAGAGACCCGAGACCATTCATTCGTTGATGCGGGGAGTTACCAGGGCCAGACCAGTGTACTTAGTCACCAAAAGTGGAACCTACGACAAAGGGACCGGTCGAAGACCACTACAAGGTTTTCCCTCCATCCGCGTTTCTCGACAAAGTGTTTTGGCACCCAGTGTGGACAAGAAAGACCCGAGACCCTTGATATGTGGATGCAGGGAGTTCCCAGGGCCGAAGCAATGTACTGAGACCCCAAAAGTCAATTTGCGCCAGAGGCGCCCGTCTCAGAGCACAATAATAGGTTTTCCTTATGTATCCTTGTTACGATTGTGGTTGTGTTGTTCTGTGAAAGCATGCATGTGTTAATCGTAGGAAACGACCCGATATTTGTTTGGGCTATCATGGTTGCGAATCACGTACCTTTTCGGTAAGATTTTTTATAGTTCGCGCAGATAGCAGATTTGGCTTTGTTATGATACGCTAAGTTTAGTCCGGAAGCTTCTAGCAACGTCGCACAAAGAAGAGCGGTCGATTTTTGCTTTGCGTAGATTCACTGAGAACTAAACCATAACGTTCGAGCAGGGTTGCGCTGTCGAGTGACCTTACGTGTGACGTCAAAGTGTAAGCAACATTTTACACAATAGTAAAGCCGTTCTATTTTTAGTCATAGTTGTTTCCTGTGCGCGTGAAGTTGGCAGCCGTTCTTTGCGTGTTATGAAAGGTCGTGAATGGTCTGCCATACTCTTATGTGACGTCATTACACACTGGGATTTGGGGCTGAAATGAGCAGTCGAATTTTTGTAGACTATTATAGTTTATTCTAGAAAGTTTTTTTTTATTAATAGTTATGAGTGTCAGTTACGTGTTCCGTTCTGATTGGTTGCGTTGTGTGATTTCGTTAGATTATTCTGAAAAGTCGTTTTACTATAAAAGTTGGTGCTAGGAAGCACGTGTGTACATTGTCATGCATTGTCAGTTGTAGGGACACACAGTTTATCGTAGGTACGTGGCCCGTATAGGGTGTACATTGTGAGAGACGCAGCGTAACGGTGGTGTACGTTGTATGAGAAACATTGTGTCGCCAGTGTTGACATTTACAGAAGAGACATTAGAGAGGGGAGTTGTGGGTGTTTTTCGACAATTTATATCTATCCCAAAATTCCGGGATTTTGAGACCACAAACTTCCACGCCTTTCCGCCGCCCAATTTTCTTGGTTTTCTCCTTTTTTTTTTCAGTAAAATAAAGATATCCAAATTCAATGACATTAAAATTAATATTTTTTATTATAAAATGAATCAAGACGAATTACTTCTTCTAAACGATATTAATGCTGTAGAAAACAAAGACTTAGACTTGAAAAAACAGCGTCTTTTGTCTGTAGTTGTGTCAGGCAAATCAAAGACTTATCTCAGAAAACAATACATGACAGAGGATATTGAATCTCTAAGCTCTGACGAGCTAATCAAGCTTCATTCAAAATATGAGAACCACATTGCCTCACTAATGACACGTGATTTGAGTCGATCTCTTGTATGCCTATACACAAAAGCAGTGAGTCACTTTCTACCTGTGGATAGTGACAGTTTATCACACGACCTTGAAAGTAATCCTATTGTTTCAAGTTCAATTGGCAAATTAGCATGTGTCATGTTTTACAAGTTTGGAAATTACCTTGCACCTGTCGTAACATTACTAGTTACTGGGAGCCATATTGATTTCTCAAAAATAAATTTTACTGCAGAAGAAAATGGACGAAACCCAGACGACTCCACAACCGAACCCCAGTCCAGTTTTGACACAGGTTCAAACTGTGACGAAGACTAAAAGTCCAGGCAGGGTTGAGGCTGGAAAAAGATTAGCCGAATATAATAGGCAAAAAAAATTACAGCTTAAGGCACAAACAGAAAAGACTCATGTAACTGATCCACCGTCAGGATCGTCAGGACCTGTGTCAATACCGTCAGGGCCGTCACTCTCTCATCAAAGTGAGAGACAAACAACTAAGTCTGACCCTGACCCCGAACATCAATCAACAAAATATATAATTGCCGGATTTGTTGTCGGATTTGGTTACGTAGGTTATCAATTATACAAAAAATACAAACCAGAGACTCGTACAGTGACCAAAAAATCAGACACTCCAAAAACAAAACCAGAAGTCGCCACATTACCAGTAACACCCAAAGCCGTTGACCCATTTTATATGCAGTAAATAAAAATATTATTTTAATTTTTCTTGCCTAAGAAATGAATGACACAAAGAACTTGATGAACCTTGTATATCACTCTGCCGTAATCAGTGGATTAGCAGTAGCTTATTCTATGCTGGGGAAAAGTCTACTCAAAATGAAATCAGCAGACCTCAGTAGACTCGATTTCGAAGACAGCGGTAAGCTAATTGTAGTCGTTACAGCGTCGATTGCGACAAAAGATTTTCTTGTCAAGCAGGGAATTATTCCAGAAAATGTTTCTATGTAAATAAAAATAATATGGCGATGATAGCTATTATGATTGGTGGGGCAGTTGTTAATGCTCTGGCATTTAGTGGCTCTAATTATCTCTTTTCAAAAATGGGTAGAGAAGAATCAGCAGAAGAAATGAAACGTCACAATGAGGCAACAGAAAAACTTGCTCAAGCCCAGCAGGAATATGAAAAGAATAGAATTGAGAAACTTGATTTCATCAATGAAAAACTCAGGCTTGAAGGCCACGCACAACATACATTTTCAAATACAGACGAAGCAATCAGGGAATATTTTCTTGTCACGGGTGAAGACATGTCTATCCCAAAACCGAAACTAAGTGACTATTACAAACCGAGTACAGAACAAAGAAACGGAGAGATAATCTTTGTTCTAGTGGGAATGACATTTGTTTATTTTACAGGAGTTTTCATTGCTAGAAAAAATGGCAGCCGAAAATAAACTATCAAAAATATATTACTCTCCATCAGGCTATTGGAAAGGACAAACAGCTATTGAAAAATTACATGCCGCTGTGGGCGGAGATATAACACTCAATCAGGTCAAACAATGGTTACAGAGACAAGCAATTTGGCAGATATATCTTCCTGCTCCAAGAAAGATAACAAGGCCTCATTTTCAGAACACTACCCCAAATGACACACACCAAATGGACCTCCTGTTCCTACCACATGATACAATAAGAAAGAAACGATACAAGTATGCACTGACTGTTGTAGACATTGCTTCAAGGTACAAAGACGCTGAACCCATATCTGACAAAACAGCCAGTACAGTTGCTACAGCATTATCAAAGATATATAGTCGAGGCCCTTTAAGATACCCCAGACTAGTGCAAGTTGATGATGGATCTGAATTTAAGGGCGCAGTTAATCAGTTATTTGCTAAGCATGGTGTACTGGTCAGACGAGGCATTCCAGGTGTGCACAGATCACAGGCAATTGTAGAGAACTTTAACAAACAGTTATCAGAAAGACTTTTCAGTTACCAGTATTCTAAGGAACTCATGCATGACACCCGTAACACGGAGTGGGTAAAGAGATTACCACATGTGATAAAAGCAATGAACAATGAAGGACACCCAAAACCTGCTGATGCTATTAAATTGAAAACAATTACAGAGCCAAAAACACGACCAACCCCGGCACCAGACACAAGTTTATTTACTAAACAGGTGAGATATTTATATCAGCCAGGGGAGGCTGAGAACGACGACAGACGCAGGGCAACAGACCCCATCTGGTCAACGTCTGTACACAATATAAAAAAAATAATTCCCGGTCCTGACGCAACAATATATTACCTGTACGACCCTGCGCCCCAGAGGGCATTTGTCAGAGAAGAATTACAGATTATTCCCCCAGACACCGTTACTCATTTCAGTAACTAAGTCGTCAATTAATTCATCAACCAGTTCATCACAAATATCTTCAGATAACTTGAGCCTGTAATGCCCAGGTGCATAAGCTTTTTCCTTACTGTGAAAAACACGTTTCGTGTCTCCAACTGCAAGTGATTTCTTATGTGTTTGAATCATTTCAAGATTATGTTTGTTTGATCTCAGTGACTTGTTTGGATAATCAGGCATTAGTGCACCATCTAACACTTGCTTGTAATGTTCATGACGAATGTCTTTATTTTTTATCGCTGGTTTTTTTTATTCCTTTGGCTTTTGACTGACTTCCCTTCTGGTGCAGTATAGAATACATTTTTGATCTCAGTCCAACATACTCAACTATAGGCACACCATTTAGTTCATCCTTAAACTTACCAGGCACTTTCTTGTTTTGTGTGCTAAACAGCGGGTGATCTTTAGGGTAGTCAGACGTGTCATACATGTGTAACTCTGTTTTCATGTCTTCGTAAAAGTCTTCAGTAGGCACGTCTATTATCATAGAGTCCGTGTCAGTGTATAGCAGATGACACTCAGGATATTTTGGTTTGAAGTAATCATAATAAAATTCAAGCATCAACAGTTTTGACAACTCCAGAATTGCCATACCAATGAATACTGGCTTGTCCAGTTTAACAATCTTTTTTTTGAGTGACACTGCATACAATGATAAATGAAATTCTTTATACCCTGTGTACTGTGGCTTGCCTGTAAGTTTAATTGCGCCCGATTCAGTTGTGACCAGTCTCACATCTTTTCTGTGATGAGGATTTTCCATTGTCTTGCCAAAACAGGCATTGTTCATAAGCTTAAAGAAGTCTTTGTCAAATGCAGTGTTGCCGTCTCTGGCACGAAGGGTTGTGTTCTTCATTATATAATCTTTCATGAAAGCACTCTGATCAAATTGAATTCCTCTGTGAACTTTCTTTAGTACTAACCCGTGTCTGATGTAAAACTGTAACAAGCGATAGTGGCAAACGTAATTGAATTTGTCATTCAAATTCGGCACAAGTTTAGTGTCTTCTTTTTTCCCCGTCATACTCATTTTCTCAACAGCTAAGGGATAATCATTATGGTAATCGTGTAGGTGGTGTGGGTACTCCAGGTCTACTTCAAAGATCCAACCCTTCGCATCGTTTCGGTCATGTGTCATAATATAGTTTGTTATGTCTGTTATGTCATACTGTGATAAATCATGCAGACAAAAGTTTTTCAAGGGCAATAATTCACACATCGCCCAGCCATACAGGTTATTAGCGTCCAAGTACGTAATGAATGACCTTGACCCCGGGCTTGAGGGGTCAAACCCCCGGCCAAGGTCACCATAACCGTCCAGATATTTATTGTTGGCTCTGGCGTAGTTATTTGCTGCAATACTAATCCCTCCCCTCAATCCGCGTTCCACCATTTCACCCATCGTACGATCAGACAACAGGTCTATAAATATCTTACTGGATTTCAAAAATGCATCCCATGTCATTCCAGGACTAGTTATGTAACAAGCAGGGTCAAGTCTGTAGTGTAACAAACCCTTCTCACGGTAACTTTCAAATACATCTGCTAGCAAACAAACGTCAGCTTTCAAGTACTGGTCATGGTAGTCACCAATTGTCTGACACCCCAACTTCCCCCACGCATCAAGTGCATGCTGGTATTCAGAGTCAGAAATACCTTTTCCAGTTAGTGTAGAATAAAATTTTTCTTTTGGTGGCAGTCTTGTTTCTTCAAACACAACCCAGTGATCAATGTACTCATATGGATACACACCTTTCTTAATCAAGTCTGGCTCAAAATATTTACTTGTTATTGGATACTCAGTCAATCCTTCTGCAAGACTAGCCAATCCTAAAGACAAATGTTGCATGGAGTCATAAAATGATAATTTGTTGTCCAATCTAAAAGTCAAGTATTTCTCAGTTGTCTGGGCAATACAACTAATTTTTTTGTAAGATTCATCCACAGCCTGCATGATAATGTGTGAATCATATCCTTTGAGATTGTGGAAAAAGATTGGTAACTTATATGTCTTGGGATCTGTTTTTAATAACAAGTTACAATTGTTATGTGCAGCACCCCTGTAACACCCAGTTATGTGATCGTGGTCACGAACTTTATCACCACCTAAAGGCTGTTCACAAATCCAACACATCTCAGCTGTATCAAATTTCAGTTTGTCTTCTTCTGTCATCACCAAAGGCATCTGACATGTTGTGAGATATTGTACTACCTGACTATACAGATGTCTCATTTCTGTTAAAAACAAACATGCTGCATTTTCACCTCTGTAGATAACAGGTTCTGAATGCAGACCGTCTGACCTAACAAGAATGTATCCAAAAGAACACACCACTTGGTCACTCAGTTTTATAGTCTTTGGTAATGACTCTGGAACAGGACCGTCATACGGAACAACTAATGATTCAAAATCAGCATACACTACAAACGGCAACTTTTGCTGATTCCCATAGTTCTTAAAATACACTTGACTACCAGGATCTGGGTACTTAAGTACAGTTTGTATGTCATCAGCTGACCTGCAGTGTAAAACGTGTTTGTGCGCTACGTTTATGGAGGAGAATCTTTGTAAACATCTTTTACACACTTCCTGTTTGCCATTGTGTTTTGTTGTATGTCCGTGAATTAGACGTGACATATTTCTGATAATTGTGTAGTGAAAGTTATTGTCATCTCCGATTAATAACATGTCAACATGATTATCTTCTGACTGCCCATATGTTGGGGCAATTGGGGATACTCTTATTGGTTGTAACTTGTTCTCAGATTCATTATCCCACACAAACACATTTACAGATATACCAGGATTTAGTTTTTCAAACAAGTCTATGTCCTCTATTTTAACAGGAAACTCAATGCCACTAAAATCGAGTTCATTTACAAATTTGGTGTAGTTAGATACACGTTCAGGCTTTGATTTTACAAAGTGTAGTTTAGCAAGCACACACCACATGAAACAGAAATTGTCATTGTTCTGTATGTTGACGACAGCCTTTTTGTTTGCAACCTCTGTTGGCAGTGGCAACCATGATTTACCTAATATAGGATGATACCTAGACTGCTTTAGTTGTAATTCATGTACATGTCCTTCGTGCCAACCAGATCCTTTCATTTTTGCACTGTCAATTGCCTGTAGAAAGTCTGGTAATAGTCTGTCTCTAAACACGTTTTCTAATTCCCTTCTTGTGTTAACTGTGTGTTGTCTTGTTGATATATACGATACAATCACCTCACCGTCTACTCTAGTGAATTCTATTTTTGCAACAATTTGAATCTTAACACTGCCTGTAAGAAGATTATCTTGTATGACAGAAAAAGAGTTTTCTATTGATTCGTAAACATTGTTAGTATTGGATATAGGTAAGTTTGTTGTGTGAAACACGTTACGTAGGCCTGATGAGCCAGGGTTTGATGGGCCAGGGCTTTGAGCATTGTCCGTCATTTTTATTTGACCGACAAAATAATAAAATAAAAAATATTACCGCTGGCTCACCTTGTGTAATATCACTTTATTAACTGTAACACTGTCAATATAAACATTTAGTTTGCGCAGTTGTTTAAATATGCTATAACAAACTTCCCCTAACCAACCATAGTTGGTATCATCAACTTTAAAAGTAGGTGTCTTTAAATCAACTGTCATGCACTCCACATTTGGATGCTCATCAACATAATCCAAAGTCACACTATATGTAACATATATTTCTGATGGTGCTGAAAGGCTTATGTAAGTCTGTTTGGGTGATATTAAGTCAGTAAAGTGCATAACATCTTTGAAAAGGTGTGTGAGATCAAGCACCTGTATGATTTGTCCGTCTGTCATTTTTATTGGACAAACAAAAGAATAAATTAATTTACATCAATTTACTAACCCATACCCTGTGGGCTGATCTGTCTTTAAAATGAGCTTTAGATGCTTAGTTGATTTCAGTTTATTTTTTACATCATCACGTTCATGCTTATTTGGGATGACATCATTCTCTCTGAGACAGTCTTCAAAGCTGTCACGATCCTTACAGTAAAACAAACAGATAAACTTTAACTGTTCTCGAAAATCTTTCAGTACAGCATTATATTTTTGAGTGAGAATCCATACACTGACGTTTGCGTGTCTGCCACTGAAGGCAAGTTCTGCCAGAGTGTTTCTCTTCTTGACAATGTCTTTCTCTGCTGAGCAGTCATCAACAATAAACAACATTGGCTGTCCTTCAAATTGCTTGTAAAAATATTGTAGGTAGTCATTCAGTTTTTTCTCAGGGTCGACTAAGTATATGTTGCTGTCAGTCCAAATGAATAAACGGTTGTGATAAGCTTTGTTGTGTTTGATAGTAGGACAAAATATGACAATGTTTTAAAATGATGAATGTATCTTGTTTGTAATAGATTAAGAACAAATTCAGTTTTCCCACACCCTGTGGCACCAACAAATAAGCCACAGTGTGGGTCAAGGGTCATTAAGCTCCGGTTCATTTTAATACACAATATAATTTTAATATATGTGTCCACTCAGTCTGCTTTCTGCAATATTGAGTTGTTTTTTTCATATATCAGGTACAAATATATGTTAATGGCTGCAGCAGTTTCAACCTTCTTTTGTATCTGAATTGTTATTCCATCACTACCGTTCTCGACAGTACGTCCTGACCCATGAAGATAATCGTCATCTGTACTACGCAGGTCTAGCCACAGTGCATACTTGTTTGTCAGGTATTGTCCGATCCTAACATCATACAGATGTAGATCTTTGCACGCAATGTTTGCAGGTTTATCTCTAATCCTTCCTCCTGCAAAATACTTTGTGATCTCATCGTAGTGTTGATAAGGTAACAAACCTGAAGCGTACACTTGATTAGGGCGGCCTTCGATTGTGCAGGACAAATGTGTAATCTTTGGATTGTAGAATTTTTCTGAATCCCTTTTGTATGGACTCACCGGTTCAACAAACAACATAAGAATACCTTTCAGTGACCTAGCTGGTGTGTTCAAGTTTATGTTCCACATTGGGTCGCTCTTGTCTTTGGGTATTAAACTATGTCTAATCACCCTGTCATAATAAATTGGCAGTCTTGACTGATACTGATTTTGAATGAGTCTGGCTAGTTTAATATGTGTGACAATTTCATATTCCAAGGAAATGTTAGAGATCTTGTATGTTGCATCTGTGGCAGATGATTTAATAACTTTGGAGTAGTCATTGAAAGTTAGTTCAAAGCTCAGACGGTCATTCAGTGCCCCTTGGTAATAAGGCAAATGTGCTGTTAGGATTTCAAACTCAAGTGGAATGTAAAATCTGGTTCCATATGTTTCTGCTATAATAACGTCATTGGCTGCTGACGTTGATTTATCTCCAGCATTGATTCGAAGTTTACCAACATTATCAGACTGTATGCCTTGGTAAATACGGTCTTCTCGTTCTTCTCTTGTAAGCCACAGATCTTTGTAACAGTAGAATACATCTGAGTCGTCAAGACTAAACACTTCCTGTCCTTCAAGTTTTACTTTAATAGTTCTAACAATTGCTCTGCCAAGATTGTCAACCAGTGTTCTGTTTACATCTGCGTCTGATGATAGTTCGATATTAAATGCTAGGCGTGCAGTGCCAGGAACAATAACGTCACTGGGACCTAGGTTTGGAAACTTGACTGTAAGTGTTTGATTCTGGTCTATGGTACTTGGATTGTTCGTGATAACGATTGATTGTCTTATGCCCTTAACACCCAGAGGCTCACGTAGTTTTCTGTATGGGTCTAACTTTGATCCGTAAGACTGTGTCATTTTTATTATGCACAATAAAAAATAATAAATTAATAAAACAATGGCAGCGGGAGGATTTAATCATGAAGATTTTGAAATGGATGACATAAATGTCTCAGATACCAGTATCACAGATATGACTGGAATGGTAACTAGTTCTAGTATGCATCACGAACTGCTAAAAGACAAAGTAAACTCATTTTATGACAGTGTTGGAGCGCGCCCAGATGTCTTGGATCCTAACCAGTTTGAATACGAAAAAGGACATTTATTTGTAAATACAGACAGAGGGAAAATATATCTAACACATAAAAACAATTCTTCTAAGTTTAGAGCTTTAAGTACAATTAAAGGTGAAGTCGGTGGTAACTCTGGGTTGGCAAGGTACCTTGGTATTGGGGGGTCTCCTGTCACGCCAAGACTGGCTAGTGTTCTTCACGACACGCAAACAAAGTTGCCAACAGGGCAAGAGATTGAAATGGCACCAGTAACAAGCCTACCAGAAATAGCAAACACAGTGATACAAGAAACTTCATTTACTGAAGGTCAATTAAATGATGCTTTGAAAACAATAGATGATCCACCTTTGTCAATGAGGGAGATTATGGGATTGGATAAATCACTGCAGACGATAAGAGGTGAGATGGTAAACAATCTTGCCAAACTGGGAGAGCTTGATAAACACATAGAACGTGAAAAAGAGAAACTGGCTACAGCAGACAATGGAAATCTGGACACAGAAATGAAAGAAAGAATACAACACAGATTAAATGATTTGCAGATAGAAAGATTGGGACGGTTAGAAGTGATTAGTATTGCAAGAGGAAAACTGAAAACCCAAGTTAACAGAATTAGAGAAACTATTCAGAAAATACTTCACGAAGACACTACTCTGGCTGAGAGACTAAAAACACTTTTCCGAGAGCAGGGTATCACAATTGCTAGTTTAATTACTGCTCTTGGGTTTATTATCAGCACTGTAGTGCTGGCTGTCTCCGGTGCTGGGGTTAGTGGGGGTGCACCGCCACCCCCGGGCCCACCGGCCCCCACAGATCCAAAAGACTTACAGTCATGGGTAAAGAAACAACTGTCTCATATTTCAGATCTACTTAAAAAATTGGCTCTGAAAGCAATAGATGCTTTGCCTGGCATAATTGGCACTGTTGTCAGTTGGCTGATTACTACTACAGCAAAGGTAGTTGGGTTTATGGCAGAACATGTGTGGGTATTTTTGGTGACAGTAGGAGGGTTAATGGTGGGTTATTTAATGAAACAGATAAAGAAGTAAAACCCCTAATCCTGTTAGACCTATTACCAATGCAGTTCTTTCCGACTCATGTGTGTCAGGGGTTGGTGTTGACTGTACTGGTTGTATGAGTGCCGGTGTTGGGGCCGGGGCCGGGGCCGGGGGTGTTACCGTCTGTAATGGTTTTAACGGCTGTACGTGTGTGGTTGTGGCCCCTAAGTTTACAGATTGATTGAGACCGAGTTTTTGACCAACACCTGCAACAATGATTTCATTATTATAATTTGTTATTGTCCCCATTTGGAGTTGAAGGTCAGATGGTAACATGTATAACCCGATGCCAACTACAAAGTCAACTTTTGATCTGGCATATCTGAGTACATCTTGGTAGCGCTGTATGCTTGATGGGAGATCGACTGTTGAGTTAATTGAATCTTCAAGATTTGCGAGAAACTGTTTTTGTGCTTCAAATTTACCACTTCCATTCAAAATGTTTGATTTTGTTAGTGATTGTGCTCCTAGTATACACCAGACATATGTTCTGATAGACTCATTGATGCGCTCGACTCCTGCTTGAGTAAACCCGTCAGATTTATCTAAGACAAATGTGGTCCAGGCGTTAGACTGTTTCTGCTCTATTGATCCTAACCAGACTTCAGATTTAGATGAGAATGAAGTGTAACCAGGGTAATAATCTTGAGGGTATTGTCTGTGACTCAAAGCGTAATACAATGTACCAATGCCGTGGTGATCATCAAGTTTTTGTGTGAAGTCATACTTAGTGCCAGGGTTAATGTTAAATTCATTACAGATGCGTTCAAATGCTTTCATATCCATGGGGTTGTTATACCTGTTGAAACTGGATTCAGTGGGTAGTGGTGTATGAAGTTCTGACAGTATACGTCTAAGCTGGTAATAAGTGTGAAAACGATACACAGACTTAATCAGTTTGTTTGAGTGATTCAAATGGTCTGTAAATGAAACACCACAGCCTGTAGTTGAACATAGTATTGCAAAGTTGAGTTGGTTTTGAAACATCTGTAGTGGACTTGAAGACCACTTTCTTGCAGTAGAGTCATCTGTTATTGGAGGGTTTATGTAATGGTCAAACGGATTTGGTACTTTGACTTGGAATAAATCTTGTTCTGATACAGCAATATCAAGTTGATTTAATTGAATTATTTTCTGTTCATAAGTAGGTGCAACATTATATTTGGCATTCACATTAAATTGAAATGCGTTTGTAGTGGTAATGGTTGGTGATTTAAATTCCATCCTTTTTTATATGAGATAATAAAAATGTTTATTACCTTAACAAATCTTGACACAAGCAAACCAGTGTGGTTAACTAATGGGATTGATAATCGTGATGGTAGCAAGTCTGTAGCTATCCATGAATTGTTCTACACAGTAAAATGGTTTAATGTAGAGGATGATATATATAATAAAGTAAATTTAGATGGTAAGACTGAAGCTTTACCACCCGGGTATTATGACTTTTGTACTATAGCTGAATGGTTTCAAAGTAATTTTAAAATTAAAGCAACTTTAAATCCAGCCAACCTACTTGTTACATTAGAATTTCCGACACAAAATTGGTTAAAAATTTCAGATAGATTTGCATATTTACTTGGATTTTATATTGATGAAGATTGGTGGAGATCAGATGATGAAGATGAATTTGAGTTTGGTATTATAACAATGAAGACAAAAAAACTTAAAATAACTGGAAAACGTCCTGTCAATTTGTCAGTACACACAGTGCTAAATGTTTATTTGAAAGAACTAAACACATCTGAGAATGTTCACAATGGAAAGCCTTCAACTTTGTTGAGATGCTTACCTACTGGAACTGCTCCGTATTGTGAAAGTGTAGTTGTTAGATTTCCTAATTTACAGTTTAAGAAATTAGGTTCTAGTTTCTTTGAGTCACTGAGTATATCTGTAACTAATCAGGATGACAAACCAGTTCTTATGCATGATTTTAGTGTTGTGTTAGAAGTTAAATAATTTTATTTTTGTTTATAAAAATGAGCGGTGGTCCAAAGTCGAGAATCATACCAGTTGCATGTCCAGTAACAGAATTGAAAGATTTGGCAGACGTCCAGGATTTTGAGAAGGAAGGGGATGTTGGAGAAATATATGGTTTTGAACTTGATTCAAATGGCATGTACAAGAGGAAAGTAATTGTTGACATGAAAGATGGTGAAAAACAGATTCCTAAACTTGGTCAGCTTCGTGATGTTACTGCACCTACTCCACCTGTAAATAATGCGCCTTACAACTTAATACATGTGGGAAATAAGTGGGTGGTTTCACCTGTACCTGTTCCACCACCCACAATTGACTGGGACATAAAGTTGGAATTTATTAGTCCTTATGTATACACTGATGATGAAGGCGCCTTAGTGTTTAGGAAGGTTGTTAACTCGGGGCCGCTTATTGTAAGCCTTGTTCCAAGCTTTGCCCCAGACAACAATAGCAGAGAAAAACTGAAAGTTGAAAATTATGAGAGACGGCGGTATCTTCTTACAACTAGAAAGGGTAGATCAGATACTTCTGTTGTGTTTATGCCAGCAAGCTTAGTCGTGGCTAGAGAAGCGACAATAGTATTTGAAATTATCATGAAATCTGTAGCTTCTGCGAAAGAGGCAAATATTGCGCAGGGGATTAAACTTACATGGGATGAAACAGTAACAGAATCAACAAAGGTCTTTATTGCTATTACAAAAAATAATGATGTTATTAATGTTTCAAGCAGTGTTCCAGCTGTCAAGGTGGTGGTTGACAAAACAACTTTTGTTCGTCTAACTTACATAAACCTTGAACACATTGATCTTGTTGCATTTTATTATGCCAGCAAATTGTATACTTTTGAAGAGTTGCAAAATGTAATTGCTGATTAAATAAAAAAAAAATATTTGTCAATAAAAAAAATGGTAAACTTCTATCCGCAACTACCAACGCTTGATCCGACTGAAACAAATGTGATGACTAAAACAACGCTTGCGCCTGATCCACATATGCCAATTGCTTCAGATAAAACATTACCATCAGATGCATTCAGATTAAATAATATTACAGAAGCTTTGAAATATTTGGAAAGTGAGGAGGCAAAATACTCACGGTGCAAAAGGAGGTATAAGTCAGTATTTAATTCTGTTCAAAACACTTCTATGGCTATTGGTGCAGTTTCAGCTTCATGTTCTGTAGGGGGTATTGTTCTGTTCGCCACAGGAATTGGGAGTTTGGCTGGAATAGCAGTTGAGGCTGTTAGCGTTGCTACATGCCTGGCTTGTTTTGGTTTGGAGGCCTTGAACAAGAGGTTTCACACAAAATTACAGAAACATGAAGCATTGAGTACTTTGGCTGGTGCAAAGCTGAGCAGTATGAAACTTATTATCAGTAAGGCATTGAATGATAATTGTATTGATGACGATGAATTTAAGCGAATCCAGGATGATTTAAATAATTACAAGAAACAAAAATCTGAAATACAGAATAAAATGCGTAGTCAGACTCCTGTGAATGTTGAAGAACTGAAGGCTAGTTTTTTAGAGATGGGAAAACAGATCGGTGTTCAGGAAACCACAGAAAAACTACACAATCTTTTAAACAAATAAAAATCAGATTTGGTAATCGTTTATTAATGACATACACTTCACAGAAAAATCCCACAGAAAAATGACATGCCACCTAACTATTTAACCCCATCAGCACCACCACCACCACCTGACTATTACTAAAAAAAGTTTTTTCATTGTCCTTGTATCTTGACAAATCTGTCCGAGTAAGTTGTGACTTAAGTCAAGAACTTACAATTTGTTATGTTTAAGTTCTTATAAGTTCTTGACTTAAGTCATTTATAACTAATTATAGGTTCTTAAAAGGTTACCTGTAAAGTTATTTGTCAGTTATAATTGACTTTGGAAATTTGTTATCAAGTATCTGCAGGTAACTTAAATAATTTGTTATCAAGTGCATATAGCAATGTGTTTTTTTTTTTTTTTTTTGTGTGTGTGTGTGTGTGTGGTTATTATTTAAATAACTATGTTTTGGGGGGTATTGGCACAGAGGCAATGAAAAAAAAATGTTCTTGGAATCTTATATTTTATATCTCTAACACACATATAATATACACGCACACAAACAAACACACACGCACGCACGCAAACACGGACGCACATACACATATAAACACATGCATACATACACACGCATTCACACATACAGACTCACACACATGCACTCATACACACACGCACGCATTCACACAGACGAACACACGCACATATGCACTCATACACACACGCTCGCACGCATACATACATACATACGCACGCATTCACACAGACGAACACACACACGGACGCACGCACACGCTGTCACAAACATGCGCTCATGCACACAAACACTCACACGCACACGCACTCACACACACATGCACGCACGCATGCACTCACACATACCTACAAACACACACACGCATAGACAAACAGACAAACAAACACAAAATCTTTATTCTGCATGAATATTGTAGACTCGTCCGCAAAACACCGCGGGCCGTATGACACGCGATACACAACCTGTGTACTCAAATCGACACTGTGCACTTCGTCCCGTCACTAAGGCTCTACGTCATGTGTTTACGTTAGATACCTGTCCCCCAGTGGGGGACGAATCGCTAAGGACATACGTCATGTGTTTACGTTGGATACCTGTCCCCCAGTGGGGGACGAATCGCTAAGGACATACGTCATGTGTTTACGTTGGATACCTGTCCCCCAGTGGGGGACGAATCGCTAAGGACATACATCATGTGTTTACGTTAGATACCACGATATGAAGGCTTGACTAGGGCGCTGAGTGATTTATAAATCAATTATTCAGATACAATGCAAATAAACACATTTCTTTGACAGCGTGCTACAAGTGGGCTGACCAGGGTGCCGTTTTGTAAATCAATTATTCAGATACAAAGCCAAAATCATCTTTCTTTGCCAGTGTGCTACAGGTATACCCCACCGTCTGTCTTGTTACTAAAACCTATGTAAAATCCGTTTTCAATTCACTTGCAAAAAGCAAGCTACTTGCATGAGCGCGGCGAAAACACCTCACACTTGGTCCATAACATTTGGGATAATACAAACATAAAAAGCATGGTTACGGGCCGTTAAGGCCACGCCAGAGCCTTTGTGCAACGTGACAACACAAACAACAAATAAGATTATGGTCCTCCAGAGCCTTTTTGTTCAATTTCAGTTCTGAACAAGGTTACGGACCGTTTAAAACAAAAGGTTACGAGCATTTAAAGCCGCGCCAGAGCCTTTGTTTTAAACAGCAATATTATGGTTCTTTTGGTCGTGCCAAAAACTTTTGTTCAAATTTCAGTACTGAACAAGTTTATGAACCGTTCAAAACAGTAGGTTACGGGCCTTTTAAGCCACGCCAGAGCCTTTGCACAAACAAAACAAACAATAAACAATGTTACAGACCAGCGTTAGGGGTTTTTCCAAAAATCGGCTATTTCCTGTATTTTCAGCACTCATTTGTTCAATTTGCTCTAAAAACTTTTGTTCAAATTTCAGTACTGAACAAGTTTATGAACCGTTCAAAACAGTAGGTTACGGGCCTTTTAAGCCACGCCAGAGCCTTTGCACAAACAAAACAAACAATAAACAATGTTACAGACCAGCGTTAGGGGTTTTTCCAAAAATCGGCTATTTCCTGTATTTTCAGCACTCATTTGTTCAATTTGCTCCCGCAAACTAAACACCTTTCGGAAAGACAGTGGGGTACCCTCGTAGCAACCTGGCTAGAACACACAGTTTCTTTTCATATTTTCTATTTTATGGATTTCGGCACCCTAGATTAGCCACTCTCCATAGCAGATTAAACTTAGCGCAATCCAGACTAACCGCGAGGCCTATCTTGTTTCTAAATGTGACAAATCAGTTAAACAGACAACTATCGATCTTACCGTCGTATATATTCGCAAGATTTATCAATCACTGAATATCACCTCTGAGAATCAAGTCAGTCCTCAAATCACGTCTGTCACCTTCAAAGCCCGCTTAACAGAAAGAACAGACCGGCTTGGTGTTTACAAACTAACATGTGACCGTTGCCAGGAGCCGACGGTGGTTAGTGCGTGGTCATGTCTAAGGGAAGTAACTGTGTATGTCGTTTTGCTTTATAACCAAAAGTTACATCCCTTTTGTCTGTGCTATCGGAAATACCTGTAATTGACTAAGTAATCAATAAACTACGCATTGTAGAATGAACACACTTACATAACCGATGGGTTAATTAGCTCATGTGTTAACCCCCTGTTGGTATTACTCTGCTGAGAGGTACATAAAATGGTGATTGTTCAAATAATAATGCAGTGGCGTGTTCAGTAGCGGACGGAAATTTAGACAAACATGCCGAGGCTCTGAAAAAATTGGGCGGCGGAAAGGCGTGGAAGTTTGTGGTCTCAAAATCCCGGAATTTTGGGATAGATATAAATTGTCGAAAAACACCCACAACTCCCCTCTCTGACATTGTATCAGTGTTGGTGCATTTGGGAATGCATTGTGTGGAGATCGCATCGCTGAAATAAAATATTGTTGGAACTGTTACTCCAGTGTAGCCTACATCCTTAAGCCACGTGTGACGGGTTGCAGCTGAATGAAGTTTCTTTAAAAAGAACCTTACGTGCGTGCCGTCTGGTGTGATATCATACTACAACCACGACTCAACCACGTAACAATCCTCTATAGCCATGTCAGACATTCCAGACCCCAGACCCTTGATCTGTTAATGCGGAGAGTTCCCAGGGCTAGGCCAGTATACTGAGGCACCAAGAGTGCAACTTGCGGCGAAGGCTGCCATCACAGACCACAAAAAAGATTTTCCATATAATTATATATTATATAGCCTCTATAAGCATTTCTGAACAAAGTGTTTTGGCACCCAGTGTGGACAAGAGAGACCCGATACACTTGATATGTGGATGCAAGGAGTTCCAAGGACCAGACCTATGTACTGAGACCCCAAAAGCCAACACTGAAACGAGTGAGTCGCCCGCCGCAGAGCACAATAATGTAGCCCTTCCAGACATAGTAGTATTGATCACCCAGTGTGTACAAGACAGACCCGAGACCCTTTATTGGTGGATGCGGTGGGTTGCCATGGCCAGACCAGTGTACCGAGGCACCAAGAGTGGAACTTGCGACAAAGGCGCCAGTCGCAGAGCTCAAGAAAAGGTTCTCCCTATATAGCTTCTATAAGCATATCCGAACAACGTGTTTTGGCGCCCAGTGTGGACAAGAGAGACCCGAGACCCTTGATCTATGGATGCGGTGAGTTCCTAGGGCGAGACCAATGTACTGAGACTCCAAAAGCCAACTTGCACCAAAAGCGCCCGTATTTATCCAGAGAATTTCCAGACATAGTATTGGTCACCCAGTGTTTGCAAGAGAGACCCGAGACCCTTGATTTGTGGATGTGGAGAGTTGCCAGGGCCAGACCAGTGTACTGAGGCATGAAGAGTGGCACTTGCGGCAAAGACGCCGACATTGCAGAGCATAGCCACAAGGAAAGGTTTTCCTTATATAGCCTCTACATGCGTTTCCAGACAAAGTGTTTTGGCACCCAGTGTGGACAAGCGAGATCGGAGACCCTTGATATGTAGATGCAGTAAGTTCCCAGGGTCAGAAAAATGTACTTAGACCCCAAAAACCAACTTACACCAAAGGCGCCCTGCGCAGAGCACAATCATTAATAGGTTTTCCTTATGTTTCCTCTATTGCCTTTTCTGACGTAGTATTGGTCACTCAGTGTGCATAATGGAGACACGAGACCCTCGATTCGTCTATGCAGGGAGTTCCCAGGGCCAGACCAGTGTACTGCGTCACCAAGTGTAGAACTTGCGGCAAAGTCGCTTGTCGCACAGCATAAGGAAAGGTTTTCCCTACGTAGCCTCTACAAGGACGGTTTTCGGACAAAGTGTTTTGGCACCCAGTGTGGACAAGAGAAACACGAGACCCTTGATATGTGGATGCAGGGAGTTCCCAGCGCCAGACGAATGTACTGAGACCCCAAAAAAAGCCAACGGCCGGTGCCAAAGGCGCCCGCCGCAGAGCACAATATGAGGCTTTCCATATGTATCCTCTATATGACTATCATCGTCATCACACCAGGAGTGAGCTGATACGTCCCTGAGACTGTCACTCCATCTGCTTGGTGTTTGATCATGGCAATGACTCCCCTTCAAGTTCTAAGGCAAACGCCAGTGTGGTGGTGGTGGTGGTTGTTGTTTGTGTTGGGTTTTTGTGAACTGCAACATTCAAAGCGATACATCAAAAATCTTGCTTTTTTGACAAATACTGACGAATTTGCCCGCCTAAATCTCATAGACTGCCTCAACTTTTCCTCCTTGATAAACAAACGAGTTTATCACTTTCATATTATTAAATTCAGTTTTCGTATGGCATAGCTGACTCGATCGATTTTGTCACCAAAAATGGACGATATCTCAGGTAAAGACCCAATGCGCAAAAGCCATCGGGCCGAGGTGTGCTGCCGTTGGCCCGCGCACGAACGTACGCGGGCCAACGGCAGCACACGTCGGCCCGATGGCCTTTTGCGCATTGGCCCAGTAACAACTCCGGTTAGTTGTACAAAATATAAATTGTATCTGCGCCGATATGTCAGAGCACTGTGTGTGTGTGCGTGCGTGCGTGCGTGTGCGTGTGCGTGCGTGCGCGTGCGCGTGTGTGTGTGTACACATGCTTATCATACCGAGCAGGTTTTCTTGGACCACTCAGGTGTTGAGAAACTGCCAGGGCGCAGGTTTTCATTTGCGGAGGCACTAGCGTAGCGCGCCATCAGTAGAAACCCTCTGAATGGCGAGTCGCATCGCTTCAGTAGTGTCACTGTGTCAACAGAAAGCATATTTTCAATCATCCTAAATTGGGGCCACGATGCACGATGGCTTTACTTTTAGAAGATGAAATCGTGTGTGAGCAGAACGGTCCTCGGGCATACGACGGCCACAGTTGGCCCGCGCACAGCCGATGTGCGCGGACCAACTGTGTCAACGTCGACCGGAGGAGGACATTTAGCACACAGGCAAGAATGACACGCTCCTTTGATATGATATTTGCAGATAAAAAGAAGGAAAAGATAATTTACGTTATTGTCATGTACGTCCTCCACTGTGGGACAATAAGACATTAATTGGGATGTGCGTTGACGTCAGGTTTCATTCACGTGCAGACACACTCGGACTCAGACATAGCTATAATAATTTTTTTGTTTATACTCATATTCAGTTGATATATGACCTACATGATGTGCTAGGAACCCTCCCAATGCGCAAAAGGCCATCGGGCCGACGTCGGCCGCCGTTGGCTCACGCACGGCCGTGCGCGGGCCACCGGCGGCCTACGTCGGCCCGATGGCCTTTGCGCAATGGGCTCGTACCTCCAAGAACCTGTGATGTCAGTTTTATTTGCTATGTGAACACAGGAAATGTATCACAGATCACGGTTCCTGGCTTTTCACGCTATAACGCTTTTCACGGGATAACCGAACAGTAAGGCTGAGTTGGTATACCTCGCCCTGTAAGATGTATTCTGTATTGACAGTACACATAAGACATAAACTTTGTACTGCTGACCTTTTTGACACTTCCTAAGTTCCTACGACGAGCTCGAAAATCGTATGGCATGCTAAAACTTCGAACTGATCACACGCTTTTGAAGCAAATTTCGTTATAGTACTAAGCCTTGATATGCCAATTTTTCGACTGTAATACAAAGACTACCCAATTTTGTTATCACAGGCACAATGCATCTGTTATTTCAAGAATTAAAGCGTCTATACAATCGAATCGATGTACATACAAAATTAATTGCGGTTCAAAAACCGCTTCCGCTTACAGATACTTTTGCCGCGTCGAGCTGATCATGGTCCTAGATCCTGACCACCTATCCCAGTAAGCAAAGTTGCTGTGCGCGGGCCCACTGCGGCCGTGGTTGACCCGATGACGTATTGCTTACTGGGGATGTCGCCTGAGAGTGCAATCGGGACTGATTTATCTGGTTATAAAGAGGCACGCATTTTCATGGGAATCTATATGCCCTGTACACAAAATATAGCCTTGTGCTGTACTTTGGACTTGTCACTCAGTATTATCAAATACGGTCTGTTATAATACTGCCTTTGGTATTATCCTTATCAGGATTCTGTTATTTATTTATAATAACTGCAAATAGACAGTGTTGTATGTTATCCGGTTATTGGGCGTGATGATAACTTTATTGGCAGACCGATAACGTGTGTAAGTAGAAAGCCTTTTGAGTAGCTGCGTAATGACAATTGTTAACCCGCCTTAGGCTGTCGGTAGCGGTTTTTGTCACGGTGATTCCTGCAGGAATCATCGCGACACAAAACGCTACCGACAGCCAAAGGGCTCACCAGACTGTAATAAACACGTCACATTTGAGTGAGCGATTGTGTTCACACACTTGTGTTGGTTAGATTTATTTGTTCCAGTGCAGAGACATTAAATTAGTGTGACATGAGTACGAGTTGTGCGGCTGTACTTTGTGCCTAGTTTCAACTCCTTGAAAGTTTATATGAGCTCAAGCAGATGCGTACGTGACATCCCGCAAGTGCACACTACATGCTCAGATCATTGTCTAAAGTGCATTCAAATGATATTACTTCTTCTTATTTTCGAACGCCGTCACACTTAGAGTTCGGCTCTCAAAATGAAATCTGTGGTCTTCTGTACCGCCTCCAAAGGCCCGTACAGTTGCTCTTGTATGATAATGATATTACGATTCCCAAGTCAACCTAAAGTAGTCTATATAGTCTATACAGTGGCGTAGTAACCGGGGTAAGGTGGAAGGGGGGGGGGGGGTAGCTGGGGGAAAAGGGGATGGGGAGAAAATGTAGGGTGAGGGGGGAGGCGAAACTCCCCCTCCCCCCCCCCCTACCCCCACTTCCTTCGCCAATATTTCGGGAGAAAAAAATATTTGGGAAAAAAGAAATACTTCTGGACATAAACGGACTATATTCTTTACTTTTAAACAAAAGCGTCGCCCAAAGCCAAAAATGCACTCAATCAGATTAGCTCCAATAGACGTAATTTTTCATTTCAATTCTGAGAATTCTCTTCTGTGCTAATGCCGTGGAATTCCAGGCTGGTAAGCTTGCATTGTGTCATCAGGACATCAGCTGCCCTTTTTGTGACTGCATCGCTTACTAGATCTAGAAAGAGAGGGTAGTGGGAGAGAAGGAATGACAGACCTATCATTTTGAGCCTTCCACTGAACACCTACTGCATGAAGCAATAGGGACTACCCCCAGGCGCCCCGCAACCCGCTGGAGAATATCCAGTCCCCCCCCCCCCCCCCCCCCCCGCCCCGAGAGGGGAGTCTATTGGACGTCCTGGGTAGATTTAGGTTTTTGCCGCCTACGACCGGTTTCGCCCAAAGGGGTTGGGGGGGGGGGGGGGGGCGCTCGTCAGGTAGGCATACGGCGTAACCCGACAAACTGCAAACAACGCATGTACTAGAAGCCGTCTCCAGAATTTACTGGTAGCACCGCCGGTACAGCGCGGACTACATCCCTAAAGCTTTATGCGGTGTTGCAGTGGAAGAAGACAGACTAGTTTTGAAAAGGCAACACCTATGTAATTCAGTGTGTATATATATATATATATATATATATATATATATATATATATATATATATATATATATATATATATATATATATATATATATATATATAATATATATATATATATATATATATATATATATATATATATATATATATATATATATATATATATATTATATATACTGAAAGGCAAGTTCCGCGTATGCTTTCGTGTGCCGTAATTCATGCCTCACACACCAGAACTGAAGCATATTGCTGGTATGCTGATAGTTCGCTTGATATTTTCTGCGCAAAATATTGCTTGTTTTGACTCGGAATTTCGCAATTTGTATCAAACCATAATAACGGCCATGTACAGGGTACAAAAGGACTTTTGGACGAATCTTTTATGCACGTTAGGTGGTAGCTCCCCAAAAAAAATGCATTGAAAAAGTAATGAAACCGTAAGGACACTGGGTGTGCCAACAAAAATACAAATGGACGCCTGCTTGAAAGTCACCTCCTCATCTCCAGCATCTCTGTCTGACAGGTTGAAATTTAAAATACAATATTTTACCACTTGATATAGTTTTGGCAAGTCACAAAATTGGGTTAAAACCATCCTAAATGATACACGTCTTCAGCATATTTGTCTAACAGGTTGAAATTTAAAATACAATATTTGACCACTTTATAATTATGGCGTTGGCAAGTCACAAAATTGGGTAAAACCATCCTAAATGATAAACTTCCGGTGTTGTAGATTTTTGCATTCACATCTTATGTCATTATTTCAATATACAGTAACTGCTTCTTTGTCGTCAAAATTATACTCGGTCACACAAAAGCTTCGTTGAATGTTATGTCCTGTACGAATCTGACCAGAAAATCGCAACCAATCAAGGAAATTTGTTTTCTGGGCCTTATTTGGGATAGAATGAAAGCAGACCTCAAAAACATGAAAATCTTGAATTTTCACCTTGCAGTTGTTCCTGTAACGATATTTGTATGGTCAGAGATGCACCTTTTGTCGGAGTTTCGTGCCAAATTGTTTATGGGATTGCTTGGACCACAAGAAATGCAACAAAAGACCATAGAATTTCAACTCTTCTGACTGAGTATGGTGCGCCTGCAGTGGAGCTGGTGGACGGCACGGTTGTTTCGCGCCACCGTGTATCCACGTAACTAAAGCAATTTTCACACGATTTTGGCACAATTCGTGGCAAAATAGACATGAGGCAATATCCCAAAGTTTCATTAAAATTGAAATATCGGTTAATGTTTTAAGATTTTTTAAGTCAACTGTGCATAACGTTTGCCTGTCAGTATACGTATTATTTGGACAGAATTAGTATTTTTGGAGAAGGATCTCAATATATAGTATGTTGATTTTTATGCCTGAGTCTGGAGGTTGGACTGTCGCTTCCCCCCCCCCCCCACACCCGCCCCCCCACCCCCACCACCCCACCCCCACCCACGCCCACGACGCCACCACACACACCCCCTCCCACAGGGCCCCCACCCCCAACACCCACCCTAGTCCGTTGTTTCAATTTTTTGGAGGCTGGGCTGTAACATGTCAGGCATGCTTCACCCCTCCCTCCTCCAAACCCCAATGAAATATAATTTTCCACGTCACTGCTAGTGCTATACAGTACAGTCAATGCTTACAACCCATTCAGCCCTGACACACTACAGCAGGTCGAGATGGATCGACAACTATATACCAGTTGCAGGAGATTGATTCCATGATAATTCAAGGGTAGTGCCAGATTAGCTTGGCGCCTGACTGATGGCGCCAAACCGCCCTAATCTGGCACTACCCTTGAATTACCATGGTCGATCCATCTCATGCAACGGGTGCATAGTCGTTCAGTAGATGACGCCGACTCCCGGCAAAATTCTTAGGAAGTACGTGCGTCAAGCTGAATGAGTTAACAATGTCGGACAGTTAAACGTAATCTTTGCAAAGATCGGCCGGAATGAATTCCGAAAATCCGCATGAAATTAAACGGACCGACATGAAAAGGGTTGCCGGAAAGTGCAACACGTACCATTGATAGGTGGTCCTCCTGGTGTGTAAGTTGCAGGAGAAATGATGATGCCGTATGGCGCAAGCGAGTTTTGGTTGGTGGAGTTACGATGGGCAGGAATCAAAGTTGTACACACGTTCGTATTATTGTTGTCTGGGACACCCGACCCAAAGCCATGACACAAAGGAGGGATCAGGATGAGGAGACACCAGATCGACTGTGACGACATCTTGGCATCCAGGGCTGTACAGACATGGGTCAAGTTTAACACAATCAAGACGTGCTGCATCCGGCTATGCGGCTTTATGCCGCGTATCCGCTGGATAGCAGAGCGTCAGTCGCGAATCATGTTAGTTAAATTAATTGAGCCCACAGCGGTGAGATAGATCAGTGATGCCGCGGCCTTGTACTCTCACTAACTCTCTACTCGACTACGACTGATACAAATAAAAGAAAATTGACTCGAGGTGGAAAACGCTGTAGTCCGCCCCGGCCGCTCAGTCTGCCGATTACATAATCAGCACCAGAGGTAGATGCCGTATACCGACCATGATAGCTCAATTAGGGCCGGTGTGGCCAGGGAATGGCGTTGAGCCGCCATTCCGAAGTTTGTCAGTGTCAAGTTAGGCGCAAAGCTTTAGTTCTGGCCCCACCCTTGAACAATCATGGTCGACCGGTCTTCCGGCCTTCGAGTCAGTGTGTTGTTCAGTTCAACCGGGTGTGAGCTCATTGGGTGAGAGGCCAACTAAATTTTCGGTGGCCGCCGGGAATATAGGCGCGCACTCTTGGCAGCATCACTCTTTTGTTGAATCAGTCTCTCAAAACCTGCGCCGAGAGTGCTATCCCTGACACAGCTGCTCCGATTAAAACTACTTAATTTCCTCTATATTTACATACCATTGGCCCTGTTACATGTTTCGTCTTAGCGCTAGGCAAAATTGAGTACACGTGTAACATTAAATAGAGCCAAGGGCCCATGCAATTACCGCCAGCAGAACATAAGGAATCCTGTACTTACCGGCTCAAACTACAGGCAGCTTGTCCTTTTTGGCAGCAGCGCCGTCGTACACCGCATGATAACTGACCCCGACTGACTGACTTTCCAGTGCGCAAACGGGCCGATGTCGGCCGCCGTTGGCCCGCACACGGCTGTGCGCGGGCCAACGACGGCTGACATCAGCCCGAAGACCTTTTGCGCATTGTGCTTTGTACGAGAGCAGCTACACTACGCGAACGTCAGTTATCTGATACATAGAGCTTCGTGACTGAGCCCCGCAGCATGTGGGGGGATCATGGGGATCTAGTGTGCATTTTGCTTGAGTAACTGGCTGTTTTCTCTTGGCGGTTCTCGCAGGGCGGTTCCCACAGGGTTAAAGTCATCGAAGCAACGCCCACACTTCGGAATCAACTCAAATTTTGTCAGATGACAGACTATCACGGAATAATAATTTAAGTATATTGAATCGACAGTTTCGTGCCTTATAACACTCATCTCTGCAGCACAACGACGGAGTGGAGGGGGGATTTTTTTGTTTTTCAAGTTTTTTTTTTGTTTGTTTTGTTTTGGGTGGGCGGGATGGGGAGTGGGTGGAGCTTTCAGCCACTACATAAAAATCAACTGCACGGGGTCAGTGTGTTTGTGTGTGTGCCGTGTGCGCGGTGTGTGTGTGTGTGTGTGTGTGTGTGTGTGTGTGTGTGTGTGTGTGTGTGTGTGTGTGTGTGTGTGTGTGTGTGTGTGTGTGTGTGTGTGTGTGTGTGTGTGTGTGTGTGTGTGTGTGTGTGTGTGTGTGTGAGGGGAGCCGAAACTTAGGCTTTCAAGGCCCACTACCGCCGTAACTAGTAAAGTTTGAAGACATATACACTGACTTCTGTAACAGATGGTTACGAGACGCTACACACAGGTCAGTCTAGCTATGGTTCATTTAGACACAGGACAGTCGAGTTCAGCACACGTCAGTCCGGCGTCATATATATCAAGTAACCTGACACGGTTTAGTGCTGCGTGTCCAAAGGCCGGCTGAACCGGCTGCTGTTCAGTTGAGATGAGGTGTGTCGAGTTGCATAACAAACACTGACTGACAAATGGTGCTGAAATGTGTCTTTAGATGTGCCGACTAGGCATAACACTAAACACAAATGGTGCTGAAATACGTCTTTTATGCGTAATGGTACTCAATTTAACCGCTGACACAATGACTGCCGGAGATCCGGAGATCACTTTGACGGATTTTTTTACTACAGTCCTAGATACAGTAAATAGGTGTATGTATGCATGAATACAATTAACTAACTTGATTATTGTTTGATTGAAATAGATGCAGCGTACATGATACATTATTTCTAAATACTCAAGACTTTTAAAAGATGACCAGTTCCTGTAAGCCGCACGAAGGGCTGAGCACACACAAGTACGCACGCAGCCTATATCTTGAACCGCTCGGTAATTCGACACCCCTCCAAAACGGCCCACGAGCCCGGTAGCATCCGCGCGGGGGGTTGGCCGAGGAATTGTTTATAGTTGATTTTCGGCGGACGACAGACTGACCCAGCCTTTCCCCGTTAATCCCTATCCTTTTTCGTCCCCTCTTTCCGTGACTACGTGCGCAAAAACTTACCGTGAGAAGTCCACCGGCGTAGGATTTTGTACGGCTAAACGTGTCTTCATTATTATTGACCGTTTTGTCCACTGCGGTTAAATTACCATACTGTGTGTTTATCATTATTGTTGTTAAAATCGTGCCAGCAACTCGTGAGTCATCATCGAAAGTTTGCAGCATGGAACATACCTTTCGCTCATCTTCTTATGAAGGTACATGTTACGATTGTGGTTGTGTTGTTCTGTGAGAGCGCGCATGCATTAATCGTAGAAAACGATCCGATATTTATTTGAGCTACCATCAGCTCGGCGGTTCAGAACTATTAACTGCAAGACAAATCGTCGTCGCCGGTCGTCATTTATCCCCATGTCCATCAGACTGCTAAACGATGAGACCAGCTCGCCTCACTGTTAATGCGTTTCAGCCCTGTGTGTATGTGTGTGCGTGTGTGTGTGTGTGTGTTCGTGCGTGCGTTTAGTTTTATGTATATATTGTTATCAGTTTATGTTGTGATACCCTCCATGACTTTACACATGTAATTATTTTAGTCTAGTCTTAGTCTATTGTTTATTATGTATACTAGTGAGTTTAGGTTGTTTGTTTGTATGTATGCAAAAGGGTATGCATGGGGGAGGTGGGAAGAAGGGTGTTGCGGATGACGTGAAATGTAACTTTTATTACTTTTACTTTTGTTTCTTTGCGCCAAAATTTCCCCTCGGGATGATAAAGTATTATTGTATTGTATTTTATTGTATTGTATTGTAGTGATAACAATAAAGTGTAAAAATGGTTATAACTATATAGTGTATACACGGTATAAGTGGAGATATGATTTTCAGTCAACCCGTACTATCCGTGAACTAAAAAATACGAAAAGCTTTTGGTCAGCCAGGGCCGAGCCGCAGGAGCAAAAAGGAGGGGAAGAAATACGGTCGCGCCGGGTTTGATATGTGCCATCGAGACGATACCTGATGTACACTGCATCGTCATCATCGAGGTCCACTGTGGCCTGCTTCAACATCATGCTAAAAAAGATGGTGAAGAGGGTCGGTGCCAGCACGCAGCCCTGCTTTACGCCGTTGAGAATAGGGAATGGTTCTGAGAGGTCATTGTTGAGTCTGACCTGGCCTTGCTGGTCCTCGTGTAGCTGGACAATCATGTTGAGGAACTTTGGGGGACAGCCAAGTCGCTCCAGGATCTGCCACATGCCTTGCCTGCTCACAGTGTCGAACGCTTTTGTTAGGTCGACAAATGTTACGTACAGCCCTTTGTTCTGCTCGCGGCACTTCTCCTGTAGCTGTCTCAGCACAAAGACCATATCGTTGGTGCTCCTGTTTGCTCTGAAGCCACACTGGCCCTCTGGGAGGTGGTCTTCAGCGATGGCAGGTACCAGCCGATTCAGGAGCAGCCTTGCAAGGATTTTCCCAGCAATGGACAGCAGGGTAATTCCACGATAGTTGGAACAGTCAGACTTCTCGCCTTTGTTCTTGTACAGGGTGATAACGACTGCATCACGGAGATCTTTTGGTAGTGTTCCTTCCTCCCAGCAGCAGAGAAAGAGGTCATGGAGCTTGTTGTGCAGTGCTGTGCCTCCATGTTTCCAGATCTCTGGCGGTATTCCATCAATGCCTGCTGCTTTGCCACTCTTGAGCTGGTGGATGGCTGTGAGGGTCTCTTCAGCGGTGGGCGGTTCGTCCAATTCAACCTTTACTGGGAGGACGCCAAGCTGGACAAGGAGCTTGACAGCAGGCTGGCAAAAGCGAACAGCGCTTTCGGGCGACTTTTCAAGCGGGTGTGGCACAATCAACAGCTAAAAACAGGCACCAAGATCAGCGTGTACAGAGCTGTGGTCCTCACCACCCTGCTGTATGGTTCCGAGTCCTGGGCCCTCTACCGCAGCCAACTACGACTCCTCGAACGCTTCCACCAGCGCTGCCTGCGTACCATCCTGGGCATTCACTGGAGTGACTATGTCACCAACGTCGAGGTCCTTGAACAGGCTGAAACTGTGAGCATCGAGGCTTTGCTGCTGCGGACACAGCTCCGCTGGGCGGGGCATGTCTCCAGGATGGAGGATCATCGCCTACCAAAGATCACCCTGTTCGGCGAGCTTGCTACTGGACACCGTGACAGAGGGGCACCAAAGAAGAGATACAAAGACTGTCTCAAGAAGTCACTTAGTGCCTGCCAAATCGACCACCACCAGTGGTCTTCGCTTGCTGCGGACCGTGACACCTGGCGCTCCACCATTTACAAGGCAGCTGTCTCCTTTGAGGACTCTCACAGAGCTAGCCTTAAGGACAAGCGGCTCAGGAGAAAAAACAGAGATGCCGCAGCTCAGAACCCTGGCCATACCTTCCCCTGCAGCCACTGCGGTCGAACCTGCCTGTCTCGGATTGGCCTCCGCAGCCACGAACAAGCCTGCAGACGTCATGGGCAACTCCTATAAAATCTTCGTTCGCGAAGTCAAGCCAAGCGGATTGTAGTGATAACAATAAAGTGTAAAAATGGTTATAACTATATAGTGTATACACGGTATAAGTGGAGATATGATTTTCAGTCAACCCGTACTATCCGTGAACTAAAAAATACGAACAGCTTTTGGTCAGCCAGGGAGCCGCAGGAGCAAAAAGGAGGGGAAGAAATACGGTCGCGCCGGGTTTGATATGTGCAAGATATCTCTCACGACAGCTTTAGTCTATAACTCAACGGACAGAGAAGAAAATCGCCCTAAATTCCGGCAAGTGTGGGTGCGAGTCAGTTATCATCAACCTGTCGTGAGAGATATCTGGCACATATCAAACCCGCCGCGACCATATTTCTTACCCTCCTTTTTGCTCCGGCGGCTCCCTGCCTGACCAAAAGCGTTTCGTATTTTTTAGTTCACAGATAGTACGGGTTGACTGTATCTTCACTTATACCGTGTATACACTATATAGTTATAATCATTTTTACACTTTATTATCACTAGGCTGTTGTTCTCTTTCTTTCTTAATAAAGTTACAATTCATCTCTCTTTCTCTCTCTAAGAATGTTGTAGTTTAGCAATGACAAACACGAAAAGAGGCCTGTGCGCCTATTGTTTCCATCCTTGTGAAATAAAGTATCATTCACTCATTCATTCGTTCTCTCTCTCTCTCTCTCTCTCTCTCTCTCTCTCTCTCTCTCTCTCTCTCTCTCTCTCTCTCTCTCTCTCTCTCTCTCTCTCTCTCTCTCTCTCTCTCTCTCTCTCAAACACACACACACACACACACACACACACACACACACACACACACACACACAACACACACACACACACACAGGCACACAAATCGGAGAGAGAGAGAGAGAGAGAGAGAGAGAGAGAGAGAGAGAGAGAGAGAGAGAGAGAGAGAGAGAGAGAGAGAGAGAGAGAGACTGCACCTAATTATCATGTCAGGTAAGGTTAAGGAGCAGCCGCAAAGCCATGGCCGGCGGCACAATTAGTCTCCTTCATCCCGGCTTAAAAATGACTAACCCGGATACTCATTGTACTGAGCAGTATTATTCACCGCAGCAGTATATTGAAATTCGCCAACATGACAAACTCCGTTACCACGTAGAGCAAAAATGTAGCATATACTAAAAAGTACCTTCATTGAGAAGTTGAGCGAAAGGTATGTTCCATGTTTAATCCACTGAAACTAAACCACTTAAGTAATCACGGAAAAGAACCCCGAAAGGAAAGAAACACACATATAAAAACGGCAGCTACGACACAATTTATTCATATTCACAATTTATCCTTTTTTTTTTTTTTAAAAGACAGGCAAACAAATACAGGATTTGCAACTTACCTGCAATCAAGTTGCAAATTGTGTACTTGTGTGTATGCCTATTTTGAAAAAGGGTTTTGACTCGAAATATTAATAAATTGTGTTTTGCGAAGATCTTGCTTCGTCCCTGTCGGGGTCAGTGTAAAATGTCAAACAAACAAGATTGTCTATACCAAGCACAAGGTAGCAGGCTGTCAGACTGATTTCACGTTTGACGCCGGCTGCCCGCCATCGATTCATACTCTAATTCGTACTTTTTCCTGTACGTGCGGAAGTACACATCATCTGAGCTGGCCTGTTTCTTCAGAATTCTGTCTGAATGACTGAAGCTGTATGTTAGACCAGCACTGGGTGTTATTGAGAAAACTGTGGTCACGTTGTGATAGTTATATGCTAATTCCAGTAAAGAGATTTTGCAAGACGCCAGACTGAGTATTTTCTGTTTAGGACATTGAGCATTGAATGAAAATACTGGTATAGGCGGTGTAACCAGAGTCTTGATTTAATGTACACCCTGACTGACATCAGCTCCTTGGGCCAAACTGAGATTTCATATTCAGGAAAGTTTCCAGGATGACCTGACAATGCGGCAAAGGTACATTGTACCTCCACCCCGCAACTGCTTTGAGGGACTTGCCGTCAAGAGGCTGTACCTCCATGAGTACAGAAGAATATGTAGGACAGCTGTTAACGACTTCGTCGTTGTATTCATTGTTCTCGTAAGTGGCAAGTGCGTTTGGTTCAAGTTTTCTGAGGAAAATGTCATCAGAAAAAGCAAACGAAAGTAGTTCGCCATTTTCAGTATTTTGAAAAAGACCCACTGCGAAAAAAACAAGTCCTCGGCACATTTCGCCGTGGGACTTTTGAATTTGTTTGAATGGCTCGTGCTACTAAGAGTGTCTTTGTCTCGAGTGACATTTGCCTCCACAAATACATGAAGGCCCTTTCCGTGCTTGCAGACTGACTCGTGGCAAGAGCTGCACACGACCTGAGTTCATCGCTCCAAAATCCAAGTGCATCCTCTGCCACGCTTGCTTGACTAAGATCTTTAGTTGGTAAATGTGAACACTGACCATTTATAGAACACAGTCCAGGTAATCAGCCACAGCCTGTCGTTTTGTCTCCGATTTGATCAGGTTTTGCAGGGCTTTTTGCAAGGTATTTTGTGTTTCTTGCATTGAATGACAGCTTTTGAAAAAGGACCATTTCTTGTCACAAAACTCTTTGAAAGTAAATGTTGTGTGACCAGCATGAAAATGCAGGAAATTCCACTGAAATTCTTTGATCCTTTGGGCCATTCGAGATGAGAAAAATGATTTTCGTAAGCTGTTTGTAGACGGCAGTATCATAAAAGTCGTCTAGAAAAACCCAACAGTCGTCTCCGTCAACACTGAGTGCGAGATGGTTTAGTGATGGGATGCCGCTCGGAGCGACGGCATCTGCCAAAAGAAACGAACACGTATTTGTGTAGACAAAAAACAAAACTTTTAGTTTTGAGTCTCCGCTTACTTCAGTGATATGTTTGGTTATAAGTTTCTGCTGTAGAACAACTGTGCTCCAAGCACAAAAGTGAGCGAAATTACATAAAATGCGTTACTAATGGCGTTATCAAGGAACCTACAATGCTTTTATTTGCCCATTGTGCAGTGATTTTATCGGAAATTCCGTTTGTGGCATGCGGTGCATAGTTTACATGATCATTCAAATCGCCTGATTAAAACAAACTGTCCGTGACGCAGATCATTATACGGCAGAGAAGCCAAGTTTAACCCATTTCGCCCCGACACCCTACAGCAGGAGATAGATCAACCATTATAATTCTAAAGTAGTGCATATTAGCTTGGCGCGAATCTTATCTAGCACTACCCTTGAATTATCATGGTCGGTCCATCTCCTGCAACTGCTACAGCCGTTAAGTGACACTTCCAAATTTTGGGAAATGCGGCTAGAATGTGTTAAATGGGTTAAACCGTCTTCTGAAGCGCGTAAAAAAAAAAAAACACAAGATATTCAAGAAAAGTAGAAACAGAATACTATAGACCTATACTTCGGCCGGCCGCCTTGACAGCAACAATGCTGCAAACTTCCGATGATGACTCACGAGTTGCTGGCACGGTTTAAACAACAATAATGATAAACACACAGTATGGTAATTTAACTGCAGTGGACAAAACGGTCAATAATGACAGAACAGTCAATAATAATTAAGACACCTTTAGTACAAAATCTTACGAAGACTTCTCACGGTAAGTTTTATTTTGCGAAAAGGGTCTGCCGACCGTCGGCTGTAATATAAACAATTCCGCGATAACGCGGATGCTACCAAGCTCGTGGGGCCATGTGTTTTAGGAGGAGTATCGAATTACCTCTGTGCAGAGCAATCGGGGCCGCTCCAAGCGGTTCAAGATATAACTGAGCTTGATGATAACTGACTCAGTCGGACCCACACTTGCCGGAATTGGCAGGGACCTTTTCTTCTCTGTCGTGTTGAGGTATAGACTGCACGGTGAGGTTCGCAGTTTTATCAGTCAGTTCTGTGTTGCCGCTGTTCGGTAGAGCCTGACTCACAACATTCAGCCACTCACGTCACAGTATCGTTCTGTACAGGCCACGGTGCACGGACGGTTCCGTCAGTTTCGCCGCTTCCGCTTCAGTAGTACAGCACCATCATAGTTGAACTGCCAAGTCGCTCAGTCGGCAGGTAACCATGTACACCTGTAGTGCATCAGTACCTGTCTACTGAATTACAGCGAATCGTATGATACGATTCGCTGTATTTCAGTAGACAGGTATGCACTACAGGTGTACACGGTTTACCATGAATACATAACTTACAATAACTGTGTTCGCGGATCCTGGCCAGCGCCAGTGCAGTTCAAATGCTGAAGAATGGTTTAAGTCAGGCTAATAGTAATAGATTGACTTGAAACATCGGACTCAGTGTCGGGCCGACGTCGGCCGCGTGAGCCCGCGAACGTCGGCCGCCCAAGCACCTATTCTTACTGGTTTGCGCCGGTTCATTCGGTTCAAGAACAAGAAATATTTAGCAACAGCCTGGCATACCGCCTTCAGAAGACGTTTTGCCGTGCCGCCGAGTGACTCGAGGAGCTACTCTGAAAAAAACGGACCGTTCAGTCCAGGCCCTTGAGAAGACTTAACTGTTGTAACATTGATGCATGTTTAGTCAGTCATTGTGGTCAAACTGGGGATACTCAGTTCATCCCTGAAATCCCGACGAACTTTGCCATAATTATAACATTGCGGCCACAATGCTTTCTAAAGGCGGCTGCAGGGGCGGATCAGTTACCTCCATTTCGGGGGGACGGAGGAGGTGAGGGGGGGGGGGGTTCCAACTTTTTTTTTCCCCGGGATCATCAACCTCATAAGACCGAAAATAGAAAAGCTGGGGAGGTAGTCGGCAGTCGACGAAAAATAATCAGATAAGCGGAAGGGGGGGGGGGGAGGTTCCGGAACCCCTGGAACCACTCCGGCCCCCGCCCCCCCCCCCCAGATCTGCCCCTGGGCGGCTGTGCCTAGTAGAAGAAGTATGCCCCTACTGCACTGAGGGCCCAAACAAACAACCATTTGGCCTGCAGTCCATCCGCTGAGCCCCCCCGTGCCCTCATCTGTTCCATCAGGGGTGGTAGATGCCGCAGGGGTGGTTGCAAGGCCGCAATCACCGGGAGCCAGGGTGGTGGAGTTGGGAGTGACGAAGTCTGAGGCGTTTGTCGGTGGGTCCATGTCCGCATCCACGAGTAGATCAGAGTGGACGTTCACCCAGTACACCGATCTGCTCGCCGCAAAAGTCGCCCTGAAAGACAATGGTGAGGTTACGTTTGAAAATAAACACTCAGACCCAACAAAGAAGAGGAGAGTGAAATCGCGGCTGATAACTGACCAGTTGTACCATAAGCACAGACAACACCGCTCCGAACATCTCCAAGAGGCACAGATCCTCATGAGGATCTGTGCCTCTTGGAGATGATCGGAGTGTTGTCTATGATTCTGCCGGGGGCACACTGATTATCCGCCTTAATTGTTTATTATTGGGATTCGTTCGTTGCAAACGAACGCTGCGGGAATCATCGCGACACTTGAAAAGCGCCGACGACAGTCAAAGGGTTATTGTCAACGAGATAACTCAACTGTAGAACATCGTGTCAGTACTTTACGTTTCAGTGTCGTGGACTGGCCGTTTGGTGCCACGGGAAAATAGGAATCACGGAATCTTAACCCGCCTTTTCTTTGCCGAGAAAAATATGAACACTACCCAGCTGCAAGGGGAGGGGGGGGGGGGGTTGGATCCTAATGATGAGCCCTCAGAAGTCTCCATTATACATAATTTCAGATACAGTCAGAGTAAACAGTCGTGCTCGACCTTTCAAAGTGTGTCTCTTTTTCTAACCCTTTGCGTGTCGGTAGCGGTTTTTATCGCAAAAACCGTCCACCGACACTCAAAGGGTTAAATTTCTCTCTATTCTTACTGTGGTCTTTCTTATGCAGCTGAAATAAGCGTTGAGCAGCTACTAGGACAATTCACTAGTAAGCCTCACTTAGAACATGACGTCAACTCACTTGATGTAAGGATGATTACAGATTAGTACTACACATTCGATCTGTACAGCCGAGAAATTTTGAACACCACCCAACAGCAATAAACATAGATCCTCACGAGTTTCCGCCATTAGGTTCTATGCATCTTGCTGAAACCACTTATCCATGTCAGTCAATTTCTTGTAACGGCTCAGGATCCTTGACGTTGAATTTACGGGTTTAAAAATCACAATCTCAGTCCGCTGGCAGGGGGAGGGGGGGGGGGTAACTCGGCAGTCACTTTTGCAGCTGATCTCCGGAATTCAAATTAATCAAGCTAATACGGTACGTTTATTAATCCTTTGGATGTCGGTAGCGGTTTTAGCCGCGATGATCCTGTAGGCATCATCACGACAAAAAAAAAAAAAAAAAAAAAAAAAAAAAACAACGCTACCAGCACCCAACTTAAAGGGCTAAGGCACATCAAACTTGCACACCTGCATGAGTAACTTGGCGTCTAATATGGATGCTTTCGGCTTACCTGAAAACAATATGACCGCCCTGTTCAGCAAGAGAAGGAGGTGTCCACTGGAAGGTCAGCGTGTCCGGTTTGACTGAGGAACTGTTGTGTGTCACAGCTTGGGTGAACGTGCTTTCAGCCTGACGGATTTCAAACAAAACTCTGTAGTAGGCTCAGATTCGTTGTTGATCAGCAACATAGCTGTAATAGACCTTTGGCTTTCCATAGATCCCCCCCCCCCCCCGCCCCCCGCCACCCCCCCCCCCCACCCCCTCTGCGGGGGATCGGAGACTATGTTTTGTGACAGTCTATCCAAAACCACGTAGATTCCTAGGTGTTTGCCAAAAATAAACACCGTATTGAAGATACCACAGAGTTTGACCGAACCCACCCCCCAAAGGGGGTCATAATTGTTAGAGGTAGGGTACTACTGAGATGGACAGTAAAGCTATGATAACTACATGAAAATACTTATTATGTGGTATCGGTGTGTTCGTCCTTTATCGGGCATTCAGAAACTATTAAACTTTATTATATTCTTCTTTTTATACATGATGACGTCACAACATTCCATATTTGGATCCTATGAATATGGCACCATTTTTTAGGTGCGGTGTTCTGAGGCGCTTCTTCCATGATTAATGGAATTACATGCACACAAAGACTTTTTATGTGCCAAAATACTTCCAGTAATATAATTGTGTGCACTTCATATTTACACAGTTTGTCAAGTCTGGTGACGTCATATAATAGTATTGTGAACTTAAAGTGGATGGATTTTCATTACGTTTCCAAAATATGAATTTTTACAGCTAACGTTTTCGTAATTTTTCAGGCTTTGAAGTGTGGTGGAAATTAGTCAGTATAAGAGTGTGAGTATAAGAATGTTGGGCATAAAAAAAAAAAAAAAATGGTGGCAGGTGGGTGAGAATGTGTGTGTGTTGGGGGTGGGGGGAGGGGGTGGGTGGGTGGGTGGGGAGCAATAAACACGCACACACACAGAGCTTACAGTATGTTTCTAATTAGTGTAAGACTGAGTTGAGGCAACAATTATGTATGACAACAGTTGTGCTGCCTCAATCTGAATAGAATGAAAAGAATAAGCGTATAGACAAGTATTAAGGTGTGTTGTGCAGCTCGTATTACAGGCGCCTCTGGTAAGTAGGGCGCCTGTAATACGAGCTGCACAACACATCTGTTTACCTTACTTAAGAATTTTTTTAAAATTAATTTTGTGTCTTTTTAAAACTTGGGGGTAGGGATACAAAATCAACCACTGTGGCTCTCATAGTGATCACAACAACAGCTTTTATAATAATTGTGACATCCTGTTTTAATGATGTAAGCCTTAAAATGGACTGTCAGTGCTATAGAAAATGTCTGAAGGCATATGACACATTATTTTTGTCTCTTTTTTGCGATTTCGCGGAAATAGCCGTTTACTGGGTGCACAAATACTTTCACTGTGAGCCAGAGATTCAATATGTTTTCATTCTGTTTTTTTGCAGAGGATGCATAAAGTGTGCCTTAACATAATATTGCTGATTTGGGCTTCTGAAATGAATTCTGATTTATTTAGAGGAAAATGTTTCTCAACCTCATTTTAGCATGTGCAAAGAGCGTGAATGGGTGTACCCTTGCGCCATCGGCTATATCTCTGGTGTGTTCCTAAGGATTTTCGGGGAACATGGCTTAAACATCTCAGGACATACTAAGGTACATTTTGAAACCCATCTTATTGAGTACTGGGGTAGGGGGAGCGAGGGGGGGGGGGTGCACGGTAGATCTGGCTAGCTTATGGACTATAAGGGTTTGCGACTGATTAAAATGTGGGCATGTGGAATCGAAACAGCAGTTCAGGGATGCGTCTTTTCTGTTACGATCATGAGGGACAACACATAAAATGCCCACCTTGCCTAGATGTATTCCGAAGTTTACTTTTAGACTATGTCAGTGTAACGAACGCATTTCGTACATGTTTGGGTAGGAAGACGTTATGACGTCATTAGCAGTTGGACCGGAGGTTCACAACAGGTAATGTAGAGGTGAGCAATGTTCACGTGTGGTAATGTAGAGGTGAGCAATGTTCACGTGTGGGCCGAGTGACAGTGTTGTATCGTGACCTGTTGTTAGTCAGAGATGTCATATCAGCCGAGTTGAGCGGACGTGTTCGTTGGTGCTCGGAGAAAGAATTCTTCTAGGGAATTCTATAGCTGTATATAGAATACAGCGGGCCGGTACGGAGCGGAACTCCTCTGGTATGTGGCTGATGAAGCTGTCTTTATAGCATCGTCTACGTGACCGGATGCGGACATCATCACGCCTTCATCTTTCCTTCGTCTACCATCACTGGTGCAGACGTGCAGCAACGGTAACGAAGTAAGCCTACAGATTTGAGCTACAGGACCACATGCAGTGTTCCTCCAGTGTAGCCTATGTCGCCTAGCGTCGTTGATAATTTCACGCCTAGGAATATTCTAATCTGTAAGTACTGTCATTGACTATTACCGTTCAGTTCGGGAATCTCCGTCAAGTCAAGTCGTCGATGTGATATCATTGACTGTGTCGACACTAGTGTGAAGAGAAGAGCCGAGTGACGTCTCGGGAAAGAGACGACTTCTGCGGTAGCGATTGACTGTGTAAGCGTCGAATTAATACATAGCTTATACGCCACTTATTAATTATTTGTGTGAACTTGTTTATATGGCGATGTGAATTGAGTGATTTAATGTATATGTTCATGAGTGTATGGGAAATAGCGAAACAGAGGGCAAAGAGAGATAACTGTGTAGCCTTTGTCTTTGTTGTAAGCACGTGTGTGGTGGTGGATGAAAGAGCATAGTAAACAGAGTTAGAACACCCACCTTTATACTGATTGTCAGAAAGCCCACGCACACACTCATTCCATTAGACTAAACGTATTTATACATATAACAATTTAATTCAATACAACACAAAAACCCTTCGGTTACAGTCAGTAGTCGGAGCTGAGCTATCTATGATCCTAACAAAAATACTACACTATTATGGTAGATCATGGCCGCTATAACATCCTGATAGACGGCACAATCCAAGAGTCAGACACAAAAAGAACTAACCACACTGACGATGTCGGTAAAAACAGTACTGTTACTGTGCTAAAAGGCATTTAGCCCGTTTTCGAATATCCCAAGTGGTGGGCCAACGGCCGAACAGACCGTTCAGTAAGCCCAAACAACCATATATATGCACGAGACAACGTTTGTGACGATCTAAGTCAGGAGCACATTAAACTATGGCGCGTTTGATATTCAGTGCGTGCGGTATCGTAGATTGTTAACATTTTCCCTATCGAACCACCTGTGTACGCTATTTGGGCGTTTGAAAACAATATTACGCGCACACACACACACACACACACACACACACACACACACACACACACACACACACACACACACACACACACACACACACACACACACACACACACACACACACACACACACACACACACACACACACACACACCAGGGGCGGAACATTTACCTCAGGGGTGGTTCCAACTATTTGTTTGGAACCTTCAACCTGGCACAAAAGACCTCCCGACGCTACACCTTGCTTCTAATGGCCGAAAACATTCATCACTCGCCGAAATATGAAACAACGGGGGAGTGGGAGGGGGGAGTCCAACCTTTTGTTTGTTTGGGACCTTCAACCTGGCACAAAAGGCCTCCCGACACTACACCTTGCTTCCAATGGCCGGACTCTCACTGCTCGTCAAAATATACACGGTGAAGGTGTGTGTGTGTGTTTGGGGGGGGGGGGGGGGGGGGTCCAAACTCCCTATAAAGTGACTTTGTTATAGCGTTTTAAAGAATATTCAACAACAACAACAACAAATTAACTTTGGATTGCTTTCCAGCCCATACACTGATTTGCAATGATGGTAGCGTGCGAACAATCCAGATAGCTTAATGTTGCAATGTTATTTTCAGTTCAAGTGTTTCTTGCGAACGGGGCGGTGTGGCGTGAGGTGGTGTGAGGAGGGCGGGGGGGAGGGGGGAGAGAGAAGAAACTACATGACTACTGTGTTATAGCTGGCTTAAGCAACTGATCTGTTGACTTGCATATTACTTGCCAGGGCTACAGGCTCTGCAGAAGCTCCATACTTATCAGATTGTGTGTGTGTGTGTGTGTGTGTGTGTGTGTGTGTGTGTGTGTGTGTGTGTGTGTGTGTGTGTGTGTGTGTGTGTGTGTGTGTGTGTGTGTGTGTGTGTGTGTGTGAGAGAGAGAGAGAGTTTCAGGACCACGGAACAGTTAACTTATAGATTGAGTGTACAGTTGTACATATTGTGACCTTGACCTTAATTATAAAGGGTATCTGTGTTATGATGTTCCTGATAATCTCAACTCAACAGAATATGATTCAGTAGTAAGAGGTCATATAGGTGTTGTGAGCAAATATTCCTAAATTCAGAGCAAATGTTTGGCCCCTATTGTAAACTAAATATTCTTACGAACTCTTCGAAAACTGCGACCTTGACCTTTGTGAAAGTCACGTCTCATCATTTATCAACTATTCATAGCAATTCCTTACATTTTATCACTTTTAGTAAGATTTTCTTTATCTCATTTTCAAAAATATGTGGGGGGTTTTCATAAAGTACAACTTTAGGTGACCTTGACCTTTAAATAACACCTTTCAAGGTCACCAGTCGTAAACAAGGAATCGTTTACGTTTCCATTGATGATATATTATAACATTGGTATATATGTTTTCATCGTATGTCAAAGATTGGACACCTATTCTTCTGGCAAGAAGGCTATTTCGCGAATAACGAAAGATAAACAAGATGGCGCCGCGATGACGTCACCATTTTGCTTTTTAGACATTGAATCATTGTAAATGGTAGATAAATGTATTCTGTTTCCAAAGATACCAGTCATTTATATCTGTGTGCGTTTTTACGGAAACTGCATCGTTAACACCAAGCATACCCCCAAAAGCAAAAATATAGGGACCAAACGGAAGCAAAATATAACCATAGTACATGCCCTCCTATATTCAATACGGTATTTATTTTTGGCGAACACCTTCGGTTCGTCTTCATTGGTGATAGGCCTCCGAAAAAATGTGGTCTCAGTCCAGCAGGGGGGTGGGGGAGGTGTTCACCTCCTATCTGACGGCCTGTAAGTCCCTGTTTATCAGCCTCCAAGCAACTAAGAGGGCCGGGATCCGCTTAGTGGAAGAGGAAGATAAATATATGTATCATTACACACGCACACGGCGTTTCGCGCCAAATGTACTTTCTGCAGCGAGATCAGCGTAGCTAGACATGACGTAATTTTTATCTTGTGACTATCATAACAAGATGAGATGACCCATAATCCACAAAGTCCCTTCTATATGAGAGCTGTCCTCGCCGTGTTTGGCCTGATTCTGTTGTTGAAATAATTTCTACTGAAACAGCCTATTTGCCAATGCCTCGATAAGCATTATAATAGGCACAGTGCATACGCGTCATTGGTTAGAAAAACGTCACTTTTCATGATATAATTTTAGTTTTTACGTAAGATTTTATGAGATCGAGTTTCACTTTGGCTTCTTACGAGACAAATGGTTAAAAAAAAAAAAAAAAAAAAAAAAATCAGAAATGCCATTTCTATCAAGAATTTCAGGTTGCAGTCAGTCTTGCTATAATTTTCTGCCGTGAGGTTGACTTTACCTATATAGATACATGATATTATTATATTATATTAAACAACATTTTGCTTGATATAGTCAGTGCCGATAAAAGGCAGATGTGATCATTACGTGACCCGAATCAAAATGTCCGAGTCGTAAGACGAGGGTATTTTGATTCTAGTCAAGTAATCACATCCATCTGTTTATCGGCACTATATCAAACAAAACTGTTGCTCAATGTAATGTATGTACCAAAAACAAAACTATGCCTCGGGTTATTCATTTTTTGGCTGATTGCAGTATTCAGACATCGCTGTGGACTCAGCGCGTACTGAAGTTCGTCAGTCTGACTATGAAGACATCAATGCATTGTATAGCCGTGCGTGTTACGGACCGAGTAAATTCTACTTGTAACTAGATCACGCATAATTGCGGAAAATACCAGCAGGTTTGTTTATTTAGTTCTTTTCTCAAGTTGTCGATATCGCCAGCTGACGGATATCTCATCAGTCACTGACGGTCCGCCACCGACTCGCACGTTTCCTGGCGTCTTTTCTCCGTTCGTGTGTGTGTGTATAGGATATAAATTTCGAGCGTTCATACACGCTAAGAAGTATTTCATTATTACTACACATAATGAGCTTGTTAATGTTGCAGTGTGAGCATATTTCGCGTCTTCCGTTTAAATGCAAGCATCCTCAAGATCGAGTCTTCTTGCCGGGCGCTCAAGGGATTTTGGGAAGAAAAGTATAGCAAGCAAATTCATATTAATTTCCTTGTTATACAACATATGATATATCAATACATGTGTCAAAGAAGGGAAAACATTATATATATATATATATATATATATATATATATATATATATATATATATATATATATATATATATATATATATATATATATATATATATATATATATATATATATATATATATGTTTTCCTCCCTACGTCACACGACCAGTCACTTTAGCGCAAACCGTACCATGTGACCGTGATATAAAAACCCCTGTAGCGAAAAATGGCGGACGTTTTGTAGCCCTCTCGATGACGCATCTTGGATGCGAGTTTTGTTCTATAAAAGATCACCAAAACGTTCTAAAGTAAAAAAAAAATTGCATATAACAAGCACTCAGTACTGGAGACGGCAACGTCATAAAATATTTTAAATTACGTCATCAGTCTATTATGTATCATGTATGTTCCTTTGACGTCAGCATACATATCTGACGTGATCCAGGTCGCAAGATGTCTTCTTGATTTCTTTTACGAAAATAGTGGAGGAATGAAAACAAATACGTTATTGGTCGGAGGGGTTCGCTGCACGGACCTTTGTAGGCCTTCGGGAGGTCAAAGGAATCATTGTACCCCTCAGGCCTTCGGCCTTCGGGGTACAATGATTCCTTTGACCTCCCTCAGGCCTACAAAGGTCCGTGTAGCGAACCCCTCCGACCAATAACTTATAATATATTACATGTACTTAGTACACGCACATGCTCTTCCACAGTGCGTCGACGGCGTGTGTGTGTGTGTGTGTGTGTGTGTGTGTGTGTGTGTGTGTGTGTGTGTGCGTGCGTGCGTGTGTGTGTGTGTGTGAGAGCGAGAGAGTGCGTGTGTGTGTGTGTGTGTGTGTGTGTGTGTGTGTGTGTGTGTGAGTGTGTGAGTGTGAGAGTGTGTGTGTGTGTGTGTGTGTGTGTGTGTGTGTGTGTGTGTGTGTGTGTGTGTGTGTGTGTGTGTGTGTGTGTGTGTGTGTGTGTGTGTGTGTGTGTGTGTGTGTGTGTGTGTGTGTGTGTGTGTGTGTGAGTTATACCGAACAGGTTTTCCGGGACCCTTCAGGTGTTGTAAAATCGCCAGGACGCAAGGTCTCATTTGCTGAGGCATTAGCGTAGCTCGCCATCAGTAGAAAGCCTCTGAATGGGGTGTCACATCGCTTCTGTAGTGTCACTGTCACAGTGTCAACAGAAACGATATTAACAATCGTCTTTTATTGGGGCAATGACTTTTAGCCCTTTGGCTATCGGTAGCGCTTTTGGTCGCGGTGATTCGAGTAGGAATCACCGCGACCATTAGCGCTACCGACAGTCAAAGGGTTTAAAGAGAAATCGTTTGTGAGAATAGAACAATGTGTCAATAGAAAGGACTGATGATATTTACAATCGTCTTTTACTGGGGCAAGGACTGTTAGCCCTTTGGCTGTCGCTAGCGCTTTTGGTGGCGATGATTCCTGTAGGAATCACCACGACCAAAAGCGCTGCCGACACGCAAAGGGTTAAACTGAAGAGAAATCGTTTGTGAATAGAACAATGTAGAATGTACAAGGTCCTCCGGCTGGTGTCAGTCCTTTGCGACCTACGTGACCCCATGACGTTTAGCAGACTGGGAAATCTGACAAATTCCTTTGATAATGATAGAGTTTTTGTATGTATACAAATCTCACCTCATACCTACACAATAGGATACAATAAATTGTCATGCCTGTAAGTAGTACCGGTGATGACAACCGCGACAATCATTCTTTCATATTGTATGGGGCAATGACGGATTTACTGGTATGACATAAATCGTGTATGAATAGAAAAACGTGGTAAGTGCACGGTCCTCAGGCTGATGTCGGCCGCAGTTGGATCGCGGCGCGCCATTTGCGGCCTACGTCGGCCGTATGACCTTTTGCACACTGGGAAGTATGGCAGACTCCTTTGATAAAGATAGCTATTTTGGTTGTATATATAATATGCACAATAAGTTAGGGACCATTTGAACAAACACAACTAAAACCATGCCGCCAACAAGTCTGAAATTCACAAGCAATATAGTTTTCGTATTGAACATTTATATTTTTAAGTTTTATGTTGCTAACAAACGGTGTAATTTTGGTGAATTTTGCAAAATGGCGGGATGTGCGAATTTCAAAGTCGCAGACAAATTCTGGGGCTCTTAACTCACTCTGCCCGCGACACCCCACGGCAAGATATGGCTCGACCATGACTTGATAGTTCAAGGGTGGCGGCAGAATAGCTTGGCGCCTATAGGCGCCAAGCTATTCTGCCACCACCCTTGAACTATGGGCGATCTGTTTCCTGAATTGTACTGCAGCCCTCAGAGGATAACTCCAAAATGTGGGTATTTCGTACCTCGGGCACAGTGAGTTAATAAGTGCTATCCGCCGTCTAAATCGGTTAAATTGTGAGAGCTGGCCCCTGGCGTTTGTACTGAATGCTTTATAGTGATTCAGTTATGCTCACAGATGACTGCAAATGCCGCCGCATTCTTATTTAGTTTAACGGTTAAGCGTCGGAGCAAGAGAGCGAAGGGAATCGCCGGGTCGTGGGTTCGAGTCCCCGTCCCGGTAGCTGGGCTCGCAATCCAGGGGGAAAAAGATGGGCTTGTTCCATAGAATGTCCGTTGAAAGGACCTAGCAAATCAAAGTGGCACAGTTGCAGTGCGCCTGAATTGATCAGTGTTCAGGTCGTACTCCATAGGCAATAGATTTCCCTGCCCCCCATAACCCGCCCGTCAGGGCTGTCCATTATCACTTCGGTGCCATGGACGTTAAACCCCGAACTAACCTCAGTAATAACCGCAAAGGCGAGTAAACGGTTTTAGGAGAAAACTAACCAAGCAGAAAAAAAAAACAAAATAACTGAAGTTTGTTTTAAATTTGAAACCTGCTGAGTAACGTATCAGACTCCCTTTTATAAAGTTACTCCGTGATAGCCCATAACCACGATAAACAGTTATCTGAACCGCTCTAAAACGTAGGATGTGCGGTTCTTATAGACTCGGTTGAACTCGGGTGTATGCTTCTCGTAGACTTGAAATTTCAGCGTAGCTAGTTTTGTCCTCCTCGCGCTGGGACCATACGGCGTTGAGGCGCGTCCCCTGGGTGGTGGATAGGGGGTCCCTCGTGAGAGGGGTGCACCGAATGAAATAAGGTGCCGTGAACCAACATGGTCTAAGGGAAGGTGACCCCGACAGAAAACCCCTGGTCCTCCTAGTAAGGGGGTTGGGCGTGGGGGTAGCTTCCCCACCCTGCAAAAAAGGAAATAGCTACAAAAACGCCGACGAAAAGATTAACAGTAATTCCTTTCCTGGAGGAGGAAGGTTCTTCTACTAGAAGACTTATGACGTCCTGTGGTGAAAGCCGGAAGTCTTCGGAAGCCACAGGACCGAGCCGCCTCTCTCTATCCAGGGATACAACCATGGGCACATGGAACGTCAAGACCATGTACCAGAGCGGCAAGGCCGCCCAGATAGCAGCGGAAATGCAAAAGTACAACCTTTCCCTGCTAGACATCAGTGAAGCCAGATGGACGCAGTCTGGCCAGAAAAGGCTGTTAAGTGGGGAGATGATTCTGTATTCAGGTCATGAAGAGGAGAATGCCCCCATACAGAAGGAGTAGCACTCATGCTGTCACCAGTGGCACAGAGAGCGCTGATGGGCTGGGAACCTCTTGGGCCAAGAATTATAACAGCAGCCTTTAGAACCAAGAAAAAGCTCAAGCTGAACGTCATCCAGTGTTATGCGCCCACCAATGACAGTGACGAGGAAGAGAAACAAGAGTTCTACGACCGACTCCAGAGTGCCGTGGACAAATGTGCGGAGCGAGACATCACCATCGTCATGGGCGATTTTAATGCCAAAATAGGGGAGGACAACACCGGATACGAAGAGGTGATGGGGAGACAGGGACTAGGCTCGGAGATGAGTGAGAACGGGGAGAGGTTTGTAGACTTTTGTGCTCTAAACCGACTTGTCATTGGAGGCAGCATCTTCCCACACAGAAGAATACACAAAGCAACTTGGGTCTCACCTGACCATACAACAGAGAACCAAATAGACCATATCTGCATTAGCAAGAAATTTAGAAGATCCCTTCAAGATGTTCGAGTGAGGAGGGGAGCAGATGTCGCCTCAGACCACCATCTGCTTACCTTAAGAATGAAGCTCAAGCTAAAGAAAAGCCGCACAGAGACAACAAGAAGACAGCGCTATAATGTAGGCCTCCTGAGAGAAACTAGAGTTAGAGAAGAGTTCAAACTGGTGCTGTCCAACCGGTTTCAAGCGCTACAGGAGCTAGTAAATGAAGAGGAGGCGGTCACCACAGAGCAGCAGTGGAAGGCAGTTAGAGAGGCGCTGAACTCAACCTGCAAAGACACTGTAGGGTTCAGGAAACACCACCACAAGGACTGGCTGTCGGCACAGACCTTGAAGAAGATAGAAGCGAGGAAGCAGAAGAAAGCAGCGGTCAACAACAGTCGCACGAGAGCAGCCAAAGTAAGGGCACAGGGGGAATACTCGGAAGCCAACCGCGAGGTGAAGAGGAGTATCAGGGCAGACAAGAGGGCCTACACAGACAGCCTGGCAGCAGAGGCAGAAAAGGCAGCAGGCAGCGGCAACATGAAACAGCTCTACGACATTACCAGAAGATTGTCGGGTAAGTATGGCCATACAGAAAGACCAGTAAAAGACAAAGAAGGCAAGCCTATTGCAGACAGAGCAGACCAACTCGACAGATGGGCCGAGTATTTTGAAGAGTTACTGAACAGACCTAGCCCACCCGACCCCCCCGACATCCAGCCGGCAGAGACCGACCTACCCATCAGCTGTGACAGACCCAGCCCGGAAGAGATCAGAAAAGCAGTGGCATTTTTGAAGAATGGCAAAGCAGCAGGGCCAGATGGCATCCCAGCGGAGTCTCTGAAAGCAGACCTAGAGACAACATTTGAGATGCTGTACCCACTGTTTGGAAAGATCTGGGAAGAGGAGGTGATGCCAGCTGACTGGAAGGAGGGGTACCTAATCAAGCTTCCCAAGAAAGGCGACCTCAGCAAGTGTTCCAACTACAGAGGAATCACCTTGCTGTCAGTACTAGGAAAGGTCTTCAACAGGATCATCCTAGAGAGAATGAAGAGCTCCGTTGACCCCCAGCTGAGAGACCAGCAAGCAGGATTCAGGAAGAACCGATCATGTACAGACCAGATCGCCACTCTCCGCATCATCGTGGAACAGTCTCTGGAGTGGAGCTCCCCGCTGTACGTCAACTTTGTGGATTATGAGAAAGCATTTGACAGCGTGGACCGAGAGACTCTGTGGAAACTCCTACGACACTACGGTGTACCCACAAAGCTCGTCCGCCTGATCAAGAGCAGCTATGATGGCATGACATGTCGCGTGATCCACGAAGGGCAGTTCACCAGAGAGCTCCAGGTCAGAACTGGTGTCAGGCAGGGGTGCCTGCTGTCTCCGTTCCTCTTCCTACTGGCCATAGACTGGGTCATGAAGATGACCACAGAGCACAGACGAAGTGGAATACAGTGGACACTGTGGACACAGCTTGACGACCTCGATTTTGCAGACGACTTGGCATTACTGTCCCACACTCATCAACAAATGCAGGACAAGACCACGAGGCTTGCTGACATCTCGTCCCAAGTGGGCCTCACCATTCACAAACAGAAAACAAAGACAATGAGGCTGAACGCAACCAGGAAAGAACCAGTCTTGCTTGCTGGCACCCCGTTGGAGGAGGTGGAGTCCTTCACCTATCTCGGGAGCATCATAGACAAAAAAAAAAGGCGGCACTGATGCAGATGTCAGAGCACGAATCGGTAAAGCCAGAGCAGCCTTTCTCCAGTTGAAAAAAGTGTGGAGTTCCAGAGAGCTGTCACAACACACCAAAGTCCGGATTTTCAACTCCAATGTAAAAGCAGTTCTCCTATATGGAGCAGAGACATGGAGATTGACAAAAACCACAGTCAACAGAGTACAGACCTTCATGAACAGTTGCCTTAGAAGAATTTTGAAAATCCACTGGCCAGAGAAGATCAGCAACGTCAGACTCTGGGAGAGAACAGAGCAGATAACAGCAGAGAATGAAATTGGGCGAAGAAGATGGGGATGGATCGGTCACAGTCTGAGAAAGCCAGCTTCCAGTATCACTAGGCAGGCATTGTCATGGAACCCCCAGGGAAAGAGGAAAAGAGGTAGGTCGAGAAACTCCTGGCGTCGAGACCTCCAAGCAGACATCAAGAGACTGGGAACCACCTGGAGTAGAATCGAAGGAGAAGCACAGGACAGGAGTTGCTGGAGGTCTCTCGTCGACGGCCTATACCCGGGTAGGGGTGACAGGCGTAAGTAAGTAAGTTTTGTCCTAGAACCATCCACTCGCTTTTGTATTTATGCAGCTCAGTGATACCGTGCATTACAGCGTTTCCTTGAGAAAGCGTTCATTATAATCGCACATACACGGCCCCGACATGCTTTCTGTCAAAAATGTATCAAAAATCTATAAGTGGACGCATACAACAAATTTACAAGGTCGAATATAAACGTAACTTTTCGGAGGTCCGGAACGAAATCCGACTGAAAATCAGAGAATGAAATTCAGTCAAATCGAAAAAAAAAAAAAAAAAAAAAAACATACCACTGATAGATGGTCCCCCTCGTGTGTAATTTGCAGGCGAAAGGATGATGGCGAATGGCGCCGGAGAGGTCTGAGAGCTCATGTTAATATGGCCAGGAGTCAAGGTGGTACACACTGGTTGGTTGTTGTCTCCTGGGGCACCCGACCCAAAGCCGTGACACAAGGGAGGGATCAGGAGTAGAAGACACCACAAGGGCTGTGTCGACATCGCGAGATTCCTGTATAAATACGGACTTAACCCATTTAGCCTCGACGCCCGACAGCAGATGATGGTTTGACCATGATAATTCAAGGGTCGTGCAAGATTAGCTTGGCGCCTGAAGGCACCAAGCTAATCTGGCAATATCCTTGAATTTTCATGGTCAGTCCGGCCATCACCTGCAACTGCTACATAGTCGTTGGGTAACACTTCCAAAATGTATACATTTAAAATTTGGGAAATGCAGCCGTGGGGTTAGATGGGTTAAAAGCGAGACCGGCTCCACACAATACAGGGTAAACTGTTCGCATTACCTCCTTTATAAATGTGCTAAGTATATACAGTAGTGTTGCACAAAAGTATAACTCAACTTTTGTTTGAAGGCCCACTACCGCGGTAACTGTTCAAAGATACACTTCTGTAACAAACGAAACGCTGCACACAGGTCTAGTTATGGTTCATTTAGACACAGGAGAATCCAGTTCAGCACACGTCGTCTTAATCAGTATCAAGTAACCTGACAATGACTCCGGCCACTCCGTTCTATAAATACAGTGCTATCAGTACGAGAAACAGCTAAGAATAGTTTGAAACGCCAACGGCAGCAAAGAATAAATAAGCGCGATTACGCTTGTGCTGTTGCTGCCTGTCCAAACTGCTGTTAAAGTTTATTAGGTGTGTCGAGACAAGACATAACAAACACAAATGGTGCAGATTCGTGTCTTCAGTTCAGATTTATGTGTAATGGTACTTTAAGGTACCATTATGCGTGAATTTGAAGACACATTTCAGCATCATTTGTGTTTATCATGCTTTGTCGACACACCTAATAAACTTTAACAGCAGTTGGGACACGCAGCACTGAAAAGCCGCACACGCGTAATCGCACTTATTTATTCTGCGCAGCCGTTAGCGTGTCAATATTTAAGTGTTTCTCGTACTGACAGCGTTTTATTTCTAGAACGGAGTGATTGTCAAATTACTGACTTGATATAAAGACGACGCGCGCTGAACTGAATTCCCATGTGTCTAAATGAAACATAAGTGATTAGACCCGTGTGTAACGTCATTTTCGTAACCACTGATCTGTTACAGAATTGTATCTTTGAACAGTTACAGCGGTAGTGGCCGGTGGGCCTTCAAAGCTATCTGCTCACTGGAAGGCTTTGATTATAAAAATTCGCCGACACAACGGGTTATCAATGTTCTCTTGCCTCAACTAAGTCTTTTCTTACATTTCTTTTTGCAATCCGTGTGAGCAGGCAGAGGTTTTCGGCCACTGCCTTTTGAGCGTAACAGAAGGAACTCTCTTGCGTTCCGATCATGATGGAGAAGAGCAGAAACGTCTTTCAGTTTACGACATTTAAACTTCATAATTTAGTTAGCCCCTTTGTCCAGCATTACTAGGACGTACTAAGAATGTTACATTTATAAAGAAGACATTGCGAACTAGTACCTTTACTGCCCGGGCTCAGTGAAGTAGGTCGCTTTAACTCATTCTACCCCATCACCGAAATCCCCAAATTTTGCTGTTGTCCTCTGAAGACTGCATGGCAGTGCAGGACACAGATCGACCATGATAGTTCAAGGGTGATGCCAGAATAGCTTGGCGCCCATAGGCGCCAAGCTATTCTGGCATCACCCTTGAACTATCATGGTCGATCTTTATCTTGCTGTGGTGTGTCTGGGGTAAAATGAGTTAAAGGCTATAACCAACACATAAGGAAACTCACTTCTGCGGACGGAATAATTAGAACTAGATTACCACTTTACTAAATCAGTCTCACTATAAAAAAAGTAACAATTTAAAAAACTTTTCAGAGTACACAAACACTGACACTGCCGATGATACACTACTCTCGTGTCAGTATGTGTTTAACCGCAAAGTGTTACTGAACCGAGGTTTTACTAGTAACCTGAATTGCGGAATCCGAAAATTTAGTAAACTGTCATGGCCTTGTTGTTCCAAAGCGCTTTCTTTCTTTTTTCTTTCCTGCTCCTTTCCTTTAGTCCTTCTATCTTTGTTGGTTATTTCACTGAACTTATTTCACACTGTTGTTAGTCATCCGTTTGTGTTGGCTTTCAAAGTAAAAAAGAGTCAAGCATTACAGCAGTAACCGATTACTTACCGGCAAATATTCGCTCTTTTTGAAATAAGTGACACACACAAAGTAACTAACCCCGACTAAACGTTCATAGTTCTGTGTCAGTCCTGAGCATGATGCAACTGCACTGCGCGAAAGTCATCCATCTGCAAGATGCATAGATCCACATGAGTGCGGGGGCTCATGAGGATCAGGCTATGCATCTTGCTTGAGTGTTTTACCGTTTTCCCAAAGCGGGGTAGATGATGGGCGTTGACAACACAAGGACAGCCAGTATTAATCAGTATAACACCCAGGCAACGCGCCCTTCAGAGCCGGCACGTAAATTTTGCTCGATGACCATCCAAATGTCAAAAGAATAATAAATGAAGAATGTACAGTAGTCTCTTGGCTTGACTTCGCGAACGAAGATTTTATAGGAGTTGCCCACGACGTCTGCAGGCTTGTTCGTGGCTGCGGAGGCCAATCCGAGACAGGCAGGTTCGACCGCAGTGACTGCAGGGGAAGGTCTGGCCAGGGTTCAGGGTTTTTTTAGAAAAAACAGAGATGCCGCAGCTCAGAACCCTGGCCCATATTGTACAGTAGTAAACCGGCCAAAATACCACTACACGCTTTATTACTTTATAACACTCATTTGTTCAGCACGAAGACGATGGATGAAGGGGGGTTGGAAGTGGTTTGGATGGGGGATGAGGGATGAGGACCCTGAGACCATGACACCACCAGGCGAAACTTCATGCGATGGTGTGTGCGTGTGTGTTCAGCTCTGTGGCGGAGGGTGGGAGACGGGGGAGGGGGGGGAGGGGTGGAGGGGGGGGGGGCTTGGACTGCAGTGGCGTGGGAAATATTTTTTATTGGGGGTGGGGGTGGGGGGGGGGGGGGCAGCGTGCCTGACTGTGACATGTTGCTTTCTAGGGAGAGAGAGAGAGAGAGGCAGAGAGACAAGAGTCCAACCTCCGAATGAAATTAAACAAACGGGGAGGGTGGGGAGAGGGGTGGAGCAAGAAAAACAAGAAAGGCAAAGCCATTATGGCTATAAAGGGATGGCTTCTAAATCCAGCAAAATCCAAGTTCCCTCAGAATGTAAGCATTTTCACACATCTGTCAACCCCCCGTGACCCTTGACCTTTGCGATGAGTCGACTAAATTAGTATGCATAAAAAGATCTTATCATCACGGCTGCCTTGTACCAAATTTGATAGAAAAAATTGCTAAAATGTTGATAATACATACAATTTTATTTTTTAAAAATTGCATTTTGCACACATTTGCCGGCCTCTTGTGACCCTTGACCTTCAAAGTTCTTATGGGTCATCCAAATTAGGATGCATAGATAGGTCTTCCCATCAGGTATCTCTGTACCAAATCTGGGTTTGAAGTTGTGAATAGCATTTGAGAAAAAAACGTTATTTGGACCTATTTCCTGAGCTCTTGTGACCCTTGACCTTTCCGAAGGGTCATCCAAATTAGTATGCATAGATAGGTCTTACCATCAGGAATCTCTGTAGCAAGTTTGGGTTTGAAGTTGTGAATAGTATTTGAGAAAAAAAAAAACATCTTTTGTCAAAATATGGCTATTTTTTACCTATTTCCTGAGCTCTTGTGACCCTTGACCTTTCCGAGGGATCAACCAAATTAGTATGCATAGAAAGGTCTTACCATCAGGTATCTTTGTACCAAGTTCGGGTTTGAAGTTTTGAATAGTATTTGAGAAAAAATAAATTATGTCAAAATATAGCTGTTTTTTTTTACTTATTTCCTGATACCCTGTGACCTTGAAATTTTCCTGTCGTTTCTCTAATATGTTTAGTAAGGTCTTGCCATAAAGTATCCTTGGGCCAAGTCATTGAAGACTGTGGCTCGTATAGTCTCCAAGAAAATGCCAACGTTAAAGTTTACCACGGACGACGGCGGACGGACGACGGACGGACTACCACTGGCCCAAAACATACTCACTTTTGCTTCGCACGTGAGCCAAAAAGCAAGCGCCAGTCCAACCTCATACAAATCTAGCATAAAAATCAAAATCTTTTATTTTTTCTCTAAAAATAGTTTGTTCTCCAAATAATAATCACAAATGTACACACAAGTATAATTTCACTCCCCCCCCCCCCCCACTCCTCCCCACCCCCCTCGGAAAAAATCCAAATGGAGAGGGGGTGGGGGGGGGGGGGTCCAAACACCCAAACCCCTAGGATCCCCCCCCCCCCCCACCAGATCCGCCCCTATATCTAACCCCAAGGCCGCATTTCCCAAATATTAGAGGTATCACTTAACAACTACGGCAGTTCCACGAGGTGGATCGACCATGATAGTCAAGGGTAGTGCCAGGGCTTGGCGCCGTCAGGCGCCAAGCTAATCTAGTCTGCCCTTGAATTATCATGGTTGATCTATCTCCTGTTGTAGTGCGTCGGGGCTAAATCAGCTAATCAGGCACTACCCTCCAGCGCACGTGGTGAATCACTTTTTGACTACCCTTACGTTTAGTTCTTGTCCGACCGTTCCCTGCACGTATAGTACTTAGCAGACGACCGCTTAATTACTCTGCACAAAAGCCCGTATACCTAAATTAGAACTGATCTGTGGACAAGGCAGAGACAAAATAATGTTCATTGACAGTCATCTATCCAACAATGACCACAGGAATCCAACGGGCAATTGTTTTTGAGCACTAAACCCCTCCCGCCCTGAAAACGTCTACCCTATTTGGCGAAAGCCACTACGTCCATTTTTGTGAAAAGCGAGATTTGCTATGTATTACATTGAAAATCTCGCTTTTCACAAGAAATACACATGAATGGCTTTCGCAATTGTTTAGCAGCTGGCTTCTTCTTGTGGCGGAGGAAATGAGACCACACTGAAGGACTATGTGCGCACAGCAGGTCACCACACATTAACTCATTCGAGACGAGCTGCATCCAGACACACGGCACAAGCCGCGTATCCGAATGCGTCACTCCTCGAATTAGTTTAACTCATTCGAGATGTGCCGCCTACAGATACGCGGCGGTTCGCCGCGTATCCGTAGGCGGCACGAGTCGAACGAGTCAAGATTTTCAGCTGCATTTTCCTGTCGTTTCTCTAATACCTCTATCAAATGATTGATTGTTGCCTACAGTAATGTTGTACATGTTGATTGTTGCATTTTTCCGCCATACCCAGATAGGGACAAAAGGAATCAAATAAAATCTTGAAACCTTGGTTTTGACGAGACAGAAAACAGAACTGACACAAACGAAAGAAAGGTGCCATTATTTCATTTTATTTTTCACGGGCAGAACAGACAGGATATATATCTCTTTACTAGGGAAAATATATGTGTGCTTGAAAGTGAATATAATAATAATAATGAGTACTTATATATATGATGGTCTGTAATTTTGGACCTTACAGCTTTAGTTGAAAGGCTCAGAATCAAAGACCAGGTCACAAATATTCCACAGCAATAACGTTCATTATGAAACAGACATTTGGTAAAACAAAACAAGCGATTGTTTACCAAACCCACTTGCGCAAGCAGGCACCAGCGTGTGCATAGCAGAACCTGCTTTAGAGCAACAACTGTTGTTTTTAACTCATTGTGCCCGTGGTACGAAATACCCACATTCATGCGTTATCCTCTGAGGACTGCATTACAATTCAGGAGACAGATCGACCATGATAGTTCCAAGGGTGGTGGCAGAACAGCTTGGCGCCTATAGACGCCAAGCTATTCTGCCACCACCCTTGAACTATCATGGTTGAGCCATGTCTTGCTGTGGTGTGTCACGGGCAGAATGAGTTAAGAAAAAATGTGGTCTTAAAGACAAGTGCTCTCTCAAGGGAAATCTTGAATGACATACATGTCACCTGTCACTAAAGACCATCATTTAGGTGGCTACAGCCACCTGAATGATGGTCTTTAATAACAGGTAATCTCTCTCATCAGGCTGGTCACTCAGAACAGGCTCTGATACATTGTAAAAAGTGTAAGCATAAGTTGTAGGAAACGTGCACAGCCTGCAACCATCACCTCGTGTAAAGGGGAAAATATGCGTGTGTGTATCAACAGGCATATACATAAGCGTTTCTTGCATACACATATAAATAAATACTTCTATAAGGGGGCTAATGTACACCCACCAAGCAGAAATGCAACTATCTCTGAGGAGCCCTGATTAACGAACCAACTGTGCACAGTCCACAAAAGTAATGCAACAACCTTTGAGCCGTCATGCTTCACCCTCTTCAAAAGTTTAAGGTTTGTGCTTAATACGAGGATTCTACATTAACCTTTAACCCTACTGTGCAGACAGACACCCTTACTGTATAGAGTACAAGTAGCTGCATGCACAGGATGGTTAACCCATTTTTTGTACGTGTCACCGAATGACTAAGTACCAGTTGCAGGAGATGGATCAATCATGACAATTCAAGGGTAGTGCCAGATTAGCTTGGCGCCATCAGGCGCCAAGCTAATCTGGCACTACCCTTGAATTATCATGGCCGATCCATCTGCCGTATTGCATGGGGGCTAGATGGGTTGAGACGTACAGCACAGCTTGGGCAAGCACCAATTAAACTAATATGGCACTACCATTTAACAGTCGTGACGCATCTATCTCCCATAAATTAAACAAAGACTTCACCAATGCTCACCACAGTTGAGAAAATCCTTATCTGATACAAAAAATGTTACTCGTAGATGTGGCTGGAACACACGCACGCACACACACACAAACACACAATGTTTTGCAAAAAGCGAGATTTTCATTATAATACTATCAAAATATCGCTTTCACAAAAATAGACTTTGAAGCATCTTTTGCCTTCCTAGTGCAAAGAATCTCCAGTAACTCAGCCCTGCCCCTTCCCTTCAGCTCATGTCCTAATCCCCAATCCCCCTACTCACTCAATACCAAAGACACCAGCAAGAAACGCTTTTGATGCTGCACCTTTCTAGACAGCTGAGCGTCTTCCGTCTTTCCGCAGACAGCGGACATTTCTTTCTGTCTGTCATGAGCCAGAAACCGACTACTAATATAGTTGATTCTTTTTGCTCTTCCTCCTCTTCTCAACTCTTTGGCTGTTGGTGGCACTTTTTGTCAGGATGATTCCAGCAGGAATCATCGTGACAAAAAGTGCTACCGACAGCCAAAGGGTTAAACTGGTGCTTTACTATCTCCCCACAAGGCACCTTGAGCATTCAGTACTGGATGGACAAATGTGTTCTAAACATGAACATCGTCATCAACATGCACATTTTAGAATTTATGAGATGAATCTGACTTGTTAATTGCCATTCTTTTGCTTGCTAAGTGCGTCATATTGTTACAGACAAAAGATTATACAAGGAACAAGTAAAGCAGGGCTGCGTGCTGGCACCGACCCTCTTCACCATCTTTTTTAGCATGATGTTGAAGCAGGCCACAGTGGACCTCGATGATGACGATGCAGTGTACATCAGGTATCGTCTCGATGGCAGCCTGTTCAACCTCAGACGACTGCAGGCCCACACGAAAACCCTAGACCAACTGATCCGTGAGCTGCTTTTTGCTGATGATGCTGCCCTCGTTGCACACACAGAGAGAGCCCTGCAGCGCATCACGTCCTGCTTCGCAGACGCTGCCCAGCTCTTTGGACTTGAGGTCAGTCTGAAAAAGACAGAGGTCCTCCATCAGCCGGCACCCAAGACAGTGTATCGCCCTCCTCACATCACCATCGGCGAGTCTGAACTAAAGTCAGTGCACCAGTTTACTTACCTTGGCTGCATTATCACGTCGGACGCCAAGCTGGACAAGGAGCTTGACAGCAGGCTGGCAAAAGCGAACAGCGCTTTCGGGCGACTTTTCAAGCGGGTGTGGCACAATCAACAGCTGAAAACAGGCACCAAGATCAGCGTGTACAGAGCTGTGGTCCTCACCACCCTGCTGTATGGTTCCGAGTCCTGGGCCCTCTACCGCAGCCAACTACGACTCCTCGAACGCTTCCACCAGCGCTGCCTGCGTACCATCCTGGGCATTCACTGGAGTGACTATGTCACCAATGTCGAGGTCCTTGAACAGGCTGAAACCGTGAGCATCGAGGCTTTGCTGCTGCGGACACAGCTCCGCTGGGCGGGGCATGTCTCCAGGATGGAGGATCATCGCCTACCAAAGATCACCCTGTTCGGCGAGCTTGCTACTGGACACCGTGACAGAGGGGCACCAAAGAAGAGATACAAAGACTGTCTCAAGAAGTCACTTAGTGCCTGCCAAATCGACCACCACCAGTGGTCTTCGCTTGCTGTGGACCGTGACACCTGGCGCTCCACTATTTACAAGGCAGCTGTCTCCTTTGAGGACTCTCGCAGAGCTAGCCTTAAGGACAAGCGGCTCAGGAGAAAGAACAGAGATGCCGCAACTCAGAACTCTGGCCATACCTTCCCCTGCAGCCACTGCGGTCGAACCTGCCTGTCCCGGATTGGCCTCCGCAGCCACGAACAAGCCTGCAGACGTCGTGGGCAACTCCTATAAAATCTTCGTTCGCGAAGTCCAGCCAAGAGAGAGGAGAGGCTTGCTAAGTGCGTCATATTGTTACAGACAAAAGATTATACAAGGAACAAGTAATACAGTATGTGTCGTATTTATTAAGCCATAAAAAGTGAAGACAAGTGGTTTACCCATAAATCAAAAGTGTATATCTATAGACCATACGTGAGGCATGCGTTGGTAGATACAGTGTACCAGTATACAACAGTAGAACTCTGTGCTGGACAACCAGTTACATTCCTCGACCCCTTCCTGCAAACACCAAACTGCCCACCCACCACAAACTGAGGTCAGCCACAATATTACGCATTGCAGTATGCTGCCCGATCTGATATGCGCGCTCTGGTCTCTGGCTATCAAGCCCGAAGGGGATGCACTGAGAGCAAAGGGTCCTCGGGCCGACGTCAGCCTTTAGCTGGCCTGTGCACAGGCCAGCTAGAGGCTGACGTCGGCCCGAGGACCTTTTATTTGTCAAGTTGCTTTCTTCACCGTCTATGTAAATCTAGCACTGCAATGATGCAAATGTCAATAACGCAGTCCAACCCTATGGCTCACAGGTGCCTTGATATTATGAGGCTGACCTGTACATAGCACAGGGCACCTGATGCTCCATGTCGTGGGCAGGCAATATGGTGTGAAAACAAAGGGGCCAAGGAATCAGTTTGCTTGTCCAGCTTTGAGTTATTCCTTTACTTACATATACATTAAACATGTGTACACACTAGATCTATGCTACATGACAAAAAACATAATATTCATATTAACCCCCTTGTGTATGCAGTTGCACCCACAGTACTTCTGGCTGCATGTACAAAAGGGGTAATATGTTAAAATAGTTTATAGTCACAAATTTATATTCACACAAAAAATCCAACCATAAGGCCTTGTGTTGCATTTCTTTTTAACCAAAAGTAACAAAATACATTTCCATGTATGACTAACAAGTTAAAATACAAAACATCTGTGTATAGTTTTTCATCACATAAAACATCATAACAAAAATATACATTTTTCAAATTACAACAAAGTATCTTTTTTGTATCAAAATTTCTGAATGGCACACTTAATTTTTCTCCAAATTCATTTACTGAAAATTACTGATAAAGATTCTTCAAACAAATCTTTGCATGGCAGATGATAATACAATACAGGCCACTTGGCTGTCAGCATAAAGTAAAATGTGGTAATTATCAGATGTGCTGCTCTGTCATTTTGGACCTTGCAGCTCTTGGCCATAAAGTCCACAATAAGAGATCAGCATAGATTATTTTGAACTTCAAAAACAGCCGTCACGTTTGAGATCAATTTGACTGAGTTTTTTTTTATCAAGCAAAGTCCTAATTTTATATTTTTAAAATGCAACCCCAAAAATTGTATGTGTACAATACTATACTGTCGATTTGTAATATACTATAGATTACTGTCGATTTGTAATTGTAAATTTAAACCCTTTGGGCTGTCACCATGATGCAACAAAAACCACTACTGAGTCAAAGGGTTAATGGTACCATACACATGATACATTACTTCCAAATATTTTAACCCTTTTCATCCTACCCCACCCGGGTCTGCCCTGGGGGACTTGGGTGGGGTTAGGTACTTTTTAGTTCCCAGGGTCACCCTGGTCAGCCCCACAGGGTGGGTTTTCCTTTCTATTCTGGGGGCATGTGTTTCTGTCTACCCGATGTCCATTCATCTGTATTTGCCTTTTTAAAACTCTTCCTACTGTCTGCACTGCCTGTAGCTCTTGATATTGGATGTGTGTTGCCAAATGGTTTTAGCTTTATTTAGGCCCCATGTTGTAGGTTTATTTAACGTAGTGGACCGGCTGGCGACATACATTCAATATTCTGTTGGGTTTTTTTTTTCACAAGCAGTGCTGGCACGTCCTGAGAAAGCCTTGTTGCTGTCGGGACGTTAAGCAATGTACCATCATCATGTGCTTACCCGTCGTGAGATGGCCTTAGTTGCCTGCTCGGCGTTAAACCCAAATAACTGTCTGCTTACACAAGCTGTTCATATGTTTGCTTAACTCATTACATCCTGAGGCTGATTTTTTAAACTTGCCTTATTGTCCTATGAAGGCTACATTACAGATTAGAAGATAGATCAACCAATTAAGTTCAAGGGTGATGCCAGAATAGCTTGGCGCCTAAGGCGCCAAGCTATTCTGGTACCACCCTTGAACTATCATAATCAATTTTATTTCAAGCAAGGGGTGTATCAGGATGAAAAGGTTGATTGATTGATTGTACATTGCTTAACGTCCCGACAGCAACAAGGCTTTCTCAGGACGTGCCTGCACTGCTTGTGAAAAAAAAAAATAAACAGAACATTGAATGTATGTCGCCAGCCGGTCAAATACATTAAATAAACCTAACACATGGGGCCTAAATAAAGCTAAGACCATTTAGCAAAACACATCCAATATCGAGCTACAGGCAGTGCAGACAGTAGGGAGAGTTTTAAAAAGTCAAACACAGGTGAATGAACAAAGGGTAGACAGAAACACATGCCCCAGAATAGAGAGAAAAATCCACCCTGAGGGGCTGACCAGGGTGACCCTGGGAACTAAAAAATACCTAACCCCACCCAAGTCCCCCAGGGCAGACCCGGGTGGGGTACGGGTAAGCACACAGGGCAGGGACACAAGTGCAGCAATTAGCAAAAGAGATACAATTGACCATTTATCCATTTCACATTTGGGTCCAAACAGCTGAAATTATAGCAAAAGATGCATTACATCACAAAGACATAAGGATACAATGTTTCCTCATGATACGGTTGTGACTGCTTTGTCTGACATCTTTCAAGCTACCAAATTAATCAGACACTGCCCTTGATATTTGAAAGTTGATCCATCTCCTGCAGGGAAGACTTCATGTGAACTGATAGTGTTTATAGCAAAAGATTTAATCATGTCCTGGTTTGAGCATAAGACCCTCGCGCTTTTTGGGCCAACGCCAGCCGCAGTGGGACTCCGCACATCCGTGCGTGGGTCCACTGTAGCTGGCATCGGCCCAAAGCTGCAAGTCTCCCCCAGTTGGCAAAAGATAGCAAGTCTATATTAGGGGAAAGGGCAGAAGTGTATGTAAAACTTGGGATATTACATCAAAGTGGAAGCTTCTACTTCAGGTGGGCCAAGACCAAAGTAACTGGTATCTGGTACACAATAGGACCTCAGGTTGATGCTGACCACAGCCGATGTCTACTCGAGGATACTTGAGTGGGAGATAACAGGGACAGACACGCAAGGCAGTTAGGAAACAAACGAAACATTGAAATGAATAAAAAAAATATTACAAACCGGGTTTTTTTAAGTATATAAAAGATCAGAAAATTGCAATCTTTTTTAAATAAAAAGCAGATCTAAAATTAAGCAACAAATGACAAAACGACAATAACATATTTAAGACTTTTTAAAAATATTTGTACATATGTACATGTGTATGACAAATCAAACTCGTATTGACTCACAGTCAAACAAACAAAAACAAATCATGATGGCCCCAAAAATTAATTTAATAGAAAATAAATGTATCTGCTTCGCTGATCTTTAAGTGTAAAAGTAATTTGCACAAAAGGTTAGGAAGAAACGCAGGAAATATTTCTTGTTGATTTCATGAAGAGGTCTAGAGCACTACAATCAAATAAGAAAAGAGGTCAAGGGATTTTTTCACAATATACAGCTGTACCCCAATGCGCAAAGGCCATCGGGCTGACGTCGGCGGCCAACATCGGCCCGATGGCTTTGGCACATTGGGACAGACCTGACCTGACAAAATGAGAATCAATTAACTGTCAGACAACGTGCGCAAAATTGAAGGACAAACATGTACATGTAGACGAGTCAAAGAGACAAAAATACTTGAATGATAGAATAAACAGTTAGCATTTTCTCCAAAGAACACAACTTTAGTGCCTAGTTATTAACCCTTTAGCTGTCAGTAGCACTTTTCAGGGTGTTCCTGGCAGGAATAATTTTCAACAAAAAAAGAGCTACAAACAGCAAACGGCTAAATATTGTTCGATATAATTTGTCTGAAAAAGGGTTGGATTTTGTTTAATGATATTTTCTCAGATTCTCATGTCACATACATTAGGCAAGGAGCCAAAAATGTGAACGAGACAAGCAATAAATCTGAAATACCAAAGAAATTAAAAATGATGCTTAGGCCTTTGGGCTGACAGTGGACATGATCAGCCCACGCATAGATGTGTGCGGGCCGACTGTAGCCAACACTGGCCTGCTGGTATTTTGCTTAACCCATTTAACCCCGAGGCCGCATTTCCAATTTTGTTTTAGGTGTCACCTAACGACTATGTACCCGCTGCAGGAAATTGATTGACCACGATAATTAATGGGTAGTGCCAGTTTAGCTTGGTGCAGGATGACACCAATCTGGCACTACTCTTAAATTACAATGGTCAATCCATTTCCTACTGTAGTGTGTCAGGGCTCAATGGCTTAATGGGTAAATAACACATTCAGCCATATGGTCAAAACTCCCAAATATGAATTATATGTACATTCCAGTTCAGGAGACAGATGAACTATGAGAGTTCAAGGGTGGTGCCAGAATAGCCTGGCTGACGCCAGGCTATTCTGGAACCACCCTTGAACTGTCATGATTCATGTCTCCTTGTAGTGTATCAGGGCTAAATGGTCTGTTCTAGTCAACAAATACGATACAAAATTACATGTAGGAATAACGTTTATGAATATCTATAATGGCCAAAAGGACCGAACTGACCAGACAAGGCTTAAAGATCACAGAGCCTTCTAAAAAGAGAAGCAAACTGAATTATTATAGCACTTTTCTCTCACAATTTACAAGAAAAGTCAAAGCAACCAAAAAGAAAAAAACAACAACAAACAAACATCAAGCTCATTCTTCACAATCAATTTGTGAAAACCCTCCCCCCCCCCCCACCCCCCCACCCCCACTCCCCCTCCCCCCCCCCCCCACTCCCCCTCCCCCCCCCCAAAAAAAAAAAAAAAATCAAAATGGATGTTTCAGTGAAGAGTATTTAAAGTAGATACAAAGTTTACAAATATCTATTGTGGTCAAACAAAAACCAAATGTCCAGATTTTAAGACAATAGTTTAAAAAAGCACAACAGTTGAGAAAAATACAAGTTTAACACTTTGGCTGCCAGTGGTGCTTTCAGTCAAGGCAATTTCTTTGCAAAATCATCTCAACAAAATGCACTGCCCACAGCCAAATGGTTAACTCCAGACTTGAAATCCTAGCAATCTGTATCATAAATCTTCAAGCTGTCCCATGCATAGTATGACAATAAATGTTTCAATGTGTAGTCATTCACTGACAATTCAATGTGTAAGCATGAAGAGTCTAAATCAGTAAATGCTGTTAGAAGTGTCATAAAGTAAACAGCAAGAAGAATCAGTCTGAATGCACCGAGGCCTGAACGTCTTGGGAGCTGTCCTTTGAAGACTTCATGCCAGTTCCGGAGACAGACTGACTGCGACAGTTCAAGGTTGGTGCCAGAATAGCTTGGCACCACCCTTGAACTATCATGTTCCATCCATATCTAGTTTAATGTGTCAAAATAGAGTGGGTTAAAGTGTTCTATCAATGCGCAGGACACCAAGCTATTCTCACACCACTCTTGAACTATCACATTCCATCCATATTTTACTGTGTATCAAGCTAACAGATTAACCTATTTGAGACATGACGCCTACGGATACGCGGTGGTTCGCCACGTTTTCGTAGGCGGCACGTCTCGAATGAGCTAATGTGTGCTATCCATGCACAATACATCCTATGAATATTTTATTCCGTATTTCTACTAAAAGACTGATCTGTTGAAGCAGCTGTATGTACGATGCATGTAAGTTCTTAATCGTCATCCTCTTTGACGTTCAGGATAACCAGCAGGGCTATAATAAATCCCACAATCACCACAATGTGGATCCCAATCAGTATTTTCTTGGCAAAAGTCGACTGCAACAGAAATAGAGAATGAAAACACATTTGACATTTAAACAAGACAATAATGAAGTTCAACAGACAAAAAAAAACATTTTTCATATTCAACTGACATGGTAATGAGTCTGTAACTGGAAGTAAGAAACCACAATTTGTACACTCAACCGAGATGGTAATTACTCAAACGGAAGGTGAAACAGAATTTTTTTTATATTCAAACAAGATGACTGTAACAGAAAGAAAAGAAAGAAACATTTTCTCATTCAAATGGGATGGCAGTAGCTGCAACATAAAGCGAGAAAGAAAAACCAAGTTTTGAAAAATGTAAGTGTTCAAACTTCAAAATACAGATTTAATTGAATTCAATTGTCCCTCATGAAGTCATTTCTATCTGCAAGAGGCACAGATCTTCATCTATGGCTAGAAGCTGGTCAAAATATATGCCTCTTGCTTGCCTGGATTTGGTCCCTTTGGATCCAAAGTTTAACCCATTTAGCCCCAACGCCCAGCTGCTGCAGATAAATCGACCATGATAAAAATGACAGTGCCAGATTAGCTTGGCACTGTCCGAATAGAAGAAAGCCTTGAAGACTAGAAGTTAAAACTTATAAATGTAAATCTTTAAGCTGTCCTCCTGAGACTATCCCCAATAGCAAAACGTCTTCGGGCCCACGACAGTCACAGTAGGCCCATGCACAGCCGTGCACGGGCCACTGCAGCCGTCGTGGGCCTGATGACCTTCGCTCACTGGGACATTACATTTTGAGAGACAGATTGGAGTCAATACCGAAGTAGTTACTGGATAGTGCCAGTTCAGTTGATGCCTATAGGTGCCAACTATTCTGAAACTACCCTAGTAGCATTCGATGGTGGCGGTTACTGTCTCAATTTGGAAACAGCGTCGCATTATGGTCATTGTCTTTTTGAGGAGTTAAAGTTACGTAACTGCGACGGACAATTCATACACATTTGTACACCTACACATAGCCCTGTCATAGGAGAGAACTATTTCTTACGTCATTTGTCAATAAGGCAACATCAAGTTCAGAACTCTGCTACCGTTATGGCTTCCAGAGAGGGATCAAGTGTTGCTGATTACATTATCTCTATTTTCATCAGAAAAGTTTATTTCACGCAAAGCCCCAAGTTTCAAGCAGAACATCAAGGGTGGGTAAGTTGGCATTGTTTATGATTTTTTACTTTTATTTCATAGCTGGGTGTGATGAACTTTGTAAATTCTTCTTTTTTTCGTTCTCGGTGACTCTGAAAATGGCCGAAAAAGGGAAAGTGAGAGAGACAGAGACAGACAGACTGACAAGCAGACATGCAGACTATATGACAATAAAAGAAAAGTAAGCATGAATGGGATCGAAAAGCTAAGAAATGAAATTACGTTTTCACGTTAAACTCAGTGTCTAATACATATGCGTTTTTAAAGTTGTTTCTCTTGTTTGTGACAGGCATCACTGGTGGGAAAGTGCAGTCTCTGATGGCTACATTTCATGCAGTCCAAGAATACACAGGTGAGTGGAGGCTAGGTTTGTTTCTGTAAAGACTGGCATAGTTGTGTCTTGAAACGTTTATAATGTTCACACTCTCAAAGGGAAGAAGCTCCTGCATTACTACAGAAACGTGTGAACCTCTCTCTCTTTCTCCACCCCCCACCCCCCTGTCATATTGAGAAACAGACTTACTGCAAAATGATCTTTTGTACAGAAGTTTATACCTTGTTTTATGCAGGTGCATATGTGTGGAATTTAACTTTCTCATCATCTTAGAGCATGATTATGTTTCTGCCAATGTTGTTGATGGAGAAAAATAAATTTTGCAATATAAATAGTTTGTCAAAGGTAGCTTCGGTTGTAACAAATACAAAGAACAAACATTTTCTTATTGTTATGTCTAACGCTTTTGTCAGTTAAATAACACATATAGAAATAGTGTAGTCGGGACCTCCAAAAAGTGTAATTACATCTGACTTTTGTTCAGCCTGACCATGCTATACGCAAAGTTGCTGTACACATGGTAGTGTTTATTTTTTCAGGTGCTAATGCTTTCACTACTGATGGCAAGTGACTACAAGACACTGTAGATTGTAACATCTAACTGCACCAGTTCTGCCTACAACATGACGTCTATGGCTACTTCACCATGTGCTTTATCCAGTTTCAGCGTTTACGTTTGTACTAACTGATACAGTGTAACTCATTCCTGATTGTTGTTTTTCTATTTGGTGAATCCCTCATGAGGGAAAACGAAACTGTCCCACTCCAAGGACATCTGAACGACTCTTCTTCTATTCAAAGATGGCATTTTATGAAGACAGATCTTTTAAAATGGCTCTGCAACAACAACAAATGCTCGGACCCACCTGTCTCTGGCTCGGTCCCCTTCATTTAAATGTGCTGCTTTACTGTTCCCACAAGATCCGCAAATGGATTAGCTTTAATAAGTTAGCTAAAATACCTTACAGAATTTTGATTTCTTCACCATAATGGTTGAAACTGTGAATTGTAGCTGTCTTGTTGCATTCTTGCACTTTTTCAAAAATTAATTGTATGGTGCAGGAACATTAAAGCAGCATGTTCCAAACAATTCACAGCAGCACATTTTACTGAACTACTGACTAAAACTGAGGAGGTCAGAGCCAAAGCTATGCTTCTTTATTTATTTTTTTTCTTTCTTTATTTTTTTTTTTTATTTTTTTTTTTTTTTTATTTTTTTTATTAAGTCGTGATAACTCAGTGAGTTTGAAAGACATGAAGAAAAAAAAAGAAAATATATATTTACTGTTATAAATGATCAAGAATAATTAAGCACAATTGGTCATATTTAACAGTTTTATGTTTGGTTTGTTTGCAGTTGTTACATTTTTCTTCAGATTGTTCTTTTCATGACAGTTTCTGTCAAGCTTTAGATAGACGAAGTAGACATTTTGTCCGAGGGGTCATTTGTAATGCATTTTACAGTGTGCCTCTTTGTAGAAGAATGCCTAATGTTTTACTCTTGTAAGTATTATGCATGCAAGTATTGTTTGAGGAACAAAGAAGAGTGGGAAAAGGGTGGGGTCACAATGAAGCCCAAATGCCACCATCCTGCGATGGTCCCTGTGAGCCCTTACTCTGCGACTCTCCGGTGACCGTCACAAATAAGCCCTAAACGCCACCATCACAAATGAAACCTAAATGTGACCATGATGCGACTGTCGCATCTCCGCATTCATTTTGGTCACCAGAAAGAAGGGCTCATGTGACCAAAAAATCAGTAGTTGTTGGACTGTCCTGTGCTGATGCAAAGAAGAGAATTTGCGCCCAAAAAGTGAGTCCAAAATGCGACGTAACATTTCCGCTTCATGCTACTGGGGAATCCTTGAACTATCATACTTAATCCAAATCTTTAGTCATGGAGGAGGGTGTTAAGGAGTACAACCATAAAAGAATTGCAAAATTTGAGCAAAGTAAATTATAACCTGCTCGCTGCTTGCTGCTGGCTTCACCGGGTCAGCATTTGCAGACATGTCATAGGCTTCGCTGCGAGCTGAAAAAACAATTCAGTACATTAATGCGGGAGAATGCAATGGGTCTGACTGCGCGTGCATGCACAATTTCAATATTAACAGGCAATATTGGACGACAGAGCACCTGCAGCACATTTTTTTTCATTTATCCATGGTGCACATTGATTTATTTAACCCATTTAGCCCTAGGTCCACTTTTCTTACATTTTGGAGGTGGATCAGCCATGATAATTCAAGGGTAGTGGTAGATGAGCTTGGCGCCTAAAGGCGCCAAGCTCATCTGGCACTACCCTTGAATTACCATGGTCAATTCATCTCCTGCTGCAGGGTCTTAGGGTTAAATGGGTTAAGGAAGTTCAATACACACATTGGACTTGCATTAAAATGCAGCTGACTGTGCTTATACTGAGGCAAGATATTATGAACCTTGGACATAACATTTCTTTTCCATCATTTTATGAAAATTACATCGTTTATAACAAATTTTAGATATAACAATGAACAAATTGGGTCAAATGTCATTGTTATTATCTGAAGATCGATTCAATAACATATGTACTTCAAGTCTCTTTTCCATTCAGCATTCCAGCAATACACAAAAAAACAGCCACAGCAAATATAAATGTTGTGTGCAGGCAAAACACAGCAAGTGCACAAAACATACCATTTAGAGAAAACAGGATTTTTATTTTGCAATTTTTCTTGTAAAATGTGGCCAGTTTTTTTAAAATATTGTTTGAAAGTTGCTGTTTTCTGCTTGCTGTTTTCATGTGATACTGAAGATAGAAAAGGCAAGCAAAACGAAGTACAAATGGCCACATTCTGTTCTTTGCCTGGACTTATGTGTTTTGCTTGCTTTTTCCTTGATTGAAATCAAGGAAGGTACAGGAAGGCAAAAGATTTTTTTTTTTTTTTAAAGTGACATTTTTATTGTGTCACAGTGAAAATGTCATTTTTCAGAAACATACACTTGCTGTGTTTTGCCTGCTTTTTTTGGTGAGTAAATCTGAGCAAGACAAAAGACATCAAGTGCATTTTTGTAAAAAGCTATAATTTCATTGTATTTACAATGAAATATCACTTTTTACAACATGGACTAGCTGTCTCTTGCCTGCAGACTTAACATTGGCATTGATCAATGTCAAAAGAAGCAAAAGGACAGTATCAGAAATTTGCCACGTTAAGACAAAACAGAACAAGATTTTAGTTCCTATACTAATTCTTCAGACAAATTTAGTATTAAAAAATAAAAAAATAAAAAAGAAGTCATGGTGTAAAATGAAGTCTAGGTGCAAATGATGAGGAAAAAAAATATGGACCACAAAGGTGTTCTTACACTGGGGAATTAATTATATCTTTTTGAAAAAATAATGGTTAGTTATGATGAAGGCACCACTCCTGAACTGTCATGGTCAATCAATAAAGATTAGTCAGTTGGAATTTGTATCATAGTATCAAACTAACCCTTTGACTGTCAGTTGCGATTTTTGTTGAGGTGATTCCTGCAGGAATCACCTCAACAAAAATCGCAACTGACAGCCAAAGGGCCACTAAGTATTCAAACAGACAAGCAAAGTAATGGGATGATCACATACATTGTGGGGGTAAAGAAAGTAACCTTATACGACCATTATGGTCTTTCCTTCCACCACTTTGAAAACAATTTGAGACTCTGTGTGACATACATGTACACAATACACCTAGTATATGTCAATAAAGTTAATTATTTCAGTAATCAGTTTCTTAAATTTAAAAATTTCAAACTTTTCCTCTAACCCTTTTAGCTCCAACACCCTACAGCAGGAGATTACTTGACCATGATAATTTGAGGGTAGTGCCAGATTAGCTTGGCGCCATCAGGCACTACCTTTGAATTATCATGGTCAATCCACCTGCTGCAACTGTTACAGTCGTTAAGCAACACTTCCCAAATTTAGGAAATGCACGGATGGGGCTAAAAGGGTTAACAAAAACCCACAGCTCAGTATCCCTCATATTGCACGTGTGTTAGTTCCCACTTACAGAAGATCACACTGGCAAGTATCGAAACAAAGCCAAAAAGAAAATCCATTGTGCAGCTATAATTATGTCAGTCGCCCACTCCCTGAGCCATCCAGTCATTGTGTCATGTATCCTTTTCATACTGCAAATGTTATTAGTGACAGACCTATCCACCTCCCCCCCCCCCACCCCCCAACCCCCCCCCCCCTCCATCCCCCCCCCACACACACACACCCGCCTATCTGGACATCCCTACCTCCACCCAACAACATTCGGCAAAACGATATGGCAGATCAACATCACACCGACTGTCTGCCTCGATCAGCAGAGCTAATCGAGAGGGACAACCAGTGTGGTCCGAGGTACATACATCCTTCACTGCCTGTGAGCGCACAATGTGTTTTTGAAATCACTGTAAATTCAGCGCCCAAAGATCCCCAGCTGTCAAAGACACTGTGACAAACAGTGGGCTCAGCAAGAGGCATAGATCTTCATGAGCCCCCGCAACTGCGGGGCTCATGAAGATCTATGCCTCTTGCTGCTGATTTGTGTTCAATTCTCTCTCTAGGCAGTGAACTGGTTACTATTTTTTTTTTTTACAAGCCTATTTTTTTTTTTTTACAAGAGAAGTATTTCAGTAGTTCCATCCAACATTCATGCATATAAAGTCTTACATACATTTCAAATGAAACAAGGTATATGCCATGCAGAGACAGTGAACATACCAAAAGTTGCACGCTTATCTTTGCCAACCACAATTCATCAAATGAAGAATACCTGCTTAATTTGTTATGCCTGATCACTGGCAACTAGACTGATCACTGGCGAGCAAGAGACACCGATTCACAATGTTCATTGTATCACGCCACGAGTATATTAACACATTGTGCCTGAGGTATGAAATACCCACACTTTGGAATTATCCTCCGAGGACTGCATTACAATTCAGGAGACTGATCGACCACGATCGTTCAAGGTTGGTGGCAGAATAGCTGCTTGGTGCCTATAGGTTAGTTAGTTGAGTTTAGCGCCAAGCTATTCTGCCACCACCCTTGAAATATCATGGTCGAGCCATATCTTGCTGTGGTGTGTTGTGGGCAGAATGAGTTAATAGAAGTTGTTGTGCATTACAAGTGGACTTGGACTGCATTGGATTGAATTCAGTGACTTCAGTAATAAGAACATCACCAGACTTATCTGTACGTCAGATAAGTGAATATGTTGTACATGTATGCAAAGGGAAAGGTCTGAAAGTGGGTTGTATCACAATGGCAAATATTGAAAATGTAAACAGATCATGCCCATACTATTGTTTTGTTTTAAAGAACCCTATGGCTATCAGTGGTGCTTTTTGTCATTATTATTCCTGCACTGTCGACAGCCAAAGTACAAGATGTACCGGCATGTATGCTAGGATATATATCTAAGTGTCTGTTGCAACAGAACAGTATAAACAATCTGAAAAAAATTTGGACAGACGGATAGATGGCTGGACATGCAGAGGAGTGAATGGATGCATGGATGAATCAACCGAGATGGTTGGATAGACCTTGATATATATATATATATATATATACATAAACTTGTAAGCAGTAAAGATCATACAGTTTTACAATATACCATCACCTCCAGCATCAGTTGTAGACGTATCAACCATGATAGCTTCAGGAAGTGCCTGACTAATGTCCCATCCACAACATGATGAATCAAGGTAGTGTATGGTTTATTTGGTATCTTTCCACCAAGCAAATCAGAAACTATCCCACACCGGTTGTCTCCCTTGATTCGCTGCCACTGATAGCGGCAGCAAATCGAGACAACCAGTGTGGAACTACCCCCTGACCCACTATGCTTCTAGTTGCACGCTGAAAAGGCACTACTCTTCAGCTATTATGGCGAAGCCACTACTGATGACTAGCTGGATGGCACTAGAAATGAAAATTCTCAACTGCAATTATAAAGCACAAATTCCAATACACCAAGCAAAATTCCCAGGTAAGCATGCAAAAATGATTGATTGATTGTACATTGCTTAACGTCCCGACAGCAACAAGGCTTTCTCAGGACGTGCCTGCACTGCTTGTGAAAAAAAACTAAACAGAAAAGTGAATGTATGTCGCCAGCCGGTCAAATACGTTAAATAAACCTACAACATGGGGCCTAAATAAAGCTAAGACCATTTAGCAACACACATCCAATATCAAGAGCTACAGGCAGTGCAGACAGTAGGGAGAGTTTTAAAAAGGCAAATACAGGTGAATGGACAAAGGGTAGACAGAAACACATGCCCCAGAATAGAGAGGAAAACCCACCCTGTGGGGCTGACCAGGGTGACCCTGGGAACTAAAAAATGCCTAACCCCACCCAAGTCCCCCAGGGCAGACCCGGGTGGGGGCATGCAAAAAACAAGCTTTAGGGTTTCAAGCAGCTGTTGATCAAGCCCTCGTCCGCCAATGACGATACTGATCAGCAGAAAGGGCACACGACGTGTCTTTTCCGCTGAGCGGTAACATCAACAGCGGTCAAGGCAGCCACAGGTACTGTCAACAGTACCAGGGGTCAGTTGCATGAGCAAACATAGTCCCTATAGCGGCGCACCTTGCTTAGTGGCTGGTGCAGGACTAAGCTCGCTCATGCAACTGGCCCCAGGGGCTGCATGCACAAAGTTATAAAGCTTAGTCTTGGGGGGGGGGGGGAGGGCGCAGCATACTTGGGGGGCAACATGCACAACAAATTACACAGCAAAGCATATCACCTTTGTCCCCATTCATATTTACACCATCCTGCTTAGTGGTGGTTGGAGAGGGCCGGGTCTCCACTTTGTAATCGGTCATGCAATTTACGGAAGCCAACGAGCAGAGCAAAACAAACAAACAAGGTCAGCTGGAACTACTTTGCAGGTACCACACCGCAAGCAAATATATCTGCTTTATCCATGGGTGACAAAATACAAATTTAAATGACTGAAAATGGCCCGTGGACAAACTGTAACCCACAATCCATGGCCAGCAAGAGACAAATTCTCATGAGCCCCTGCATCCGCAAGACGCATAAAGTCTCACAAGCCCCTGCGGACACAGGGGGTCATCAGACTTTATGCCGCTTGCAGATGGAACAGGCTGGCTGAAGGGTTATTCTGTCGGAAACAAAAAGCTGAAATTCTGCTTTCTGAGGTTTTGAAACAGCTGCATGAATCAGTTTACAGGACTGAAGACTGTCCCCTGTGTTTCTCTTAACCAAACTGCCCATAATGAGTGACTTGGCCGACTGCTGCTGCCGCAAGGAGACGACGTCGCAAATGGGGCTAAATCAAGCATTTTCAGTGTTTTGATTGATCACCGTCCATGCACATCATCTTGGGTACTCGTGCTATGTACATGTACTACATGTACTATGTACATGTACTAATGTGACCAGCGACATCACACAGCAGCAGGAGAAGATGTTTTCAGCTAAGCTGACTATTAGAAACAAATTCAGTGCTTTCTAAATTCTTGTAGAAGGCAAGTGTAGTCTTCACCAAAACAATGTAAGCATGAAAGCAAATACAAAGGACTGCATATATCCTGGCACAGGGTAGTGTACGTTCCGTTCAGCGTCACATCTGCAGCAAGAAGCATTAACCCCTTCACTGCCAGAAGAACACAATTTGTGTTCCCTAGTCATCAAGAGAACATGGACTTTTTTTCTGCAAGAGGCATAGATCTTCATGAGCCCCCGCAGTTGCGGGGGCTTAAGAGGATGTATACCTCTTCAAGTTGGGTGGCGTTCAAGTCTTCTTGACAATGAAAGGGTTAAGGGTGATGCTTGCATGGCTAGCTTGGGGCATGGACAGATGCCAAGAATATCAAACAGCACCCTTGATCCATCAAGCTTCTGGTGGCTTGCTGTGGTTACTGAGCAAACTACTGTTGATCCCGGTGGCATGCCGACAGGAATTACAGAAATGTTCTGAGATTTCATTCATGGCCATGACAAAATATTAATAACCAAAGAGAAATAAATTCTCACCTGTGTTTCTGCCAACACACTGCGTGAGTTCCAACAGCAGTGAAATCAGCAACTGCCAAGCCACGTAGGCTGCCATCACATACCTCATGTAGTCCGGTGCCCCCGATTTCTCCAGCGCAATGCCGAAAAATATTGTTATCACTGAAACGCAAAAACAAGGAGTATCCTTAACCCCTTTGTAAACGCTGGCAAAGTTACTGTAAACAGCACAGGTGGCTGCATGTAAGGGGTTAACCCATTTAACCCCACCAGCCGCATTTCTTGGAAGTATCACCTAACGACTATGTATCAGTTGCATGAGATGGATCGACCATGATAATTCAAGGATAGTGCCAGATTAGCTTGGCGCCATCAGGCCGATCATGGTTGATCCATCTTCTGCTGTAGGGTGCCGGTGCTAAATGGGTTAAAATGCAGAAAATGCTCTCACTGATGTAGACAAAAATGCAGTAACAAGAATCCTACACACAAGAAGTAAAAATAAATAGGGTTACGACTGATAAACAAACAAAAACAGAAATTATAACGACTTTTCACAAAAGGTCATCGGGCTGAAGTAGGCCATGCGAGAGCTGATTGCAGCTGATGTCAGCGTGATGACGTTTTGTGCACTGGAAAAAATACAGGCCTTGGCTAACAACAAACCAAAAAATGCCAATTTAACCTATTTAACCCCACAGGAATTACAGGAGATAGACTGACCATAATTTAAGGTAGTGCCTGTGCAGATTAGCTTACCGCCATCAGGCGTCACTCTAATCTGACACTACCCTAGAATTATCAAGGTCGATCCATCTCCTGCTGTAGTGCATCTGGGGCTAAATGGGTTAAACTGCTCTACTACTGCATCTGTGGCTGAACTAATACTAGGCACCAAAAAAACTCTACATCTTGTGCTAAAAACGGTTCTGCATCACACGCACACACACACACAAACTTTATTAACCCATTCAGCCCTGATGCACTACAGCAGGAGATGGGTCGACCATGATAATTCAAGGGTAGTGCCAGATTAGCTTGGTTTGTCGGCGCCAAGCTAATCTGGCACTGCCCTTGAATTATCATGGTCGATCCATCTCCTGCAACAGGTGCATAGTTGTTAGATGACGCCTCCAAAGTTTGGGATATACGTGCGTCGGGCTGAATGAGTTAAGTAGTAACTTTACCTCCCAGTATGTGAGCAGCAGTGCCAACAGCCCAGTGAGCCCAGTTGAAGATGGGACGTCTGGGAGTGTTGGGGTGTGGCCTGAACAGTGCCATGATAGGCTGCACGCAGATGAGATAAACCATACCTCATGCGGCAGCAGAGGAGACAAACCATACTTCATATCACAATCAGGCTAAAGACAGTAGGTCGAGGGCCTACTGGTATATAGTATGTTACCCCCTTTACAGTAAGGACCAAAATGACAAGTTTCGGAGGATGGCCTTGATAGCTGCGGCATATGCCGCTGTAAAAGAGGAAACTCCTTGCGAGCAAGAGGCATATATTCTCATGAGCCCCTGTGACTCATGAAAAAAGAATATACATCTCATGCAGATGGCGCGGGCTAGGTAATACAAAGAATGTTTGAAGCCCACGCAATACATGCCCACTTCTGATTTGGGGATAACCTCTAATAACCCAGTGCAAAAGTGAGCAAAAGGTCCTCAGACTGACATCAGCTTTGACAGGTTTGATTGCAAAAATTAACCCATTCAGTGCTGACGCACTACAGCAGGAGATGGATCAACCATGATGATTCAAGGGTAGTGCCAGATTAGCTTGGTGCCATTAGGCACCAAGCTAATCTGGCACTACCCTTGAATTATCATAATCGATTCATCCCCTGAAACTGGTACATAGGTGACACTTCCAAAATTTGTAAAATGCAGCCTTGGGATTAAATGGGTTAATGAAGGCTCTGATGAACCCTTGACACTCCCAACCCACACAAACACACACATACACCAACATCAGTAAAGAAAAGGGAGGGGGAGGGATGGAGGGGGGGGGGGAGCATATTTTATGCCACTGTCGACAAAACTCTGGTTGATCTTTACACGTCTTTCCTGCACAATAATGCATTTCTGATAATAACCCCAGTAAAATTTGTGTCACCTGTGTGTCGGATAAATTCAAAAGATCATTATCGCATCCCGCAACGATGCCCTACATTCCGGAATGGCTTATAGAACCCCACACTCAGACCAGGCCCACACTGGATGTAAATTAATCAGGCACATCATTGCAGCTGAACACAGTACATAACTGTTGATGTCACAGTATAAAGTACTGTTAACGACACAGCTGCAGCACTTCGTGTTAGGGAGGCCCTTTCAGGGTTATTACATGTATAAGAAAAACCGAAGGTTCTATGTGTTCTATGAGTCTGTTAACCCAGACACACCACAGTAAGATATGGATCGACCATGATAGTTCAAGAGTGATGACAGAATAGCTTGGCGCCTATGGGCGCCAAGCTATTATGGCATCACCCTTGAACTATCATGGTCGATCTGTGTCCTGCACTGCACTGTAGTCTTCAGAGGATAACAGCAAAATTTTGGATTTCAGTCTTGGGGTACTATCAAGCTGGCATGACATGATACAGTCAGCATACAACAAGCAATGGGTGGGGACTTGCTTTTGACACTCAGTTCTGGCTCCTTTCAGAGCCTCAAAGCCTGAACTTGTCTGTCAATAACCAGCCTCAGCTCATAAAAATTCACCACCACCTATCACTTAACTCATAATTAACCTTTTAGCTGATGATTTCTACAGGAATCATTGCAAGAAAAAGTGCTACTGACAGCCAAAGGGTCAATGATGTCTGAATACCTAAGTAAATAATGCAAGCTAAAACACGTACGTTGATAACACACAGAGCTGTAACAATTATCCCCAGTATAGGATGGGCTTTTTTGAAACTTTCTCCAGAAATCTGCAAACAAAAACAAACAAAAATCAGTGACAGCATCCCAAACAATCTAACATTTCATAATTATTGGTCTTTCTTGCTTGGTTACTCCATTCTAGCCTACAGCTGTGCAAGCCATGCAGTGATTCCAAGTTAGTAACCCTTTTTACACTGATACACTTTAGCTTGAAATAAATTTTACTATGATAGTTCAAGGGTGGTGCCAGAATAGCTTGGCGCCTGAGGCGCCAAGCTATTCTGGCACCACCCTTGAACTAAAATGGCGGATCTAACTCCTAATCTGCAATTGAGCCTTTATAGGACAATAAGCAAAATTTACAAATTCAGCCAGAGGATGCAATGGGTTAATCAATTGAAAGGTACACACAACAGAATAAGGGGAGACCACCTGATTCAATTTCATCATAAATGACATCACACAAACTTGATTTTCTCCCTTACTAAGAGTGCATTTTTGCTATAGCTAGTACATGTACGTTTGGGGGTTGATGCCATCGTATGTATTCTGCATTGGCAAAACACATACGGCAGAACATCAAACTGCAAACGTTTTGACACTTTAATGCATTATAAAACATCATACTGCACGACACAATGTTGTACAGGTCACACTCTTTGAATGCAAATTTCATTAAAACTAAGTGATATAGGGCTCGGGAAGTTCCCCGTGTTGCCTAGCAGCATCAGCGCATCATCTGCCATCTTAAGAGGATAGAATAGACTTCAGATAGTAGCGAAGTAGTGTTTCAACACATTTTTCTTTATGTTTCTTCCTCTTTGGAAACAAAAAACAGATTCTGGTTAGCGGTTTCCTACGGTGATGGCAAGACTTGCTGTTATTGCCTATAGCACGTCAGGACTTTCCTGACATTGTCCTGACAGCGATTTCCCTATGAGGGCCTTATCGCGAATCCTCTCAAGATGGCCGCCACGATTAGCGTGATGACATCAGCTTCCCGAGCCCTATTTGGAATGCAAAGAAATGTGCTTCAGGTATGTTACACTGTTTTCTGCCATGTGCTAACTGTTTGGATTTGATCGTTCAATGTTTCTTTGCTTGTTTCCATATCTCATTGCGTGTGTTCTCTGCCTAAATTACACATCTGGACTGCCATGCAGATTTGTGTAGTTTCATTCACTTTCCAACCTTTTAGAAAATCGGCTACAACGTTGCCACCCTACACTCCACGCACTGTCAAGTGAAATAAGTCACATTGTCACAATGAACTAGACACCCAAAGCTGTTGAATGAACCCTTTAGCTGTTGGTAGCTACCGACAGCCAAAGGGTCAACTCACTGACCCATGGTCTTCAAAAATCTTAAATGTCCGCTTTTGGAGTTGTCCTCGGGAAATTGTGTTGCAGTTCAGAAGACGTATCATACCCTAGAACTGATCATGCCAGCAGGCAAAGTTCTTCGAGCCGACGTTGACCGCAGTGGGCCCACGCACAAGGGCCATTTTGCTTACTGGAATGGTCCATATGTCTTATTGTAATACATCACCCCTGACTATCAAGTAGATCATGATCAATATGATCTTTTAACCCTTATCATTTGGAATACACCAGTGTGTGAAATAAGTTTAACTATAATAGTTCAAGGGTAGTGCCAGAATAGCTTGGCGCCTCTAGGCGCTAAAATATTCTGGCACCACCCTTGAACTAAAGCCATTGGTCTATATCATTATCTGTAAGTACTATAATGTAGCTTGCATAATGGCAGTGTACAAATTTGAAGCTTTTAGCCCCAGTATGATATAGGTTAATAGCTGAATATTTGTAAAATGTGTATACTTACCTCACTGTATCCGCCCACTTCTACAAATATGATGATGAAAGCAATCACAGTAGCCAGCAGTACAAGCACCATGCTGGCTCGGTGAATCTGTACAAAAACAGGGAAAACAAGGCATAAAATGACCTTTGCAATTATAACAAAACTCGGATAAAATTGAGATGTCCTGTTAACCCATTAAATCCTGAGGTTGATTTTTCCAGATTAGTGAGTTGTCCTGTGAAGGCTACATTTCAGTGCCAGCAATAGACTGACCATGATAGTTCAAGGGTGGTGCCAGAACAGCTTGGCGCCCCTGGGCGCCAAGCTGTTCTGGTACCACCCTTGAACTATCATGGTCAAATTTACCTCACTTGAGAGTGTATCAGGATGTAAAGGGTTATGGGTCTTTTTGGGACATTATTTTGCTTATAATAAACTGCCGATATAGCAACAAGCACTATTGGGTCCCTTAGTGTGCTTCTTTTGTTTGTACAGAAGACAAAGCTCTTTTCATTACTGTGACGAACAGCTTGCTACCAGACTTTGATTTAAGATTTAAGATATTTATTGTCCCAAAAGGGATATTCTTGTTACAAATGAAAAGAAAAGGGGAGACTGAAAGTACTAATATTCTTGTTACAGCTCACAGAACATAAAGAAAGAGGTAAAAATATTAGTAAGAAATATAGTCATAAAAAGTAGAACACAAATGAGACAGATACAAATATAATCACTGTGCACATCACATTCTAACTGCACATCACATAAAAGATGTAAGCAAATTAATTTAAGCATCACATTATTGATTAAATATCACATAATTTGCGGCACATACTTTAGGCTCTTACAATAAGACAGCTAAAAAATGTCATTAAAGGTATTCATATAAACACGCATGCACACACACTTATCAGTGTCGCCAACGAAGCGCCACATCGCATCAAGTTCTGCAAAGTTATGCAAGTCAGCTCTTTAAGGGCAAAACACAGCAGTCTAACACCATTATGTTAATTGAATCCACTGTCTTACGCCCCCAAAGCCCCAAATGCCAATACATGTATTATTTATACCATGTGCCCAAACAATCATCTGTTTAGAACTTTTGTGACTGTAGGCATATGATACACATTTTTTTGTCTCAGGAAGCACTCTATGCAAATAAAACTGTGGAAAAGACACACCGTGCTAATTATGTCTCCCAACACCCAACAACTTCTTGCTACTGTGCTGCACATTTTACCTGGAACCAGATTTTCTGTCCGAACCAGGTGTTGTCGGGCCACACGGGCTTGAAATATCTCGCCATCACGATGCCAATACTGGCTGCAAATACCCAGGCCACCAGCATCAGACTGCCTGTAATGAACACAAGCGTAATTCAAATATCAAAATACTTTATTGCCCATGGAAGAGAAATTTGTATCTTCATCATGTCATTATGAAAATTATACACTGTATATGTACAATATCTTAACCCATTTATCCCTGACATGCTACAGAAGGAGATGAATCGACCATAATAATTCAAGGGTAGTGCCAGATTAGCTTGGCACCATCAGGCGCCAAGCTAATCTGGCACTACCCTTGAATTATCATGGTCTATCAATCTCCTGCAACTGGTATATAGTTGTTTTGTGACGTGTCTAAGACGAGTTCACGTACCTGGGCAGCAAGGTTACCACAGATGGAGACTGCACAAGGGAGATCACCACAAGAATCAGCAAAGCCAACCAAGCCTTCGCAATGCTGAAACCCATCTGGAGGACCACAAGCCTGAGCATCCACACCAAGCTCCGTATTTTTAAGAGCAACGTGCTGAGTGTCCTTCTATATGGGTCAGAGTGCTGGAAATCCACTACTGCTACGGAACGCAAGCTGGAAGTCTTCCAGAACAAGTGCCTGCGACGGATCATGAAGGTCTTCTGGCCAAACATGATTACAAACGAGGAACTACGGAAGAGAGCAGGCGCAGACAGCATCGCTGAAACCATCGCCACACGGAGATGGAGATGGCTAGGCCACATTTGCAGAATGTCACTCGACTCATTACCAAGGGTGGCACTGAGATGGACACCACAGGGGAAGAGAAACCGTGGGCGACCAAAGGAGACGTGGCGCCGAACCGTGGAGCGAGAGCTCAAGAACAGAGGCCTTACTCTGCAAACAGCACCCAAAATAGCAGCTGACAGACAAAAGTGGCGCTCCCTTGCCGTCGCCTCAAGCACCAGACGGCGCAGAGAGGACTGAACTGAACTGTGACGTGTCTAAAATGTAAGAAATGTGGCCGCAGGGTTAAATGAAACATGTAGTCTAAAACAGGCAAGGACTTCATTCCACTACATACATTGTACTATTAAGTAACACAGTCACACACACTAAAACATATTTCACTGTACAGTCACCATAGTCTCTTCCACCAGCCAAAGACAATATTATATCATTGCTAGGTGGCTCATGAGAGTCCAAGTCTGTTGCAGAAAGGTGAGATACCTCTGCAGCTTTTGGTGAATAAAAGAACATGTACATCTCCTGCAACATGAGGCAACCTGCCTTGAAGGAAAAAGATTTAGTTAACCTTTTTAAACCCATGGCCACATTGTGGAGATGTCACCTGACAACTGATTACCAGATGCAGGAGACAGATTGACCATGAGAATTCAAGGGTGGTGACAGATTATCTTGGCGCCTGATGGCGCCAAGATAATCTGTCAGCACCCTTGAATTCTCATGATCAATCCGTCTCCTGCTGCAGTACGCTGGGGCTAAATGGGCTCAGATGCAACTCGCACAAGCGAGCAAGCAAAGACCCTAACACGATGGGTTATGACCCCTGCCCTCAAAGTCTCTTCTATATGAGCTTGCATGGATTTTCCCACTTTTTGCATAATATGCTTGCAGACATCATAAGAAAGATAGAAACTGCATGTCTTCCTAAATCAAATTGTCAGAGAGAAAGAGAGGGAGAGCATTGTGTCAATTCATGTATTACACCCATGCCTCTAGTGCTTTGTGTCAATTCAGGAACATTGTACAACACTGATGTGTCTGGTGCTTTTTTACATCACCATCACTGTCTGATTCTTTTCCAGAAGTTGCGGATTCTTACTTTTGACATTCTTTTCTACAAATAATTATCTTTTTTTTTCAAAAAGTCGAAGAGGTAACAAAGTTGGCTAATGAACTCATCCAATATCTTTCTCAATACTAGCTATATCCAAAATTTCAAGTGAATATAAAAAAACAAGATGGGAAAAACATTAACCCACAAAGCTCCCTCTATATGAGAGCTGACCTCGCTGTCAAGGGTCTTTCTCTGTTGTCTTTGAATCGATTTTGATGTTGAAAAATCTCCTACTGAAAAAGCCTTGCAGATCATGCCAATGCGTGATTGAGCTCTGTAAGGGGCGCAGTGCATACACATCATTGATTTGTAAAATGTCAATTGTCATGACATTTCACTTTTGCTTCTAGACTTGAGAAAATGGTGACAAAACTAGAATTTCAGTTTGCTACAATTTGTGTGAAATGAGACTGACTTTACCTAGCTACATCATATACTAAAGTACACCTGCATGCTATTCTGACAGCACGTCAATGTGCGTGTGTGCGTGCATACGTACGTGCGTGCATGTGAGAGAGAAAGAGAGAGTGAGAATTATGTCGTATATAGAGTATTGTGTCAATGTCTGCCTGTTGACGAAGTTGTTTCTTTTACATCACCGTCTGATTTTCTCCAGAAGTCAAAGTTTTTTACTGACAAAGTTGAAAAGGTACAAAGCTGACTAACGTATTCATCCAATTTCTTTCTCCAAAATAGCTATAACCAAAATGTCAAGTGAATATGACAAACATTGCGGAGACTAATCTGGGTCAACCAACTTATTATAAACATTCTTTCAAGTCTTCAATGAGACATCCAATTTCAGTATGCTAACAGGCTTTTAGCCACCCCTTGAGCAAAGTATTTTGCCAAATTTCAAGCCTGTATGTTCAGAAATACTGGAGACTGTCATGTTTACATACATACACGTGCACACACATATACACACACATAACGGGCTTCGTGCCAGATGTATGTTCTGCAGCGAGGTAACTAGAAATGACATAATGTTACTTCAGTAGTCATAGGTTTATGCCTGCCCTCCATGCATCATGGGCATGCTATTGAATTCGCCCCACCATGACCCATCCTAAAAAGTCCCTTCTATAAATAGAAGGGACTTAAAAACCTGACTTTAATGTGTAACCAACTTTCTATACACGGTCATCTAACTCTTCAGTCAGACATCTAAGTTCAATATACTCAGAGGCTCCTTTAGACACCCTATGAAAGCATTTCCTTTATTTTCAAGCTTGTACATGTACATACACAAACATAATCTCATGTTTACATATATATGCACTCACACACACACACACACACACACACACACACAGTGAAATACAGCACTTCACGCCAAAAGTACATTCTGCAGCGAGAATGGCGTAACTAGACATGACGTAATTATTATCTTGTTACTTCACTGTCAGAGTTTGAGGCCTGCCAGCCTATGACGTCATGTGCATGTGGTTAATTTGAATCGGTATTTCTATCAAGGAACAACGATCCCATCCACATAGCGGTTACGCGCTGTGGCAGTGTGCAAAAGTGTAAAGCTATCTGGGAAACAGATTTCCCAACCCCATAGCGGTCACACTCAGTGATAGAGGGCATACCTATCACGGGACAGTGGTCCCACCCCTATAGCGGTCACATGCGGTGACAGAGGGCCTACCTATCACAGGACAGCAGTCCCATCCCCATTGCGGTCACACGCGGTGACAGAGGACATACCTATCACGGGATAGCGGTCCCACCCCATAGCGGTCACACACGGTGACAGAGGGCCTACCTATCACGGGACAGCAGTACCACCCCCATAGCGGTCACACGCGGTGACAGAGGGTATACCTATCAAAGGACAGCAGTCCCCGTAGAGCGGTCACATGCGGTGACAGAGGGTTCTAAATGTTCCTTACACGTAAACTGCGGTTCATTTTAAGATATGGTCAATGCAGAATTATGTAAATACCTCCGTTAACATGGATATTGACTAAAGGAATTTGAAACGCCTTGACCTTGTTTAGTTCTTAAAATATTTTATCAGTGATTACAGACTATTTCTCAATCACAAGTGCTTGCATTAAAGGCGTTTGAATTATGAATATATAACAAAAATACATAGGGATCATACAAGCATGCAGTGAAAAAACACAAATGACAGCCGCAAATGTAACAGTTTAAATACTTAAGTACATAGACAGAACTGTAAAAGTGACAATAAGCAATAACGTACTTGATAATGCTACACAAATATAAATGTACATTGGGACGATTGAGCTAAACGAAAATAAATGAAATAATATATACTAAGCTTCAGAAACCAGACCAGTACAACAACAAAAGAGAAAAATTACCATCACTTTACGTCAGTCAGTGTAACTCAACTGTAACTTGACATCAGGTTCTGTATCAAAGTGAGGGTGGTGGTTGGGGTAGTGGTGGCAACCGAATAAGTGTGCTGCGAACAAGCGCAGTTAAGAAGATGAGCTGCAGATTAATAGCGTTAGTTCAGAGAGGTTGAGTAGCGCGAACGCTATGTGTGTAGTGTCGGGTCTTTTAGCTGTAGAATAATACTAAACACACATGCACAGTGGCAACCAAAACATGTTACGAAGGCAGGCCCTGAGACCCGCTGCATGCCTGGCAGCTCTGAGCACTCTGCCAAAGCAACGACATGCGGACACTGCTGCCTGGTCAGATGCAGGGCTCTGACCTTCTGACCAAAACAACAACATGCCATGCTCACAAAACAACACACACCACAGTTACAGAGGCAAGCTCGAGACACGCTGCCGTGGTCTGGCAAGCTTGAGACATGCTGCCAAAGTAACAAACGTGCGGACACTGCTGCCTGGTCAAATGCAGGGCTCTGACATTTGGAATAACCAACAACATGCATGCTCACAAAACAACTAACACCACAGTTACAGGGCAAGTCCAGACACTGCCATGCGCTGGCAGGCTCGAAACATGCTGCTGAGTAAGATACACGCGGACAATGCTGTCTGATCAAACGCAGAGTTCTGACCTTTTGACCAGGCAACAACATGCCATGCTCACATAAAAAACACAACAAATACCAAGGCAAGCTCTGAGACACGCTGCCTCGCACTCGGCAAGCTCAGAGACACACTGCCAGGGTATAAAAACATGCGGACAATGCTAACTGGTCAAACGCAGGGCTCTGACCTTTTGACCAGTCAACAACATGCCATGCTCACAAAGACAAACTACAGTCTATGACAACACCACAGATACCAAAGCAAGCTCAGAGACACGCTGCCGTGCACTTGGCAAGCTCAGAGACACACTGCCAGGGTATACACATGCAAAACACATATGTCTATCCAAAATATAAGTTGAACTCATAAATTACATGCAGCCAGAAATCGTGCTAGACATGCCGACATGCATGGAGATGATAAAACATTTAACTGTACGGGAGGAAAGGAAGTGGACAGATAGAAACATACACATGTAAATCATGCTGAACACGAGTATGCAAATAAAAACGCAGACATGCAAATCATGCTGAACATGAATATGCAGATAGACATGCTGCTGACAGTCTGAAAGCCTAAACAAAAACATGCCCATAGGTTAGTTAGTTCAAACCTCTCGCGTGGTGTGCTCTGTCAGACTTAGCAGTATTGTAGAGTATTGTAGATGGACATTCACAACGCCCATGCTGTAGTGGGCGAAACATAATGTTGCATCATGTTACCCTCATTTACCCGACTGTGCACCTAATACTCGAACTATATGTATTGCGCTTCGACTTGAGGGAGCCAATACACACGAACAGCTGCATGCTGCAGCAAGCTTAAATTTCTTGTTATGTTGTGGTAGGCACGAAATACCTAATGTTGCATCATGTTACTCTCATTCCACCCGACTGTGGACCTAATACCCAACCGCTGTGTACTGCGGTTTCACTTGGTGGAGCAAATACACAATCACAGCTGCAGGCTGCGGCAAGAATATGCAATTCCCTATCAGATGGAGACTGAACTACTATATCGCTGAGTATGGCTGTAGCTTAATGCATAGAATAACTGCAGGCGACACCCCTAGACGCGCTATTGTCCACTAATGTTATAGCTCTATATCCCACTTGCGCCATCCCAGGTGTCCTCAATACCCCGAGTCCGCTCAACATGTGCATGCTCCTATACACGCAAGTGCCTAACCAAGTGAATCACAAAGAAGTACCCAACGGAGAAAGAAACACGCTTAGAAAAGACGGGTACAACACAATTTATTAATATTTCGGGTAAATACCCTTTGTCAAAATAGACAAACAAACAAACATAGAGATTAGCCGCTACTTATCTTCAATGGCAGAAGGAATGTGGCAACTCTGGATTGAAGTGAATCACAGCCTCATCCTCTCAGTTCATCTCCTAAGGCAATGTTAGTTAGGTCCCATAAACATCAATTTGATAAATCTGTCATAGCAAGACAAGCTGTAAATGCACTGTTCATGCAATATCATAATACTTGATCACCCTGTATACGATGCAGTAACCTACAGACAGGGAGTGGGGGGGTCGTCGTGGTGAGGGGACTTCAGTAAATAGAAGATGGTGGTGGGGAGGTGGTGGGTAGAAAATTGCATGTAAGCTGTTTGACCACTGGTCAGTGATCTACATTCTCATCTGCATGGTACAGCGGACAAAGGCTATGTACTGGTCTGTGAGCGGAAAAGCTTCTCACATGATGCATCAGAGTGCCTGACCAAACTGAGAGGGCCACTTAGGGCCCTAACCAGTGCACGTGGTCCCAGTGGCTTGCGTGGCTAGCGTGACCTAGAAAAATTGCCTAAGTTCTCGTCACTCAGTGGACATGAGAGTCCAGCGCTCGGCCAGCTACTGTGTATTGCAGGCGTTTCAGTGAGTTGGGCGCTAACCATGCCAATGACTCAACCTCCTACTATGCCGTAACACATGTACACCAGCGTTCTCCGTGTGGTATAAACAATCCAGACCAAAAAGGTGACTATTAAAACAGCATATTTAATCGTATGATAAAATTTTAATCAGAAGATTCCTAAAAACAGACCAACAAGTGTGTGGTGGTCTGTGATTTTGGACCACATGGCCTTAGGTGATACGGTCCAAAATCACGGACCAGCAGGCAAATGAAAAAAACAACCTACCATGAGCCTTGATCAGAGGGAAGTCGACAGCACCAGCAGTGACGTCCACCGTTATATCTTGCAGACTCACAGCTGCTGCAGATGTGGGTGGGATGCTGTCATGCTTGCCAATGGCTACTGCAGGAAAGAGTGTACACAACAGGACTTATTTCTGAACTCAGACAAAGGTACAGGAAACTAATTAGAAATATTTATTATATCATTAGCTTCAAGAGATAATAAAGCCACTTCTTGCTAACAAGATGCCTAATTCTCATGACCTCGTGCAGCTGCAGAATCTCTTGGTAATATATACTTCTCGCAGGTAGAGCAGGCTGGCTGAATTGTATCATGTAGAACTCCATTCCTTTTCTTAACTCTTTTAGCCCCACGGGTGCATTTCCCAAATTTTGGAAGTATTACTTAACGACTATGTACCAGTTTCAGGTGGACTGACATGATAATTCAAGGGCAGTGCCTGAAAGGGCAGTGCCTGAAAGCACCACGCTAATCTGGCACTACCCTTGAATTATCATGGTTAATCAATCTCCTGCTGTAGGGTGTTGGGGCTAAAAGGGTTAGCTACTTCTGAATTTAGGGTCAAAACTGTACCCCATAACACACACATGACCGTCAGATTTCAATCTTGATGCACAGTTCTGAAACATATCCATAATGCTAACACACAGATACCTGGAAAGTCAGAGTGACCCTCACTTACGGGAACACTGGAAAAGGCTTTCAAGACCTGACAATCTACAGCTGGAACACTTGTTTTGTGCACACAGCCAATCTTTACAGCGTCAAAGGTTGCATGCACGAGGGCCACAATAAAGTGCCTAATCACATGACCAAAAAAGATGACTGCCAACATGTAAAATGAAAGAAAGAAGCATGCTTAAAAAGACCATTACAACACAATTTATTTAAATTGCATTGTAACTGTCATTCTAAGTGTGCTTCTTTCTTTCTTGTGTTATTTTCTGCCAGATCATCTGAAAGACCATGAAAGCTCAAGGGATACACACTACCAAACAGAAACTTACCAGCATATGCAGCGCCTCGGGACATGAAAATGTTGTATTTGGTACTATCCAGGTTAAAGACGCCAGTCACGGTGGAAGTGGTTGTTTGAGTGAAGGTGCATGTCAGTATACCGTTCGCGTAATTACTGGATCTCATGCTCAAACCCTGAACCAACAAAAATAAAGTCATTGAAATTCAGAAGAAAACATAGTACAGATACATAAATAATAATAATAATAATACATGTTATTTATATGGAGCTTTTCTCATATTTATAATATAACTCAATACGCAGGCGAAAATCTCACACAGAGTCGGCAGAGGGTAGAAAAAGTAGGTTTTTAACTTTGCTTTAAACTACGTAAGGGTGGAGGCATTTCTCAGCTCAGTCGGTAAGGAATTCCAAATTAAAGGAGCAGTACATCTGAAAGAGCGTTCACCGGCAGATTTGAGATGGAACTTTGAAAAGTTTCTCTCCCGATGAACGCAGTGAGCGAGAGGGCTGGTAAGTAATTAGACTGGAGGAAAGGTATGACGGAAGACTGCCGTCAAAGTGGTGGTATGCAAGGGTCACTATCTTAAACTTTATGTGGGATTGGATTGAAAGCCAGTGAAAGTCCTTCAGTATAGGGGTTATGTGGCCTGTGGTTCACAAGCCTTGCGGCATTATTTTGAACTCGCTGAAGGCGGTTAATCTGCTCAGATGGAAGACCAAAAAGCAGAGAATTGCAGTAATCAAGATGGCTCGTGACTAAAGCATACACTAACTTTGCAGTGGCAAGAAAATGTTTAAGTACAAATAAGAAAATACAGTACAGGAAATAAGGAGGAAAATTATCTCCTTCAGTTTTACTTCAGTAAGAGCTGTGGAACATGGATTATCCAAGGCAGTGACTGATTAGCTTGGTGCTATGAGCCAATTAGCTTATCAGGCACTAACCTTGAATTGTCGTGTTAACCCATTCAACCTGTCGGCTCCAAGCTAATCTGGCACTGCCCTTGAATTACCATGGTCAATCCATCTCCTGCAACTGGTGCATAGTCATTAGATGACGCCTCCAAAATTTGGAAAATACGGCTGTTGGGCTGAATGAGTTAGTACATGTCAATCAACTTGTTTTCAATGATTGGTAGACCAGGCAAGATAAATTGTCCAGGAACCCCATGTTCACTATATAGCTATACTTTGTTGCAGCAAGTGGGGCTCAAATCTGGCAATTAAACAGTGTGCACATTTGGCAAACTGGCAGCAACTTATAAAACCTTCAACATCTTCCTTTCAAAGCCTCTTGCTTGCCCCTATTTAGGCCTATGTTCTTTCGAGGAAAGTAGTTATTGTATACTGAATATGCCATATGGTTTCAAAGAGATAATTTATGTCTTACAGTTTGGCCAATCCTGACATTTGATTTGCCTTCATTCCTTGAATTGTAAACATTGATGGTGCCCCCAACTCTTGTACACTCTGTGACACTGTCGCTTCCCTACAAAGAAATAAAAAACAAAAAGTCAATCAAAGCAATGCAAATGTTTATTACATTCAGCCCCAGTTAAATATGCAAAGAGACAAAACAATATAAACGTTCAACAAGGGTAGTGCCAAAACAGCTTGGTGCCTCCAGGCACCAAGCTGCTCTTGCACCACCCTACAACTATCAGGGCCATTCTATCAAAAGATTCCAAGATTCCAAAATTTTATTTCCTTTACCCCCTATTGGGGTATGGAGAAAAGATGTCAATTAAAATTTGATTCATATACACTGATACACAATAACACAAACATGTAATTAGTATGAAACAGTTTGCAGTCAACAGTGAACACGAGAAGACAGCTAAGACAATAAACGGGCAAACACAATGTACTCAACATGTACATGCTCCTATTCAACTTTTCAACTTTTAATAAATATTTAACAAGATTCAAGACCGTTTTTCTACACCTAGAAGATAATAATTAAATTACAAAGATTAAACATGGACTTAATTCTGCAATACTTAACAGGTATAAAACTTTCTCCAAGTGAAAAACAGTTTGGGTATTCAATGATGATATGATATTCCTCACCAATCACATTAATAGCACATTCTGTACGTATACACATTCTTTCATCCAGATACCAAGCTTTCATCATGCTCAATTTGCAGCCTGTGATTACATGTATTACTACACTACTACATTGAAATTTTAATGAGGGCAAAAACATACATATCTGGAAGGTATGAAATGTACTTTTCTTTTCCAAATTCATGCTTAAAATTTCTATACAAACAAGCCTTAATATTTCTGCTTTTTAGATTGGCATGCCTTTTCTTAACAAACTCATCAATTAAACTATTTTCAATTGTTCTACACAGAGTCAATGCTAATAAAAGTGTGTGTCTGCCAAATACAAACAAGACCAGTAAATAGTGTACGTAATTACAAGTGCAGTCTTGATGTCATTTAGGAAGAAGATGTAAAAAGATTACCCCCAAAAAAAATTCAAATGTATTTCAATAACTGTAACTGCCGTGTCAATATGTATTTCAATAACTTTAACCCTTATCATTCAGAATAAACCAGAGTGTGAAATAAGTTTGACCAAAATAGTTCAAGGGTGGTGCCAGAATAGCTTGGCGCCTCTAGGCGCCAAGCTATTCTGGCACCACCCTTGAACTAAAGCGATTGGTCTATATCCTTATCTGTAAGTACTATAACGTAGCTTGCATATGGCAGTGTGCAGATTTGAAGCTTTTAGCTTCAGTGTATGGGTTAACTGCAATGTCATGAGCCCCAAGAACTGTGGGGGGCGCATGAGAATCTGCACTTCTGAGCTGCCTCAATCACAGTCATACACCTGTATCTCTGACAGATGGGGTTCTGTAACATTACAGTTACAGCAAATCCACCATGGTTAACCCATTTAACCCCATGGCCACATATTTCCCAAATTTGAGACGTGTCACATAACGACTGTGTTTCAGTTGCAGGTGATGGATTGACCATGATATTCAACAGAAGTGCCAGATTAGCTTGGTGCCATCAGGCATCAAGCTAATCTGGCACTACTCTTGAATCATCATGTTCGATCCTTCTCCTGCTGTAGTGCGTTAGGGCTGAATGGGTGAAGGGACATACCCAGGTAGTTTCTAGCTGCTGGCAGTGAAGAGCTTAACCCCATTACTGCCAGGACACAATTCAACTAACTGCAAGAAGCATAGAGCCTCATGAGCCACACAGTAACTGGAAGAAAGGGGGTGGGGGGGTAAGGGGGGGGGGGGGCCCTCATACTGTCCTGTGCCTCTTGCTAGATCCAGTCAAGACCCATGTCTGTTATCGTCTGCAGTGAGTTTAACAGCGCAATTTGTGTTTACTTGCAGCAAAAAAAATAGAGTGTCTGACATGCTTTAATCCCTGCATTCATGCAGCAGCCAGTATTGTATGCACAAAGGGGTTATTAACAAGAAAACACAAGATGAGGATTTCATCCCAAAGTCTACCGTATTGTTTGGAGCTCAGATGTGTTTATCTTTTAGGAACATTCAGAGCTGTTCATATTTTTAGGCTTATTATGCTGATCCTTTTCCCTCCTCTCTAAGCCAACACAAATAAAGACGGACACATGGCGCTTTCCGCCATTAGTACACTCTGTGGGCTCATGTAGCAACAGGAATCCATCTCCTACTCTAACCCACCCTCTGATCCACACACATTGGCCCACAGAAATAAAGACGGACACACGGCGATTCCCGCCATTCGTAAGCTCCATGGTCTGGCATAGCATAGCTATTCTAAAGAAGAATAATAGAACAAGCAGCGAAATGACGTCACTTCAAGCTTCACGTCATCGTGTCATTAGCCCCACAATGCTGTGTTCATAGTGACAACTCGATGTTATACATCACTCATCGCAGTACGAACGTTTGACGTATCAGAGAAATAACTTTGTAATTTTCTTGCCGATTTTCACACCTAGGGCTTACAGGTCACAATTTGATCTAATCCTAACTAATCCTACCCCAGGGCTGGGACAAACAGCAGGCTTATGCAAACAGTGTTCATGAAAAATCATGAGGGTATTAATGAGAAGATAGTTTTTTTCGTAAAAGAAAAATTAAAGTTATGTTAGCTGTTTTACAAATGACGCAGAGACAAACTGTAGGCTTATGTAAATACCGTATACGAAAAATCATGGGACTATTTATGAGAAGATTGTTGTTTTTTCCATAAAAAAGATTGAATTGTTTTAAGATTAACCCATATAATTCGTGAAATTAATCCCAAAAACGTGAAAATATATTTTTTCAAAAAATGCATTTTTCTCTAAAATAATTTTTTTCGAAAAATGAATTTTTCTTTAAAATGAATTTTTTCGAAAAATACTTACCGATGGTATTACAAATAGGAACATTACCTAGCTAGCCTAATTTTAGCCAAAATTTGGTTGTGTCCGTATAAGGGAGTGATGGCAGGTGAGGGGCACCTTAGTACCGGCCGTAACCTGAGTAGCCTCCCTTACACCCTATCCGGTAAGAGCTCACCCGATATGCCTCAGTTTAGTTTCTTAGCAAACTGGCGGCAAGCAGGGCAGGTGGGAGGGACCTTCGAGTAATACCATCGGTAAGTATTTTTCGAAAAAATTGATTTTGAAGAAAAATTCATTTGTTTCCTCAAAACACATTACCGATGGTATTACTAATAGGAAGAATCCCGAAGGGGAGGTGGGTGCCGCTATAGTGCCCCTAACCAAGACACTGTCCTCAGACCCGCCCTCCCGAGGCAAACTCCCGATAATTTTAGCTAAGATGCCTACGGCACCTATGTCGCCCGGAGGGAGTGTTGCGCTGCTGCGATGTCTCCCACCAGCGAAAGGTTCTGCCACTGGGCGGAGAGGTCCCTCAGGTACAAGCGGGCAAAGGTAGTCTCAGATCGCCATCCCACGGCCGCCACAATGTCCTGTACAGCACAGTTGCGGTCGAATACGAGACTTGCGGCCATGGCTCTGATCTCATGTGCCCTGATGTTCATACATTTGGCTGCATCAGGGGCGAGATCCTAGTAGGCAGAGCGAATCACCCATCAGAGCCCGGAGGAGATGATCTGAGCTGAGATGTCACGTCTACCTGGGGACAGAGGGAGAAACAGGCGGGTGCGTCCTCTGCGGAGTGGCTTGGTCCGGCGCAGGTACACACGTAAGGCTCTCATCAGTCCTGTAGTCTGGTCACCCGGGTGGAGTCTGTCATTCAAAGTGTAGAATAGCCATCATCTGTGGGGCTGCCAAGGCGCCCGCATCTTGGCCAGAAGATCGGTTCAGGTAGCAGTAGCACGGAGCCATCCGTCCGGAACTGCAAGCAATCTGGACGTGTCGACAGCGCGTGAAGTTCACCGACCCCGGAAGCCGTGGCGAGGGCCAAGAGGAAGTACGTCTTCCACGTCACGTCCGGCATGCGCGCCAACAGAAGAGGTTCAAAATGGTCTGAGTTGAGCCACGGAAGCACCCAAGTAGATCCCATCTCGGTACCAGCGAACGCAGGGCCGGGCGATGCAGACCAAAGTGGGCCATCAGAACGGAGAGGTCTTTGCAGCTGCCCGGATCGGGCTGGCTCCCATGCAGGTAGTTGTCGGCGATCATGGCGAGGTAGCCCCGAAAGGAGATTGGCGCCAGAATACGCTGGTGGTGAAGAGCCAAGGAAGAACCCCACCAGCTGGGGTACCGTCAAGCCGTGTGGAGGGAGAGGATGTCGCCACAGCCGTCGCCCAGCGCTCGCCACATCCCTCAAAACTCGTCTGGTCGAGGGTCTGCAAGTCGAAACGATAGCAACCACCGCCGCCCTGGAAAAGCCTCTACTGGTGAGGGCTCGCCGCGCCAGGTCCCTCGTCGCGAAGAGGTCGAGCATGGGAGTCTCCCAATTGGTCCCAGTCTTCTGGAAGATGTCTGGCCAGAGTGTCCACCCGGTGTGGAGAAGCTGGCTGCAATGCAGGCTACCACAGTCGGATGCCCTGGAAGAGTCTCGTGCGAAGCGTGATGCCCCAATCCTCGCCGCAGCGGAACGCCTGGTGGAGAAGGATGCAAGCGAGTGATGGCGGTTCCCGCCCTGTTCTTGGAAGCAGGGGACGATGTTGGGGATGTCGGCCAAGACTAGGAGTTCCTGGCGCCAATGGTGAGACTCCAATGTCGTGCGGGTCTGGCACAAGACTTGGCTGCCAGTACCTGAGTCGGTTGACGTGGGGCGGTCCTCATCAGCGACCCTGGTCCAGTAGCCCCTAACCGCAACGGTGTCAAGGAAGATGGGGGAGAGCCGGAGAACGGAGATCACCGCCAAGGAATCGTCCGAACTCTAAGGGAGATGCGTCCACAGTCAAACAGCCACCCAGGACATGTCCCTCCAGTCGCAGGCTCATCTGGTCGAAGTCCAAACCGTAACGAAGGTACCCCAGCCGCGTGGAGAAACTCTCGCGGCGAAGGCTTGCTGCGAAACGTCCAGGCGCGGGAGAAGAGGTCTCGGGCTGTAGACATCAAACGTGTTGGTGGTCCGTCGAAGGTCAGGACGCTGGCAGCCCACCTGCATACCGCAGCACAAAAACACTAGGCCGAGGTCCGTGTCGCATCCTTGAACCGGAGGAGGAGCTTGGACAGCACCCTAGGTCAGCGGGACGAGAGGTCTTCCCACGAGGTGGAGGGCGACGACCGCTCCTGGCCGCGGAGATGAACGGGGAAGGCGAAGCAGAGAAGCGTCAGCATGTCCTGCGGAAGTCCCAGAAGATTCTCGGCTGGGAAGTGAAGTCTCGATCCAGCACCCGGGCCACTGGGCGAGGAGGACGGACGAGGAACCGCGGCCCGCCCCGCGGAAGTAGGGTGAAGACTGCGGTGCTGTTGGAGACGGTGAGAAGGTCCAGATGTCGCCAACGAACCCGAAGCTGGATCCCTAGGAGGCCGAGTAGTCTCTCGTAATCAGGTGAAACTCCCCTGTTGGCGAGACTTGCGACGGCGAAGGGACAACAGGAGTGAAGGCGCAGAGGAACTCTCCCGTCGCGAAAGCCGCCCAGCGAAGGAGATGACGGTCGTCTGCAGAACATCATCTGTGGAACCGGAGCTGCCGACGCAGAAGACACTGAAGCATCAAGGGAAAGGAGCCTGCTGCGGTACACCGCCCCTGAAGGGCTCCTACTCTAGAAAAATGCATTTTTCTCTAAAAGGTATTTTTTCGAAAAATACTTACCGATGACATGACAAATAGGAAGTGTCTACTTACTCACACAATTCTAGCCTAAGAAATCCGTTGTGTTACCACACAACCCGGGAGGCACTCGGGGAACCCCAGGAGGGGCCAGGAGTAGTCTCCCGTTACTGCCCATTCGGTTCTGAGTCCTTCCATAATTCCTCAGTCAGGATACTTAGGTCACCAGCGGCGAGCGGGGCAGGTGGGAGGGTCCTCCGAGTCATGTCATTGGTAAGTATTTTTCGAAAAAATACCTTTGTGCATTTGTTTCCTCAAAAACATTACCGATGACATGACAAATAGGAAGAATTACGAGAAGGAGGAGGGTGCCGCGCCTCAGCACACCTTGAACAATGAACCTTTATTTTCCAACGGTAGAAGTTATTGGTAACAGGACCAGTTTTCAAACTCACCGTTGCCACATCTACTACATAAATGATATAGACATGTAAACATACACATACCATACCGCATGCACTCGCTCACGCACGCACGGCCGCACATACGCACGCACACGCACGCTCACACTCACACACACGCACTCCGGTACGCACGCATGCACACCACACCTCATGCATGCACGCACGCACACACTTGCACACCGCAATTACGCATGCACGCACGCACACACACACAAACTTAACACGCACGCACTTAGACACACGCGCACACATACACACACACGCTCTCGGACATGCACTCCAGACATACATACGCGCATAATGCGCACGCTCAAAAATATAAAATGAGTAAAAATGCAAAGTAAAGCAATGCATAGAAAATCATTATGTACATTAGAAAATATGTATATAGGTATATAGGTGCTCTCTCTCTCTCCCTCTCTCTCACACACGCACGCACGCACACACACACAGATACGTGAGCACGCGCCCAAAAATATCGCTTACACACATAATTATCAAGGCAAAAACATTATACACAGTACATGCAGTATTCAATGTACTCTTGGCATTCAGATATTATGGTCCACTCTATATAGGAGGGAAAAAAAAGAAGAAGAAAAAAAAAAAAAAAAGAGACGCTCTCTCACACACACACACACACACACACACACACTCACACTCACACACACACACACACTCACACACACACACACACACACACACACACACACACAAACACAAACATACTCACACACACGCACATTCACACACCTGAACACACGCGCAAGTTATCCCTGTGCTGTAATGATTAGATTACCTCCGAGATTCTAGGTGTTTGAAGAGGCTGATCCTAAATGAGGTGAGCGTCTTTGCATTTCTGATTTCTGCAGGAATAGAATTCCAGAATGAACTTTCCGAGAATGACAAACTGGTTTTGAATAAATCAATACGCGGCAGGGGTACTTTGAATTGTTGTCCATGTCTAGAAGCTACAGATATCCGTTCTGAGAAAAAAGAACTCAAGTACAGTGGACATGATTGCTTGTACAGCTTGTACATCAATACACCTTTATTGAACTGAAAGTGATGTGATAGAGGGAGCATTTTTAAAGCTTTTCGTCAGTTGAGAGTTCGGGATCGGGAAATATAAGCTTAGCAGCTCTCCTATGTAGGGAGTTCAGCCTCTTCAAATGTACATCACTAGAACCATCCCACACTGTTGATGCATAGTCTATGTGCGACTTGACATGAGCATTGTAGAAGACGCGTATCTGTGTCAGTAATTTTCAATTTTGACAACATATACAGACTTCTGGAGACCCTTTTGCACACATTGTTAATATGCAGTTGCCATTTAAGCTGATCATCTATAATGACCCCCAAGAGGCGGTGGTGTGATACTTGCTCAATTGGGCTGCCGTTTATAGACAAACTAAGAGAGCGCGGGCATAGCTGGTGCTTTTGACGTGTGGTTATAACCATGCATTCTGTTTTTGAAGGATTCAGGGACATGGAGTTGGAATGACACCAGTCGGTGACCTCATGCAGGCTTTCCTGCAGACGCGTGTTAATTGCGGCTACATTTTTGTGAGGAGTGTGCAGTGTGCAGTCGTCAGCAAACATGTCACAAAAAATATCGGGGCAACTAATATGCAGTGGAAGGTCATTGATAAATATGCAGAACAGCAATGGCCCGAGGACAGAGCCCTGAGGCATGCCGCTTTTGACAAGACCATACGAGGAGTAGGATCCATTTAACAGTACTCTTTGCTTCCTTCCGCTTAAATATGAAGTAAACAATGAGACAGCATCTGCATTGCAGAGATATGCTTGAAGTTTTGACAAAAGGATGTTATGATTTACAAGGTCAAAAGCTTTCTTAAAATCAATAAAGATCGACCCAGTTATTTGGGAGTTATTCATGGATGCTAGCCACGCATCAATAAGTCTTGTCAGTGCCGTGTGGCAAGAATGCCTGGGGCGAAAGCCGGACTGAAATACGTGCAAAAGACTGCGACTCTCCAAATATTGATAAAGATGTTTGTGCACGTGTCTTTCATGAGGTTTGGAAAGGTTGGATAATATGGAAATGGGTCTGTAGTTATTAACATCAGACAGATCTTTTGATTTAGGCAAAGGGATAACCTTGGCTTGCTTCAGTTCTGATGGAAACATATTTTGTTGGATGCATAAGCTATAAAAATACGTTAACGATTCTACTGTATAGGGAAGGGACAGTTTCAGAATTTTAGGGCTGATCTCGTCAGGTCCCGATGATTTTTTGTTTTTCAGTGACCCGATCAGTTTTCCTACTTCATACACAGCTAGAGGCGGTATAGAGAAGGGGGGGGGGGGGGGGGGTTTGTCCTTAGTCTTCTGCTTACAGAAGTTAAGCAGGGCCTCCGGGCATGTGTAAGACGCGTTACCGCTTGAGGGTATGATTGACTCAGCAACAGACAGAAAATGTTTATTAAAAGTGTCTGCAGTAGTAATACTAGAAGGAATGGCTGACGATTTCTTGCTGTTACCTTGGGTGATGAGATTAACCGCACGCCAGAGTGCGGCAGTATCTCTGTCTTCTTTAATCATTCGTTCAAAGAGAGACTTTTGAGCCCTGTGTACCATAGACTTGACACGGTTACGTTGTTTTTTGTATTCGTTAAATAGCTTGTGTCTCCTTAAGTCATTTCTCAATTACATTGCTTCGATTATGTCTTGTATAAGCCAAGGCGGTAACGTGTGGTTTTTTACCCACTTTTGCCGCAAAGGGGCGTGTTTGTTAAGTACTCTTGAAAAGAGTCCATACCAAACAGTCAGAGCCTTTTCAGGGTCAGTTTCGTTATTAACGACATTAAATGGTGTTTGATCAAGGTCTGCTAAAAAAGCAGACTGATTAAACTGTTTAAACGAACGATACGTTATAGTTGTGTGCCCGTTCTTACGATGCACTGGCAGTTTTGTTGACCATGAACATACAGTAGGAAAGTGATCACTGATGCTGAGGTCAGGAACGCTAACATTGAATACACTAAGGGGACGGTTGGTGTAAATGTGATCAATGAGTGTTGCGGTTGTTTTTGTGATCCTAGTAGGGGCCAAAACTAATTGTTCTAAGCCTGTTTGTGTGGTGATGCAATCCCATGCGGTATGGGGCTTTAACATATCTATGTTAAAGTCGCCGAGTAGCAACACGTCACAGTTAGGTAAGCCCACTTTTTCTACTGCATGCAAAAAATCATCGTTCCATTCAAACTTTGCTGATGGGTTACGATAACAAAAGCCGATGAAGACGGGTCTAGTTTTTGGAGCCCTAAATTCCAACCAAATGCACTCAACTTCCGGAGTTTCTATGTCCTCACGCCTTTTTACTAAATGTTGGATTGAGTTATGGATGTAAACGGCAAGCCCAGTTTGACCAAGTACACGAGGGTCACGTCGAGTGATGCTAAAGTTAGGTATGTGAACAGCTTCATCACTTATGTCAGAGTTAAGTCGCGTCTCACTAAGACCAAACAGGTGGAATGGTTCAGACGAGTTTAGAAAAACATTCAAATCGGCCACCTTGTTAAAAAGATGGTAGATGTTCAAGTAACCAGTTTGAAGGCTTCTGTGTGTCTGAGCATTATGGATCATGTTGAATTCTAACTCTCACAAATGAAGTGCAACACAATACAAAAAATATAAGCAGAGAGAATAAGAATAAAAGTGTCAACGCAGTAAAACGCGGCTGAAGTTATAGCACCTCGTATCAAACGTCACAAACGGTGTCCAACACAGCGTTATCAAAATGAAGAACGCTTTTGATTAGTAAAGTATCCATGTATGAATGCCACGCAAGCTGTCTAAATAGTGACTGTGGTGTAGCACACGTATCAGATGTCACACGTAAAAAGAGTGTTCTGGTCAGCGGCACACTAGGCAGTGAAAAACTATAGGCCCTGAAATGTGTTGTTGATAAGACCAGGCACACCGTGAGTGGGTGTGGATCTGAATGCTATCACACGATTTCCTCACGAATAATCCAAAGATATGGATGAGCGGCCGTGATTGCTAACCGTTACACGGACAAAACCTTAAATTTTCCGCTGCTGGCACAATGTAGAATGAGTCCCACAACGAAGTAAACGGTTAATTACACAATGCGGTAATATTCGATCCACGAAGTATATAGTTATTTGATTCTGTTTACCGCTGCAGCGGAGAACACCTTGTATTTTCCGTTGTAGCGGTAACAACAACTGTCAACAACAACAAAAAAAAAAACCGAACTCCACGAAGTTGTGAACTATAGCGACAACAACACACTGTTGATCAACAAAGAATGCAAACAGGCCCAACGAGATCACCTAGTGTACTCACAGGTGGGCACAGGAGATAACCGCACACTCCAACACACCTTTTTAGCGAGTAGGGAACAACAAACGACTGCACAGCCTAGTACGCACGCACACCATTCACAAACTGCGCCCACTGGGCGCCACTGAGAATGGACTCTGGGTAGCTCGGGTAGTACAGGACATACATTCCATTTCCTGGTTGCTGGTGAACGGAAGATGGTGGGTGATTAGTCCAATGAGCACCGCTAGGGAGAGGTTGGTACTGCCACGGTGTCACAGGCGGATACATCAGTTGCTGTTGCTGCAGCCAGTCGGGGGCAACAACTGATGTATCGTGATGCTCTTGAATGGGCTGTAGTCGTAGGCGCTGCTCTTGTAGATCCTGTTGCTGCTGTTGCGGAGGTTGATGCTGTTCTTGTTGTCGTTGGCGCTGCTGTAGTTCATTTTGCTCCTGTTGTGGGCATCGCTGTTTTGGCTGCTGTTGCTCATGGTGCTTTTGAACAGCGGATGACAAGCCCACCGGTGCCCGCCCCGCAGCAATGTCTGAGTAAAGCTGCTTAGCGGTTGTTACATTAGGAGATGTAGCATCCCGTTGAGAGGTTGTTCGGTGGCCATCTTCCCCGCCGTATTTGATGTTACCGGCCAGTCTCCGCGTGCCCACGTGTGACGGGTGGATAGGGTCGAGCCGGCCTTTGTTGTCCACTCGGTACAGCGCCTTGCGAGGTAGACCATTTGATGTGTGAAAAATGCCGGTGTTGTCTATAAAGGAAGCGCCCAGCTTCTTCGCCACGTGGCACAGGTTGGCGTTGGACGGGAAGATACGCTGATTTAAACGCGAATTTCTACCCTGCCCAGCAGGCAAGATGGACGAGGCCTGGACTCGTGCTTTGGGAAACGCCGTTTTGCAGGCTGTAACCAGCTTCTCCCACTGCTGGCTGGTGATCTCCCGCTGCTTGCAGTCGTTCACCCCCACGTGGAAGGTGACCAGTTGGACGCGGGGTGACGGTGCCTGCTTCATGCACCAGTAAGTCAGGTGGGAGGTTTGCAGGCCCGACACAGAAATGATCTGCACCCTCTCACCCTGGCACATTGTCATTTTCTCTCCCTTCACGTTACGCAGGACAGAGCATCCTATAACGAAGGTTGTGGTTTCCGCCATGACATGACATGTGAGGATCTCTTCGCTTGGAGGAGGGCGGATGAGGGTTTGTGGTTTTACGCCATTAATCCGATTACCGTTCCTCTCAGCGTGGTCACGCTCACCTGCACCGCTGATCTCCGCTTGCTTCTCTGCCTCTTTCGGGGGCGCGTGGACCGTTATCAGCACACCGCCAGAGGCCTGGTCCTTCCGGGTACTTGACGAGCTGACGTTTTTCGGAGGGGTAATCCTTACCGGGATCACTTCACCACCTGCGGCAGCAGGGTTTACACCGCCACCGTCGGTAATCCCCTTAGCGCCGTCAGTGGGAGTGGGAGGGGCGCTCGTTTCCTCAGGCACTGACTCGTTGAGCTGATTGTCGAGCTGAAGGAGCTTGTGGCTAGAGACAACTGCTTCCATTCTTTCCACTTGACTGCGCACGTCATGGATGAAGTAGGTGTCACTGTCACGCGCAGAGTTAAGGCCCTGCAGTGTGTCGTGTAGGTGGCAGTGAAAGTCAGACAGATCAGTCAGTTGGTCCTGTATCTGGGAAAGTTTGTTGCGTACAAAGGACTCAGTCATCTGCAAATCACTGGCTACCGTCACTGAGATTTCATGCACTCGGTTGTCTAACTGGTCCAGTCTTTCCTGCGTTTTCGATTGGAGATGATACAACTCCTGTCGCAGGGACTCGACAGCAGCAAGTCAGGGCATTAGCTGGCTGATGGTCGGCTTTGAGTTGCTACACCCAGTTGTGAGTTCGCAGCTAGAAGTGCCCTCCTCAGTGCAGGCGACCGGAGCCCGGGCCGAGGACACATCCTCTTGGGTGAAGGAGCCATCCTCCCTGTCGCAAACTCCCGACGACCCTCGTTAGAAGTGCCCCAGGGCGCCGTGGTGCCGGGAGGGAGAGTTGCGCCTCAGTGATGTTCCCCATCAGCGCGAGGCTGCCTCGCTGGCCTGCCAGATCCCGGAGGTAGCCGCGGGCGAAGGCAGATCTGCCCGTTTGCCCACGGTAGCTGCGAAGGGAGACCGCGCAGCTCCGATCGTACACAACGTTCGTGACCATGGCGTGTGCCTCATGCGCACGTAACTTAAGCCTCTTAGCTCCCTGCGGGGAGGTGACCTGTTAGCGGACCGTATGAAGCGTAGCCAGGAAGCTCGTCTGGGCTGTCATGTTGGTCTTGCCAGGCTTAAGGCAGAACGAGGCGTGAGCGTCCTCCCTGGACGGCTTAAGTTCAGTGCCGGTACACGCGTAGGGCTCGCACGGGATCAATTTGCCTGGTCTCCTGGGGGGAGATCGTCCCTCGCAGCGGCAGTAAGGTGATCACCTGTGGCGCAGTCAAGGAGACCTGGTCATGGCAATGAAGGCAGGATCCGTAAGCCGCAGTACGGCACCATCCGCTCGAACGACAGGCAGGCAGGGCACGCCGACAGCGCGTGTAGCTTGTGAACTCAGGCCGCCAAGGCAAAAGCCAACAGGAGGCATTCTACGAGTCAAATCCACAAAACAGGCCATCCGAGGTCTCCAAAGAGCCAGAGGAAGGTCTGCGAACTGGGGAATAGTCTGGAGGGAGGTGAAGGTCGTCGCACCAGGAGCACAGTACTCGCCATCTTCCCTCGTAGCCGCGTCGTGTCGAGGGTCTGCGAGCTGTAGCGATAGCTTCCACTGCTGCACTCAAGAACCTCTGGTGGCGAGGGCTTGCCGCCCAACCTCCACACGTGGAGGAGTGGGCGCTCCGGGTACAGGTGTAAAAGCGATTGACACGGTTGCTAGAGCACCGTGCGGGGTGCGGGGAGCAGCCAAGGGGGTCCGTGGCGAGGCTGAGAAGGTCAGTGGACCAGGACCGGTTCCAAGAGAACGGACGATCAGTAGGACGACCGCATTGCATCCCCGAAGCTTGAGGGGACTTGACGAGGGCTGTCAGTGGGGGGGGGGGGGGGGGGGGGGGGGTACACATAGCGAGAAACCCGTCCCACAGGATGGACAGAACGACTGTCCAGGCCAGAGGGTCTGGGATAGGGGTGACGAATAGGGGAAGCTGGTAATTCCACCTCATGTCGAAGAGGTCGACAGTGGCGTCTCCCAAGTGTGCCGATCATCCGCAGAATGTCCTGGCGTAAGGTCCGCAAATGTAGCAACTGGCCGCGCCAGGCGGGAGGATCGACGAAGACCTTCAGTCGTCTCGGGAAGAGATGAACACGGAGGGAAAGTTGAGGTTCTAGCACCCGCAAAAAAGATGGCAGAGGAGCAAGCCGGGGTCGGGAGAGGGCACCCCACTCCGTTCCTGGATGTATGCCACCATTGTAGCGTTGTCGGCGAGGACGAGCAGTCCGTGGTGACTGAGCTGTTCCTCCCACGGGATGAGGACTTGCCTGATCGCTAACGGTTCCAACCCGCTGATGTGCTGTCCGCGAACTCCGAAGGCCCGGGGCCGGACGTCGCGCGGAAGCGCAGAAGCCGGAGGGCTCCCCCACCAGTAAGACTTTGCATCGCCACGCAGGAAGAGTCATGAAGGCCGAGCGGTCAGATGGACTCCCGAAGCGAGATACGCGTCCCATCCCTCGGAGAAGAAGGGGGCGAATCAACGGAGACATGGGCACCATGGAAGTGAGATCTCCTGAGGAGAGGCGCCAGAGAAGCAGGAGGTGCTGCTGTAGTGCCGGGCGTAGAGACAACCGAGGGGAAGTAGATCCGCTGCCGCAAGGAGCCACGAAGGAGCTGAAGCCAGACTCTGCCGGAGGCTGTGTCCTGCTGGGCTACCTGGGCTGCTAGGCAGCCAACTTAGGATCCGTGGCCTCAGCAATGCCCCCTGTTGAGGTCGGTGGCAAACTCCCTGCTGAGACGGACAAAGCGACGACAGGGGGTGAGGTCCGACCTATCAGCGGCGACCAGGAACCCCAACCGGGACCACCCCCATGACAGTGCAACGCTGTCCGAAGACCGGTGGCCTCCACTGTATGCGCCTGAAGAGGTCGTCAAAATAGTTGAACACAGGGCTGGAAGACGGCTGCTGCGGCTAGGTCGCGACTGCGTCCCTGAAGCGGTTGAGGAACCACAGGCTGAGGTTGAGACCGCAAGGCAGCACCTGAACTGGTATTACTCCGTTGCAGGTGAACCGGAGAACTTCCTGGTGCCTAGCGCTCCTGGAGCCTAGCGCGTGGGGATTTGGAGATAAGTCTCAGAAGACCAGACAGAACACACAACACAACCGAAGGCACGCGGGCGAGGGCCTGTGGGACCCCGCCCTGGTAAGGCTAGCCTTCGCAACAAAAAAATGTATTTTTCTCTAAAAGATATTTTTTCGAAAAATACTTACCGATGGCATTACTGTATGTGATGAAGCACAGTAGGGTAAATACGGTACGGTTTTTGTTAACGGTTTGTTTGTGCCAATAGTCCGTGGGGCCTGCTGTCCACGTGGAATCTGTAAGACATGGTTAGCACGGAGTTTTGGTGAGTTCTGTTTAGTGAGTTCTAGGCAAAAGCTGTGTCTGTCAGAGCAGTAATATATTAGTGCGGGGCTTGACTGTCATTCTGGACAGACGTTATGCGAGATACCTTAGCCCGTATTCCAAGACTCTGAAGCCTAGAATTCAGAGTTCTTGTAAAGAGTGGAACGACGGACGCCGAGACGTCGAGTCACAGGTGGGACCTACGTGAGGTCATCCCTCCAGCTCTTCACTGAGAGTGAGTCTGACCGGGACCAAGACACCCAAGTCAAAGCGAGAACTGCGCAACAGTACGAGAACGAGGACGTCCGTGCCAAAGACAGGACGGCAAGAAGAAGCGTACGACGAAGGACTTTCACGCCTAGACGTGAGAAGGACCAACGTTAACCAGGCAATAACATCAAACAGGTTGGAGACAATGTGAGACTAAAACCTAGCCTGGCAAAGATATTGTGATTTGTGTGTGTGTGATAGTAGAGCAGTGTATATAGTTTGATAGTCTTTAAAGCGTTTCTTTTATATTGTATAAAGGTTACTTTAGAAAGGGAGCCCGTGTGTTGTGTTTTACCGCATGAATGCGCCCGTCTGAGTCAGTGGCGGTGTATGCGTCTGTTGCGTGAGAGTCTGTACGTGCGACTGTGGGCAAGTCTGCGTGCGTTACACTGTATGGAATACACCTTTAGCTTACCGAATTCAGCCTCAAAAACCGTTCGTGTTTAACTACACGAAACGGAGCGTAATATTAGAGAGTCGTAACCAAGCACCTGGATAGTCTCCCCTCCCTCCGTCCGGAAGTGCACATTCCCGCCAGTTTCTCCTTAGCATGCTGGCGGCAAGCGGGGCAGGTGGGAGAGTCCTGTGAGTAATGCCATCGGTAAGTATTTTTCGAAAAAATATCTTTTAGAGAAAAATACATTTGTTTCTTCAAAATTCATACCGATGGCATTACTGTATGGAAGAATAACAAAGAGGAGGAGGGTGCCGCCCAAGCCGTGCCATTGCAATACCTTCAGCTTCGAGGGGCAACCTCCCGACGAATTCAGCTAAGGTTGCTTACCTATGGCGCGAGAGGCGCCCGGAGGGAGTGTTGCGCCACCAAGATGTCTCCGACAAGTGCCAGTGTTTCGCGTTGTGCGGAGAGGTCTCGGAGATAGTAGTGTGCGAAGGTGGACTCTGTTCTCCACCCGACTGCCGCTATGATATCCCTGGCTGCGCAGTTGCGGTCGAAAGCGACGCTGGCGGCGACCGCTCTAATCTCATGTGCCCGTATTCGCAATCTCTTAGCCCCTTCTGGAGAGATATCTTTGTAGGCGGAGCGAATGACCCATCTCAGCCAGGAGGAAATCGTCTGGGCTGAGATGTCGGTCCATGCCGAAGCTAAGGGTAGGAAGAGGCGAGAGCGGCCTCTCCTGATGTGCTTCACTCTTTTGAGGTATACCTTCAAAGCACGGACCGGATCCTGCAGCCGAGATGTTTGGGAGCAATCAAGACGTGTGAGAGGGCGTAGGCTCAACACTTGAGGTGCAGCCGAGGGGAGTCTATTCTTTGCCAGGAAGGCAGGATTGGGTAGGAGATTTATTGCTCCCCCTGTCCGGAACTGCAAACATGTAGGGTCCACTGACAGGGCATGTAGTTCACTCACTCTGGCCGCTGTAGCGAGGGCCAGGAGGAAGCAGGTCTTCCTGGTTACGTCCGCCAGGCAGGCCAAGTGAAGAGGCTCAAAACGACTGGAGTTCAGCCAGGTTAAAACCCAAGCGAGGTCCCAACGTGGCAGGAGGGAGCGTGTGACTGGGCGCTGGAGGTCAAAGTGGGCCATCAAGTCCGAGAGATCCTTGCAAGCTCCCGGGTCAGGAAGTCCCAAGTGTCTATAAGTGTCAGCCACCATGGAGAGGTAACCTCTGATGGTGATGGGTGCCAGATTCTGTTCGCGGAACAGCCACAAGAAGAATTCAGCCAGCTGTGGCGTGGTCAAAGCCGTGGGGAAGCGGCGTTGCGACTCGCACCAGGATTGTAGAACTCTCCACTGACTTGCCTTCGTAAACCTGGCGAGTGGACTGCCTGCGGGCTGTAGCGATTGCCTCCACTGCAGCACCCGAGAAACCTCAAGTTGAGAGGGCCTGCCGCACAATCTCCAGGCGTGAAGAAACAGTCTCTCTGGGCAAGGGTGGAAGATGTTCTGCCGAGGCTGTTTCAGCATTGTGCGTGGTGTGGGGAGCCGAAGTGGAGGATCCGTGGCTAGGCTCAAGAGATCTGTTGTCCAACTCCTGGTCCAATTGAAGGGGGCGACAAGGAGAAGGACCGCGTTGCATCCTCTGAGCTTCAGAAGGATCTTGGGCACCAGTACTGAAGGAGGATAGGCATAGGCTATGAGACCGTCCCAAGGAATGGAAAGAGCATCCACTGCCCAGGCGAGCGGGTCCGGAAAGGGTGAGACGAACAGCGGAAGCTGACGGTTCCACCTGGTGGCAAAGAGGTCCAACATGGGTGTCTCCCAGTGTGCACAGATCATCCGGAAAATGTCCGGTCGAAGGGACCATTCGGTGTGCAGCAGTTGTCCCTGCCGAGAAAGAGAGTCGCCGCAAGAACATTCAGATGGCCTGGGATGTGTCGTGCTCGGAGTGAGATCCCCCGATCTCTGCCCCACAGAAGGATCTGGTAAAGCAGCATGCAGAGGGACGGCGACCTGGTGCCGCCCTGCTTCTGAATGTAGGCTACCACCGTCGCATTGTCTGAAAGTATCAAGATCTCCTGGCCGCGGAGCTGAGATTCCCAGTTGATGAGAGCTAACCAAACAGCCTTGAGCTCGAGCCAATTGATGTGTCTGCCTTGGAGTTCCGCCGGCCACTGACCAGAGACGGCGCTGAATCCCGGCAATAAGTGTGCTCCCCAGCTGGCATGGCTTGCGTCCATGAAGAGTGACAGTTGAGGTGGTGGAGTGAAGAGTGGTACCCCTGTCGCCAACCACCCTTGATCCGTCCACCTGTGCAGATGCGGTCGAATCAGCAGAGGAACCGGAACACTGGCCGCGAGGTCTCCGGAAGACGGCCTCCAGTGGAGCAGCAGATGTAACTGGAGAGGTCGCGAGTAAAGTCTGCCGAGGGGTAACAGTTCCGCAGCAGCGCTGATCAGGCCTAAGAGCTGGAGCCAAGTCCTGGCCGGGACTGCGTCCGCTAGAATCACCTGGTAAGCGAGAGTCGCCAACTTCTGGATTCGTTCCTGTGGTAGTCGTACCCGGTTGAGGTCGGTCAAGAACCCCATCCCGAGGTGAACAAACCTGCGTGACGGAGAGAGATCTGATTTCCCGTTGTTTACCACAAATCCAAGTCAGTGTAGGAGGCTGAGAAGTGCGTTCCTGTCCGCCTCCAGACGAGACACTTCCTGATTCCGGAGAAGCAGGTCGTCGAGGTAGTTGGAAGTCGGGCTGGAAGACGTCTGCCTGGCTTTGGAGACCACCGCGTCCACAATCCTCGTAAAGATCCAAGGACTGAGATTGAGGCCGAAGGGAAGTGCACGAAACTGGTAGACTACTCCTCGGAAGGCAAAGCGTAGGTAACGACAGGAAAACGGGTGAACGGGAACATGAAGATAAGCATCTGCGAGATCGAGGTTTATGGCAAAATTCATTGGTTGCACCGAGGCCCGCAAACTTCTTGCTGTCTCCATGCGGAAATGCGGAGCAACTATGAACTTGTTGAGCGCAGAGAGGTCTATCACCGGGCGCCACCGGTCTCCTGACTTCGGAACCAAGAAGAGCCGACTGTAGAAAGCCGGAGAGTCGAGTCAGGCTACTACCTCCGTGGCGGCCTTCTGTAGAAGGGCGGCTATCTCTTCCTGCAGAGCTGAAGCCTTGCAAGGGTCTGTAGGGATGCGTGTCCACAGCGAAGACCGCCTCAGAGGGGGAGGTGTCCGAAATGAGATTTTCAGTCCGCGAGAAATCGTATCAAGGATCCATGGGTCCCCTGGAAACAGTGACCGCCACTCGCTGCTGTAATGTGCTAGCCTCCCGCCGATTGGAGGACCAGAGGGATTCGGCGGGGGCGTTACCAAGGTAGAGTCATTGGGCCCTACCCTGCCCTTGCTTCCAGCCGAAGCTGGGACGGGAGGAGGTCCGTGCGGGAAAAAGTGTCCACAGCCAGCTGGGGCCTGCTGTCTGGTCCTTAAGGGACGTCTGGTGATAAGGCGGGAGGTGGGTCTAAAGGTCCGCAGGGTGCGACCCTCATCCTTGCGGCCGGCTGCAAATCTGGAAAGTTCCCTTCTGTTAACGCTAGGAGTGGATATCTCGTAATTTCTGCTCACTGGGTCGGTCCCAAAACTCCTGTACTCCACGGACTACCGCCTACGTAGCTAGATTAAGAAGCCCGTACACGCGATGGAATTCCAGATCAAGGTAGCTGTGGGTTCAAGTCCGGGCGGGAAGAAACGTCGCACCGGCCCTGGGCCACCTGCCTGGAGTTCGGCTTCAGGATCCACCGCTGGGAGGGGGCAGATGAAGGCTTGAGAGTGACCTGCATACCACTTCTGCTGAAAACGGATGTCAATGTCAGCAGGCTACCGTGAGTCCGCGAAGAAACCTTTATCACGCAGCTTGCCCTGTCATAGGTGTTCGGAGAAAGCGTCAGAAAGGTCCCGAAAACCTGGAGGCTGGGGAAGGGACTTGAATCTTTTCGCCTGGAAAGGAGCGTCCACAGAAGCCGTAGCTTTCCTCTCGAGTGGGGGTGAAGGTGGACATGCATCCAAAGGAAGAATGGTCGCGATGATGTGTGCCGCTTCGTCTAGAGCCCGAGAAGTCTCTGAAAGCAGGGGCAGCTCTTCTACTAAGTCGGAAGCGGGAGGGCTACGTGGGTCCGAAGGTGTCATTGGCTTTAGCAGGGCCGATGCCGAGTCTTCCGGGTGCAGACTGAGTACATCCGAGTCACAAGTCGCAGGGTCCGGAGAATGCCGACGGGAACCGCCATGCCGCGGAGGTGTCCAGTGCGGTGGGGTTCCAAAGGATCTGTCTCGCGAAGCCGTCGTGTACCGACGCAGAGGACTTTGGGGTAAATAAGAACGCGCAGTAGGAAAAAGACGATGGAGCCGGTTGCTGGAGGGGGAGCGACGAGAGGGACGTCTTTCCTTATCCAGAAGTCGACTTGTCTGGGACCGCGGCCGTTGCTGTGGGGAATACGGTCTACGGTGCCCAAATGATGTGCTCGACGAACGTGTCCTAGCTAGACGACTCCCTGTGGTAAAAGAACTTGTCCGTGAACGAGTGGGGGAACCAGTGTGTCAGGTCATAGGTGACTGATGTGACGTAGAATAATTGTCTCTGTGGGAATGGAGACTAACCTCTGAGCACCGAGGGCTGCGAGGTGAAAGCCGTACTGCGTCAGTAGCCTCATAGGCTGTCCGCTTCTGATTGGTCCCTGACACTTCAACCGATAGGCCGAGAGAAGGGGTCGAAGGAGTCTCTGTCACCGATACTTGGGGACCATCTGAGACTGTGCAGGCCAACATCCCACTCCCCACATTCCGAGGACCTGCAATCGGGATAGGGTTCTGCGACTTAGTAATAGAATGAGAGCCTACCTTCTCTGTAGAAGCTTGTAAGAGCGGCGCTGTGGGGCAAAAAGAAACTGTCACCGAAGGGCCTGGCTCCGTCCGGTGATGAGGTATGTTGCTCTCTTTGGTTGGCGGCCGAGCCGCTCTATGTCCAATCTGTTCCGCTGGTCGTCGACGCCCATAAAACTCCCACAGCTGGGACCATTTCCGTTCCTTCCACGAGGCGCACACACCACAAGGGTGGGACGATGAACAGCCAGAACAAGGTAAACAGCGTGCGTGCGTGTCTGAGGGCCACTGGAAACCTTTGCAGCGGCAACAAGTGTGCAGTTGGGTACTGTAACACAAAAGGCACACATGAGTGTAAAAGCCCAAGGCCACTAACGAAAGGCCACGTGCACCAAACGACTACTAATCGAAAACCGGTCATACCCGAACCGCAATTTCTTTCGAGCCGTGCCTTCGCTGCCAGCTAAACATTCTCTGCTGGCTGCGAAGGCACCACCCGAGACCTTACCTCGTCATTGTTATAAGGCAATGAGTTTAGAATTCACGAATAAGAATTCCGAAATCCGATAAACGCTGGAGGCTGAAGCGGACACAACTTGTCTACCGGAAGCTAAGGTGAAACTGGCGGGAATGTGCACTTCCGGACGGAGGGAGGGGAGACTATCCAGGTGCTTGGTTACGACTCTCTACTATTACGCTCCGTTTCGTGTAGTTAAACACGAACAGTTTTGAGGCTGAATTCGGTAAGCTAAAGGTGTATTCCATTAAAAAAAAAGGCACAAACAGCGAGGAACAAACCTTTTAGCAAGAGCCTGGGCCTGCAATCCATCAACAGCGAGGAACAAACCTTTTAGCAAGAGCCTGGGCCTGCAATCCATCCCCGTAAGCTAGTGGGGGCGGGCATACGGGGCCCGGCGAAGCTAAGGTAAGCACCCTACCTTTGCGACCTACCATCTGCGAAGAAGAGAAGTCGCGGCTAACCTCTCTGTTTGTCGATCTTGCCAAGGACAACTCCCCAAACATCAAAAAAAGTGCTGTACCCGTCTTCCCAGCGTGCTACTCCCTGCGCTGGGTACCTCCGTGCATTCACACGCGTGGCCGTCACCCTTGGTCTGGAGGGCACAGCGCCCGCCACGCTAAGGAGAGCATACGACACAACATGTACAACAAAACTCAAGCATGACATGACAAGTATAGGCATGAAGCAAGCGTCTGGAACAGTAACATTATCAACATAAAGGTGCCAGGGCGAGGGCACGTGGGGCCCCGCCAAGCTAAGGCGAGCATACAAAATGCACAACAAAAAACAAGCATTCATGACAGATTCAGGAATGAAGTAAGCGTCTGACCCCGCCCCATCCACCAACGTAATGGCGTCAAGGCATGGGCTGGAGCCTAACAAATTTCCCAAATCACACAAGGTACAAGAGAGTAGGTAAGCGCCAACAATGCCACACCAATCAACCGAAAGGTGAGTGGGCGCGGGCACGAGGGGCCCCACCAAGCTAAGAGTTGAGAATTTTGGCACGCAAGCAACAGCGAAGACGAAGACTGCCTTCATGCCTGCTCAAACCAGTGCCCAGCCCGGGAACCGGCTGAGGGCCAACCCAGCTACCTTACCTTTCTGCCGGAGCGGGAACGGGGGGACAAAAGTCCAAAACACCCATGGCACGACCGGGCCAAGTCCCGGCGACGCACACCGTGCAGCCCAGGCACTCAAGCGGCCGAAGAGGGCAGCCGCCAACGATGAGGAAACAGACAGAGCCACGCCGTGGCACAGGCAGGGCGGACGAAGTAGAAGCCAAGAGAAGAAGCCAAAGACCGGAAGACCGGCGAACCGGTCGAAAATCCCAAAGTCCGTAGGCTAGAGCAACACGTCTGAACAGTGTGAGCCTAAGTAGACTGACTGGGGAATTATGGGAGGACTCGGAACCGGATGGGCAGTAATGGGAGACTACTCCTGGCCCCTCCTGGAGTTCCCCGAGTGCCTCCCGGGTTGTGTGGTAACACAATGGATTTCTTAGGCTAGAATTGTGTGAGTAAGTAGACACTTCCTATTTGTCATGTCATCGGTAATGTTTTTGAGGAAACAAACCCGTCGCGCTGAGTGCGCCATCCGCCGAATTCGCCGCTCCAGAGATCGCCGTACGTGAAGACCGAGCGAGGCTCCATCCCAAGAAGGCGTGAAGTCAGATGTGCTCGCGTAGACTCATAAGTCGCGCCTGTCGAAGGAAGCGAAGAGAACTCCAGCTGTCATCAAGAGGGCTACCTTTATTGCTAGGGAAGATCGGTTGGAGAAGTCAACAAGTAGCCCGGAAGCACCCGTCTGGTTCTTCCCACGACGAACCGCGGCGGTAGAACCCCCGGAGGCCATGCTGGCGATGGGTTGTCTGGGGACGTGCCGGATCATACTGCTCTCAGGAGGCTCCGTCCGGTTCCGCTCTGACAACATCTAGGGCCAGCGAAGTGGAAGCACAAGACGCCCAACTGGCAGGAGCGCGAGTCGACTGTCATAGTCGGTACCAGCGATCAGGAGTTCGAGGTAGTAGTGCAGGTGGCCTCCTGAAGCACCCGTTCCCTCGCTCGGAGAAGTAGCTGGCAAGACGACGAGCAAAGCAAAGGTACGCCGCGTAGGTGGCGCCCGGTAAGTCAGGAGGTCCGAATCCGCGCCGAGCGGGGGGGGGGGGGGGGGGGGGGGGGGGGGTGGGGGGCGACTCCGAGCCTGAGCCTCGCAGCGAGTAACGAAGTTCCGAGATCGTAGGTTGCCTCGCAGGAACACGGAACCAAGCGAAACGACGCCCTGGCGCCGGCAGGAATCTGGCCTCGGTCAGTGAAGCTAGAAGAGAAAAACGGCACATCTCTACAGCGCTAACTTAATTGCCCACTGTAAGCGCGTTAACATATGAACACAGCCTAGAACCCCCCCACGCACTCCTCTTAGGGGCCTCCACCGAGGTGCGCAGGGAACAAGGCATAGTAAACCCGGGTGTTGAAGTCTTCCGATCTAAGCGGAAGCACGTCCAGGGTGAGGCAACGTCGCCAGGGGTACTGGTAAGAGGCAGAACGCTTCTGTAGAATTATGGTAGTCTTGGACAGCCGTACTGTAGTCCCTCTGGCCGGTGGGAGCCCGACGTCGCGGAGAGAAAGGCCCGACTCCTTACGGTGCCTGCTGCAACAACGCGCACCACGGTCTGTAGTAGCGGCGGCCTGTCCCGAGAGCGGGGGTCCGCTCGGTTCTTCCCACCCCCAGTGGTCCTTCTGCCCTGCTACGTCACATGTGGTAGATGGCCGCGTGGGCCCGTCGCGCAAACGGCTCGTGGCTCCCTTTTGCGGTGAGTGTGCTCTCTTCCGTACAGCCAAAGGTGCAGTTGTGCCACGTCCCCCCAACCTGGGCACGTGACGCTGAACACTCGTAGATCGTATGGGACTCGTCGAGCAAGTGCGGCTCGTGGTCCCGGCGTGCTTTGTGTCGGGAGGGAGCGCTCTTCCTGTCAGTCAGTTGTCCGGTCGTGGAGACTCGTCACTGACTTGTGAGTGGGATGCCCAACGTACGGAGACCTGACGAGTTTCGGGTCCCGGCGTGCGCTAGGCTCGTGCTGCGTGGCTCTGCACAGCGAGTCGCGCGTTATTCCGTTCCGTCCATTCGTCTGGCCGTGGAGCGTCTGGCCCGGGCTTTGACCATCGAAGGCACGAGAGCCGACGTCGGACCGGTAGTGGCGGCTTGGTAGTCTAGATGGAGGAGAAATAATCAATCCAGACCAAAAAAGGTGACTGCCAAGCATGTAATATGCAAAGAAGTACCCAACGGAGAAAGAAACATGCTTAGAAAAGACGGGTACAACACAATTTATTAATATTTCGGGTAAATACCCTTTGTCAAAATAGACAAACTGGCGGTGGGCCAGTTCAATGTCAACCGGGAAGACGCCAGTACATGCACTTACGGCGGTCTTAGCCGTGGATCAGACGGCGGTACGCAGAAGCGGAAGGACACTGGCACGCTTCTGCGTACCGCCGTCTGATCCACGGCTTAGACCGCCGTAAGTGCATGTACTGTCTGTCTGTCTGTTTGTCTATTTTGACAAAGGGTATTTACCCAAAATATTAATAAATTGTGTTGTACCCGTCTTTAAGACCGCCGTAAGTGCATGTACTGTCTGTCTGTTTGTTTGTCTATTTTGACAAAGGGTATTTACCCGAAATAATAAATTGTGTTGTACCCGTCTTTTCTAAGCGTGTTTCTTTCTCCGTTGGGTACTTCTTTAGATGGAGGAGAGATCCCGTCGTGAGTTCACCTCGTGCCGCTCTGCCCGAAGCACTGAACGTGCCAGTGTCCTTCCGCTTCTGCGTACCGCCGTCTGATCCACGGCTAAGACCGCCGTAAGTGCATGTACTGGCGTCTTCCCGGTTGACATTGAACTGGTCCATGGAAGCTCGTCACTGACCTGCGATCGGGAAGTTGAGCGTTCGTCGACTCTAGGAACGGGAACCCGTCGTGTGTGCGCGTCGTTTACCTTACCATAATGAGGCAGTAGAGGAACCCGCAAAGGACGCAGACAAACTAGTGCACCAAGGCGCAGCCCCACCAAAATGGCGCCGAAGACCGGCTCCCCTCAGTCCAAGGTCAGTGAGCGGCGTAGCATGCAGAGAACACAGGCACAACCAGTCCGCGAAGCTGGGAACACCACCGCAACTCACAGGAAGCGTCCAAGCCTACACAGGGTCCTCGAGGCTAGCTTTGATTGATTGTACATTGCTTAACGTCCCGACAGCAACAAGGCTTTCTCAGGACGTGCCTGCACTGCTTGTGAAAAAAAACAACCAACTAAACAGAACATTGAATGTATGTCGCCAGCCGGTCAAACACATTAAATAAACCTAACACATGGGGCCTAAATAAAGCTAAGACCATTTAGCAACACACATCCAATATCAAGAGCTACAGGCAGTGCAGACAGTAGGGAGAGTTTAAAAAAGGCAAATACAGGTGAATGGACCTCGGGTAGACAGAAACACATGCCCCAGAATAATTGATTGATTGATTGTACGTTGCTTAACGTCCCGACAGCAACAAGGCTTTCTCAGGACGTGCCTGCACTGCTTGTGAAAAAAAAAACTAAACAGAACATTGAATGTATGTCGCCAGCCGGTCAAATACATTAAATAAACCTAACACATGGGGCCTAAATAAAGCTAAGACCATTTAGCAACACACATCCAATATCAAGAGCTACAGGCAGTGCAGACAGTAAGGAGAGTTTTAAAAAGGCAAATACAGGTGAATGGACAAAGGGTAGACAGAAACACATGCCCCAGAATAGAGAGAAAAACCCACCCTGTGGGGCTGACCAGGGTGACCCTGGGAACTAAAAAATACCTAACCCCACCCAAGTCCCCCAGGGCAGACCCGGGTGGGGCTGCCCCAGAATAGAGAGAAAACCCCACCCTGTGGGGCTGACCAGGGTGACCCTGGGAACTAAAAAATACCTAACCCCACCCAAGTCCCCCAGGGCAGACCCGGGTGGGGTCCTCGAGGCTAGCAGTAGGGCGAAGCAAAGAGAGGACACGTGGGATAGAAACACTACGGCCGGACCAGCCACGAGCGAGTGAGTACAGTTCACAAGGCGCCGCTGTCTCGTCAGAACCAAATTCGAAACCCCGACGAGGTAACCACACGAAAGCGTCCAAGCCAAAAGGCTCACAGCGTAGGCTTGAATTCCAACAAAAATTCATTTTACTTTAAAAGGTATTTTTTCGAAAAATACTTACCGATGACATGACTGAATGGAAGTGTCTACTACTTACTCATTCTAGCCTAAGAGCCAGTTGTGTTAAAACACAACCCGGGAGGCACTCGGGGAACCCCGAGGGGACCAAGAGTTGTCTCCCTATACCCACCACCCGGAAGCCGGGTACCCATAATCCCTCAGTCAGGATACTTAGCACACCAGCGGCAAGCGGGGCAGGTGGGAGGGTCGTTTGAGTCATGTCATCGGTAAGTATTTTTCGAAAAAATACCTTTTAAAGAAAAATGAATTTGTTTCTTCAAAAACATTACCGATGACATGACTGAATGGAAGAATTGCGAATAGGAGGTGGGTGCCGCGCTCCAGCACACCTTAGGGCCCAAGGGCCGTCCTCCCTAACGCAAACTCCCGACGACCCTAGGTAGGTGAATACCTACGGCGCTGAGGCGCCAGGAGGGAGTTGTGCCCCCCGCAAAAAAGGCCCCCACCAGAGCGAGGAGTCTCGCTGGCCTGGCAGAACTCTGCGATCGAGGCGGGCGAAGTCATCCTGCCCGCCAGCCTCCCGTAGCCACGAAGTGCAAGACAGTACAGTCCCTGACGAATGTGACGTTCGTGGCCCTGCAAATGCCTTGATAACGTACCTGTAGCCTCTAACCTCCCTGAGGGAGGGGTCCTGTAATTCAGAACGTATGACTGAGCGTAGCCAGGAAGAACATCCGGCATGTAGCATCAGTGCTGCCGGAACCGGCAGAGAGGCGAGCGCGTCCGTAGCAAACGGCTATGTCGTAGGCACCCGTGAGGCTTGTACAGGGATTTGCTACGTGGTCTCCTGGTGGAATAGCGCCCCGTAAGCGGGCGCAAGGTGAACCCGTGGACCAAGGCGCGGCGGTCCAGGTAAGGTATGGTCCGAGAGGAGCTGTACGTAATTGTTCCCTCGAACTGTAGGCAGACCGGGCGAGTCGTAGCTCCTGAAGCTCGTTAACCAATCCACCATGGCAACATCCCTCAGGCGCCGTATGGCTGCAAGGGCAAGACGTAGCATGCGATGACTCCTCCCGAGGGGAGTCGACAGGAGGCTCCGGACGAGCGCGTGTAAGTCTCTCCGAACCGGGCTCTGAGGAGAGGCGGGTTATCTGCCAGCAAGTGGACCCCCAGCAGGATCCCGGTGGCTTACTTGGAGACGAGTGGGTACCGAGATTGGACGTGGGACGTCGCCAAGCGCGACTCTCTGAACTGGGCTCTGTGAGGCGAGTTCTCTGCTTTTCAAAAGCTGTGTCCGGGCTCGCTCCGTCCGGGTAGCGGCCTCGCCGGTCAAAACCCCATCCTGTGCCCTAGTCCACTGAAAACGTAGTGGAGACCCTCCACAGGATCATCCTGGTCTCATGCACCAATCCTCCGAAGGTGTCCTGGTGTATTCCGTGTGTAGCCACTGGTCCCACTGGGGAAGACTGGCCCAGATCTACCGTCGGTCCAGGTAGCGTCACGCACGGAGGGAGTTGAAGTTCTTTCCCCAGCACCAGGGTAGGGGGTACGCACTGGTCGGAGGATCGCCAGCTGCCCTGATCCTGGAAGTACACCTCTGCTGTCGCGTTGCCGGAGAGGAGAAGCTCCTGTGACCTATCCTTCCCCCCACGAGCAGAAGAAGAAGGCCTAGTAGTCCGCGTCGGATCCAAGCTAAGCACGCTCTTGTCCGCGAAGTCCGAAGGTCGGAGGGTTGGAGCTCGAGAAGAATCACGGAAGTAGGAAGCGTAGCTTGAGCAGCCGGGCTTAGAGACGACTAAGGTGAGTAGATCCGACTCCGTGTAGTGGCTAGGTCCTCCACCACGAGCACAGCCAAGCGGTACCACCTGTCCGAAGTCCGGCACCCCCCGGGTGCCCAACGAGAGTTGTCGAGATGGTTAGACGTCAGGGAGAAGGGGCTGCGCCTTGGTTCCCCAGTGTCCATGATGGATGAGAACCCCCGGTGAGTCAGGTGGCGATGCCGGGCAAACTTCCGCAGCAGGGCGGCGGCAATGAGCTTGGATGTCCCGTCCAGCGCCGGCCGAGTGTCCATCCGCGCAGAAGAACAGGTCTGATGGAACCGCAGCACTGGAAGCCAAAGAAGAGGAAGAGGAGAACGGCCGAGACGTCCGAGCAACCAGTCCGAGGGGTCGTCAGCCGTCAAACTCAGGGTGTCGAAGTCCCGCTGTCTGGAACCGGCGACCGAGGAGGGCGACGAGGGCTCCGAGGGAGGGAATCCCGCTGACGGCGAACTGCAGAGGTCGACGACTCCCTCCGAAGGGGAGAGCGAAAGACGGAGCGACGCGGCGAGGGTCTCCTGTTTGCCGAAGGCGGGTCCCGACGAGGAGAACGGCTGCGACGAGGAGGAACGGAACGGAGGGGACGAGGGAAGGGGAAGTGGCTGGTTGATGGGAAGAGGAACGGGACGAACGGGAGTCCGAACGAGAAGAGGAACGCGAAGAAGGCGAAACCCGTCTGAGTCGAGGGAGTCCTGATCCGTCGAACGATGAGTGGAGAAGGTCCTCCTACGATCTTGCGAAGCAGAGCGATAACGGTGAGTAGAATCCCGGCGCCTACGATCTTTGCCAACAGGAGGCTCCGGACGAGTGCGTGTAAGTCTCTGTGAACCAGGCTCTTGGGAGAGGCGGGTTGCTTGCCGGCAAGGGGACCCCTGCGGCCAGAGACGAGTGGGGAACGAACCAGGCTCTTGGGAGAGGCGGATTTCTGTGCACTAATCCGTTGAATACTCAGTGGCGTCTTCTGTGTCGGATCAAGTTGGTCTCGCGCGTCCGGTGCCGGGGGCACAGCGGAAGGCGTCTCGGGAAACTCCAAGCACCCGAGCGGGAAGGTCCTCCTATGATCTTGCGAGGGAGAGCGATAACGTCGAGTAGAATCCCTGTGTCTACGCTCTTCACAACCAGGAGGTTCCGGACGAGTGCGTGTATGTCTCTGTGAACCAGGCTCTTGGGAGAGGCGGGTTTCTTGCCGGCCAGGGGACCCCCAGCGGAATCCCGGCGGCTTCTTCAGAGACGAGTGGGGAACGACGGTGGAGGAGGGACGCCATGAGCGTCCCACCAAACCAGGCTCTTGGGAGAGGCGGGTTCTTTCCACCAGCTGTGTCCGGGCGCGCTCTCTAACGGAGGCGGTCTTGACGGTCGAACTCCCACTCTGTGCACTAATCTCTCGATTACTCAGTGGCGTTTTCCGTGTCGGATCCAGTTGGTCTCGCACGTCCAGTGCCGGGGGCACAACGGAAAGTGTCTCGGCAATCTTCAAAGTACCCGAGAGGGTAGGAGGCTCCCTCCTCTAAAGTTCCAGAGATTAGACCATCGCAGCTCCGGCCAGGTAGCACAGACGTTACAAGTGTGGTCGGAAGCACACCCAGCGCACAGGAGACAGACTGTATGGATATCCGACGGCCACTGGAAGCCTCCGCATTGTTTGCAGGTCACCAGTAGGCCAATGCAACACACAAAACATGAGGGCACTCGGCGAGTGTCTACAGGATCACTGGAGGGACGTGAAGAACGGCAACTCCTATGCACGCCAGCAGAGGAGAGTGGGCGGAGTGTAGACCTGGAGCGGCGTAAGGGTCACTCCAATGAGGTGATCCGTAGAGGAAGAGCATCCAACGGTGCCGATAGTGGTCCCTACTCTGGCGCCGCGCAGAGCGAGCGGGACGAGTACCCACGAGAGGTGGCCTGGAACTGTGTCGACAGTAGTCTCCGCTTCCTTGGAGACGAGCATCCTTACTAGAGTCCCTGGACGTGCACGTGAATGTCTCTGAGCCGGGCTCCGAGGGAGGCGGGCTTTCTTGCCGGTAAGGGGGACCCCCAGCGGGATCCCGCGGGCTTCTTGGAGACAAGTGGGACCGATAGTGGACATGGCTTCTTGGAAGGCTTAGTCCGGACGCGCTCCCTCCTGGAAGCGGCCTCATCGATCCAGGCCCACTTCATGCACTAGTCCACTGAATCCGGTGTGGGGCTTCCCACAGGGACGTCCTGGTCTCAAGCGACCGGTGCCAAGGATACGTTGGATGGCGTATCCACATCCTGCGCATAGGAGACCCGACCTAGTGGTTGTCCGACGGCCACCGGAACATCTACCTTGCGTGAAGGACATCTGCATGCCCCTCTTCATCGGGGCGGAATGGGATCCTTCAAGCACCAACAGCATAGGTCGCTCCCGCCTGCAGACGCTTCAATGCTGCCATCCGCGCTGCTGAGGCCAGGTGACACAATCATCCCAATGTGGTAGGAGGCACCTCCCGTGTCGGAAGACAGGCCAAGTCCCAAATGGGCGCTGCCTGGACATGAAGAACACACCTACCAGTAGCAGCCGGGCTGGTGCTTACAGCCGAGAAGCTGCTTGTCCTCTCAAGGTGGTAGTGTACTGCAACGTCCTAAGAAGTCGGACGTGTGCGTAATTGTCTTACCGAGCGGGCCTTGCCAGAGGCTGTTCACGAGCGCTCCCCCTGGCAGCGGCCTCCACGAACCACGCTCGCGCACTAGTCATGACATCCGGTGTGGCTTCTCTCCCAGGTCAGTCCGTTGTCGTGCGGAAAGCCCGCAGTGTCCGGAAGGCGCCTAACCGGTGCCGATCGCTTGCCACGCAAGCATGGTCGGCGGGGCATCCGGTGCAGTGGCGAAAGACCCCTGGGGGCTGAACTAGCCACTGTCATCTGTGTGAATGGGTAACACATCCCTGCAACAGATAACACCCGAAGGCCTGCGGGCGAGTCCTGTGGGTCTAAGCCACGAAAGGTATTGATTGATTGTACATTGCTTAACGTCCCGACAGCAACAAGGCTTTCTCAGGACGTGCCTGCACTGCTTGTGAAAAAAAAACTAAACAGAACATTGAATGTATGTCACCAGCCGGTCAAATACATTAAATAAACCTAACACATGGGGCCTAAATAAAGCTAAGACCATTTAGCAACACACATCCAATATCAAGAGCTACAGGCAGTGCAGACAGTAGGGAGAGTTTTAAAAAGGCAAATACAGGTGAATGGACAAAGGGTAGACAGAAACACATGCCCCAGAATAGAGAGAAAAACCCACCCTGTGGGGCTGACCAGGGTGACCCTGGGAACTAAAAAGTACCTAACCCCACCCAAGTCCCCCAGGGCAGACCCGGGTGGGGGCCACGAAAGGTAGCCTTCGTAACAACAAAACACACAAGCACCAAGCGGGGTAACAGACTGTCAAGCCTGCACGCCAGCAGTGCAGTCAGAAGGTAGACTCACTGCCATCAAGCACTAAGGTGAGCAACCAACATATGTAGCAAAAGTCAAACATGTCATGACAGAAGCGAGGTACCAAACTGCACGCCTACAACTAGCCGTGCAGTAAGCAAGTAGGCCCACTGCCGCCAAGCGCTAAGGCGAGGGAACAACATATGTACACAAAAGACGAATACGTCATGACAGAAGCGAGGTACCAAACTGCACGTCTGCAATCTAGCAGTGCAGTAACGAGGTAGATTCACCGCCGTCAAGCGCTAAGGTGAGCAACAACATATGTACCAACCCCTGTCATAAAAGGAGTCATGCCCCAAACATTATTACTAAGGGTGACCGTGTGTGGAAAAAAAAAAAAAAAACACCGGCCGCATGCTGCACAACTCAACACGCAATGACAACCAAGACAAGAAAAACATCTGGGGCAGTAAATCACCACTTTATGTGGACATGTCATGAGGGGCCCGCCCAGCCAAGGAGCGTAAACCCCCAAGCTGCCCGCCGGAACGTATATCCACTCTCTAAGGTACGTGAGCACTTGTCCACAGCGTATGCCTGCGTATGCGAGTGTGCGCTTAAATTCATCACCCGTATCTAAACAACCATCCCGCATGCGAAAACAGAAAAGGGGCCAGAACAGGCGCTGGTACCGAACAAACCACGCGATGACAAGGCGTGACCCAAGCTGTGCCACTCAGCTAATCAGGCCATGGAGTAAAAGAATTCTCCACACCCAAGGTACAAATGCGTAGGAAACTTCGCTACGATTCACCAAAGGTGAGTGGGTGCGCAATTACAGAGAGAAGAAGACGAAAAACTTCGTACCTGCACAAACCAGTGCCCAGCCCGGGAACTGGCCGAGGGTCAACCCCGCTACCTTACCTCTCCGCCGAAGGGGAACGGGGGGAGACGTCCAAAACGCGCCTGGCACGACCGGCGAAGTTCACCGGACAGCTCACCAGAGGTCGAAGCGTAGGCGCTAAGCAGTGGGGACGAGAAGGCCACGCAGCAGCACAGGCAGGGCCGACGAAACGATCCTATCTCCCGCTCTTCATTCCAACAGCAAGTCCGAACCCGAGAAACGGTCGAAAAACCAAAGTCCGAAGGCTAGAGCCGAGCGCAAGACGACTGAATCGTGCGCCTAAGTAGACTAGACTGAGGGATTATGGGTACCCGGCTTCCGGGTGGTGGGTATAGGGAGACAACTCTTGGTCCCCTCGGGGTTCCCCGAGTGCCTCCCGGGTTGTGTTTTAACACAACTGGCTCTTAGGCTAGAATGAGTAAGTAGTAGACACTTCCATTCAGTCATGTCATCGGTAATGTTTTTGAAGAAACAAACACTAAGCCTCCAACTGAAGAAGACACAGTCCAATCCTGGAGACACTGACGTATACAACCTTCTATCGTCTAGCAAAGAAACTGACTGGCGAGCTAGCCGCTGGGCGCATGCGCGTTTGGGTTGGAAGGGAGGCTACTCGGGTTACCGCCTAGCCTATGGCGCCCCTCACCTGCCATCACGGCCATACTCGTACACAACAATTTTGGGCTAAAATTAGTCTAGCAAGAAACCATTCCTATTAGTAATACCATCGGTAATGTGTTTTGAGGAAACAAATATTTAATTATCACTCAAAAGGTTCTAGAGGTACAATGCTGGTTAACGAAATCATTCAATATCTCCTTTTATCTAGCTATACGCAAGATATCTAGTAAAAATATAAAAAAAATATGGACTCCAGTGTGAATCAACTGGTTTTTGTGAAACAGCCATTTGTTCTTCAATCTTAAAAAAGTAAAAAAAAAAGGTCCCGAGATAATTCTTTTAGAGACAATATCCTAAAATTTCAAGCTTGTCTGTCCTCAAACACGGGCTCTAGTTGCTGTCACATACACACACACACACACACACACACACACACACACACACACACACACACACACACACACACACACACAGAGCGTTTGGCGCCAAAAAGACATTCTCTAGCAAGGTTTGCGTAGCTAGACGTGACATCATTTTTATCGTGTTACTTCTTTGCCAGAATTTCTGCGCCGCACACCAAAAACGTCATGTGCATGCTCCGGAATGTGCCCCGACCCAGACCCATTTCAAAGTCTACCGTATTTTTTAAATACGGTAGACAAAAACAAACACTTGAATTACCATCTGAACATCTGTGGAGAGCCCAAAGGCCACATAGCGGTCTGCCGACCCAATGAACGCCTGGAGTGTAATAGTGACAACACCGGTAGCAGTGTTTGGCGCCCATGACATCAAGAACCCACACGATCCACCTGAGCAGTCAGAGTAACAGCCCTTTGTCTTCCCACACTCAGCATCCTTCTGGAAAGAACTCTGAAAACACAGCAGATATAATCAATCAACCAAAAAAAGCACTACAGACAGCCAAGGGGTTAACTTCATGGTTCTTGATTAGTACATTTCATCACGGTCCAGGTCAAATTTAATGTAATGCAGTAACCATGAGCCATATCATTAGCCTGCATTAACCCTTTCCAAAGTAATAAGATTCTAAAACTGAAAGCACCCTTTCACCTTTCACTTCAAAAAGCGAATGACAATTTTACAATCATTTGCAAAAAAAATATACAAAAGAAGGCAGCCGTCCACTACCTGTGAATAATCAAAAACAATGGCTGGAAATGGAAGAAATCAGTTGCAGGGTTTATTCAATGTACTAGGCCATCATGTCTGAAGAGGGTGGTTATGTATCCGACAGGTGCTGGCTCACACTGGTTTAATGTGCTTACCGTTTGACAAGAAAACATGAAAGATAACAGCAAAATGACAAAACCAAGTTACAACAACAGCATAAAGACACCACCACCGATGCTGACAAATTCAAGACTAACCCTTTGGCTGTCGGTAGCACATTTTTGTTGCAACGATTCCTACAGGAAAATGTGCTACCAACAGCCAAAGGGTCAAACAGGTGACAAGTGTGTGCCAAAGGAGGTTTTTTTTTTTGTTGTTAAATTCCCAACAAAACTTACACTAGGCAGTGGTGCGGCAGTGGTGACAGTTGTACAGGTATTGGGAACCGTTGAGAGGGTGCTGTTCACCAGTATCGAGCGGACGTCCACCCAAAACGTTGTCTGCATCTTCACAAATGTCGCCCTACACAGATCAAACCAGCCATTCTCATGTTTCTTTCCATTTTTCACTTTTGCACTGCCAAAAAATAAAATTGTGCACAGCCCTTTGTCGTTGTTCAGTTTGGTATTGGAGACACAAAGAAAGGTCCACCTGTTTATAGCTTTCTTTTATAACCACAACTGCAAGCACACCTGTCTTTAGGCCCACCCTCATTTTTAAATGTAATATGTGGGCACTGCAGATGTTAATTGTCTTATGTGAACCCTTATAAGAAACTGGTCTCCTTCGAAGCACTGGTGTGTTCTCTTTCGTTTGCAATGCATAAAACATTCACCTGTCCCAAGATACAGAAAAGGATCAAATGCAAGATGTTTTCCAAAGAAAAGCAAAGGCATTTAAATACTGTACAGTTAATTTTTAATGTAAAAGAAACCTGAAGCCAAGACGCAAATTTTTGCCATGATGTTAAAAAATCACCCACCGATTACATGTAATCTACAGTCTGTCTATCAAATGCTTTAATGCATCTAAATATTGAAACGTTTTCACCAAAACAAAGTCATATCCGTTATGGCATGTTCACGTATAATCAGCCCGTGATATACAGTGGAGCCCAGAGCAAGATTTTAGTTCCAATACTAACTCTTAAGACAAATTTAGTATTAAAAAATAAATAAATAAGAAAGAAGTGCTGGTGTAAAATGAAGTCTGGGTGCAAATGACGGAAGAAATATGGACCGCAAAGGTGATTTTGCACTGGGGAATTAATTTCAAGGAGACTATTCAAGGCTCAGATTTTAAACTTGGCCCAAAGGTACTTTGTGGTAAAGCCTTTCTAAACATACCAAAGTACCCTTGGGCCAAGTTTAAAATCTGAGCCTTGAATAGTCTCCTTGAAAATGCGAATGTTAAGTTTACCATGGACAACAGATGCCAGACGACAAACGCCGGACACTGGAAGGCCCATTACACAGACTCACTTTTGCTATCGCACGTGAACCAAAAAAGGGCTCACCTGCTACACTAAGTCTAGTGATGTGTGTGTGTGTGCGTATGTTTACCGCTCTGGTAACAGCTGGTCAAAGCATTTATAGCAGCCATAGTGAAACTCCTTGTGGAGATAGCGTTGGCCAGGAACGCAGCATGACGAACATGCGTTGCAAGACAAGGAACTGGCGTTTCAAGCCAGTGACCCGGAACTAGCCCAGGGGAGGCAACCCTGGTTGCTCTTTTATTTCCCCTCGGATTGTATCCTTGAGTGCTCATGGCTATCGGTATAGTTGGCAGGGTAGTAAGACTGATTCCTAATAGTAATGTCATCTGGTAAAGTTGAGGAAAAATGATGATTTGAGCATTCACGGATTGAAAATGCAAGTTGTTTCTACAGTTTGTGCACCTGTAATGCGTGTAACCCATGATGGTCTATCAATAAATAGCCACAAGAACCAGTTTTCGCACACTTTTTAACTGTTGATGCCATGGGCATGAAAATGGGAAAAAAATGTGAATCGCTGAAATGTTCATTTCAAAAGTTCATTGCGATTTTATTTAAATTCTTGTGCATGCAGCTACTGGTAGTGCATGATAAAATCTGCATGTAGTTCTAACAGATCAAAATCGCAGTCTAAAAGTGCATTAAAAGTGTATTTAACCCCCTTGTGCATGCAGTCATTGGTGCTGTAAACAGTACCAGTGGCTGCATGCACAGGGAGGTTACAAGTTCATTAAAAGTTCATCTGAACCCTCTTGTGCATGAATCCACCTGTACAAGTGGCTGTATGCACAGTGGGGGTAGAGTTTAAACAACGTGAAATAAACACAAACTGATCATGAGCTGTTACCAGTAAAGAGGTCAAGACCACACTTTTCTGTGTAAAATGAATGCACTACAACTGGTACAAACTATGGATAAGAAAACTAGAAGATCTGGGTCCCCTAGCATTTTTCAGCATCCAAATTTCACTGAATTTTGTTGGTTGGGTTTTAATCATTTTTGCTTTTGTTTTTGTACATGTATCCTGGCCACACTTTAGTCTAAAAATTGTCACTGCAGGCACCAACGTGCTAGCAATCAGTGGCAGAAAGAATTATATAGTTATTAAATAACGGATTACGGAAACAAAAACAAATTAGTGTGGTATATTTTACCAGTAACTGCAATCATTGTCAATATTCGACTTTTCTTATCATTATCACTTTTTTCTACAGTATTGAAAATACGGTGGACTTTGAAATGGGGCTGGTCGAAACGCATTCCGGAGCATGCACATGATGTTTTTGGCTTGTGTGGCAGAAATTCTGGCAAAGAAGTAACAAGATAAAAATGACGTCACATCTAGACCTTGATAGAGAACGTCTTTTTGGCGACAAAGCGCTGCATATAATTATATGTGTATGTGTGTGTGTGTGTATGTGACAGTGACTAAAGCCCGCGTTTGAGAACGGACAAGCTTGAAATTTTAGGATATTGTTCCTAAAAGAATTATCTTGAGACCTCTATTTCGATGTTTTGATTAAAATGCTCATTGGCGAGAAAATGGCCGTTTCACAAAAACCGGTTGATCCATACTGGAGTCCGTAATTTTTTTTTAATTTTTACTAGACATTTTGCATATAGCTAGATAAAAGGGACACATTGAATGAGTTCATTAACCAGCATTGTACCTCTCGAACTTTTTGAGTGATAATTAAATATTTTTTGAAAAAAATATATTTTCACGTTTTGGGGATTAATTTCACGGATTATATGGGTTAATCTTAAATTGATGAAAACATTCTTCTCATTAATAATCGCATACAGTATTTACTTAAGCCTACAGTTTGTGTTGATCAGAGGTTGGTTTAGAGAGGAGAAAAATGGATCAGCATAATATTAATAAGCCTAAAAATATGAACAATTCTGACAGTTCCTAATAGATAAACGCATCTGAGCTCCAAACAATACGGTAGACTTTGGGATGAAATCCTCATCTTGTTATTATTTATTACATTAACAATAACAAACATGAAAGGCAAAGCCCTTATGGCTCATGTGTATGACTGATCCACACGTGACAATAAGTAAAGTGATGGCTTCTGCACCAACAAAATCTATGTTTTCTCAAAATTTAATCAGTTTTCACACATCTGTCAAACCCCCGTTACCCTTGACCTTTGTGATGAGTCAACTAAATTAGTATACACATGAAGGTCTTATCATCAGCTACCTTTCTGCCAAATTTGATTGAAAAATTTGCAAAAATGTTGATAATAAAGTTCTACAATTCTATCAAAAATTGGCATTTTATACACATTTACCGACCTCTTGTGACCCTTGACCTTTTCTAATGGGTCATCCAAATTAGTATGTATAGATAGGTCTTACCATCAGGTATCTCTGTACCAAGTTTGGGTTTAAAGTTGTGAATAGTACTTTAGAAAAAAAATTTTCTTGTCAAAATATGGCCATTTTTTACCTATTTTCTGAGCTTTTGTGACCATTGACCTTTCCAAGAGGTCATCCAAATTAGTATGCATAGATATGTCTTACCATCAGGTATCTCTGTTGCAAGTTTGGGTTTGAAATTGTAAATAGTATTTGAGAAAAAAAAATCTGTCAAAATATGGCTATTTTGGACCTATTTCCCCCCCCCCCCCCCCCCCCCCCCCCCCTTCCGAGTTCTTGTGACCCTTGACCTTTCCAAGGGATCAATCAAATTAGTATAATAAAAATAATAATAAATAATAATTACGGTATTTATAATGCGCTTATCTTATAATAATTATAACTCTAAGCGCTCACTCACAACTCGCACACGCATGCGCATGCTTTAGACAATGACTCGCATACCACAAATAGTGAAAATACATTACGACGGTCAGCTTGGGGTGGGGAGTGTGGTGATATAGTGCTAGAACTGTTGAAAGAGGTGAGTTTTGAGGGCAGACTGGAAGGAGGAGAGAGAGTGTTTCTGACGGAGAGAGTGGGAGAGTGTTCCAGGTGGATGGATCGTATACTGAGAAGGAGCGGGGGCCGAAAGTGCCGAGTTTGGTGCGGGGGATGAGGAGGTGGAGAGGGTCGCAGGCGGAGCGGAGGGAGCGGGAAGGAGTGTAGGGGTGAAGTAAGTTGGAGAGATAGGCAGGAGCATAGTTGTTCAGGGATTTGTAGCAGAGAGACAGAATCTTGTATTGGATGCGTTGGGGGATGGGGAGCCAGTGAAGGAGCTTGAGCAGGGAGTGATGTGGTCGGATTTTTTCTTTCTGAGGACAAGGCCCAGCATTGTTCTGGACACGCTGGAGAGTGAGAGTGGTGGAGTGAGGAAGGCCGGAAAGGAGAGAGTTGCAGTAGTCGATGCGAGATAAGATGAGAGAGACAGCGAGTTTGGTGGCAGCTTCGGTAGTGAGGTATTTTCTGATCTGACTGATGTGGCGGAGGTGGAAATAACATGCCTGGGCCGTGGCCGTATGTATAGAAAGGTCTTACCATCAGGTATTTTTGTACCAAGTTTGGGTTTGCAGTTGTAAATAGTATTTGAGAAAAAAAATTATGTCAAAATATCAAAATATAGCTATTTATATAGCCGGACGGACAACCACTGGCCCAGAACATACTCACTTTTGCTTCGCACGTGAGCCAAAAATAGTAACACCTACATATTTTCATGGTGAAAACATCACTCTATGCTAAACTTTCACACATTAACCCATTTAGACCCACAGCCACACTTCACAAATTTTGGAGGAATTACCTAACGACTGTTTTCCATTTTGCAATGGATTGACATGGATTGACCATGATAATTCAAGGGTAGAGCCAGATTGGCTTGGCGTCTGAAGGTGCCAAGCCAATCTGGCACTACCCTTGAATTATCATGGTCAATCCAATCTTGCTGTAGGGCATCGGGGCTAAATGGGCTAAACATGTGAAGTGTTTCACCCTAAGTGCATGCTACATTTGTAAGAAGTTAAAGTTGTCTTTCTTACCTGAAAACGACAGGTCCCTCATCAGTAGCAGGTGGTGTCCACTTGAAGGACACGGACGCCTTATCACTGGCGCTGTTGTGTGTTCTTAACTGTTTTATACAAAACAATATTTAATTAATTTATTCATTATCTAATTAATTATTTCTCTCAATTCCTATACACAGTATAAATTTTATATATGTATTTATTATACACACATCAATTTCATCCTAATTTCAATAATCAGTGAATCAGTATATTAACCCCTTAACTGCCCAGGCAAGATGTACACTACCCAGCTAAAATAGACATACACTCTTATGAGCCCCTGCAGTTGCAGGGGCTCATGGGATTTTGTGTCATTGTTAGTCTTATGTTTTTTATGCCTAATTTTGTGGCATTTACATCTGTGCTTTTTACACGAATGTTGATCAGTGTGCAGTTGATCATTTCAGACACATATTTCGTGATCACTGGCAGAGAAGATATTACATTTTGACTTTAAGATAAATACTCAAGACAGTTCAAGACAGTAAGACAGTTCAAAATGCTTGATGCAGAGGTCATTTACACACGCAACCCTGGTTCAACCAGAGTAGAGTTGAACCTGAGCTGAAACCAGGTTGATGCGTTTACACTTGCATTTGGAACTGGGGTTGACTTGCCAACATGACATGACAAAGCATTTTAGGAATGCATCATGGTGCCCTCCTGCACAAGACAACACATTACCTGGCTGTTCTCATGATGTTCTTTGGCTCTTGCAGTTGGATGGTGACCATCTTTCTTTTTATCAACTTCAATTATTTTCTATGTACTATTTCTTGCGGCATAGAAAGAGACAATCTCAAACGCAAGATTCAAGCTACTTGAGATTAGGATACTGTATTGAACCAATTACAACCAGAAGGTGATTTTTTTTTTTTATTTGCTTATTGTCCACGTTTATTGTTCTGGTGGCTGTAAGTACTGGTACAAGAAGGTTACACCAAAATTAAAATAAACTATTAAAATGGGAATTAATACTGCAAACAACACTACAAATATCAAATCAAAAGGCTTACACCAGTGCAGACAACTCTTGTATCAGTTGGAGTGTCGAAACTGCCAATCTCGGTATTCTGATCTTTAGTGGTCTCTGCGTGACGAGCCGTTAGTAAAAATCCCTTGAATTTTGTCCCTGCAACACTTGGCTGCAGGGTTACTGTTGAAAAAGGAAATACTGGGATGAATCAACGGTTTTTAAAATCACAGATCTATATTGTGAAGAGATGGCTTCACTATACTCTTGAGACAAGCAGTAAATTTCCAATACATGTATATTAACAAAGAAAATTTGTTTGTTGTTATATGACCCATTCTCAAAGGTGAACACCGAAGTGTGACACAAACTCAAATTTATTAAAATGCTTTGAAACTTGACTATTTAATGTCTGTGGCATGTTTTATCATTCTAGTTTCCCAAACAGTGTTTGAAAAGATAATCTTTGATTCTATAGTGATGTCAGAGCCCTTCAAACATCCAAAATCTTTAGTGATCGGAGGTTACTGATGACATGAAATATTATCAAACTGATCCAAAAGAAAATAAGCACACTGGTAAGTGTGCATCTTTTAACTCCAGCACAGAAAGAACTAATATGATTAAAACCATACCAGAAAATTCTGATTTGTTTACATCACATTATGCAAAATCACCTTAGCAATAACAAAACAGAATCTGTGCTTAGTAATATTGTCATTTATTACAGATGCACAAACAAAAACAAAATAAATCAAGAAATTATCTACCTTAACCATAAAAACAGATTTCCATGTCACCATCACATCCACAACATAATATTGAAGTCTGAGTGTAAACCCACTGTCAAAAATGAAAGCTATCAACAGACACATAGACACCAAAATCGAGATCAATGGAGCTCGGACTGTGTGTCCGAGAGCATGCACAGAATTAGTTTGGACGATATTTTGTCATTAAGAGCATCCCTGTCATTCTCAACTTTCTCTTTCAATTTCACACAACACCGTTCTCAAAACTGGTTCCTTGCTAACTACGCACGACCATCACATTGAACAATACCTTAGAGAGATTTTACCGCAGTACGTCAATTTCTTCATTACGATCAGTAGGATTTTTTCAGATCAGCGTGAATGTGTGCGGACGTTATAAAAAATGTTCGGATGAAACGCATAAAATCATAATAACAGAAACAGAAAATCATCTACCATGCCTTGTCTTCGCCATTTGCAGTGAAAAGTAAAGGTTAAGCATCCAGGCCATCGATCAGTACAAATGAAAATCAGAACTTCCCAGTCAGATGCATTTTGTGGTGGAAATTCAACTTGTTTATTAATGGGAGTTCCACCCCCAACTCCCCCCCCTTTCTGAGGTGTCATCCAAATTAGTATGCATAGATGGCTATTTTTCAAATATTTCCTAAGCTCTTGTGACCCTTGAGCTTTCAACCTGATCAACCAAATTAGTATGCATAGAAAGGTCTTACCAGGTATCTTTGTACCAATTTTGGGTTTAAAGTTGTGAATAGTATTTGAGGAAAAATCAATTTTGTCAAAATATAGCTTTTTTTTTACCTATTTCCTCATCCCTTATGACCTTGACCTTTGAGAGAGGTCACTCAAATTGGTATGATTAGAAAGGTCTTGCCACAAAGTATCCTTGGGCCAAGTTTGAAGACTGTGGTTTGAATAGTCTCTGAGAAAATGCCAACGTTAAAGTTTACCACAGACACAGACGACCAATGACCCAGAACATAGACTCGCTTTTGCTTCGCACATGAGCCAAAAAGTACTACACCTAATCTATCCATGGAAAGGGCTTGTTGGGGGAAAAAATCGCAGTGAAAGGTTTGTCTTTACTTGTTTCCTCAGTAAGGGCTCATGCATCATGCTTGGAAGCTGCCAAAATTACATTTTTGTCTAATTCACCCACAGCAAACTACACTTTCGGAAGAATAATGAAGTCATGCTTGTTATATAATGTAATTCTTCATTTAATACACAACACATTGATACACAATGGAATGTGTCAGTGCAATATACATAATGCTAATGCTTGAGTGACAAACATATGGTCAATGTTCAGTGCTTTCACCTTTTCAAAATGGGACATAGTTGGCTGTCAAGATAATTTTGAAATTTTGACCTGCAGCTGAAGGTGTTAATTAGTCAAATCATTTTTTAATGGGCTATAGTTTTTATGGACTGGCATGTTACTGTCTCATCCATACATCCAAAAATGAACTCTCCACTGCATGCAGCCACCAGTCTTTCAAACATTATCGATGACTGGATGCACAAGGCGTTTAATACAAAGTAAGTTATCACTAACACTACTGACTTACCCGTTAGTGCAGATCCACATGGCGAATAAGTACTGGGAGAAACTGAAATAATGTAAGGTGAAGTTGTGGACTGTTGTGTTGCTCCGTGGCCCACAGACGGATTTAGCCCGTTAGTGCAAGCACTTGTATCAGCACCAGTTGAATATGCAGCTGTGAGGGATGTCAGACAGGCGAGAAACACCCAGCGGAAAAGAGTCCCAACCTCCATCTCTCTTCTCTTACAATCTTTCACCCCGGAGAGGCTGCTGATGACTGTAGCCTGAAAATGAAGTATAACAAGATTGCATCTGTTCATAAACAACGTTCACCCTTAACGATTCACTGCCAGTGGCCGCAGATTGTGTTTCTGAAATCTTCCTTAACTCATTCTACCCCAAACACACCACAGCAAAATATGGATCGACCATGATAGTTCAAGGGTGATGCCAGAATAGCTTGGCGCCTATGGGCGCCAAGCTATTCTGGCATCACCCTTGAACTATCATGGTCGATCTGTGTCCTGCATTGCAATGCAGTCCTCGGAGAACGGCAAAATTTGGGGAGTTCGGTCTTGGGGTACAATGAGTTAATTTATGCAATTCATGCAAAAGAGCCCCAGCCATCCAAGGAACATGGATATAATGGGGGGGGGGAGGGGGGGGGGGGGGTCAGCAAGAGGAATAGATCCACATGAGCCCCCGCATCTGTGGGGGCTCATGGGATTTATGCCTCTTGCAGCTGCATGTGATTGGTGATCAATTTTCTTGGCATTGAAGGGCTTAACCCATATACTGAGCTAAAAGCTTCAAATTTGTACACTGCCAAATATGCAAGCTACATTACAGTACTTACAGATATGGATATATAGACCAAATGCTTTAGTTCAAGGGTGGTGCCAGAATGGCTTGGCGCCTAGAGGCGCCAAGCTATTCTGGCACTACCCTTGAACTATTTTAGTCAAACTTATTTCACACACGGGTGTATTCCGAATGATAAGGGTTAAACAATAACCCCCTTGCATGCATGCATCCCAATTAGGTATCCATTTATAGTACCAATGGCTGCAAGCACAAGGGCGTTAAGCACTAAGGCTGAAATTCCTAAATGTTGGAGTTGCCTTTGTAACACTATACTTGCCAGTTCAGGAGATTGTGGCAATCCGACCAGGACTTTTCAAGGGTTGTGCCAGAATAGCTTGGTGTCTCAAGGTGTTGGGATATTCTGGCATCACCCTGAACTATCATGGTTAAGTTCAAGGGCAGTTCAAAATATAGATAGACCAAATTGCAGTTCAAGAAACTTAGAATAGAACCAGAGGCGACAAGCTATTCTGGTACTGTGGCTGCACCATCCTTGAACTATCCTGGTCAAAACAACTCCGCGTCATGTGTAACTTGTAAGAGCTTAACCAGTTAAATCATGATGGTAAAACAATCCAGGACATGGATTAACCATAACAGTTCAAGGCTAGTGCCAGATTTGCCTGGCACCTTCTTAGATGCTATTCTAATCTGGCACAATCCTTGAACTACCACAGACGATTCATCTCCTGCACATTGTAGGGTACTATCATATTTTTTGGTAAATTTAAAATAGATAACCTTGTGAATTATTTTTATTTATAGGGCCACTGCAAGTTGTGTGAAAGGGCATGAAATTAACCCTTTGCAGGCTGTCAGCCACACTTTTTGTCTTGAAGATTTCTGCAGGAATCATTGAGATATATAGCCTTAATGACAGGCAAAGAGTTAAAGAGCTCTATAAATCATGTAGACCTGTAAATTTTTGGCTGAGCAAATGGATCTTTTTTTATATGGCACAGCAATGAAAATTGTTCCCCTTTTAAGTTTGACCATCACGGCCATATCACAGTTTACAGTTTATACTTCTGCATACTAAAGTGAATAAGCTGAGATAAAAACATTCATTTGGAGACTGTTGCAATAACATTACACACTGCACACAAAAAACAACACTGTAAGTGTAAGCAACAACAACAACACAACTGTGTAAAATTGTATTAACAAAAATACCCGGATAGATGAGTGACTATTTCAGTCCAACTAAGGTTGACGTAGGCCAAATCAAGTCTCAGTTAAAATATTTTGTTGATGTTTCCTTAGCAGACGTGGGAATTAACTATAACTAATGAACACGCAAACTATACATCTATAGTTCACATCTTCACTCTGAGTCTGAAGTACTCTTCCGTGGTAAAGAACAATATTGTCAGGACATGTGCAGCATATTGTTCTCACTGATAAAGCATAACGGTGCCAATACACTTCGTGAAAGGTCTCACTAGTGAGGGGACTACCTTGACTACACATTACTTGTTACCGTTCTAGGAATAATATAACCAATGAACTCAGTATCATCGTAATCACGATGTTAACTCTTGTCAGTTGCGCGTTTGGAATTAGTATGCTATCAATAAAGATGAAAAATAAAATAAAACCCGATCTGAAACGTTACCAAACATAACTCTTAAACGTTGGACTTAGTTCTCACGGCTGAAACGTGAAGATGCTGCATGCACCGCCGGTACCATGAAAAAAAGAAGGGGGGTCCATTTTTTTAAAAACGCACAGTTCTGTCGTCGTTTACCCATTCACTGCATAACTACTGTTATTCTTCAACGGACTTTCTAAAACAATTGACCCATACCACATCGTTTCATGGGAACATCTTTGCGCCTGACTGCACATCGCATTCCGCTGCTTCCCTCCTCCTTCGTTTCCACATCACCGAAATTTTGCCCCGAGGGAAGTAACCACATTACGTACTTTTATAATGACGAATTATCTCCCGTGTAAAAGGAAACTAAGCCGTAAACATGATCGCACTGGCGGTACTGACTAAAAATGACTTGAACTGGTCAGTGCAGCACTTGAAGCGGCAAATCATGGATCAGGACCGGACTGACACCGGTGCCAGGCGGCAACCTCTCGCGGCTTGACGCAAAACCCAAATACTTACACGCGACAATGTGAAGTACGGCCAACAAACAACCCACAGTCATTCCGCAAAGAACCCGATGACTGATGTCGGACCCGGGCCGCTACTCAATAGTAAGTCAGTAGGGAACTGATGATCACTGGCAGTGGCCGGCGGACGGCCGCCGGAGTTACTATTCCAGTTAAACTATTCCAGTTCCGCAGTTCAGCCAAGATGGCCGGAATCTCTGCGCCATGACCGGCTCTTGATTTCAAATGATAATATAATGAGCGCACTGTTCAAGAAGCAGTCGTCCTACAAATCCCACACCTCCCAGTAAAGGTTGAGTTGGACGAACCGCCCACCGCTGAAGAGACCCTCACAGCCATCCACCAGCTCAAGAGTGGCAAAGCAGCAGGCATCGATGGAATACCACCAGAGATCTGGAAACATGGAGGCACAGCACTGCACAACAAGCTCCATGACCTCTTTCTCTGCTGCTGGGAGGAAGGAACACTACCAAAAGATCTCCGTGATGCAGTCGTTATCACCCTGTACAAGAACAAAGGCGAGAAGTCTGACTGTTCCAACTATCGGGGAATTACCCTGCTGTCCATTGCTGGGAAAATCCTTGCAAGGCTGCTCCTGAATCGGCTGGTACCTGCCATCGCTGAAGACCAACTCCCAGAGGGCCAGTGTGGCTTCAGAGCAAACAGGAGCACCACCGATATGGTCTTTGTGCTGAGACAGCTACAGGAGAAGTGCCGCGAGCAGAACAAAGGTCTGTACGTAACATTTGTCGACCTAACAAAAGCGTTCGACACTGTGAGCAGGCAAGGCATGTGGCAGATCCTGGAGCGACTTGGCTGTCCCCCAAAGTTCCTCAACATGATTGTCCAGCTACACGAGGACCAGCAAGGCCAGGTCAGACTCAACAATGACCTCTCGGAACCATTCCCTATTCTCAACGGCGTAAAGCAGGGCTGCGTGCTGGCACCGACCCTCTTCACCATCTTTTTTAGCATGATGTTGAAGCAGGCCACAGTGGACCTCGATGATGACGATGCAGTGTACATCAGGTATCGTCTCGATGGCAGCCTGTTCAACCTCAGACGACTGCAGGCCCACACGAAAACCCTAGACCAACTGATTCGTGAGCTGCTTTTTGCTGATGATGCTGCCCTCGTTGCACACACAGAGAGAGCCCTGCAGCGCATCACGTCTTGCTTCGCAGATGCTGCCCAGCTCTTTGGACTCGAGGTCAGTCTGAAAAAGACAGAGGTCCTCCATCAGCCGGCACCCAAGACAGTGTATCGCCCTCCTCACATCACCATTGGCGAGTCTGAACTAAAGTCAGTGCACCAGTTTACTTACCTTGGCTGCATTATCACGTCGGACGCCAAGCTGGACAAGGAGCTTGACAGCAGGCTGGCAAAAGCGAACAGCGCTTTCGGGCGACTTTTCAAGCGGGTGTGGCACAATCAACAGCTGAAAACAGGCACCAAGATCAGCGTGTACAGAGCTGTGGTCCTCACCACCCTGCTGTATGGTTCCGAGTCCTGGGCCCTCTACCGCAGCCAACTACGACTCCTCGAACGCTTCCACCAGCGCTGCCTGCGTACCATCCTGGGCATTCACTGGAGTGACTATGTCACCAACGTCGAGGTCCTTGAACAGGCTGAAACTGTGAGCATCGAGGCTTTGCTGCTGCGGACACAGCTCCGCTGGGCGGGGCATGTCTCCAGGATGGAGGATCATCGCCTACCAAAGATCACCCTGTTCGGCGAGCTTGCTACTGGACACCGTGACAGAGGGGCACCAAAGAAGAGATACAAAGACTGTCTCAAGAAGTCACTTAGTGCCTGCCAAATCGACCACCACCAGTGGTCTTCGCTTGCTGCGGACCGTGACACCTGGCGCTCCACCATTTACAAGGCAGCTGTCTCCTTTGAGGACTCTCACAGAGCTAGCCTTAAGGACAAGCGGCTCAGGAGAAAAAACAGAGATGCCGCAGCTCAGAACCCTGGCCATACCTTCCCCTGCAGCCACTGCGGTCGAACCTGCCTGTCTCGGATTGGCCTCCGCAGCCACGAACAAGCCTGCAGACGTCGTGGGCAACTCCTATAAAATCTTCGTTCGCGAAGTCAAGCCAAGAGAGATAATGGTATGGAATTGAGGGGGGGGGGGGGGGGAGAGAGTCATTGACACACTTGACTGACCCGCAGAGGCACTGAGAATCTGACAATCGAGGTGATAAAGTGTGAAATAAATGCATTTTGTTTTTAATTTTGACCGGCGGCCCCGACTCAAGCCGCGGCCTGCCGGGCCCGGCTCAGTCCCCTATGCACTGAAATTGTCAGTCATCGGGCCGAATTTGGTCGCAGCTGGCCCAAACCGCTAACACTGACGGATGTGCGGCGCGGGCCAGACACTTATATCTAGATGCGGCCGCAAATCAGTGGTCCGCCCGAGGACCTTTTGCTCACGGACTGAGGGCATCGATCGATGTCACTGACTAGTGACTGACGCCGGAGTCAGAATCGACTCAGGAGTAGTACAGCGGTCATGTATAATGATACGCCCCTGTGGTCCGTAGTTCTGAAACTGATGTGTGACTGAAACTATCTGTACAAATAAGTATGCGTATGACAAAAGTCAAAGCCGCCACTGGCCTTACCTGTCAGATAGCTAGGATAATGTCTGACTGTGAGACGGTTCTTGCCGTTTGCCGCACTGCAACCCCGATGATAACATTGAATCAAGACGGCCACCTATAATATGCGATCGGTCCAACACACACTGACTTACCCCACTCAGTCGCCGGGACCCACCCCGGACCATTCAGTCCTTCCTGACCCCCCAGCACCACCAACCACCCACACCCCATTCCTAACCCTCCGAGTAATAACAACGGTGCTCGCAGAACCGTGTCGGTCACACCACTCAGAGTGGTGACGACGACGGTTAAAATTAGTTACTCGGATCACGATTACTGGCTTCCCCGCGCTGTGGCTTGAGTGCCGACAAACTGAATAAGGGAACGGCTAGTGTGCCCATATTATTTTGCGAAAACTAGGCCAGCATTTGGGTCAGATCAGTGTCGCATTAACCCTTATCATTCGGAATACACCAGTGGGTGAAATAAGTTTGACTAAAATAGTTGAAGGATAGTGCCAGAATAGCTTGGCGGTTCTAGGCGCCAAGCCATAGCTATTCTGGCACTACCCTTGAACTAAAGCCACTGGCCATATATCCGTATCAGTAAGTATTATGATGTAGCTTGCATATGACAGTGTACAAATTTCAAGCCGCCTTTTAGCCTCAGCAGTATGATTATTCAGGGACGTAGCGGACCGCCCCCCCCCCCCCCCCCAAAAAAAAAAAAAAAAAAAAAAAAAGAGAGAGAGAGAGAGGAACCTGTCGTGGTGTCAAAACTTCGCAAATGTATTCATGTTTACCAAGAATGGCAACATGTGTTTGCACCACTAGCTCAGTAGTAACAGAAAAGTGTCAAAATCGCCGGCCCAAATACGAAAGCTACTGGCCGAAGTGCATCAAGTCAACACAACAGACTTCTGCACCACTAGCTCCACCAATTAAATTTTAGCAGTGGTAAAAAGCAGAAAGAAGAAGGCCATGAGGCACAACTAGCTCAATCAAATTAAAAGCCGCACGCCGACTCCAAACGGAAACAGCCTCATGACACATTAAACGAAGCAGAACGACTTTCCCAAATAAGAAACTAACTGGCATTGGAAATATCTTATTCCTACGCGCCACACGGCGACCAATACAAAGTCCCCTCAAGCAAAGGGGAAAAGAAAACGGGATGCCACAGAAACAGAAAAACCGTCAGATTGTCATAAGGGTATACGGCTGGTCACATCAAGGCATCAGTCATAGTGTGGGCGATGTACACTGAGACACCTTTTTACCAAAGAAAGATCATGCATGCATGAGGCTCGATTGAACCATGTTAATGGTACTTCAGTCACGTCCACAAGTCTAAAACTGACTCAACTTGATTCGTGTTGCCAACAACTTTGTGGCTTCTGCAGCACGCAGGCAAACAGTTTTTGGGACATTTTCTGAGCTGGATGTGTCAAGAACCAATGTGCTTCAAAAATCCCGTGCAACACAAACGTCTGCTGTCAAAGTTGACCAGGAGATGCAAAGCTATTGTGATGAACATTTCTTCGTGGATTATAATTACCTCTTCTTTAATTTTGTTTCGCAAGTCTCATCACTACAACAAACGATCTTCAACTCTGACATGTTGTGATCTTCTAACTACAGAAAGGCGAGTTTGTTTACTAATTGATTGGTTTACCCATGACCACTTGAAGGATTTAAACAATTGTGACATTTCCCAATTCTTGATTCCAAGCCAGCATATCATAGATAAGTCTGTCTTTGGATAATAATAATAATAATAATTACGGTATTTATAATGCGCTTATCTTATAATAATTATAACTCTAAGCGCGCACTCACAACTCGCGCACGCTTTAAACAACGACTCACGAACCACAAATAGTGAAATACATTACGACAGTCTGCTTAGGGTGGGGAGTGTGGTGGTATAGTGCTAGAACTGTTGAAAGAGGTGAGTTTTGAGGGCGGACTGGATGGAGGAGAGAGAGTGTTTCTGACGGAGAGAGAGTGGGAGAGTGTTCCAGATGGATGGACCATATACTGAGAAGGAGCGGGGGCCGAAAGTGTTGAGTTTGGTGCGGGGGATGTGGAGGCGGAGAGGGTCGGGGGCGGAGCGGAGGGAGCGGGGAGGAGTGTAGTGGTGAAGTAAGTTTGAGAGATAGGCGGGAGCGCAGTTGTTCAGGGATTTGTAGCAGAGAGACAGAATCTTGTATTGGATGTGAATGTTGTTTCTTTAAATTAGAGTTAACATTTTAGAATCAATAATTAAGCTTCTGGTAGCCATCGTCCCTCAAATAGCTTTAAAACTTTCCGAATCAGTTTTTCTGGTAACCGCCGGACTACTTTTCTCATGCCCTAAGGCTTTCGCCCTCCGGCTCTGAGTACCCCGATGTGAGGAGACACGGAGGAGACTGGTATGCTTGTAAACAGCAAGACGGAGGCATAGAAACCGGCCGCGCTTTTCTCAGTCAGATGAAAGTTTCGGCTGCAGGCGCTTATATAGTGGAACAATTGAACAGCTCAGTCAACTCATTTCGCCATAACGCAATACACCAGGAGATGGATCGACCATGATAATTCAAGTCGATGATCCACCTCCTGCAAGTGGTACATATAATAGTCGTTAGGTGCCGCCTCCACGGTGAACATTACTTTGGGAAATGAAACCCTGTGGACGGATGAGTTCAAATGGCTCACTAACTATTATTAACACATTCGGGCTGTCAGTTGCGCATTTCAAGAGGAGATTCATAGTGTAAAAACCACCTCAGCAAAAAGTGCTGCCGACAGCCAAAGGGTGACTTTAGATTAAACTGACGCACGAATGACGCCAGATCAGCTGAACGTGCCGCATGTAACTGGAGACTACGAGACTACTCGAACGTGCCGTCCTGAATCGGGTACACCGATTGCGTTGCACTGAGCTGAGTACGGCCAGGTCATGGCCACCCCGGCCTGAGGTCGATGCTTCTAAATAGAGGTTATACTGATCCCTAAACCATTAGTAGGTCAGTCTAGCGGCATTCCACGGACTTCAGTTAAACCTTCGTCCAGATCGTTTCAGTCACCTGCAAGAGGCGAATATTCTAATGGGGCACTGCAGCCGCTTGGGCTCATGAGAATATATATATGGCTCAGTCTTGCCGCCAAGTTGTACGAATCCGAAATAGCTTAGTCGGTTAAGCGTCGGAGCAAGAGAGCGAAGGGAATCGCCGGGTCGTGGGTTCGAGTCCCCGTCCCGGTAGCTGGACTCGCAATCCAGGGGGAAAAGAGGGGCTTGTTCCATAGCATGTCTGTTGAAAGGTCCTGGTAAACCAAAGTGGTACAGTTGCAGTGCGCCTAAACTGATCGGGGTTCAGGTCGTACTCCGGCCGTGGGTAATAGATTTCCCTGACCCCCATAACCAGCCCGTCAGGGCCGTCCATTATCACTTCTGTGCCGTGGACGTTCAATCCCGAACTAACCAACCACCGCCAAGTTGTCTCATCGGAATAAACAATTTGAATCTTTAGTGAAGTTTCGTTTCTGAAACGTCAGTAACGCCTACCGGCGACATAACAAACCCGGCGTAAGCGACCGGAACTGAATCGCGGTTGATAACCATAAGCATAGACAACACTCCAAACATTTCCATTTCCGGGCTCATGAGGATATATGCCTCTTGGAGATGTTTGGAGTGTTAACTATGCTCAACTGAGTTATGGCACACGATTCAGTCTATCCGCCGCGACCGCCGACTTCCGCGGCTGTGCCGGCGGGCACTCGTTCCGCGTTGGGAGTCGTTAGTTGCAAACGAAATTTCACTAAATTAACAGTATCATTGACTGTTATGAGCTGCAGCGCCGGATCAATCAGTTTTCAAAGGGGGGGGGGGTGCTCAACTTTTATTTTTTCAGGCTATTGCCGCCAGGGTCTAGTATATATCAAAACAACACAACCGAAATCTTCAGTCTGACGTTTCTGACGTTTCTAACTGGTGTTACGTACGGCACTGAAACTGACACAAGCGTTACAACTCAATTTTAAACTTATTTATAGTTTCCTCGCGCTGGGACCATATGGCGTTGAGGCGCGTCCCCCAGTTCTAACTCAGACTCCGAAAAGCCTAATCATTTTGATTCGATGGAATGTGAGCGCGCGCTCTTCTCGGTTTCGGTCCCCTTTTTTCAGCCGAGCGGTTTGTTTATAATTGCTGTCATCGCGTCTAATACACTATGGAAGGCAGTCACTGAATCAGCTCGCGCAGCTTCTTGTATGCAAGGACCAGCATAATGATAGAGGCAGGCAAGAGTCAGGATTCTCATGAGCTTTCGTATCTGCGGGCGCCATGAGGATCTATGTTTATTCCAGACAGGAGGTGTTTATCATTGAGTGTATCTCGGACAGTGTGATAGTGGTCCTTTCTACAGATGAGAAAAGGCATAGATCCTCAAGGGTCCGCCACGCAAGTTACAGGACCGTGACCCATGAGAATCTTTGCCTAAGTTTTGCTTTTTCAGTTCACACAATTTTAATTTCCAGGCTGAGTGGGGGAAAGGGAGAGAGATGCGCTATTGTGCTTTGCAGTGAGTTTCAGCCGTTTCTTTTGTTTTTCAGTAATCGTACATCAATGACCATATTATAAATAAACACACTCCCCCCCCCCCCCTACTCTTTTGTTCTGGTAAAGACAGTCGGGTTCACTACGGAATATACTTGAATCTGCTGAGGCACATATAATTCAGAAAACTCAGAAATTTAAAAAAGCCAGGTTACAAATTTAAAATACATACTGACACAGTTCTCCAAAAAGCCTAATCATTTTCATTCGATGGGAAAATGTGAGCTCTATCTATTCTGTTTCTGTCCCCTTTTTTTCAGCCGAGCGGTTTGTTTATAATTGCTGTCAACGCGTCTATTACACTATTTTACTACTCACTAACCAGATAGGTGAGGTTAGCGCTGGTTGATATGTACATTTCCCTTGGGGACTTTCTCAGCACTGGCCGAACGTTTAGTTGGATCCATATCCCTTCCCTGTCGGGCACCCGGTCTCCGGCTCCCGGAGTGTTACGCGGTTTTAGGGCGGGGCGATCGTGTGCATCCCTTGGGATGTATGTGGTCGTCTTGTTGCGTGCCTGTGTGTTTTTCTGTGTGCTGGTGGGTGCCTGTTGGGTGGGGCTGGTGGCTCTAGCTGGTTGTCTTCCGCCCCAACCCCACTTTCTCTCTCTCTCTCTCTCTCTCTCTCTCTCTCTCTCTCTCTCTCTCTCTCTCTCTCTCTCTCTCTCTCTCTCTCTCTCTCTCTCTCTCTCTCTCTCTCTCTCTCTCTCTCTCTCACCCTGGTCAGCCCCACAGGGTGGGTTTTCCTCTCTATTCTGGGGCATGTGTTTCTGTCTACCCTTTGTCCATTCACCTGTATTTGCCTTTTTAAAACTCTCCCTACTGTCTGCGCTGCCTATAGCTCTTGATATTGGATGTGTGTTGCTAAATGGTCTTAGCTTTATTTAGGCCCCATGTGTTAGGTTTATTTAATGTATTTGACCGGCTGGCGACATACATTCAATGTTCTGTTTATTTTTTTTCACAAGCAGTGCAGGCACGTCCTGAGAAAGCCTTGTTGCTGTCGGGACGTTAAGCAATGTACAATCAATCAATCAATCAATCTCTCTCTCTCTCTCTCTCTCTCTCTCTCTCTCTCTCTCTCTCTCTCTCTCTCTCTCTCTCTCTCTCTCTCTCTCACCCCACCCAGGTCTGCCTTGGGGGACTTGGGTGGGGTTAGGTATTTTTTAGTTCCCAGGGTCACCCTGGTCAGCCCCACAGGGTGGGTTTTTCTCTCTATTCTGGGGCATGTGTTTCTGTCTACCCTTTGTCCATTCACCTGTATTTGCCTTTTTAAAACTCTCCCTACTGTCTGCACTGCCTGTAGCTCTTGATGTTGGATGTGTGTTGCTAAATGGTCTTAGCTTTATTTAGGCCCCATGTTGTAGGTTTATTTAACGTATTTGACCGGCTGGCGACATACATTCAATTTTCTGTTTAGTTTTTTTTCACAAGCAGTGCAGGCACGTCCTGAGAAAGCCTTGTTGCTGTCGGGACGTTAAGCAATGTACAATCAATCAATCAATCAATCAATCTCTCTCTCTCTCTCTCTTTCTCCCTCTTTATCTCCCCCCCCCCCCTCCCCTACCCGCTTTAACACTTCTCTCTAGCCATCTTTCTCTCTTTATGCATTTTCCTTTTCCCTTCTTCCCCTTCCTCCTTTCCCCCCCCCCCTCCCCCCCCCCCCCTCCCCCCCCCCCCGCCCCCTTCTCTCTCTCTCTCTCTCCCCCCCCCCCCTTATTTTTGAGTTACCCTTGAAGACGGTTTCACAACTACCTACTCTCCACTTATACCAATATTCTCTTACTGAATTTGATTATTTGCTTTGTTTTAATGACTTATTACTTGTTGTGTACCGTGCTAAATGCTGGATTTTTTCCCGGGGTCCTCCCGTTTTTCCCCGAGGTAGTCCTCAACTTGAAGGTGATATAAAGTTTGCCTTCGGTTTGGTGTTTAGCAGGTTTTGTGTATTAGACACTCAGCCTACTTCGTGCCCAAGGGTACTCCCCGTTCGTTCTCTCTCTCTCTTTCTCTCTCACCATCTCTCTCTCTCTCACCATCTCTCTCTCTCTCTCTCTCTCTCTCTCTCTCTCTCTCTCTCTCTCTCTCTCTCTCTCTCTCTCTCTCTCTCTCTCTCTCTCTCTCTCTCTCTTTCTCTGGCCTCATTTACACGCCTTTTCTTTTGCTCGCTCCTGCACGTGCTTGCACACACTCTTGTTTCTCGTGTTCAGGTTCTTTCCGAGTCTCTCTCTTACGATTTTTCGTTGACGTCATTTTTACTCTTTCCGCACTTTTGTTCTTCCTTTTCTTTTATTTTACGTCACCTCCTTCAGTTGCCACATTCCTTCTGCCAATGAAGATAAGTAGCGGCTAATCTCTCTGTTTGTTTGTTTGTCTATTTTGACAAAGGGTATTTACCCGAAATATTAATAAATTGTGTTGTACCCGTCTTTTCTAAGCGTGTTTCTTGCTCCGTTGGGTACTTCTATTACACTATGGAAGGCAGTCAGTGAATCAGCTCGCGTAGCTTCTTGTATGTAAGGACCAGCGTAATGATAGAGCCAGGCAAGAGGCATGATTCTCATTAGTTTTCGCATCTGCGGGCGCCATGAGGATCTATGTTTATTCCAGACTGACAGAAGGTGCGTATCAGTGCGTGTATCTAATTCAGTGTGATAGTGGCCCTTTCTACTGATGAGAAAAGGCATAGATCCTCAGAAGTCCGTCATGCAAGTTACAGGATCGTGACTCATGAGAATCTGTGCCAAAGTTTTGCTTTTTCAGTTCACACAATTTTAATTTCCAGGCTGAGTGGGAGAGGGTGAAGGGAGATGCGCTTATTGTGGTTTGCAGTGAGTTGCAGTGAGTTTCAGCCGTTTCTTTTGTTTTTCAGTACCCGTACATCAATGACCATATAAATGAACACACTTTCACGCCCTCTATCGTTCTGTTAAAGACAGATTCGGGTTCACTACGGAATATACTGCTGAGGCACATTATTATACGGGCAGAAATTTAAAAGCCAGGTTACAAATTAAAATATATACTAAAATGGGCTTGGATAGGGCTATTATTTGGTTGAGGGCTGGGGACAGTACAAAGCTTTAGCCAGCCTTGAAGGCCGCTTTCATCGGAACTGCCGTCAGATGGTATATGTTCCGTCTGATGTGCACAGAGACAAATGAACCTATCAAGAAACATTTATTCCACCGTTGCCGCATACTTTCACGAGGATAAATATATTCTTGTTTTTACATCAGACGGATGGTATTCACTGCCTAGCAATGTTCGCCCATAACCAAAGACGGCTCCCCAAGAGGCATAGATCTTCATGAGTTCCGCGCAGAGTGCGGGGGCTTGTGAGAAGCTACATGTACTATATGTATCTTGGTGGCTAGTGTTGCCTCTATGCTGCTATGTTTACGCAGCCGGAATGAAATCGCGACCACCGAGCCCAAAACAAAACACCCATGGCTGTCAACACGTGCGATTCGACGACCGTCCCGGCACTGCGGCGTAGAATAGCGCGATGCTCATGCTCCCTTTAGGTTCACGGCAGTGCAAACTCGAGTTTGGAGACTAACTGTCCCCTGGGTGGTGGATAGGGGGTCCCTCGCGAGAGGGGTGCACCGAATGAAATAAGGTGCCGTGAACCAACATAGTCTAAGGGAAGGTGACCCAGACAGAAAACCCCTGGTCCTCCTAGTAAGGGGGTTGGGCGTGGGGGTAGCTTCTCCACCCTGCAAATAAGGAAATAGCTACAAAAACGCCGACGAAAAGACAAACAGCAATTCCTTTCCTGGAGGAGGAAGGTTCTTCTACCAGAAGATTTATGACGTCCTGTGGTGAAAGCCGGAAGTCTTCGGAAGCCACAGGACCGAGCCGCCTCTCTCTATCCAGGGACACAACCATGGGCACATGGAATGTCAAGACCATGTACCAGAGCGGCAAGGCCTCCCAGATAGCAGCGGAAATGCAAAAGTACAACCTTTCCCTGCTAGGTATCAGTGAAGCCAGATGGACACAGTCTGGCCAGAAAAGGCTGTTAAGTGGGGAGATGATTCTGTATTCAGGTCATGAAGAGGAGAATACCCCCCATACAGAAGGAGTAGCATTCATGCTGTCACCAGTGGCACAGAGAGCGCTGATGGGCTGAGAACCTCTTGGGCCAAGAATTATCACAGCAGCCTTTAGAACCAAGAAAAAGCTCAAGCTGAACGTCATCCAGTGTTATGCGCCCACTAATGACAGTGACGAGGAAGAGAAACAAGAGTTCTACGACCGACTCCAGAGTGCTGTGCGGAGCGAGACATCACCATCGTCATGGGCGATTTTAATGCCAAAATAGGGGAGGACAACACCGGATACGAAGAGGTGATGGGGAGACAGGGACTAGGGGAGATGAGTGAGAACGGGGAGAATTTGTAGACTTTTGTGCTCTAAACAGACTTGTCACTGGAGGCAGCATCTTCCCACACAGAAGAATACACAAAGCAACTTGGGTCTCACCTGACCACACTACAAAAAACCAAATAGACCATATCTGCATTCGCAAGAAATTTAGAAGATCCCTTCAAGATGTTCGAGTGAGGAGGGGAGCAGATGTCCCCCAGACCACCATCTGCTTACCTTAAGAATAAAGCTCAAGTTAAAGAAAAGCCGCACAGAGACAACAAGAAGACAGCGCTATAATGTAGGCCTCCTGAGAGAGACTGGAGTGAGAGAAAAGTTCAAACTAGTGCTGTCCAACCGGTTTCAAGCGCTACAGGAGCTAGTAAATGAAGAGGAGGCGGTCACCACAGAGCAGCAGTGGAAGGCAGTTAGAGAGGCGCTGAACTCAACATGCAAAGACTGTAGGGTTCAGGAAACACCATCACAAGGACTGGCTGTCGGCACAGACCTTGAAGAAGATAGAAGTGAGGAAGCAGAAGAAAGCAGTTGTCAACAACAGTCGCACAAGAGCAGCCAAAGCAAGGGCACAGGAGGAATACTCGGAAACCAACCGCGAGGTGAAGAGGAGTATCAAGGCAGACAAGAGGGTCTACACAGACAGCCTGGCAGCAGAGGCAGAAAAGGCAGCAGGCAGCGGCAACATGAAACAGCTCTACGATATTACCAGAAGATTGGCAGGCAAGTATGGCCATACAGAAAGACCAGTAAAAGACAAAGAAGGCAAGCCTATTGCAGACAGAGCAGACCAACTTGACAGATGGGCCGAGTATTTTGAAGAGTTACTGAACAGACCCAGCCCACCCGACCCCCCAGACATCTAGCCAGCAGAGACCGACCTACCCATCAGCTGTGACAGACCCAGCCGGGAAGAGATCAGAAGAGCAGTGGCATTTTTGAAGAACGGCAAAGCAGCAGGGCCAGATGGCATCCCAGCGGAGGCTCTGAAAGCAGACCTAGAAACAACAGTAGAGATGCTGTACCCACTGTTTGGAGAAATCTGGGAAGAGGAGGTGATGCCGGCTGACTGGAAGGAGGGGTACCTAATCAAGCTTCCCAAGAAAGGCGACCTCAGCAAGTGTTCCAACTACAGAGGAATCACCTTGCTGTCAGTACCAGGAAAGGTCTTCAACAGGATCATCCTGGAGAGAATGAAGAGCTGCGTTGACCCCCAGCTGAGAGACCAGCAAGCAGGATTCAGGAAAAAACTATCATGTACAGACCAGATCGCCACTCTCCGCATCATCGTAGAACAGTCTCTGGAGTGGAGCTCCCCGCTGTACGTCAACTTTGTGGATTACGAGAAAGCATTTGACAGCGTGGACCGAGAGACTCTGTGGAAACTCCTACGACACTAAGGTGTACCCACAAAGCTCGTCCGCCTGATCAAGAGCAGTTACGATGGCATGACATGTCGCGTGATCCACGAAGGGCAGTTCACCAGGGAGCTCCAGGTCAGAACCGGTGTCAGGCAGGGGTGTTTGCTGTCTCCGTTCCTCTTCCTACTGGCCATAGACTGGGTCATGAAGAGGACCACAGAGCACAGACGAAGTGGAATACAGTGGACACTGTGGACACAGCTTGACGACCTCGATTTTGCAGACGACTTGGCTTCACTGTCCCAAACTCATCAACAAATGCAGGACAAGACAACGAGGTTTGCTGACATCTCGTCCCAAGTGGGCCTCACCATCCACAAACAGAAAACAAAGACAATGAGGCTGAATGCAACCAGGGAAAAACCAGTCTTGCTTGCTGGCACCCCGTTTGAGGAGGTGGAGTCCTTCACCTATCTCGGGAGCATCATAGACAAAAAAAAGGCGGCACTGATGCAGATGTCAGAGCACGAATCGGTAAAGCCAGAGCAGCCTTTCTCCAGTTGAAAAAAGTGTGGAGTTCCAGAGAGACACCAAAGTCCGGATTTTCAACTCCAACGTAAAAGCAGTTCTCCTATATGGAGCAGAGACTTGGAGATTGACAAAAACCACAGTCAACAGAGTACAGATCTTCATAAACAGTTGCCTTAGAAGAATTTTGAAAATCCACTGGCCAGAGAAGATCAGCAACGTCAAGACTCTGGGAGAGAACAGAGCAGATAACAGCAGAGAATGAAATTGGGCGAAGAAGATGGGGATGGATCGGTCACAGTCTGAGAAAGCCAGCTTCCAGTATCACTAGGCAGGCATTGTCATGGAAGCCCCAGGGAAAGAGGAAAAGAGGCAGGCCGAGAAACACCTGGCTTCGAGACCTCCAAGCAGACATCAAGAGACTGGGAACCACCTGGAGTAAAATCGAAGGAGAAGCACAGGACAGGAGTCGCTGGAGGTCTCTCGTCGACGGCCTATACCCGGGGAGGGGTGACAGGCGTAAGTAAGTAAGTTATTTATAGTTTGATGCCAGCCGAGGGGGGAGGGGGTGGGGGTGCTGTAGTACTAAAGAAACCCCCCCTTTGATCCGGCCCTGAGCTGCTTTCTTTCTTTCAGGCTTTCTTTCAGTCTTTGTCATCAAAACAGTGAGAATGTCTCCCTGAACCTATGTGCCACCGGGCATATCACAATATAACTTCCTTTGCATCTTATTGAAATTACTTCCCATTCACTTACTTTTCCATGATGGGCAGATACACAACTCGAGGGCGTTTATCTTGCTCGTACATACATAAAACCGGACGCTTGTGTGACAATCGCTTTGCGGGCCATCTATATCCACAGGTAAAATATTCGTATCTGTTTTAAGTGCTGACCTCTTAAAGCACTCACACCACCTTCGGACATAAACGGGAGGGGTTCACTTTTAGCCGCGGCCTTGGGCCCTTTGTCATGAGTTATCACGGCCACTACTAAGCCCAACTGCATACTGGTTGTTTCCCTCGTCAAGTTTCGCAACCAGGGTGATTACAGGCTGGTCAGATTCATATTCAATTTCAAAACAATGATCCGTTTGTGTCTTGCAGTGTTACTTTAAAAGTTCTGTTGTTGTTGGGTCTGTTGTTGCCGTTCAGTGTTGTTTTAAACTAACATTTTAGGACTTGACTGAAAAGTCACAGTAATTATAACCCTTTGGCTGTCCGGTAGCGCCTTCTGTAGCGATGATTCCCGCTGTAGAAAAAAAAGTTATCGACAGTCAAAGGAGTGTATAAATCATAAATCTACCCCGCGGAGTTTCGAAATTGGAAAGAGTGATAAGATGCAGGGAATTACCACCAAAGACAACAACAACAACAACAACAAAGAAACAGGCCTTGAGAATAACAAGGACAAAACATATTCAATAAACTGTTCTGCCCTAGTTATTCAGAATGGAGTTTTTTTTTTAAACACGCCTTGAAACTGCAAAGAACTATGATACAAATTTAAGCCTTTTCACCCTGGATACACAACTGCTTGAAATTAATTTGACTATGATAGTGCAAGGGTTGTGCCAGAATATATTGGCGCCTGCGGCAGGCGCCAAGCTATTCTAGCACCACCCCGGCTTGAACTAAAATGGTTGACATGTCTCCTAATCTGCAATGTAGCCTTCATAGGACAATAAGCACTTCTTTTATTTTTTAAATCAGCCGCAGGTAATGGGTTTTGTTTTAGTTGTTTCCGTGAAGTGTTTCTTTCTGTGTAGGTTACTGATTTTCTGGCAGCAGTTTGTCTTGAACACGCCACTGCAAAGCAATGCATTCAAACGACCAACAAATGGCTTCAAATCAGAATTATGCGTAAGGAATTAAACTAGATACGTATACATTTGTTTGCGCGTTGTCCCGATTGATCTAAAGACCTACATGCCCTACATTTCGACATATCTCCTTTTCACTTCAAGGTCACGAAAGCCGCTTACTTGGCAACATCGTCCGCTACGTGCCGAAACATGACAGTCAAAAGTGGTATGGAACTGTCCCCTTGGTTGTCACGGGTGGAAACTGCCAGCAGCAAGAGGCATAGAATGTCATGGGCCCCCGCCCCTGCGGGGGCTCATGATGTCAAGTTCTATGGCTCTTGCAGTTGCTGTTCTCGGCCCTTATCTCGTCGAGTTGATCCCTGCAGTAATCATCGCGACTAAAACCGCTACCGACACCCAAAGCGTCACATCAGTATTTCTTTCTCTAACTTTGCCTGTGCAGACGGTCATTGATACGGTGCGACCACTAATTTATCTCAAGTAGCCCCCGGGGTGATTTTGGGTGACTAGACAAACACTTGAAATCTTGGAGTTGTAAATCAGTTCTCAAGTGCTTGTCAATCGAACAGAAAAGAAATGAAATTCAATATCAAAACTAGCATACGTCTTTAGTGTGCGACCAAAGGCGCCCGTAAACCACTGAATATTACCGTTGCGGAGTAAAATCTTCGCAAGCCCCCAATCCCAAGAGATGTACGGGAGCGCGCGAGAGCTCACACAAAGAAGCCGTACTGAATATGGTTGTATTACGAGCACCTTTGCTCCCAGTGCAGAAGGTGAAACTTTGACTCTACCTTTTCGCAGAAGGACGACTCAGTGTTATGTTCATGTTATACCCAGTACGCAAAAGTACTCGGGCCGATGGCGGCCATTCAGTGTTGGCCCGCGCACGGGCCTGTGCGCGGGCCAACAATGGCCGCCGTCGTCTCGTATGGCCGCCGTCGGCCCGTAGACACTTTGCTACTGGGGTAGAGGGTGGCTGTACAAACAAACAAAAAAATACTGCAAATCATCTAGAGTGTCGAACATAGACCCTACATGCAGGCGGAGATCTGCTCCGACGTTCAGGTTGTATGCTACGGCGGTAGTTTAGGCACAGATTCACAAGGGCCCAAGCAGCAGCGGGGGCTCACGAGAACTTGTGCCTCTTGATGATCGGCTGTTCCACAATTTGACGGTGTTAGTTTGGGGGGGGGGGGGGGTGGTTACATACCACTCAAAACTGATATTTCTCAGCGGGTGACAATTTGTGTGTATTCACACACACACACGCACACACACACACACACAGACGCACACACACACACACACATACACACACTAACACATACAGGTAAATTCGAGTCAAACTGAAGTGCAAGACAGCAGATATGCAGGTGTAGATTGGTGATAACTCTCAATAAAATCTCATTTAATCCAGACACACCATAGCAAGATATGGATCGACCATCCTAGTTCAAGGGTGGTGCCTATGGGCGCTGGGCTATTCTGGCACCACCCTTCAACTATCACGGTCGATCTCAGGGGCGGATCAGTTACCTCGAAGGGGCGGGGGGGGGGGGGAGGGCGGTACAACTGTTTCTTTAGGACCTTCAACCTGACACAACTGAAAGGCCTCCCCGACTCTAGACCTTGTTTCCAGTGGCCGTAAAAATAAACAAAAAAAGGGGGGGGGGGGGAGGGTGTGTGTCAAAACTCGCCAAAATTTCAGAGGGTGGGGGGGGGGGGGGGAGCAAACTCCACAAAAAGGGACTTCGTTATAGCATTTTAAAGGATTTTGGGGACGGGAGGGGGGGGGGGGTGTCCGGAACCCCTGGAACACCCCCCTCCCCCCCCCCCAGATCCGCCCCTTGATCTGTCACCTGCACAGTAATGCAGTCTTCAGATCTGGAGATTTCGACCTTAGGGTACAATGGGTTATGAGATTTGATATCCCCTTGTCAAAAATAAAAAAAGCCAGTCGGTGTGTTGTCCAATATGATTAGAACGATCCACTGATGTGTCTGTAAAACATTGTCAGCAGTGCCTTTTTTCCCTGAAGGAATCACCTCGACAAAAAGCGCAACTGACAGCCAGAGGGTTAAAATCTACAAAAAGTCAACAGTGTACACGCTGCAAATTGAACACAATAATAATAATAATAATAATAATAATAATAATAATAATAATAATAATAATAATAATAATAATAATAATAATAATAATAATGGGTATTTATATAGCGCTTAATCTTACTCAAAAGCTCTAAGCGCTTTACAATCTGTACACAAAAATAAAATACAATGACATATGCACATAACAAACAAAGCACAATGCCCGAACACACCACTTTTACAATAAACTAAACAACAATACATACATAATAATTTATATTCTAATTAACATTCAGTCTAAACAAGGAGGATTGCAGAACTACAACTAAGGCATCAAACACTGGCAGTCATTCAAAGTAAAGCTTGAAGAGGTGAGTTTTCAACGACCTCCTGAAGTCAGAGACAGACTCACTGTCTCTGACCTCAAGAGGAAGTGTATTCCATAACACTGGGGCTTGATAAACAAAAGTGCGCTGACCAAATGTTTTAGTTTTGACAGAAGGTACACACAGCTTCCGTTTATCAGAAGAGGAGCGGAGCTCACGAGAGGGTGTATACACATGCAGCAAAGAGGACAAGTATTCTGGGCTGGTGCCTGAAAGGCAGTTAAAACAGATTGACATAACTTTGTATTGAATACGTGAGGACACAGGTAGCCAGTGAAGGGACTTCAAGATGGGTGTGACATGCTCAGTCTTACGGACTCTCACAACAAGCCGGGCTGCATTGTTCTGAATTTTTTGGAGGCGATCAATGAGATACTGAGGGCAGCCACAAAGCAAAGAGTTACAATAATCTAGCTTGGACAGCACAAATGCACAAACTAGTGTTTTAGTGGCTTCCACTGTCAGCAGGTGACGAACTGAACTAATACGACGAAGTTCCAGATAAGCGGATCTACACACTGCACTGACATGCTGTGACATAGATAACTCGCTGTCAAGTGTAACACCCAGGTTTCTCACACTCGCAGAGAAGCCAATGAGTGTTCCATCCACAGACAATGATGATGGTAAAGGCAGGGACGAAGATAATCTTGGATTAGCTACCAACATTGCTTCAGTTTTGCCATCATTTAACATCAGTTTGTTGGTGGTCATCCATGATTTGACATGGTCAATGCACTGGCTTATACTTTGGACGGCATTCACAGCTCGCTCGACAGTATCACTTTTGTACATCTGCGTATCATCTGCAAATGCATGATGGGAAATGGAGCGACTACAAATCAGGTCGGACAGGGGCTGAACATACAGTAAGAACAATACAGGTCCTAGGACCGAGCCCTGGGGTACACCAAACCGAAGAGGTGATGGCTCAGAACGACAGCCGTCGACAGAAACAATCTGGGATCGTTCAGTCAGGTATGAACTAAACCATGCCAAGACTGTGCCTTCAATGCCAAATACAGATTGAAGACGGCACAGCAAAATTTCATGGTCAATAGTGTCGAACGCACTGGACAGGTCCAGCAAAGCAAGGACTGTGATCTTACGCTCGTCCAAAGCACAAAGCAGGTCATTGAATATCTTCAGCAAAGCTGTTTCAGTGCTACGATGGGGACGATATGCAGACTGGAATACACTGAACAGACTATTAGAGTTGACATGCTTTAAAGTTTGAACAAGGACAATTTTCTCAAGAATCTTTGATAGAAATGTAAGATTGGAAACTGGGCGATAGTTTTTCAGTACATTTGGGTCTAAAGATGGTTTCTTCAATAGGGGTTTCACAAGTGCAGTCTTGAAGCTTTCAGGAAAAGTACCAGTGGAGAGAGAGTTGTTGATGACTTGTGTAATGGCAGGCAACACTTCATCCAGGCACTCGTACAACAAGGGAGTGGGTATGGGGTCTAACTCACAAGTTTTTGGGGCAGTGTTTGTGATCACTTTTCTGACCTCATCCTCTAGCACAGGTTCGAAGGCTGAGAGAGGTTCTCCACTAAAGCGTTTTTCGGTGAACAAAACTGAAGTGGGCATGAGATCCAGAGAATCACGAATTTCGCGGACCTTATCAATGAAGTAATCTGCAAAAAGCTGAGGCAGCTGGCACGGGGGAAATGTAGTGGGAAGAGGTGATAGAGTCTTCTTCACCATAAGCTTATTGGTCACATTATACAACTCTTTGCTTGTTACATAATAGGTAACACAACACAACACAACACTGGCAACACAACACAACACAACGCAACGCAACGCAACGCGACACGACGCAACGCAACGCAACGCAACGCAACACCCACACAACACAACACAACACAACACAACACAACACAACACAATACAATAATACATTATCTATCCCTCATGGGGAAATTGTGTGTCTGCCAAGAGTATACAAATTACAGGCCCACATCTGAACACAAAAACGTGCACTACATAATTATACAACAGAAACTGAAACATACAGTAGAATATCACATTCTATGTATCACACATTAACATACATGCTCTCTCTCTCTCTCTCTCTCTCTCTCTGAATACTTAGAAAACCAAAATCTCATCCATTCACTGCAGTCAGGCTTCAGACCAAACCATTCCTGTCACACTGCCTTGATAAGGATGGCAGATACCTGGTTATCATCTATTAATGGTTCCAAACTAACAGGTGTAGTTTTCTTAGACTTCCGGAAAGCCTTTGACATGGTGAACCATGACATACTTATAAAGAAAATATCCTTATATACTAAAAGCGCAGCCGGGTTTTTCAAATCCTACCTAGAAAACAGAAGACAAAAAGTTCTCCTTAATGGTACATATTCTAGTCACTGCAAAGTAAAGCATGGCGTGCCCCAGGGCTCTATCTTAGGCCCTCTTTTATTCTGTTTGTTCATTAACGACCTTCCACTCACAATTAGTGATGATAGTGTTGCATGCGATATGTTCGCTGATGATGCTGCGATACACACTCCCGATAAGGATTTGTCAGTAATTGACACGCGCCTACAAAACACATTACAGGACATTAACAGCTGGTGCAGTAACAATTCCATGATCTTAAACCCTGCAAAGACTGAATGTATGGTTGTAAGTACCCGCCAAAAGCACCAGCTCGGCACTCTCTCACTCAGCTTGTCCCTTCAAGGCAAATCTATCAGCCAGGTAACGGAACATCGTCTTCTCGGCGTTACTGTAGATAACCAGTTTAAATGGCAATGCCATCTTAGTAATATATGTAAAACAATATCAAAGAAACTGTTTATTTTATCCAAGTTAAAACATATAGCTAATGTAGAAACACGAAAACTGTTCTTCAACGCCCACATCAGGTCACATATAGATTATGCTTCTACGGTGTGGGATGGCGCAAGCGAGGTCCAGTTAAAGAGACTGAACTCTCTTCATCGTAGAGCCGCGAAGCTTATCCTTTCAGACCCTAACTCAACAACGGATAATAAACTGAAAACCTTAGAAATTCTCCCCTTGAAAAAACATTTATTATACAATAAGGGAATAACGATGTTCAAAGTATTGAATAACAGACTCCCCGAGTATATAAAAAAAATGTTTTTCCTCCCGGCATCAACATACTCCAGATCAAGGCAGTCCATTACTGTGCCACGACCTAGAATCGATCTCTATAAGACAAGTTTAGCGTTCTCAGGTGCTAGCATGTGGAACACATTGCCCAAACATGTTACAACATCAACAACGCTTTCGTCTTTTAAAACCGCTCTCTTCAAGTACCTCACCTCAGCATCGTAAGATTTTCACAGCAACCTGCACTTGCAGTGTACGATTTTCCCCTTTCTAACTCTTCAATTCAGTTATATCTTCAGTTAATACAAGATGCCAATGCTGCATGTATTGTGTGTGTGTGTGTGTGTGTGTGTGTGTGTGTGTGTGTGTGTGTGTGTGTGTGTGTGTGTGTGTGTGTGTGTGTGTTTTGTGCTTGTGCTTGTGTTTATGAATGTATGTATGAAGATTTATACCTTTATAATTGTGTGTATGTGTGAGATTTGTTATGTTTATTTTCACTTTTTCAATGATTTTTTTTTTTAAAAACTTTATATTTGAATTTTTATTAGTTATATATTTAGTTTTTCCCAATTTAATGATAGTATTTTTGTGATTTGTGCATTATATGTAAAGTAGATTAGCAACGGCAAGTTCGAAAAATGGTTTCACCAAAACTTTCACCGTTGTAAAATAAAGAATCATTGTCATTGTCATTGTCATTGTCATTGTCTCTCTCTCTCTCTCTCTCTCTCTCTCTCTCTCTCTCTCTCTCTCTCTCTCTCTCTCTCTCTCTCTCTCTCTCTCTCTCTCTCTCTCTCTCATACACACACACACACAAACACACACACACACACACACACACACACACACACACACACGTACGTCACATCGATCGCATCACTCCAGGGTATACAGATTTGTTTAGGAGAAATGGCCGACTGCATAAAAAAATTGAACGATTGGGCAGCCTGCGGCTGCTGCCAGACCATACATCTAGTCGGCTCCTACGACACAGCCGTATCCGTCTTGCAAAGTAAACGTGCCAATGATGAAGTATGGCCTAATTATGGGCCACGGGTATAGCCGGTATGGGTAGATATTCTGGACATACCCTGTTCAGAGTATCTATCTGGTTTGTGCATATTCAGCTGGTGCTGAGGGGTTCCAGAGGTTCCAACTCTCACCATTCCGGCCCAGCCAGAAATACTTTTAAAATGCTTTGTAATTTTTCCTTTTTCGGAGAGTGAAGCCCCCACCCCCACCCCCCACCCCCACCCTACCCAAACCCCTCGCCCTACCCAACCCAGTAAGCACAGGTCCTTGGGTCCACTGCGGCCGTCGTGGGCCCGAAGGCGTTGTGCTGTTGGGGAAGTTTGATTTTTTATTTATTTTTTTTATTTATTTTATATTCTGCTTTATTATTTTTCTTCTTATTTTTTGTGTTTGTTTGTTTGTTTGTTGTTTTGTTTTGGTTATTTTTTTTGGGGGGAGGCTGTCGAAATTATGTTTAACCTCTGGGCGCCAGTTGTCTTAGGACAAATATCCATGACCAGTTGGACACCCTCTTCCGAGATCAGAAAATACCTCACTACCGAAGCTGCCACCAAACTAGGTGTCTCTCTCATCCTATCTCGCATCGACTACTGCAACTCTCTCCGTTCCGGCCTCCCTCACTCCACCACTTTCACTCTCCAGCGCGTCCAGAACAATGCTGCCCGCCTCGTCCTCAGAAAGAAAAAAATCCGACCACATCACTCCCCTGCTCAAACTCCTTCACTGGCTTCCCATCCCCCAACGCATCCAATACAAGATTCTGTCTCTCTGCTACAAATCTCTGAACAACTGCGCTCCCGTCTATCTCTCAAACTTACTTCACCCCTACACTCCTGTCCCCGCTCCCTCCGCTCCGTCTCCGACCCTCTCCGCCTCCACTGACATCCCCCGCACCAAACTCAGCACTTTCGGCCCCCGCTCCTTCTCAATATACGGTCCATCCACCTAGAACACTCTCCCACTCTCTCTCTCTGTCAGAAACACTCTCTCTCCTCCTTCCAGTCCGCCCTCAAAACTCACCTCTTTCAACAGTTCTAGCACTATACCACCACACCCCCCACCCTAAGCAGACTGTCGTAATGTATTTCACTATTTGTGGTACGTGAGTCGTTGTCTAAAGCGTGCGCATGCGTGCGCGCTTAGAGTTATAATTATTATAAGATAAGCGCATTATAAATACCGTAATTATTATTATTATTATTAGGTAACTGATCCGCCCCTGGCTTCTGTATCCTCACTAATTGTTAATTCACTGCACATAACAATGATGCATATTCACTGCTTTCCAGCTCTGTTAACTGCTTTTGTCAGCATCAGCCCGCGTCCCACCTTAGAAATGTTCCGCTCGAATGACGACGAGATATGTGCCTGCATCCTACTTTGCTTGATTTGTGAGACAGCGAGAGAGAGGGAGATACAGAGAGAGGGAGATACAGAGAGGGCCGTGTGAAATAAACAGAAAATGCATTGTGACTGGGAATGACTTGCAAAACCCATAGTTAGATCCTGCTTTTATTTCCTCGTCACGCTCCCAGTCGCAGCTTGTACACGTGAAATACTTATCTCTTCTGTCTTAACAAAACACAAAGGACAGACCAGCAAGAGGCATAGATCCCCATGAGCCCCCGCACTAGCGGGGGCTCATGACGATCTATGCCTCTTGCAGGTGTAAGGCGCTAAGTGAGATTTTTATAAAACTGGTTTGGACGGTGCCCCATTAGTTTACCTAAAATAGTGAACATTTACTCAATATAATTGGGTGCAGACGGTGTTTGTATTTGTCATGTCATGCGGGGCTTGCGTGTGTAACTGAAGTCGTGTCGTGCAAAAATGGAATGTAAATATAAATTCTCGCTGTTAAATCCCAAGACACATTTCAGCACCATTTGTGTTTGTTATGCCTTACACACCTAATGAACTTAACAGCTGTTTGGACACACAGCTAAAGCCGGCACACGCGTAATCGCACTTTGTTTATTCTGCGCGGCAGCCGTTAGCGTGTCAATCTATTTTGTAGCTGTTTCTTGTATTAAAAGCGTTGTATTTCTAGAATGGAGTTGAGTCATTGTCAGCTTACTTGATATAAAGACGACGTGTGCTCAACTGGATTCTCCTAAATGATTCTAAATAAACCAAAAGTAGACCTGTGTGTAGCGTTTCGTAACCGGGCCATCTGCTACAGAAGTGTATCTTTGAACAGTTACGGCGGTAGTGGACCTTCAAATCCACGAGGATATGAGTATTGTTGGTGCAAACCGGCTGTTTGCAAACGTATTGTTGATTTTTACAGCCTTATTTGCACAGTCATGTTAGAAAGTTTTTTTTTTTTTTTTTTTTTTTTAAGTGTTTCTTGCTGTTACATCCGTGAGCCGGCTATGCACAATCAGTCTTAAGACCCACTTCACTGTGACCGGCCGAGCACAAGGATTCACTTATTCATCGTGGTTTTTATACTGCCTGATTCACCCACAGGCGTGGAATAACAAACAATGGTTTGAAACTGAGTTTACACATGTACATAGGCTTTCCTCATTTTGACGGACATCAGACGAAACTTGCGGTACACTCAGTGTCAAATCAAAGCTGAGTCACCGTCTGTCTGTGCCACTACCACTAAATTTCGATCGATATAAATAGTGTCCTAGGGCCTAGAGTCACGACCTAAGATCAGTGCTGCGTACTCAACTGTCATTGTTATCCAAACCATATATCCGCCCATGAACGGTTTACAGTTATAGCGAGGAGGTGCCGAGCTCCCCGCTCTAACAGTAAACCACTCCATGGACGGATAATAGTTAACTCGGCCACACACGTCAATCAAAATAAAATAAAATAAAAGGAATAGTAAACCAGAACACCACCCTTTGATATAGAGGGTGGGTAGAAGTGTTTCTCCCCCAACCCCGCCCCCTCCCCCAACCCCCAAAGCAAGACCTCCCAACACTCACAACTCGCCTCTCTGACCGTATGGTTACCCTACAACAACAGGAGCACAATTACGAATAAACAAGGATTTTCTTTTGCTTGCTTGCTGGGTTTGATTGATTGTTCGTCTGTTTGTTTGATGTTTGGTTGTTTGTTTGTTTGTTTGCTCGCTTGCTCGTTCGTTCGTTTGACTGTCTTGTTTGTTTGTTTGTTTACATGTACTTTCCAGTCGTATTAAGCTTGTGTTCCTCAGTCACTCTGCGAAGGACGCAACAATACGCTGGCCGTTTTTTTTTTTTTCCCCCACTGACACGGCCTCGTGATGGCGGCAATACACCACCCAACCCCCTAAATCCAACTCCACCATACCCTCTTCCTTTCTCCTCCCCCCCCCTTCTTCCCCCTCCCCCCCCCCCATTCTCCCCCTCCCCCCCTCTCGCCCCCCCCCCCTTCTCTTCCCCCACCCCCTTTCCAAACAAAGTCATAACAAGGCTGTCTTAGTATTCGTTGTCAAAGTGTTTCGTCCACAGCAGTCACGACGGATGGCAAAATGCTCAAACAGTGCATTTTACGACCAGTGATGCTGAGTCATTACCGCATTTTACTATCCTTTCTTATGCGGCCCAAGCCATCTTGCCATTCAGCAGCTGCGACGCAACACTGCTACACGAGCAATAACTCTCACCGAGCCAGATTGTAGATCTAAAATGTCATCCGCGAGAGGCATAGATTCTGTTGAGACCCTGCAGTCGCCGGGGCTCAAGAGAATCTATGCCTCTTGCGGGCAGAAAACAGGGTTCATTTACGTCGTCCGAGAGAGGAGATGATTGGGTTTAAAGGGGTCCAACTATAACTTCACACGCATTTTTTCTCGCCATATTGAGGTTGCCCGGCAACTGACCAAACTGAACTTTGGAGCAGGTCCCTGTCACACACAAAAAACCCGTCTGCAACAAGAGGCCAAGATCCTCATGAGCCCCCGCAGTCTGCAGGGGCTCATGAGGATCTATGACTCGTAAAGGACCCATTTCGATTAATTCTTCAAGACAGTAGAGGATAAATTCGTCTTTCACTCATTTTTTACAATGATGAGGTTACGATGAGGAGTTCTTCATCTTTAGACGTGATTTCTTTCTCTTCTTTCAATAACCGCAACACGAATGATTTTCTTAACCCCTTCACTTCCAGTGGCCACACGATGTGTTCCTGAAATCCGTCATTGTAAACGCAACGCCAAGGAATTTCAGCCGTCCAAGGGACACAGTTACAAATTGAGGTCAGCATGAAGCGTAGAACCTCATGACCTCCCGCACCTGCGGGAGATCATGAAGTTCTATGCATCTTGCGGTACAGTCGGGTGGTGGTCGCTTCACCCGGGCAGTGAAAGGGTTAAGCAGCATGACGACAGCTGATAAAAAAAAAGGTCAAACATGCCGGATAATTGTGCTTTACAAGACACACGCAAAATACACATCAAATAACGTCACACATTCACGCATACCGTAGCGGTGATATTTGCTGCGTCACGACCCACATTGTGCCAGATCAGCTAGCACATTTGCAGTGTATTTTTTAATAAATTGCAATTTTGCAGACTGCACAGCCAAGGATGATTCATTCGAATTTTCGGCATCACTCTTATTCCTGATAGCTTTTCCGAATGAGTCTTTGTCGATGGTGGGACGCTTAAAGGCACAACTACTGAATCGAGTGAGTGAAGATCGATTAACTCGTTACACCCTGAAGCCTGACAACATCATATTGGCCGATCGTGATATTTCAAGGGTATTGCCTGATTACCTTGGCGCCTTCAGGCGCCAAGGTAATCAGGCACTACCCTTGAAATGTCACCGGCGGTTGCTCGATCTTCCACAACTGATACTTGGTCATTTCAGGATCAGCGATGAGAGCGCTAAGGTAATTAGGCACTACCCTTCAAACATCACGGTTGTTCCATCTCCTATAAGTGACCCTTGGTCTTTTCAGGACCAGCAACGAAGCCGCCAAAGTAATTTGTTGTTTCTGTTTGTTCCATTTTTTTTTTTTTTTTTTTTTTTTTTTTTGGTCCTACTGGCATAAGAGTGATCGAGGACTTGTAGTTTTGACGTAGGTCAGTTTTTCTTTATGTTGACTTTAACCCTCCTCTTTTTTCATCCGGGCTTGGGACCGGCAATGGCGGAGTTCCGCCAAAGTAACTGCTCACTACCCTTTAAATATCACGGTTGCTCCAACGACCACAACTGAAACGTGGTCATTTCAGGCCAACTCCAAAATCAGAGAACTCTAGCAACGGCGTCTCGCCTCTCGAGTAATCCTTCCCCAAATAGGCTCATAATCACCAAAAATGAAGGACAGACAGACTACTCCTAATATCTGACCTCAAACCGTACTTTACTACGCCTGTCTGATAAAGTGCTGGGGTCCGCATTACAAACATATTGCCAAGACCTCAGAAGGACGAGGACCGCACTGCTTGTAACCTCTTTCGATCCACAACGCAGAGTAGAAACGAGGGTATCGTCTAATCTAAGGCACACAGGTTGTCTCTCTCGATCCGCTGCGGTGTTCAGCGCAGCGAATCGAGGGAGATAACAAGTGTAAATAAAAGGGTCCTTTTCTTTAAGTTTTGTTCTTTTTTACTTTTTCTTTTTTCTTCTTTTTTTTTTTTTTTTTTTTTTTGGGGGGGGGGGGGGCGGGGGGGGGCCGGGGGGGGGGGGGGGTGCGGGGTTGGCTCTGAGGACAGCAGTTTGTTGTAAACTTGCCATCTTCGATTCAGTTTGTAGCCTACAAATGACAATTAAGACATTCGGTTAGTTTAACGTTAAAACCCTTCATGGTGTACGGACTATTACAACACGTTCAAGCATACGTCATGAGGTGATTCAGATGCTACCCTGTTTACGTCATCTGACTTTAAATGAATCCGTCCATACATGCGTCCGTCCGTCCGTCCGACCCTCGGTCCATCCTTCCATCCATCCATCCACCAACCAGACCTCCAATACATCAATCCAGTCATCCATCCAGTCATACAGGCATCTATACATCCAAATCAATCCATCTATCCGCCACTTTATTCACCCTTCCTTGCATCCATCCGTTAATTATTCCATCCTCCGCCGCATCAGTCAGATCAAAAAATACCTCACTACCGAAGCTGCCACCAAACTTGCTGTCTCTCTCATCCTATCTCGCATCGACTACTGCAACTCTCTCCTTTCCGGCCTCCCTCACTCCACCACTTTCACTCTCCAGCGCGTCCAGAACAATGCTGCCCGCCTCGTCCTCAGAAAGAAAAAATCCGACCACATCACTCCTCTGCTCAAACTCCTTCACTGGCTTTCCATCCCCCAACGCATCCAATACTAACAAGATTCTGTCTCTCTGCTACAAATCCCTGAACAACTGCGCTCCTGCCTATCTCTCAAACTTACTTCACCCCTACACTCCTCTCCGCTCCCTCCGCTCCGCCTCCGACCCTCTCCGCCTCCACATCCCCCGCACCAAACTCAGCACTTTCGGCCGCCGCTCCTTCTCAGTATACGGTCCATCCACCTGGAACACTCCCACTCTCTCTCCGTCAGAAACACTCTCTCTCCTCCTTCCAGTCCGCCCTCAAAACTCACCTCTTTCAACAGTTCTAGCACCATACCACCACACTCCCCACCCCAAGCTGACTGTCGTAATGTATTTCACTATTTGTGGTACGTGAGTCGTTGTCTAAAGCGTGCGCATGCGTGCGCGAGTTGTGAGTGCGCGCTTAGAGTTATAATTATTATAAGATAGGCGCATTATAAATACCATAATTATTATTATTATTATTATTATTCATCCTTTACAGCAGACCGCTCTTTGAAGGTTTTGTTTCAGAACGTTCCCCCGGACAAAATCTTCACCTTTCTAAAGGAAGCCAATTTGTTTTACAAAATTTAAGTCTGTAGTCTATATAAATCTGACTGTTCTTATGAACCTTCCAAAGTCTGTAGACATGTACGATTGACCTGTGTGACGTTTTAGCTAAGATTACTTTTAAACTGTATTTACATCATTTTTTAAGACCTTTTTTCTTAATCTGGCTGACCGCCGTGAGATGGCTTTAGTCGCCTGCTCGGCGTTATGAAACCCCAATAACTAACAAATTATTTATCCATCAGTCAAACGAATCAATCCATCTATTAATCAAAATGTACCTGTTATAAACTCGTTGGCTGTCGGTAGCGGTTTTTGCCGGAATCATCGCGACAAAAACCGCTACCGACAGAATGGTTGGACTACTGCTTTCAGCCCAGTGTTCGCATTACAAGATAACTCGCGACAAGGGACACGCGATACGATCGAGCAAATATCGACGCGGCGACAGCGGCCGACGTCGGCCCGATGACCTATTGCGTAGGGGGCCTACTGGGGAGTCAACATTGTCACCGCCGTGTGATTATGTCAATCTGATTCCAGGTTTATTTTAGCCTGGCTGTTTCTTAACATTGACTTTGCGGTATTACTCAGCACTTTCGCAATACTGAAAATCCAAAATTTAAAAAAAAAAAAAAAAAAAAAAAGCGGGGGCAGATTCATGGTGTACAAACTCATGGTGAGAAAATGTCGTGGGTGTATTGATATCGACGAAAGTATTTGAATAGTTCATTGCATTGCCAAAACATTACATAATGGATAATTTTCACCAGGTCAAAATAAGCCAGAGGCTTATACGATAAACTGGACATTGAGTTAAATCAAATACATATGCACGGCGGGGGATAACAAATCTACAAATACAGTGTAAATAAATCAATCGACATCATTAACGGAAAGAGAGTGAGAGACAGAAAGACAAATATTATAGTGGAGGGACAAAGAGAGAGAGAGAGAGAGAGAGAGAGAGAGAGAGAGAGAGAGAGAGAGAGAGAGAGAGAGAGAGAGAGAGAGAGAGAGAGAGAGAGAGAGAGAGAGAGAGAGAGAGAGGTGCCTCAACTGCTCTTATTCATTTTCTGCACTCTGCACTCAGGCTATCCTAATCATAGATAGAATAGATGACGCAAAAAGTATTTCGTAATAAACCGCTTATTCCCATTCAAAACTCTGCAATAAAAAAAACAAAATCACCACTGCCGGCATAGGAAAAAAATATATCACCACTCAGCTGCAAGATGCATAGAACCTCATGCGCCCCCCGCAGTTGCGGGGGCGCATGAGGATCTATGTCTCTTGCTGAAACCACTTTGTATCCATGTTCCTTAGACGGCTGGGGATCTTTGACGCTGAACTGACCGACAATGATTTCAAAAACACGATCTGCGTCCAGTTACAGTGAAAGGCTTAAGACTTTATACGAAGAGAAGGATTGACCATGACAGTTCTAAGCTATCGCCAGATTGGCTTGGAATCTTCCCAGACATATAGCTAATCTGGGACTACCCTTGAACCGTTATAGTTGAGGTATCTCCCAGTCTTTATTCATGATTAACCAGCACAGCCCTGGCATGCCATGATTGGATGTCGATCGACCGTGATAGTTCAAGGGTGCTGTCCGAATAACTTGCCGGCGCCAAGTAACCACCCTTGAACTATCAGTCGATCTGCCTCTAGAACTGCGATGTTGACCTCAAATGATATCTAATAAAAGTGATGTTATCAGGAGGCAATGGTTTAACATCTTCGAGACGTGATGCATTCGGATACGCGGGGTCTCGAATGTGTTAAGTGTGGAAAAGTTCACCAACAAGAGTTTAAGATTTTTTAAAAAATAAATAAATAAAATTAAAAGCACCAGTTCAGTTCTTTCTATTGGCCGCTTAATTTCTTTTCCCAACCGAGTTCCGTAACGCAAGATCCACTCATAGCTCTGTCTGTCGTTACGGAACTCGGTTGGGAAAAGAAATTTCGCATCCCGGCCATGAGCTCCTGACCTGTGATAACTGATAAGTAAAGTTGGCCGCAGCAAGTGTACCCAGTAACACCGTGAGATACCATGCAGTTTATAAACAGAGGGCCGGTTTTATCAATCATTTTAGTGTTGTTGCATACGCCTGTTGACTAAGTTTATTCTTGAATAAAGTTTCACGTTGCCGAACGGATCTACTTGTAATCTTCAAGAATATATACACAAAAACATCGTTCACTATTTTACTTAACAATCTGTACCGTTCACGGGGATGGGGAGTACTCTCCAGACAGACCCACTCGGGGAGTACGCCACAAGCCCACTTCAATTTAAATGGTGAGATCCTTAGCATCTCATTTGAATTGAAGTGGAATTGTGGCGTCAGTAGTACTACTCACAGACCCATACTCGGGGAATACGCCACAAGCACACTTCAAATAATATTCGAATGAGATGCTAAACGTCTCGGTTGAAGTGTACTTGTGGTGTACTCCCTGAGTAGGTCTATCTGAGGAGTACTCCCGCATTCTGGCAAACGGTAAGGGAAGTCAGTGCATGCCGGCACACATGTATCACGTGGACAAACGCCAAAAGACAAACCAATCGGTGGACCAGCTGATTGACTGCTAAAATTCTATATGTACGTAAAATCGTCATCAATCACACGTCAACTCCTTCACACCCTGCAGGCGCACACTGTGTCTTGGAAATCCTTGTAAATTCGACGTCAGAGATTGCAGCCGTCAAACGAATATAGAGACAAAGTGGTTTCAGCAAGAGGCATAGATCCTCATGAGCCCCCGCAACTGCGGGGGCTCATGAGGATATATACATCTTGCACTTGAGTAGTGTGCAATATTTCTCGGCAGTGATGGGGTTAATCCAGTGCTCCGAGGGTAAAATGTGGAAAAGTAGGGTGGGTATTTTGTTTCGTTTTTTTAAACAGGGGTGCGGACATTTCGCAATACATTTGTATTGTTCGTATTTATACGAAAGTACGTCCGAACAAATCTTTCAAGTGGATAAACTCCCCCCACCCCCACCCCAACCCCCCACCCCCCCCCCCCCCCCCCCAAAAAAAAAAAAAAAAAAAAAAGACAAGAAATACTGCCTTTCTAGTAAGAACATATTCACGAAAACACCATTTATCATACCCTCAGTGCTTTGTCCGTGAAAACAGGTAAGGCCCCTTTCGTATGACCACCAAAACAAAAAAAAAACCACGCCTCATACATTTCACAATACATTCCTAGTACGTAAAAGGACATTGGGCCGACGTTGACCGCAGATGACCCGCGCTGACAACAGCCGAGATCGGCCCGATGACCCATCGCTTGAAGGGCTGAATTTGTACCAGAAAAAGGACACCGCCGCTCGCTGCCTGATGCCCCCTAAAGTGACAACGCCCTTATATTGCCCTTCCTGTAGCAACTGACCTGCTCCATGGCTTCACCCTTTTTAACCCAAAGGCCGCATTACCCAATTCTGGAGATGTCACCTGGCGACTATGTACCGGTTGCAGGAGATGGATCGACCACGATAATTCAAGGGTTGTGCCGGATTAGCTTGGCGCCATCAGGCGCCAAGCTAATCCGGCACTACCCTTGAATTATCATGGTCGATCCATCTCCTGCTGTAGTGCGTCGGGGCTAAATGGCGTAAAGCGACCTACTCCGAGGAGTAAAAGTACTAAAAGGTTAACAGTTCGCAATGTCCTTTATAAATGCTTTTGTACGGCTGTCTGCATGTCTTAGCGGCAATAATGCTGAACTAAAGGACTAATACGATCCCTCCCTGGTAGGCTTTGAATGCTAAAAGTCCCCGATACAAAGGGTCATCAATGTTGTCTGGCCTCAACTAAGACTAATTCTACCCTTCTTTTCACAATCCATCTGAGTAGGCACACGCGGAGGTTTTCCAGCCGTTTGGGCGTAACGAAACGAACTCTCCTATCGCCACGCACGAAGGGCAAGAAGAGCAGAAAATCAGTTCTTTCATTTTACGATATTCAAACTTCATGTTTCAAGTTAGCCCTGTTGTCCAACATTGTTGTAATGATAACGGTAACGACATACTAAAAACATTTTTATAAAGAAGATCTTGCGAACTATTAGCTCATTCGCGGCCAGCCGCATCCGGATGCGCGGCATAAGCCGCGCATCCGGATGCGGCTGGCCGCGAATGAGTTAGCCCTTTACTGCCTGGATATGCCGCTCTAAACTTACGTCTGAATGTCGAAAAATGAAACTTTTCTGCTTGTCTTCCTTTGTAGGCAGAAGAACTCTTCTGCTGCGCAGTGGGGGGCAGTAGAAGACCTATGTCGGCAGTAGAAGACCTATGTCACTTACTTATACTGACTCACACGGCCCGATTGTAAAAACTGAATCCGAAGGTAGAAAGGTCTTAGTTTAGGCAAGACAACACTGATAACTTGTTGTATCGGCAAATTTGAGAAATCCAAGACCGTCCTGGTACAGATAGTTTTGATACGTTAAAAGATTCGTCGACCATAGTATTTCAAGGGTGGTGCCAGAATAACTTGGCGCCGCCATTGAAATACCCCGGTCGCTCTATATCTCCTACACTTGGTGTTGTCTTTAGCAGAGGACAACTCCAAAATTTGCAGTTTCGACATTAGGGTCGGTCACTTTGTTAATCAAAAGCTGCATGAGTCACAATGGCATTTTCAAACAATATAAAAAGTTTGATGTTTTGAATACCCCCATTATATTCTACTACTCAGGGGCGGATCGGGGTAGGGGGTGGGGGGGAGGGGTTGCAGGAGTTCCGGACCCCCCCCCCCCCACACACACACACACACACACACACACACACACACCTAAAAAAAAAAAACTCTTTAAAAATAAAGTGCTATAACAAAGTCGCTTTTTTGGGGTGTTTGGAACCCTCCCCCCCCCCCCTTTTCCCTTCCCCCCGCTTTTCGATTTTTCGGCCCCTGGAAGTAAGGTCTTGCGTCGGGGAGCCTTTAGTATCAGGTTGAAGGTCCCACACAAAACGTTGGACCCCCCCCCCTCCTCCCAGGTAACTGATCCGCCCCTGTTACTGTATAACAAGAAAACAACATTTTGCATTTGTCCCTCCATACTGTGTTATCTAGGCCCTTAAACACGACAGGTTGCCGTTTGTAAATGACAGTTAAAGTGTCCCAGACGTGTTTACTGCACAAGCAATGAGCAGAGATACAAACTTGAATTGTTTTCTCATCGTGATTTCAAAATCTACATAAACCAACTGCACATGTACTGGTATTGAGTACCTGATTACTGTTACGGAAAGCTAATGTTCTAACATTTTATGCAGTCACATTTGAGGTGCAAAAACAGACATTAACTCATTCGAGACATGCCGCATTCGGATACGCGGCATAAAGCCGCGTATCCGAATGCAGCACGTCTCGAATGTGTTAATGAGCTAAATGACCAAGGATGGCAGAAACCTGAGCTTATGAACGTCCAAGATTAGCGTAGGTTGTCTCTGTTAGTCTGAAGCACAGGCATGGGATGATCGTTGCGTAGCTGGTCACGTCTTAACACCAGTATAACACCAAGGTAGATCACGTCAGAGAAAGCAGCATGCAGTCGAGTCACGTTATTGAGATTGAGTTATATCGAAAGTCGAGTCAAGGGTCGATCTTGGGTCAGTAAACCCAAGATAGACCCTTGACTCGACTTTCGATTTATTTTTTTCCCTGTCCCATTTTAGATCTCACACCATCGTGCGCACAACAGGGTGCATCGCCCCTGACAGCAGTTGCAGGAATTTGTTTCAGTTTTTGACCAACATTTTTTAATATTTTGAAACGGCTGCATTCAATTTTAAGTTTAAAGCGGCCGCATTCATGTTGTTACACCCCAAGCTGTGCCACGCCCCAGCCTGTGCACAAGAACCTTTCCGGTCTCGAGTAGTCTCGCAATTGAGGCATGCACCATGGTGGTTGGATGATCATTTGAGACGGCGCCATTTACAAACTGACTTGTACAGTTGAACTGCCCGTCTAATCTTGATCTAGATCTGGGAAATTAATGACGTTTTAATCGATCTTAGTTACAGAAAGCTTGGAGCGTAACACGTCGCTCTCACAGGCGATACATGGCATCCCAGTGCGCGCACGATTGGGTGAGATCGATAGTGGGACATGTAAACACAAGACAGACCTTTTGACTGGACGTCGGGATGGAAAACATGTTTTTTTGTTTTGTTTATCGATGGCTAAAAAACCGGCTGATGAGAATCGAAAACAATAGAGATGTGACCTACATGGTGCTACTTACTACTACTTCTCTTAACTCATTGTGCCCGAGGTCAGAAATACCCACATTTTGGAGTTATCCTCTGACTGCATTACAATTCAGGAGACAGATCGACCATGAGCCATCTCTTGCTGTGGTGTGTCGCGGGCAGAATGAGATAAGACGTGACCAGTTATGAAGGATCATCCCATGGCTGTGGTCTGAAGCGGGTTTTTTTCCCGCTTGGCAGTCACTCTTTTGTTCTCGACTTATTTAACCCTTATCATTCGAAATAATGTGTGTGAAATAAGTTTGATTAAAATAGTTCAACGGTAGTGCCAGAATAGCTTGGCGCCTCTAGGCGCCAATCTATTCTGGCACTACCCTTAGAGGCGCCAAGCTATTCTGGCACTACCCTTGAAATAAAGCCATTGGTCATTATCCTTATCTGTCAGTACTATAATGTAAATTTGAAGCTTTAAGCCTCAGTATGATATGGGTTAATAAAATGCCCGAATACTACCAAAGAAACCGCCCACTTCACTCCCTTTGTGTGATAAACATACGGAAAGACGAACTGAGAGCACAATATCATACCTGGGTAAACATTAGGGAGTACAAAATAAACAGAGAGACGTTTAGGGCTTAACGTCTTTTGTCCACTACGAAGGTGATTTCAAAGACGGTGTACCGAAATAGGGTTATAACAAAGTCTGACCCCGGCTGGATTCGAACTCGGGACCTATCGGACGACAGTAGAACTCTCTACCAACGAGAGAGAGAGAGAGAGAGAGAGAGAGAGAGAGAGAGAGAGAGAGAGAGAGAGAGAGAGAGAGAGAGAGAGAGAGAGAGAGAGAGAGAGAGAGAGAAATTGATTGTACATTGCGTAATATCCCGACAGCAACAAGACTTTCTCAGGACGTGCCCAAACTGCTAGTGAAAAAAAACCTGAACAGAACATTGAATGTATGTCGCCAGCCGGTCCAATACGTTAAATAAACCTACGACATGGGGCCTAAATAAAGCTAAGACCATTTAGCAACACACATCCAATATCAAGAGCTACAGGCAGCGCAGACAGTAGGGAGAGTTTTAAAAAGGCAAATACAGGTGAATGGACCAAGGGTAGACAGAAACACATGCCCCAGAACAGAGGGAAAAACCCACCCTGTGGGGTTGACCAGGGTGACCCTGGGAACTAAAAAGTAGTTAACCCCACCCAAGTCCCCCAAGGCAGACCCGAGTGGGAGAGAGAGAGACAGAGACAGACAAAGAAATAAGAAGTATGACTTTTGAAGTTACATCTAAATCTGACAATTAGTCTATATCGGATGCCTAAAGTGACATTAACCCTTTCACTCCATCGCACAACAAAATCCTATGTAGTATCGGCTCATAAGTGACCTGGAAATCCTCCTTATTTGCGTGTCGGTAGCGGTTTTTTCCCTACAGGAATCATCGCGACAAAAACCGCTACCGACACGCAGTTGTTCGGAAATCAGAAGTACTTGCGATTTCCGAAACCAGAAATTCAGTGTCTATTTCAGCATTGACGCCCTACGTCGACGTCTGACAATAACACACTTAAGGCCTCGCCACACTTGCCGGTTGTGCCCCGATTTTGAAGCCGAGTCCGATCCGATTGCGATCGGATGACGTCATATATCCGATCCGATCGCAATCGGCTGGGAATCGGCTGTTTAGAAACTGCTCTATTTTTCCGATCCGAATCGGCCCCCCGGATTGTAAGCTTCAACCAATCAGGGCGCGTCTCGCAAAGCACGTCGTTTCAGTTTGCAAATGGCGGAAGAACAGTCAACCACCTTCGTTGCCGATGTTTCGCCCGCCTCAGTCTTCCCGACTGGGGCAAAACTGCTGATAATGCAAGCACATCATCATCACTGTCCAAACCAGCAGCTATTTCGCTGAACAGGTACGACTTGTTCTTCGATTCAAACCGGTCGGCTAAATAAAGTCGGGGAATGTGTGGCAGTGCACACGTCAAGTTTTTGCAGTCCGGTCCGATCACACTCCGATTCGAAACTGCTCAAGAATCGGCCTCAAAATCGGGCATGTGTGGCGGGGCCTTTATACAGGCTCACGCACATTTCTGATCATGAAAAACGCTTGCAATTAATAAGCACGCAGAGCCTGTTTAGCTAATTAAGCACTACGCTTGAGCTTATTGTCGCTCCGTCTCCAGCAGTTGGCGCTATAATTCATCGTTTAGTATTAAGACTGGTCCAAGTTATCAGTCGACGCGCCATGTCGCAGCTGACGCTTAATTTGACATGAAACGTCCACCAAAGCCTAGCAACCAAACAGATACACTCATACATCACCTTTCGTTTGCAAGAGGCACACAGCTTTCGCAACACATATTCAATTCGCGGAGCCGGGAACAGAAAGGTTTTTAACTCATTCTGCCCGACGCATGTACTTCCCAAATTTTGGAGGCATCATCTAACGACTATGCACCTGTTGCAGGAGATGGAGGGACCATGATAATTCAAGGGTAGTGCCAGATTAGCTTGGCGCTGCAGTGCGCCTGAATTATCATGGTCGACCCATCTCCTGCTGTAGTGCGTCAGGCCTGAATGGGTTGAGAAAAAAGACAGTAAATTCCATTTTTTTAAAAACCCAAACATTTTCACTGTATTACAATGGAAACTCGATCTTCGTCTAAAATGAACAATGTCTTTTGGCATCAATTCATTTTGCTTCAGTGGTAACAGTGAATGAAAGCCATCTGCCACATGTCTCATGACTGAGATTCATATGCAACACTAAAGGGGTCGATATTTCAGTAGCTAATGTGTTCGTCACCACCTAGAGATAGTACACAGTCTTTTCGCATGAACCTTTACATGAAGTAAGTTGGAATCCAGTGTCAAAACTAGTTATTAGGACATCATTTTTCAGAAGAGAAAAAAAAACCAACAAACGAAAACAACAACCTCAAAACAAACAAAAAAAACCCAACAACAAACAAAAAACAAACAAAACAACAAAAACAACAATTTAAAAAAAAAAACACCAACAACAAACAAACCCTAACACCAAAAAATGTACTGACAAATCAGTTACTTATGCGCCGAACGTAGACTTGGCACGTTTGGCCGAAACTGGTCTGTTTGAAGAACGCGTTTGAACTGCCCGTCTAATCATGAAGACGTTCGCGCTCCGTCATCAAATGTCGGCGAGACACGGACGTCGATCTCGGTCAGCGCTGGTTATCGTCTTAATTGGTTTTATAACCGGTCATGCCGTCGGGGGGGGGGGGGGGGGGGGGGGGGGAGAGAGAGAGAGAGCCATAGACGATTAGACCTGTTAATAATTATGTGCTGCACAGTGATTTGTGATCTTACCGCCCTAGGCCATAAACCTATTTAAAGGTGTGCTGGTCTGTGATTGTGGACCTTACGGCTTGCAGCCATAATCCAGACCAAAAAGTTGACTGCCAAGCGTGTAAAATGCAAAGAAGTACCCAACTGAGAAAGAAACACGCTTAGAAAAGACAGTTACAACACAATTTATTAATATTTCGGGTATATACCCATTTTCAAAATAGACAAACAAATAAATAGAGAGATCAGTCGCTACTTATTTTCATTTATCGCAGAAGGAATGTGGCAAAGAGTTTAAATGCGATAAATGAAGATAAGCAGCGACTGATCTCTCGATTTGTTTGTTTGTCTATTTTGAAAAAGGGTGTTTACCCGAAATATTAATAAATTGTGTTGTAACTGTCAGGCGCCAAGCTAATCTGGCACTACCCTTGAATTATCATTGTAGACCCATTTCCTTTTGTAGAGCGTCAGGGCTGAACGAGTTAAATCAGAATTTACAGTGTGGAGACAGAATTTTCGCGTTTCACGAAATAACCAGGCCATTTTCACGAATCACGAAGATCTTATTCTTGCTTTCAAGTTTTACGACGAGCTATTCTTTCTAAGATCCTACTGAACAGGCTGAAGCCACAGGCAGAGGAAATCATAGCTGAGGAACAGGCAGGCTTCAGACCAGGGCGCAGCACAACTGAGCAGATCTTCAACCTGAGAGTTCTATGTGAGAGGTACCTCCAGCACCAGCAAGACCTCTATCATGTCTTTGTGGATTTTAAGAAAGCGTTTGACAGGGTGTGGCATGCAGCCCTTTGGTCCACCATGAAGCTATACAACATAAATGCCAACCTGATCAAAGTCTTAGCAAACCTTTACAACAAGGCCACTAGCGCAGTCTGCTTCAACGGCAAAATAGGAAACTGGTTTAGGACTACAGTCGGAGTCAGACAAGGCTGCTTGCTCTCACCTACTCTTTTCAACATCTTCCTGGAAAGAATCATGACAGAAGCTCTGAAAGATTATGAAGGAAGTGTCAGTATTGGAGGCAGAACAATCACGAACTTGCGCTTTGCGGATGACATTGATGGCCTTGCAGGAACAGAGAAGGAGCTAGCTCAGCTGGTGGAAAAGCTGGACAGCACAGCCATTGCGTATGGGATGAAAATCAGTGCAGAGAAGACCAAACTGATGACAAATAACACCAGTGGCATTGGCACTGACGTCATGATTGGAAGCCAAAAACAAGAAACAGTTAATAAATTCAAATACTTAGGAGCCATTGTGACAGATGAGGGATCAAAACCAGGAATACTGTCCAGGATTGCGCAGACAACAACAGCACTGACAGGATTGAAGACCATAATTATGGAAGGACAGAAACATCACGCTCTGCTCCAAGATCAGACTGATGCGCTCCTTAGTCATCTCAGTGTTCTTGTATGCCTGCGAGTCATGGACCTTCATGAAAGGAGGATACAAGCCACTGAAATGAGATGTTTTTGAAGGCTGCTTGGCATTTCATACAGAGATCACATCACGAACGTGGAAGTGGGAAGCAGAATCAGGCAAGCCATCGGGCCCTATGAAGACCTATTAGCCATTGTGAAAAAAACGCAAACTGAAGTGGTATGGGCATGTCACGCGTTCAGCAGGGCTTGCCAAAACAATCCTGCAAGGCATTGTGCAAGGAGGACGAAGGAGAGGAAAAGATGGGAGGACAATATCTCAGAGTGGACAGGACTGAGGCTGGGTGATACGATAAGAATGGCAAAGAACAGAGAGGAATGGAGGGAGCTGGTTGGCAAGTCATTAGTGGTGCCCCCAACGGTCGGCAAGACTACGAGAGAGAGAGAGAGAGAGAGAGAGAGAGAGAGAGAGAGAGAGAGAGAGAGAGAGAGAGAGAGAGAGAGATAGAGATAGATAGATAGATAGATAGATAGATAGATAGATAGATAGATAGATAGATAGATAGATTCTTTCACGGATAAGGAGGATGAAAAATTGAATCACAAATCACGAGAACTAAATACGCCAATCACGTATCACGATTTTAGGGCATACCTCCCCAACCACTTCCCCCACCCCCAACCCCTCCCCCCCCCCCCCCACATACACACACACAACCCCTCCGCCTACATCACATGCCTCCTCCTGACCAAGATCGCCAGCAGCTGGTCATAAAATTCCGACGGCAGCCGTCCCAAATTTTTCTGTGCATGTCACACGCTTTCCGTCACCTTTTTTGGTATCGCTGTTTCAGTTTCGAATCCCAGCAGCCTGGTGCATTACTTGACTTCCGGCTCGCGACCACACTGAGAAACAAACATCACATCCTATTAAAACCAGTCACCATTCTTTCGTCATTGACGACAGAAGGGTATTTGAACGAGATGCGAAAATCGCTCCTTCTTCCGTCCATAGCTGCGAAGAATGCAGGGAAAAAGGACGGACTTGTTCCATAGCATGTCCGTTGAAAGGTCCTGGTAAATCAAAGTGACACAGCTGCAGTGCGCCTGAATTGATCAGTGTTCAGGTCGTACTCCATAGGAAATAGATTTCTCTGCCCCCCATAAACCCGCCTGTCATGGCCGTCTATTATCACTTCGGTGCCGTGGGCGTTAAACCCCGATCTAACCATCTCTCTCTCTCTCTCTCTCTCTCTCTCTCTCTCTCTCTGTGTGTGTGTAGTCCCTAATGTGTATCTCGCACTCTCTGTATTTCTTCGTCGGGTTTACTGTATATATGCATAATTATATATAAACAAAGACTTCATGGGCTTGTTTTCCCCATCGTCCAACCGGTTTATTCATATAGATTAGGTTCACGTAGCATCTGGAGTACCGGCTGTGGGTATTACATGTAATTTGACTTTCAAATCTAAACTACTCAAAAATTTAGATTCCGCTGCTAATCTCTCGGCACAGGTCGCGCGATATTTAAAAAAACAAACAACAACAACAACAAAATCGAAAGGTCAAGGGAAGTGCCTGATTAGCCAAGCAAATCAGGCACTACCCTTGAGCTATCCTGATCGTTCCATCTCTAGCGCCTAGAGCTGGAAGTTAAACTTTACTGATTTTATCGCACGATCAGTCATACCGGCTGTCGGTTGCCGCCATGCCCCAAGGCGAAGAAATGTCATTAGGATGACATTTCTATCTCCATTTGATGTCTATATTTTATTGAGTTACTGAGTAAGATTGTGCAGTCAAGCGTGTCATGGTTTCAATGACACGCATGAGAGAACACGCATCATCAAACGACGTGCCGCGCATACACATGTATACACACGGGCAAACATGTTCGCATATAAATATATATATTCAGTCCTTAGGGGACCGAAATTCTGAGTCGTGTCGATGTACGTTTAATGTCCTTTTATTTATAAATTATATGGCATATCCATGTTGTTGTTCGGGGTTTTTTGTTGTTGTTGTTTTATTGTTTGTTTGTTGTTGTTTTTGTATGTGTGTGTTTTGTTTGTTTTTTGGTTGTTTGCTTTTTTTATTTTTTTTTATTTTTTCTTCTTCTATTTTTTTTTTTTTTTTGGTGGTGGGGGGCGGGGGTGGGGGGTGGTGGAAGGATGTATGTGTGTGGGGGGGGGGAGGGGAGGGGGGGTCTTTGTTTGGTGTTTTAATTGTTTGTTTTGGGGTTTTTGTTTTTGTTGTTTTTTGTTGTTGTTTGTGGGGTTTTTTGTTTTTTGTTTTTTGGGTTTTTTTTCTTTTTTTTTTTTTCTTTTTTGGGGGGAGTTGTTTTTCTGCCCTTCTAATCTGAATTGCCCCCAACTGGCATAAAGAAGTGTTTTCATCACTGTCTTGTACACGGTTCGTGACAATATGACGTTCCTATAACATAGTGTGTTTCCGAGCATATGTTGTATTTTGAGGTCGAAAGCTTGAGGTAACTCGAGCTCGTATAAGACACAGAGCTAGCAAGAGGCATAGATTCTCATGAGAATCTATGCCTCTTGCAGATGTTGGGCGCTTGGCCTGTGCTTTTGTTACAAAAACGTTAAGCGTAAACCGTTTAGGGCGTAACGTTTGTTGGTGTTTTTTGGTGGGGTTTTTTTTTTTTTTCGTTTTTTTTTCCCCCAACACGAAGACGAGTTCAAAGACAAGGCACCGAAAAGAAGTTTGTACACGTTTTGACCCCCGCTGGGTTCGAACCCAAAACCTCAGTTTTGGGAACGGAGTGTCGAACACTCTACCACCTGAGCTACCCAGCTTCCCTCTTTTGGTACAGGCACTCGCCAAAAACTCTCCCAGCTCCCTCCCTCTCTCCACCTTCAACTCGATAGCACCCCCATCTCCCTCTCTGACTCGGCCAAGAACCTCGGCGTCATCCTCGATTCCTCTCTGTCCATGACCAACTTCGTCTCCGCCACGACGCAGGCATGCTATTTCCACCTTCGCCGCATCAGTCAGATCAGAAAATACCTCACTACCGAAGCTGCCACCAAACTTGCTGTCTCTCTCATCTTATCTCGCATCGACTATTGCAACTCTCTCCTTTCCGGTCTCCCTCACTCCACCATCTTCACTCTCCAACGCGTTCAGAACAATGCTGCCCGCCTCGTCCTCAGAAAGAAAAAATCCGACTACATCACACCCCTGCTCAAACTCCTTCACTGGCTCCCCATCCCCCAACGCATCCAATACAAAGTTCTGTCTCTCTGCTACAAATCCCTGAACAACTGCGCTCCTGCCTATCTTTCCAACTTACTTCACCCCTACACACCTTCCCGCTCCCTCCGCTCTGCCTCCGACCCTCTCCGCCTCCACATCCCTCGCACCAAACTTAACACTTTCGGTCCCC
>BTPG01000005.1:116923618-117221118 GCA_036245525.1 Semisulcospira habei
CAAATCTAGCTTGACGCCTGAGGCGCCAAGCCGTATTCTATTCTATTCACACAAAAAGACGATATGCGGCGTGTACTATCACAGGCACCTGCGCGTGCTGTTATCAAAATAAGGTTTCTGCGAGTGAGCCGGCCCCAGTCCCCACGGCGCACATACATTTGTACTCAATACTGAGTAGCTGACAAGCGCCGGTGTCACAGTCTATTATTATCAGTATCATTAATTCACTTTTGGTTACTGCTGGCGGAGAATGCGAGTTTAACCCATTCAGCCCTGACGCACTACAGCAGGAGATGGGTCGACCATGATAATTCAAGGATAGTGCCAGATTAACTTGGCGCCTGTCGGCGCCAAGCTAATCTGGCACTACCCTTGAATTATCGTGACAGGCGCCAAGCTAATCTGGCACTATCCTTGAATTATCATGGTCGATCCATCTCCTGCAACATGTGCAAGCTCGTTAGATGACGCCTCCAAAATTTGGGAAATACTTGCGTAGGGCAGAATGAGATAAGCGTGTATACTTTTTTAAAAATTATTATTTACTAGATCTTAGTCACGTGTTTCTTCATATTTTGTATTCTTGAAAAAGTGTACTGAATCTTAGATTGGAATTGCTACTACAAAGAGCTGCCATGACTCGGATACAGATACATATGGAATGTATGGGAGGTCAGTTGCTGTCACGCGGTTTCACTAGGACTCCATTATATCGTGGATCACTAAGCACGACTGATTTGAGTCATGACTATTTCGTGGCAAACAGTGATTTTCACGATCACGGAATCATGTCACGGATCACGATGAAGGTCGTTCACGATTCACGACACTGAAACACAAGCACACATATCTCCACCCCACCTCTTCCCCCTTCCGCCCCCACCGCCTCGGCCTCAGTAGAGGTCAGCCTCGCACGTGCTCCAATAAACCGCGGTATCAGATTAACGCGCACAATGTCTTGTTGCTTGTGTGTGTGTGTGTGTGTGTGTGCCAGTGTGTGTGTGTGTGTGTGTGTGACGGTGGGTTTTTTCACAGTTTTTGTTTGTTTGTTTGTTTTGTTTGTTTTTTTTTTTTTGGGGGGGGGAGGCCGGGGAGAGAGAAAGGGAGGTAGGAGAGCGGGTTAAAGATACTACCTAAAGACATCCTACTGGGCCTGCCTAAAACTGTCTACATTAGAAGGGGGGGGGGGGGGGGGTGGTGGAAATCTATGCTTCTCGCTGACATTATTTTGAATCCACGTACCTTGACCGGGCGAAAGTCATTGAATTTAGTAACCTGCCAACGTGCGTACATTTTGTTTCTTAAATCTGTGCCGTTCAATTAACGACCAAAAGCCACAACTGTCCACAGAACATGGACACTAAGTGGTCTCAGCAAAAGGCATAGATCCTCATGAGCCCCCGCAGTCATGAGAGTTTATGCCTCTTGCGGTTAGGTCGCGTTCACTTCTTCTCGTCAGCGAAGGGGTTAAAATGGGTTCAAAAACACAATATGCGCCCAAAGGCAGTGACTGATGGGGCTACAAGCACCATTCAAATTATACGGAGACGAATGTGCATTTTTCTTTTCTTCTCACATACTTGTCATGAGTAGTCTGTGCGTTTTGTTGATTTCATTGCCTAATTACTGGTATGGAATGCATCTGTAGGCCTGCGGGATGGGTCACAAAGCAGACCAGTACGTTACTATAATACCGCAAGCTTTTACGGGTCATGGTCGATCCGCCATATCGTCACTACATCAGAGATGCACACACAGCTGTCAGCCGGCATTATGCGTTGCCTGTGTCACCCCTGTGAGTGTAACACGAATAAATCGCTGTCATTGTACTGCTTGCATATGTGCCAATGATGAATGTCGGTGTCATCGTCTCAAGTTGACGTCAATTCATCACTGAGAGAGGACGCCGCACCTTAGTTAACCCTTTGGTTGTCGGTAGCGCAGCGCTACCGACAGCCATAGGGTTGTGTACTATTCACACCAGGCACCATGCAGCTGGGGATAGAGCAACCATGAATGTTGAAACGTCACACGTGTCTGTGAAACAAAGCTTGTACCTGAACACCATCATAATCATCACATTTTATGATAATCCCCAAAGCCGCTGAGAAATATCCCACAGTGGGACATGAAACAGACTATTTTTGTAAAGACCGTTGTGACGATTGTCAAAAAAAGCTCATGCGGAGTGGACTCTCCTTGGAATCGTCACGTTCTTTGTAGAATTATTAGTCACAAGACACTCGGAAGCTGGCTCAGAGAGGTTCGTGACAAGTGTGACATTGTTTTATATCCTGACGAACAACAAAACTATACATGCAAAGACTGACACTGAATAACAGTGGCCACAGACTTGAAAACGTCGCTTACCGTGACACTACTACTGTGACACTGCGGCTCTCTGGTAAGGCTTTCTGTGTATGCCACTGCTATGCCGAAGTAACACTTAAAACCATTTGGCTGACGACAGCGCGTTATTTTATTCCTGCTACAACCACCGAGATGAAAAGGGCTAAAGATTTATAATAATAACAATAATAATAATAATAATAGTGCTGAGAATAATAATAATAATAATAGTGTCATGTATTGAACAGTCACCGCATGTCGGCCCACTTGTATTTAATGCAGTGGAATGAATGTTGCAGAATAACCCCTTCTCTGCCGAGAAAACGTGAATATGATCCGGCCGCAAGAGAAATAGATCTTCATAAGCCCCCGCAGTTACCGTTTTGTCTCCATGTTACTTGGACGGATTGAGCGTTTTGGCGTCAAATTTGAAAAAAATATTCAGACACGCAATCTGCGATCAATTGCAGTAAAGGGGTTAAATCAATGAGTGCATGTAATTGGGGGATGTTCTATGCCGACAAGAGGCATAGATTCTCATGAGCCCCTGCCGGGGAGGGGCTCATGAAAATCTATGCCTCTTGCATATATAGAATGGGTTTACGAAGGACTGAAACCACTAACTCGAGCCCCCGTCCTCCCCTCCCCACCCCCTCCCTCACCCCCACCCCCAAAGGCTAATTTTACTCTCCACAGGCAAACGTCAGTGCATTGCATGGTTGGGGAGGGGCGGGGTGGGGGGGGGGGGTGTTTGTCTCAGCTGTCGGGTACGATTAGGTCAATTGTGACCTGTATGCCCTAGGTGTGAAAATCAGACAATTTTCTTCAGCACTTTTTCGGAGTCATTTGTAAATACAGCTAACATAATTTTTCATAAACAGTATTTGCATAAGCCTGCGATTTGTCGTGGCGCTGGGGTAGGATTAGGTCAAATTGTGACCTCTAAGCTCTACTGATGCGTGAAAATCAGCAAGAAAATTGTAAAGCTGATCCTCTGATGCGTCAAATGTTAGTACTGCGATGAGTGACGTATAACATCGAGTCGTCACTATGAACACAGAGTCGTGGGACTAATTATGCCATGACGTGAAGCCGCTTAAAGTAACATCATTTCGCTGCTCGTGCTATTATTCTTCTTCAGAATAGCTATGCTAAGCCAGACCACAGAGCTTACGAAGGGCGGGAATCGCCGTGTGTCCGTCTATATTTATGTGTGCCAGTGTGTGTGGATCAGAAGGTGGGTTAGAGTAGAAGGAGATGGATTCCTGTCGCTACAGTGACGAGCTCACAGAGCGTACTAATGGCGGGAAGCGCCGTGTGTCCGTCTTTATTTGTGTGCGCCGACGTGTGTGTTGATCATAGGTTGGCTTAGAGAGGAGGGAAATGGATCAGCGCTATAAGCCTACAAATATGAACAACTCTGAAAGCTCCTGAAAGATAAACGCATCTGAACTACAAACAATACGGTAGACTTTGGGATGAAATCTTCATCTTGTTTATATTTCGGACCCGCTTCGTATTCGGTTCGGTTTCGTATCGGATTCGTGTTTATTCGTCGACTTTGGGCCAGCAAGGGTCGTGCGGCTGTCGTGGGCCCGTAGACGTTTTGCTACTGGGATTCGTCCTCGACAGATCATAGTTCGCCAGGTCAGTCCTCTTTCACCTCCCCACTTTTCAGTTACCTCGCGGGTTTGAGTGCCTCTCTTGTGGTGTAACCAAGAGGCCGATCCTGCTCCATTTTCTCCTCATTATCTTCTGGCTGCTGGGGGTATGGTTGGTTCTTTCCCAGAGTCTTGTGCTGGCAATCTTTTCCGGCCACAAGATCTTCAGGATGATGCGCCGATAGCGGTTGGTAAATATCTGCAGAGTGTTGGTGATTTGTGTGGTGACCCGTCATGTTCCTGCGCCGTACAGGAGAACAGACTTCACGTTCGTGTTCAAGACGCGGACCTTGGTCATGGTAGAAATGGCTTCCCAGTAAGCAAAAGGTCCTCGGGCTCACGCGGGCCCACTGCGGTGATCTTGGGCCCAACTCCAGACGTTTTGCTACTAGGGTTTGGCGGTTCCACAACGACCGCAGGGTGGTGAGGTTGAGCCTTGCCTTATTCACCATCGATCACACATCGTCACCCTTTCCACCTTCTTTGGAGACGACGCTGCCAAGGTAGGTGAACTTGTCTGTCTCCGATAGGGCTTCACCGTTCTTCTGGATGGGCTCGTGCTGTTGTTATTGATCTCATTCTGTTTTTGTCTTGCCTGTATTCAGTCTAAGGTCCTTTTTCCTCCGCTTCCTCTTTAACCCTTTTTTTTGCCCCGGATCCCTACAGCAGGAGATGGCTTGACCATGATAATTCAAGGGTAGTGCCAGATTAGCTTGGCGCCTGAAGGCGCCAAGCTAATCTAATAATAATAATAATAATAATGAGTACTTGTATAGCGCCTAACCTCAGATTAGAGCTCTAGGCGCTTAACAAAAACTAATGTACAAAAATAACTAATTACAAAAATGCAATTTACAAAAAGTACAACTAAAACAAAATACAACGCATACTGTAAACAAGCTATAAAGTCACCATTCAAAAGTGCTACGCTTATGGACTCATACTGGCATTCACACACACACACTCACACACACACTACTTTTAACATAGATAGAGATGACATTAACATGACAGGTGTGTGACAAAGTCATTTGTAGCAGACAGAAAATATATGGGTCGTTAGGGCTCGCTTGAATGCCTCTCTCGAATCCACGTATCTCAGTTCGCGTGAGAGGTCATTCCAAACAATCTGGCACTACTCTTGAATTATCATGGCACTACTCTTGAATTATCATGGTCAAGCCATCTCCTGCAACAGGTACATAGTAGTCGTGGAACGGTAGGCTGATATCGTCGGGAAAGAGGAGGTCTCATCCAGCTGTTTCCTGAAGATCCACTGGATGCCTGTCTTAATGTTGTACTCACAAACCAGATAGGTGAGGCTAGCGCTGGCAGAATTGTACAACAAACCAAGGGGAATTACTCAGCGCTGGACAACAGTTAGATCCCCTGCCCCCGCCTATCAGGCACCCAATCGCCAGCCCACAGAGAAATACGCAGGTATAGAATAAGACAATCATTTGCATCTTCTATTTGCATTTGCATGTGTGTCTTAATGTTGGCCGGCACTGTCCTCATCATAAACTCACGTGCAGAAGTGTCTGCCACTCCAGCGACTGTTCAGTGATGACTATGATACGCAGAATAACTACGTGGTCTGTGCCGGCATGACTTGTCCTGATGGAACCCTGCCTGCTCGGGTTTGAGTTTCATGTCTCTCCAGAATGACTCTTGCGAGCACCTGAGGCTGATTTTGTATAATTTGCTTTTTGTCCTATGAAGGCTACATTACATATTAGGAGAGGGACCAAGTGTTTTAGTTCAAGGGTGGTGCCAGAATAGCTTGGCGCCTTAGGCACCAAGCTGTTCTGGCACCACCCTTGAACTATCAGTCAAAATTTATTTCAAGCCATGAAATAAAAGGATGAAAAGGGTTAATTGCTAGGAACTGACTACATAGTGATCCCACGTCACTAGGAAAGGTCGCCGTTCTTGGGCAGCTTGACAATGTAGCCTTTCTTTCAGTCAGCGGAGATTTGCTCCAGTTTTGCTGTGCAGCAACTATGCGGCTGGCTGTTTTGACATCTGTCTTCAGAGCCTATGGTGGGATGCCGTCGGGTTACGCTCAAAAGGCAGTGGAAAATCTCATTTATGTGTGCCTACTACCCAAATGGACTGTAACAAGAAGAGTAGAAAATACTTAGCCGAGGCAAGACATGATTAATAGCCCGTTGTATCGGCGAATTTTCGGAGTAAAAACCCGCCATGAAAATAATAATAATAATAATGCATAGCATTTATATGGCGCATTTCTCATATTTATAATATAACTCAATGCGCAGAATGTAGCCGCGAACTGAACCCAACAAGCACGCTCACGTGAATCACACGCATTCACTCACACACTGTACGTAAACACAGAACATTCACGTGGTGCTAAGGGCAAGCTCAAGCGAGCTACTGACGGTATTTGGAAATCGTTTTGTATAATTTGAAATTTTATGTTGGCTGAAACTGATACCAAAGTGAAGCAGATATAGCTTACCGCAAGTCGCAGTGTATAATTATAGTACGTATATGACATACAAGTAAGTGTTTATACTCAATTACGGCCGGCCTCGTGGATTGTTTATAGAGAAAATACATCATTATGTATTGTCAGCGCTTTGAACTTTTTTTCACCACCACTGTCTGTTGTGATGCAACAGCACAGCTGGCAGCCGGCTCTTATAGCTCAATGCGCAAAAGGCCATCGGGCCGATGTCGGCCGCCGTTGGCCCGCGCACGGCCGTGTGCGGGCCAACGGTGACCGACGTCGGCCCGATGACCTTTGCGCACTGGGATACAATATTATTACGCTGTGTCTAGTAGTTATGTCCCCCTTAGCAGATGGCACGGAGGCTGAAATTATAGATATCCACTTCTATCCACTTGTAAGGGATAATTTATGAATAGCAACAACAGCAATTGTTTTCGGAAAACAGACCCATTTCCCCAATAAAGAACAAATGATGATTATGCCCAACAGGAGTTGCTTTCAAAGACAGTTTCATTACTGATTAATGAAGATTGATTGATAACGCGTATGCCGCACACACAGTCGTTAAAGCGATCCACGCCAGTCAGTAATGAGGAATATGAATGAATCGCAATATGAGTCCCTATTTGTGAATGTTCTCAGTATGTCTTTTAATAATTTAGGAAGATTACAAAGTAAAGTAGGTAAAAGCATTGTCAGGGGAGAGAAGTGTGCATGATCGACCAGTGATCATAGATCAACTATGGTCAAAGCACAACAACAACTCAAAAAAAAAGATAGGAAAGAGGGGGTGCGCTAAGAAACTGATTGGAAGCAATGCACACTTCAGTCTCTCCCCTGACAGAATCTTCCTAAAATATTCGCACTGGCAGTCTCCCCTTTTCTTTTCATTTATGTCTTGCAATAATGCTGGACATAATGGCTAACTTGTGTGGTGACCCGCCATGTTCCTGAGCCGTACAGGAGAACAGACTTCACGTTCGTGTTGCCACGAAGACGCGGACCTCGGTCGTGATGGAAATGGCTTCCCGGTAAGCACAGGTCCTCGGACCAACGACGCGCAGTGGGCCCGCGCACAGCCGTGCGTGGGTCCGAAGACTACGTTTTGCTACTGGGCTTTGGGGACGTATGAAGTCTGAGTGTCGAAAAATGGTAGACTTTTCCGTCTGCTCTTCTTCAAGTTCGCACGCAGGAGAGTTCCATCCGTTACTGCTCAAAAGATAGTCAGTGGAATCCCTCTGGTATGGGTTCCGATACTCAAACGGATTGTGAAAAAAAAAAGGGTGGAAATGTCTTAGTTGAAGTAACATTGATAATCCGTTGTATTGGCGAATTTTAGCAGTCAGAGCGGCCCTTCAATAGCACAGGGACCCTGCAGCAGGAAATGGATTGATCATGATAATTCAAGGGTAGTGCCAGATGAGCTTGGCGCCTTGGCAGGCGCCAAGCTCATCTGTACTACCCTTGAATTATCACGATCAATCCATCTCCTACAACTGGTGTATAGTCGTTCGGCCCGGCAACACCTCCAAAATTTGAGAAATGGGACCTTGGGGCTAAAAGGGTTAAGTGGATATCCGGCAGTAGTAATCAAGAGTGATTAATATGTGTGCTGGTCTGTGATTCTGGACCTTACGGCCATAGCAGAAAGGTTCAAACTCGCATACCATCAATTCATTATTCAGGTGACATGATTAGATTGTCTGAAATGTGAGACTTTTTTCTGGGTCAGAATGACACTGCTGATTTGATACATTTTGTTTTCTGGGTCAGAATGACACTGCTGATTGACGTTGGCGGTTTGGGTGTCGGTAACGCTCTTTGTCGAAGTGATTCAGTCCTGCAGGAATCACCTCGACAACAAGCGCCAAGGCCATGAGTCAGTGTCGAACTTCAAAGAGTAATTACATGTGAGTGATGTGTGTTTCATCGGCACTTGGTCGCCAGGCAATGCTTTGAGTGCGAAACGCCGGTAATACAGGTTTTCAATGTTTTGTTTTCTTTAGCCATGACTTTCCCACCCACCTTTTCACAAACCATGTGAGTAGGCACACTCAACAGAGATGTTGTTGCAGCCCTCTCGCCGCCCATTGAGGAAATCGCCTGCGCAGTAAAGAAAGAAGAGCTGAAGACTTTCATTTTACGATATTCAAACTTCTTTAGTCCTGTCCTTTTGTGCAGCATTTTCGAACAGGAGAAAAGGAGATGTTGCGAACTGTGATTAACCTTCATTTCCTCAGTGGAGAAACTTCCTGTCATGGTCACTTAACAGTGATCAGTTTGCAAACTGAACCGGCATCAGCTGACCACCATCAGCCCATTTAGCCCCGACGCACTACAGCAGGAGATGGATCGACCATGATAACTCAAGGGTAGTGCCAGATTAGCTTGGCGCCATCAGGCGCCAAGCTAATCTGGCACTACCCTTGAGTTATCATGGTCGATCCATTTTCTACAACTGGCACATATCATTAGGTGACACCTCCAAAGTTGGGAGAAAACGGCCGTGGGGTTAACCCCTTCACTGTCACCGGCCACGGCGAGCAAGAGGCATAGCTTTTCATGAGCCTCAAGAAAATCCGCGCCTCTTGCAGTTTGAGTGGAGCTCGATATTTTTCGGCAGCGAAGGGGTTAACCGAGCTATTTGATTGTCGTGGTTTGCCGCAATTCGAACGTTATCTGAGTTACTTGACAGTCGTGCTTTCTAAACTGTCCAGACAGGTGCAGTGCAAACAAGACGCGAGCTGGCAACGCCATTAATGTGCGCGATGTCCCAACGGTAATCGATGCGTTATCGGGCAAATTGAGGAGATCGTGCAAGTCACCGCCGATGACCAAATCGATCGGAAAGATAACCCTGTAGGCTGCGCATTGGCTTCAGGGGCGGATCAGTTGCCTCGGGGGTGGGGGGGGGGGGGTGTTCCAACTTTTTGTTTGGGACCTTCAGCCTGATACAAAAGGCCTCCCCGACCTAGATCTTTCTTCCAGGGGCCGAAAGATCGAAAGGGGGGGGGGGGGGGGAGGGAGGCGGGGAGAGAGAAGGCGGTGCGTGTTAAGACTCTCAACATTCAAAATATCAAACGGGGTGGGGGGGGGGGAGGGGGTTGTGTATGTAAAAACTCGCCAAAATATTAAAGGAGGGGGGGGGGAAAGGGGGGGGGTGTCCAAACACCCCAAAAATGGGCTTTGTAAAGAATTTTGCGTCGGGGGGGGGGGGGCGGGGGGGGGGGCGGAACCCTAGGAACCTCCCGTCTGTCCCCGCCCTCGATCCGCCCCTGGACTTTAAAAGCGGTATGCTCTGTGGCAGGCTTCCGAGATGGCTAAAATTCGCTGCTACCTCGGGTTTATCAACGTTGTCTTGCCTCAGATAAGACTTTCCTACCCTTCTTTTCACAAGCCATGTGCGGAGTAGGCAGACGTGGATAGTAAAAAGAAGTGTATAAGATTCTTATCTGAGGCAAGATTGACATTGAGAACCCGTGATATCGGCAAATAATCCAGCCCTGGAGCAGGTCGCTTAATTCAACCCATCGTGCATCAGTGCACTACCGCAGGGCTGTATGCACAAGGGGGTCTACTGAGTTACGAATTACTTAACTCAGTAAGCAAACGATCCTCGGACCGACGTCGGCCGCAGTGGGCCCGCGCACAGACGTGGCCCACTGCGGCCGACGTCGGCCCGAGGACCTTTGCTTACAGTGAATCAATTTAACCATCTGTACCTGTAGACTTGCACGGCGCGGGAAGTGTCTTCTTTGAATTAAACTAGAATATATTTACAATACCGGCTCCTGAAGACAAAAATCGACTGAGATAGTTCAAGGGTGGTGCCAGCATGGCTTCGCGCCTAGTATCGATTGAGAGTAGAACCCGACGGAGAAAGAAGCACGCTTAGAAAAGACAGTTACATCGCAGTTTATTAATAGTTTAAAATAGAGTAAGACAAGCAAGTACAGAATCGTTCAGTCGCTACTGATCTTGTCAGCGAAGAAGGAAAGTGGCCACTTTCCTTCTTCGCTGACAAGATAAGTCAGTAGCGACTAAATTCTATATTTGTTTCAGTGTCTATTTCGAAATTTTGATAAGTTGTGTTGGAACTGTCTTAAGTGTGTTTCTTTCTCCTTTGGGGTTCCGTTGTGTGCATTTTACACGCTTGTCAGTCACCTTTTTGGTCCGGATTTTATTAGTAACGCGAATCGGAAAGGTAAACCTGTAGGGTATTCACTATCAAAGACCATACTGTTGTTCTAAACATCAATTCTGCAGTGGGGTCACTTGCTAGGCTCCAGATAGACCGTCACGGCACCCGGAGGGTGTGACGGTGTGTGTGCCGTGTGTGTGTGTGTGTGTGTGTGTGTGTGTGTGTGTGTGTGTGTGTGTGTGTGCGTGCGCCGGCCGTGCGATCCGCGCGCCTCTTCAGTGCTTGAGAGCGTATGTGTGTACAAACGGTGATATGTTACGCGCCTTTCCCGCCGCTGAACGGTATCGTCCCACTATTGGAGTAGTCGTCAGCGGTCCGTCAAGGGTTTCCCATATATTTTTATGTGCTGGTCCCTGATCTTGGGCCATACTGCTGGGCACGTAAGTCCAAAACCAAAGACCAGCACACACTATGGTATGTTACACCAGGGGCTGAGCCCATTGATCACGGTGCCGAAGCTGTCATACCTGTTCAGTAACCCGGGCCATTCAGCCCTGACGCACTACAGCAGATGTCATCATCATCATCATCATCAGTCCCTTGCCCGAACTGGGCGTTGGGGGGACTGAAAGGCAGCAGCAACAGACAGTGCTCTCCACTGAGTTCTATTTTGGGCGGTGGCAAGCAAGTCTGGCATCTCGAGTTCGGTCCATTCTTTTATGTTTGCGATGTCGGCGCCAAGCTAATCTGGTACTACCCTTGATGAATTATCATGGTCGATCCATCTCCTGTAACAGGTGCATAGTTGTTAGATGACGCCTCTACAAACTGATTTGGGAAATACGTGCGTGGGGCTGAAAGTGACTGAGTTAAAGTGGTTCACCAAAAACTGTGTAACAGGAGCTTTATTGATGGAATTTTCCATGGGAAACCCTAGCTGTAACCGCCTTTTGCAAAGCATACAGTTTCTAAATGAACTCTGCAGCGCTACACGAATGTGAAATATGAGAAAGGCATCAAATGGATCTGAACAAATCAGTTCAGTGTGGTTCTGCAAAGAATCCAATCCAGACAAAAACGGTGACTGGCCCAAGCGTGTAAATGCAGAGAAGAACCCAACGGAGAAAGAAACACGCTTAGAAATGACAGTTACAACACAAGAAACACGCTTAGAAAAGACAGTTACAACACAATTTGTGTTGTAACTGTCCTTTCTAAGCTTGTTTCTTTCTCCGTTGGGTTCTTCTCTGCGGCAAAGAATCCGCCGAAGCATATGAACGGCGGCCCCTCACGTCAGTTTCAAATAAAGGCTTTCAGGTCCCTGGTGAACGGTATCGTTAGCAGCCATCAAATGGGTTAACCCCTTCACTGTGCAAGAGACATAGATCCTCATGAGCCCCCGCGACTGCGAGGGCTCATGAGGATCTATGCCTCTTGCTGAGACCACTTTTTTATCCATGTTTCTTGGACGGGTTTGGCTTTTGGTCGTTGAATGAACAGAGATTTCAGAAACATAAATAAGATAAGATGGTTTATTGCCATATGTTTCCATGTACAAAACAATAAAAACATTGGAATTTGTCTTGATGTCAGTTACTAAGACTAAACACACACACACACACACACACACACACACACACACACAGAGAGAGAGAGAGAGAGAGAGAGAGAGAGAGAGAGAGAGAGAGATCTGATACAGTTAAAAACTGACTGTACACAATCATTCTCACTCGCCACTCGCGCTCTCTCCAATTAGTCCGGTTGATCAGAGAGAGCGTGAACAGCAAGAGGGAAAAAACTGTTGCGGAATCTGCTGGTCTTGGTACTGATGGACCTGTACCTGCGCCCTGATGGTAAAATTTGAAAAAGCTCATTGCTTGTAGGTACAGTGGCAAGGAAGGGGTCAAGGAGAGCGATGATTGACTAAATCCTCCCGATCACGTGAAGGGTTCATTGGCTCTGATGCAAGGTCGCACACTGGTTGTCTCCCTCGCTTCGCTGCCGCTGTAGCGGCAGCGAAGCGAGGGAGACAACCAGTGTGGCAAGGTCGTTGGAGTCACTGCAGCAGTAGCCTCTATACTCTTTGATAACATCATGGGTAAACGAAATTCGAGCGGCATCAGGGCTGCATAAATATTACAACACAGAGGTTAAACTATATAGCAAAAGACAAACAGTTTGGTTGTAGTTGGGTTTTTTTTCTTCTTCTTTTTTTTTTTTCAGGCCCACACCTTGGAGCTTGTATAATATGAACCAGGTCGGACAAATAACTGCTCAAGACCTACCTGTTTTCTTATGCGTATAGTTAGATGCAATTTCAATGCGTTAGCAATCTTTGGCAGTAACTGTTCTTGTAACGGTGTGTGTGTAATGTGTGAGTGTGAGCTTTTGATATGTGTCACTTTAGGTCTTGTAACATTTATTGTAGTGTTTTCTTTCTTGTACTTTTTGTTCTGTAATTTTTTATCTTGTAAATCGCGTAGAGCACCATTCATTTGGAGGTTAAGCGCTATATAAATATACATTATTATTATTATTATTATTATTATTATTATTATTATTATTATTATTATAATGTCTCTTGCATCATTTGGATAAATATCGACATTTGCTGACAGAAATATGGCATGTCAGTGGTCAGTGTCTTGTGCTTATTGTAAATGGACATTTAGACAATGGACAATGAACTTTCGCCCTTCGGTCTAACCGAATGTCAATTATTTAATAACCCGTGTAAATATATAGACTCCGCCGTTCACGTCAGTACGGCACAGCCAAACGATTCACTTCCCGGGCGAAGTTCATTATTGCCTTGCCAAATCTCGCTAACGATTCATTCAAATTTAATAATACACCATACTGACTCTTGCAACTTTATGGATGTGACCATATAGAGTGTACCAGCTCAAAGATAATCAGGCACTATCCTTGAAATATCACGGCCAACCAGTTTCCCACACTAAGTCAACTGCTGGAAGCGAAACTCGATGAAAAATAGTTTCTCTTATGGCCGCATGTCATACTAAATCACTCTCGTTATTGTACTTCGAACGGACCTAGGAACTGTGCCCTGTATTGAGCACTGCTGCTATTATATGACAAAAGCGAGTAACTCCATTTTTTTAAAAAAGCGAGATTTTCATTGTGTAACAATGAAAATCGCGCTCTTCTAAAAAAATGGACATGCTGGCTTTTGCCACACAACTGCAGACTACCACTGTGCCCTACACTAGTCATAAAATGTGCCACTTAGGCAAAGTTGTAGAAATAAATTCCGCTCTTACATTCGCAGGCGGGGTTACTTCATAATAATTTATCCTGTTCAGTACAAGGATGTAAATGGAGCTGATCTGTGCCAACAAGAGCATTAGATTATCACGAGCCCTTGCGGCTGCTGACTGGGTTTATGAGAATTTACGCCGCTAGCGTGTAGCGGTTACCTGTTACCTTTCTACATGGGGTCAAAAACAGTACTGTCTTTGATGGGGTTAGATGAGCGACTGACTTTCAGCCCATAAGGTCAACTCCATCCAAGAGACATAGATCGTCATGAGCCTCTTACTGGCATTACTTTACATTCATGTACCTTTGACGCCGTTGAATTACGATGATTTCCAGAACACATCAGTTCGCCGGCTGCTGCCGCGTCCACGGGTTAGGAAAGGGTTACGTTTTCCTTAGAGTGTGGGAAAGTCGGGTATATCATGCCAAGTGTAGTGAATAACTCTCTTCCTAACTTATCGAGACATGTCGATAGATCGAGTGGTCTTCTACAGGTCATATTAGCAAATAGACAACCGCTTAGAAAGGTCATTGCCGACATTTGCTGGCAAAAATATGGCACGAGTGGTCAGTCTCTTGTCAGTGCTTATTGCAAGTCAGTGGACATTTAGACAATTTGAATGGCCAGCGACCGCATTAAACTAACCGTTCTGACCGCGTGTCAGTTATTTAATCAACAGTGTATGTTTCTTATATATTCTGTTCACGTACACAGCCAAACTGACGATTCACCCCCGAAATTACCCTGGCCAAATCTTGCTTACGATTCATGCAAACGTAACAATGTAATGATCATGAATGTTGCAACTTTAGGGAGGTGTTTATAAAGATTGTGATTAACCCTTTGGCTGTCAGTAGCGCTTTTTGTTGCGGTGATTCTGCACGGGTATCCCCCAGACCAAAAGCGCTACCGACACACGGTGTGTTGTACGTGTCCTTTCTAAGCGTGTTTCTTACTACTTTGTTGAGCTTTCCTTTGCATTTTACACACTCGGCAGCTACATTTTTTGGGGGTCTGGATACCGCAAATGGATACGCGGCAAAATGAGTTCGTGTTGAAGACATTTCGCGTACTATCATATACGGGATGTCTCGAACGCCGCTAGGCCTTGGGCTCCCGGTAGCGGTTTTTGTCGCGATGATTCCTGCAGGAATCATCGCGACAAAAACCGCTACCGCCACCAAAAGGGCTAAGTTCACTGCCGTGCATATGCAGCTAGTATCGAGGATAGAAACATGCTTCTGGTTCATGGCACTTCCACTCGTCACCTGGACAGGCCTGTGGAAGAGGGTCTGACCACGAAAGGTCATGCATATTGACTGATATGCTTGAAGGCCTGCTACCGCCGTAACTGTTCAAAGAGTACACTTCTTTAACAAATGGTTACTAACAGATGGTTGAGAGTTATGGGTCATTTAATTATTTCAATGAGTGCATGATGATGCCATGTGTTGTATGGGCAGACAGTGAATTTCCCCATGAGGGATTACTTACTTACTTACGCCTGTCACCCCTCCCCGGGTATAGGCCGTCGACGAGAGACATCCAGCGACTCCTGTCCTGTGCTTCTCCTTCGATTTTACTCCAGGTGGTTCCCAGTCTCTTGATGTCTGTTTGGAGGTCTCGACGCCAGGTGTTTCTCGGCCTGCCTCTTTTCCTCTTTCCCTGGGGGTTCCATGACAATGCCTGCCTATTCAGATACTGGAAGCTGGCTTTCTCAGACTGTGACCAATCCATCCCCATCTTCTTCGCCCAATTTCATTCTCTGCTGTTATCTGCTCTGTTCTCTCCCAGAGTCTGACGTTGCTGATCTTCTCTGGCCAGTGGATTTTCAAAATTCTTCTAAGGCAACTGTTTATGAAGATCTGTACTCTGTTGACTGTGGTTTTTGTCAATCTCCAAGTCTCTGCTCCATATAGGAGAACTGCTTTTACGTTGGAGTTGAAACTGAATCCGGACTTTGGTGTGTTGTCACAGCTCTCTGGAACTCCACACTTTTTTCAACTGGAGAAAGGCTGCTCTGGCTTTACCGATTCGTGCTCTGACATCTGCATCAGTGCCGCCTTTTTTGTCCATGATGCTCCCGAGATAGGTGAAGGACTCCACCTCCTCCAACGGGGTTCTACCCTGGTTGCGTTCAGCCTCATTGTCTTTGTTTTCTGTTTGTGGATGGTGAGGCCCACTTGGGACGAGATGTCAGCAAGCCTCGTGGTCTTGTCCTGCATTTGTTGATGAGTGTGGGACAGTAAAGCCAAGTCGTCTGCAAAATCGAGGTCGTCAAGCTGTGTCCACAGTGTCCACTGTATTCCACTTTGTCTGTGCTCTGTGGTCCTCTTAATGACCCAGTCTATGGCCAGTAGGAAGAGGGACGGAGACAGCAAACACCCCTGCCTCACGTGACACGAGTTCTGACCTGGAGCTCCCTGGTGAACTGCCCTTCGTGGATCACGCGACATGTCATGCCATCGTAGCTGCTGATCAGGCGGACGAGCTTTGTGGGTACACCGTAGTGTCGTAGGAGTTTCCACAGAGTCTCTCGGTCCACGCTGTCAAATGCTTTCTCGTAATCCACAATGTTGACGTACAGCGCGGAGCTCCACTCCAGAGACTGTTCCCAGCTGATGGGTAGGTCGGTCTCTGCTGGCTGGATGTCTAGGGGGTCGGGTGGGCTGGGTCTGTTCAGTAACTTTTCAAAATACTCGGCCCATTTGTCGAGTTGGTCTGCTCTGTCTGCAATAGGCTTGCCTTCTTTGTCTTTTACTGGTCTTTCTGTATGGCCATACTTGCCCGACAATCTTCTGGTAATGTCGTAGAGCTGTTTCATGTTGCCGCTGCCTGCTGCCTTTTCTGCCTCTTCTGCCAGGCTGTCTGTGTAGGCCCTCTTGTCTGCCCTGATACTCCTCTTCACCTCGCGGTTGGCTTCCGAGTATTCCTCCTGTGCCCTTGCTTTGGCTGCTCTCGTGCGACTGTTGTTGACAACTGCTTTCTTCTGCTTCCTCACTTCTATCTTCTTCAAGGTCTGTGCCGACAGCCAGTCCTTGTGATGGTGTTTCCTGAACCCTACAGTGTCTTTGCAGGTTGAGTTCAGCGCCTCTCTAACTGCCTTCCACTGCTGCTCTGTGGTGACCGCCTCCTCTTCATTTACTAGCTCCTGTAGCGCTTGGAACCGGTTGGACAGCACCAGTTTGAACTCTTCTCTAACTCCAGTTTCTCCCAGGAGGCCTACATTATAGCACTGTCTTCTTGTTGTCTCTGTGCGGCTTTTCTTTAACTTGAGCTTTATTCTTAAGGTAAGCAGATGGTGGTCTGAGGCGACATCTGCTCCCCTCCTCACTCGAACATCTTAAAGGGATCTTCTAAATTTCTTGCTAATGCAGATATGGTCTATTTGGTTCTCTGTAGTATGGTCAGGAGACCCAAGTTGCTTTGTGTATTCTTCGGTGTGGGAAAATGCTGCCTCCAATGACAAGTTTGTTTCATTAGAGCACAAAAGTCTACAAACCTCTCCCCGTTCTCACTCATCTCCCCTAGTCCCTGTCTCCCCATCACCTCTTCGTATCCGGTGTTGTCCTCCCCTATTTTGGCATTAAAATCGCCCATGACGATGATGATGTCTCGCTCCGCACATTTGTCCACAGCACTCTGGAGTCGGTCGAAGAACTCTTGTTTCTCTTCCTCGTCACTGTCATTAGTGGGCGCATAACACTGGATGACGTTCAGCTTGAGCTTTTTCTTGGTTCTAAAGGCTGCTGTGATAATTCTTGGCCCAAGAGGTTCCCAGCCCATCAGCGCTCTCTGTGCCCCTGGTGACAGCATGAATGCTACTCCTTCTGTATGGGGGATATTCTCCTCTTTATGACCTGAATACAGAATCATCTCCCCACTTAGCAGCCTTTTCTGGCCAGACTGCGTCCATCTGGCTTCACTGATACCTAGCAGGGAAAGGTTGTACTTTTGCATTGCTATCTGGGCGGCCTTGCCGCTCTGGTACATGGTCTTGACATTCCATGTGCCCATGGTTGTGTCCCTGGATAGAGAGAGGCGGCTCGGTCCTGTGGCTTCCAAAGACTTCCGGCTTTCACCACAGGACGTCATAAATCTTCTGGTAGAAGAACCTTCCTCCTCCAGGAAAGGAATTACTGTCTTTTCGTCGGCGTTTTTGTAGCCATTTCCTTTTTTGCAGGGTGGGGAAGCTACCCCCACGCCCAACCCCCTTACTAGGAGGACCAGGGGTTTTCTGTCGGGGTCACCTTCCCTTAGACCATGTTGGTTCACGGCACCTATTTCATTCGGTGCACCCCTCTCGCGAGGGACCCCCTATCCACCACCCAGGGGACGCGCCTCAGCGCCATATGGTCCCAGCGCGAGGTCATGAGGGATTAATAAAGCATTATTGTATTGTATTGTACTGTATTGTATTATATAGTATTGTAAACGCAACGCACAGGTCTAGTTATGGTTGATTTAGACACAGGAGAATCCACTTCAGCACACGTCGTCTTTATCAAGTAAACCAGCTGACGATGACTCCACTCTGTTCTATAAATACAATGCTATCAGTACGAGAAACAGCTAAAAATAGATTGAAACACTAACGGCTGCACAGAATAAATAAGTGTTATTGTGTGTGTGCTTTTGCTGCATGTCCAAACTGCTGTTAAAGCCTCATTAGGTGTGTCGACAAGGCATAACAAACACAAATGGTGCTAAAAATGTGTCATCAGATTTATGTAATGGTACATTACTTTAAATCTAACACACACACACACATACAACCACACACATGTTATAATAATACTGACATTACCATACATGTATTTTGTTCAGTGAGCATTCAGAAAAGATGCAACTAAAGGCACTAGCAGCAAATGTCATGATTCAACAACTACGGTTTCCTCCAGCGAACTCTCCAAAGGGTCACTTCCCTATATAATTATCATCATTAAGCCTTTTAGCACCAAGGTCCCATTTCTCAAATTTTGGAGGTATTGCCCAACGACTATGTACCAGTTGCAGAACGATGGCTTGCCCATGATGGCGCCAAGCTAATCTGGCACTACCCTTGAATTATCATGGTCAAGCCATTTTCTGCTGTAGGGATCCGGGGCTAAAAGGGTTAAACCATAAAGCTCTGATATCCAGCAGGAGACTAATCGACCATGACAGTTCATGAGTGGTCTCAGAACGCGCCTCTAGGCACCAAGCTATTCTGAGACCACGCATGAACTATCATGGTCAGTCAAGGGCATTGGCACCAAGCTATTCTGTCCCCACCATTGAACTACATTGTATCATGGTCGAGCTGTCTCCTGAACTGAAGTGCAGTACTCGATGTCAACTCGAAATTTTGGAGGATTTCAACTGTTAAATCAAAGCACGAATCAGAAACAGTATGGGTGACCATCGCATGAGAAGAGTTCACTGGAGGAAATCATGTTATTTTTATCATTAAATTTGAGACGAGCGCCTGTAGTTACAGTTAACAAGGGAGTGAAGCAAAGGAACATTTCACATGATAGCCAACAAGTAAAGGTCAACACCATGTTGCTGCTGCACAACCACACAATAATAATAATTATAATAATAATAATAATTATAAAATTATAATTTTATATAATGAAACATGTGGTGCTAATTTGTCTGTTGTTATATCAAAAGTTTGTCAAACGCAAAGTACACACAGAATGAGTGTGGTCATGACCTATGAGAAAGTGGCGTTAAGGTGTGGGGAAGGGATGGGGTGGTTTAGTGTATAATTGTGCGTGTGTGTCTGAGAGAGAAAGGGTGTTCTGTTGTGCATGCGCAGTGAGTCCTGTGTTTTCCTGGAGAACGGCGCTATAGAAGAACTATGTATTATTTATTTATTATTACATCCGACATAAGCAAAACTTAACCCATTTAACCCCAATGCCCTACAGCAGGAGATGGATCGGGCATGATAATTCAAGGGTAGTGCCTGATTAGCTTGGCGCCTAAAGGCGCCAAACTAATCTGGCACTATCGTTGAATTATCATGGTCGATCCATCTCTTGCAACTGGTATATATTCAGGTCACACCTCAAAAATTTGTAAAAATGCTTGTCGTGAAGTTACATGAGTTAAACTGTAATAAAATAATAATATGTTTTACATAAGTTTTTAAAATAAAAATAATAGCAATACTTCAAACGAAACATCTTCAACACATCTAGATCGGAGGATGGTTTCAGCAAACTTTAAAAGCAAGACTGTGGCATATTTCGTTGTTTTGTTTTTTTAAAGAGAGGTATTTTATATGACTAAACTAGATTTACATTCAGCGCATATTGGGACAGTACCCTTAACACCTTGTCTGCTGCTAACGACATCCGTCAGCGGAAAAGACGCGTACTTACGCGTGTTTTTCGCGGAGTGATATCATCATCAGCAATCAAGGAGTTAACTACACTGCCGGATGGAATGCCAGAAACCATGGGGTCAGCTTAAAACCACCAAACAAGACCACATTAAGCAAAAGGTCCTCAGGCTTACAACGTTTTGAGTTATTACGTGTATAACTGTCTTCAGATGCTAGTCAACTCAGGCCGACATCGGCCTGAGAATATTTAGTTCACTAGAAAACTGTAACCGTAGCCGTGTAGTCAAATGCACTCAACCACCCAGATGTCGGGGAAGAGGGGAGGGGGTGGGGGGGGGGGTTTGGGGGTGGAGGGGGGGGGGGGGGTTGGGGGGTGGAGGCAGGGGGGGGAGGGAGGATCAAATGGAAGGGAGGTAACCCACCAATAATGACAGCATACTCAATAGCTTCCCTTCCCATAGGGCAATAAAGTGGAAGTGTGACTCGAACTAAGTGTGCCAACAAACAAGTATTTAGCAGATATTACGGACGGGAAAAGCAAAAAGCCAGCAAAAAGCTCTATTTTCGAGTGAATGTAATCAACATTTAGAAAAGAAAAAGATACAAAAATATAACGAATAAGTGTTAAAGTACAAGAAAAATGTTCATGTGTTACCGCAAATTGGCACATAACACGTATTTCTAGCACTAGGCAGTTAATAAATAAAAGGAAATAATCAAAAAGGAAAAATACAGGCTGTACAAAAGTGAATGGTAGATACCGGGTATGCACGTTGTCAGCAAGTCTAAGAATTACTGCCAAGTGCTATCAGTATTACAATTTGTTCAAGCAATAACACATCTGTACACACAAGATCACAAACAAGAACAAAATGATATAAATGCAATAAATGATTGCAGAGCACATCAATCAGCATAACAAAAGTAAGCAAAACAGTACACTCTAAACAATAAGAACTGCAATGTTCCAAAAGAGCACAGAAACATTCAGAAGACAGGAAAAGCCACACACACAAAAAAACAAAAAAACAAAAAAAAAAAGGCAAAGCCCTTATGGCTCAGGTGTATGACTAATCCACATAATAAGTGTGACCTTTCTGACCTTGACCTTTCAAACAGGTCACTGAAATGAACAAGTGTTCAAGTGTCTTAACGTAAGTAGTGAGTTGGCTTTTATCAAAATGTATGCATTTTTCACAAATTTGTCAATCCTCTGACCCTTGACCTTTGTGAGGGGTGGACTAAAATTAGTATGTATAAAAAGGGGTTATCATCAGTTACCTCTATGCCAAATCTGATTGAAAAGTTTGCAATACTTTGATAAAAACTATTCTACAAAAATATTTTTTTTTTTTTTTAAATGGCATTTTTCACATGCTTGCCAGCCTCTAGTGACTCTTGATCGTTCCGAGGGGTTATCAAAATTAGTATGCATAGAAAAGCCTTATCAACAGGTGTCTCCTTACCATGTTTGGGTTTGAAGTTGAAAAGAGTATTGGAGAAAGAACATTTTTTCCCCAAAATATAGATATTTTTAACCTGTTTCTGGACCCCCATTACCCTTGACCTTTGCAAGATGACCACTAACCTCTGTAACAAGTTTGGGTTTAAAGCTGAAAATAGTATTTAAGGAGAAGCAATTTGTCTCAAAATATGTGTATATTAGACCCCTTTCTGGACCCCTGTGACCTTGACCTTTGAGAGAGGTCACTGAAATTTGTATAATTATTTAGAAAGGGTGTGCTACAAAGTGCCTGTGGGCCAAGTTTGAAGTCTGAGGCTTGAATAGTTTCCGAGAAAAAGCAAACGGTAAAGTTTACCACGGACGCCAGACACCAGACAAGATGACAGATGGCCCATTACATAGACTCATTTTTGCTATCGCATGTGAGCCAAAAAAAGGCTCAGGAGACAGTGTAAAGGTGACTGCAAAGAGGCAAGAGATATTACAGTAGATGGACAACATTTGATTAATTTGATTAATAAGAGGTCAATATGTGTATAATTTATACAATTTTCCATTCAGCAAAACAGTATATTGGAACAATGAAAAATATTCCATTCCCATTAAAAAGAAAAAAAATTGTATACAAAAGGTTGGATTTTGATTTGATCATTTAACATTCACAGACCACAAAAGTGTGTGAACAAAGATCATATTTGAGAACCCATGACAAAATATCTACCTATATAAAGGTGGATCAACCACAATAACCTGTTAACCCTTCGACTGTCAACAGCGCTTTCTGTCAAGGTGCGACCTACAGGAATCACTTCCACAGAACACGCTACCGACAGACAAATGGATATCTTGCATAACATATATAAATGCTGACTAGGAACCGTTTTACATTGTATGTAAAGATAAGCAGAAAAAGTCATGTAAAATTGTACAAGTTCAGCAGATCAAAACAGATCAAGACTACTGGTAACTTGAAGTTTGTACTCTGTCTTCGAAGGCATTCCCTCATACAGAGCAGACTCAGTATACCACAGTGTGTTGGGGTACTTAACCAATATCATACTGAGGCTAAACACTTCAAATTTGTACACTGCTATGTTCAAGCTACATTATAGTACTTACAGATAAGGATATAGACCAAGGGCTTTAGTTCAAGGGCAGTGCCAGAATAGCTTGGCGCCTAGAGGCGCCAAGCTATTCTGGCACTACCCTTGAACTTTTTTAGTCAAACTAATTTCACACACTGGTGTATTCTGAATGATAAGGGTTAAAACAGCTCCAACCTTTTCAAGACCTAAGGTCCCTTCCATGCTAACCTGTTCAGTGGCTGTTGACAGAAATTGTGTTTTTGCAGTCTTAAACATCAACAAACCCTAGATGTTCTAATAACGTGGATTCAAAGTGGTAGCAGCAAGAGGCATAGATCTTCATGAGCCCCCGCAACTGTGGGGGCTCATGAGGAACTATACCTCTTGCAGTTGGGCGTGTTCAAACTTTCCCAGCACAGAACAGGTTAATCGATTTAACCCAATGGCCGCATTTCTCGAGTTTTTGATGTATCACCTATGTGGAAGGTGGAGGTGTCATGACTATATACCAGTTACTGGAGATGGATTGACCTTGATAATTCAAGCGTAGGTCTAGATTAGCTTGGCACCATCAGGCGCCAAGCTAATCTGGCACTACTCTTGAATTATCAAGGTTAATCCATCTCCTTTTGTAGGGCGTCAGGGTTAAATGGGTTAACTCATTCAAGCCATGCTGCATTCTGATACATGGCTCATGTCGCATATAAATGCATCGTGTCTGGAATGTGTTAAAATGGGGATCACGGTGCAATATACTGACTGACCTTCCCCTCAGACTGACATGAATTGATGTTTTGTATATATGCAAAGTTGCATTGAAGTTTTTTTTGTGGAGACATTTTTTTTTTTACTGAATCTTACCATATACTATGCATGCAATGTTGTATTTATGGGCTCCCTAAGATCAAACTGAAAAATGTATCCCTAAAAAACTAGATGGGTCCCGGAATCTTTCAAGCACTACAAAGCGGACTCTTTAAAGGTTTTGTTCCGGGATGTCTCCCCCCCACCCCCCCCACCCCCCCCCACCCCCGGACAAAATCTTCAGTTTTCTGAGAGAGTCCAATATTGTCATCAAGATTTGAGTATTTGTAATTTGTAGACCATGCAAATTTTATTCTTGTGACCTTTTCAAGAGTCTGTAGACATATCCCTTAAAGATTTGTATGACATTTTAGCCTGAAATATATTAAATATATATTTACATCTAGTCTTAAAACCTTTCTTTTAGTTCGGCTGGCCAGATTTTTACCCTTCCCGCCATGAGTGCTCAGCACTGAACCCAAATTACTAACTAACTTTTCCAGACAAATTTCCAAAAATCAGCGATTTCACTGTGCAGTGGGAGTGTTGCAATTCATCTACTTCTGAAGTATGAGAAAATGCTGATACAGCATAACCTGTTTTTAACAACCCTTATGAGAGATCACGTATCAGAAAAGACATGTGACAGTTTTTAACACATTCTGCCTGCGACACACCACAGCAGGCGCCAAGCTATTCTGTCACCACCCTTGAACTATCATGGTCGATTTGTCTCCTGCATTGTAATGCAGTCCTCAAAGGATAACTCCAAAATGTGGGCATTTTGTACCTCGGGCACAATGAGATAACTCATTCAGCCCTGACACACTACAGCAGGAGATGGGTCGACCATGATAATCCGGAGATGGGTCGACCATGATAATTCAAGGTTAGTGCCAGATTAGCTTGGCACCTGTCGGCGCCAAGCTAACCTGGCACCACCCTTGAATTATCATGGTCGATCCATCTCCTACAACAGGTGCATAGTCGTTAGATGACGCCTCTAAAATTTGGGAAATACATGCGCCGGGCTAAATGAGTTAAAGACAGGTGACATATTCTGCCCTTCTCTTTACATGATTCTTTTAACCCTTCATTGCCGAGAAAAAGTGAAAGCGATCCAACTGCAAGAGGCATGGAACCTCATGAGTCCCTGTGACTGCAGGGGGCTCATGAGGATCTATGCCTCTTGCTGAGACCACTATGTCCATGTTCTCTGGACATCTGCGGGCTTTTGGTCGTTCAGCGAAAAAGATTTCAGAAACAAAATGTACATCCTTTGCCAGGGATGGCGGTCAAGACCCCCCCCCCCCCCCCCCTTTTTTTTTTTTCTTCACAAAAAGGTGGTTGTTCAAGACAGGTGATACTAAATTTCTGGCCGTACATATAAAAATCGAAAAAATTACATGAACCCTGCTAGCTTAGGATTACAAAAGTTGTATGCATGACAATCATCCACCCCCAATACTGTACAAATGAAAAAAAAGAAAAGCAAAAGGCAGAACATTAGATGCAAAAGGCGTAGCATTAGACATGGCTGTCTTCCTCAACTCACTACGCTGTTCAACACAGTGAATCATGGGAGACAACCAGTCAAAATAGACATTAACCCATTTATCCCTAATGCACTACAGCTAGATGGATCGATCGTGGTAATTCAAGGGTAGTGCCAGATTAGCTTGGTGCTTGATGGTGCCAAGCTAATCTAGCACTACCCTTCAACCATCTCCTGCCACTGGTAGTCATTAGGTGACACCTTCAACATTTCGAAATGCGGATGTGGAGTTATTTGGGTTAACTCATGTGAGACATGCCATACATATACATGGCTATTTGCAGTGCATCCAAATGAGTTAAACGCCTTGAGCATGCAGTCACCACTACTGTTTACAGTTCAGTACAGTACAGTAGCTGTATGCCCAATAGGGTCCATTTCAACGGCTATGTTACATGACCAGATTTGGGTTTTTTGGCAATAATTGTTTGTTCATTACAGTCTTGACCGTTCAGTGCCGAGAACATTTAAACACTACCCAATTGCAAGAGGTATAGATTCTCATAAGCAGCCGCAGATGCCTCTTGCTGACACCACTTTGAGTTTATGTTTCTGGGAAAAAAGCTTTTTGTGGTCTTGACTCAACGAAGATTGCAGAAACACAGTCTGCAGCAGCCGGCACTAAACTGGTTAACACACCATTGGAAAAAGTAAAGACAATAACTTAACGGTAATATTCTTATTTATACAATAAATGAGATACAATGTACTGCAAAAGCAAAACAAAAAACAGAGTACTGAAACTTTAATACTACAACATATCATGAAAAGAACATGTATCATGTCTGTTAAATCCATGTTCAGATCCAGTTTTTGTAGACTGCCATATGTAGAACTACGTGAAATGAAATAGGTTTTACATATTACAGCCATAGAACATAAAGAGAAAGTCTCAGATCCTTGTGACGATCATAAAGGCAGACACTATCTGGTTAAAACGTCTTATATACATGTTGCCAAAAGTGCTGCATATAAAACTATTTGTATGTCAAGAAAAATTCACTAGACAAGAAATTTGCTGTCATTGCTGAGTCAAGAAGAAAAACAAGCCTTAATGTAAAGCACGATATAAAAAAAACACAGTGGATATAGAGGACAATGTATCTTTATCTATTCACTACTGAATTGAGTATTTTCGTGTAAAAAAAAGGAGGAATAATTGAGTGCCGTGAAAAACAGACTGAGTAGAAAATATTAAGTAGTGGAAGCACAGCTAGTCGGAGACCTGCAATTACTGCTATTCACCCTTGAAACATACACCACAGTCGAAGATGGACTGATCATGATAGCTTAAACGTAGTGCTTGATTAGCATGGTACAATGCTAATCAGGAACAACCCTTGAACTATCACTGTCAATCAATTTTCAGCAAGTGTTTAATAATTGTCATAGGATATCGCTGAAATTTTGGAAGTTTAACCCTGTGTCAATGCAGCCACCAGTATTATTCCCAGTAATTCAAGGTCCTCAGGTCCATGATGGCCGCAGTGCGGCCGTCATGTGCCCGAAGACGTTTTGCTACTGGGGATTACAGTATGGCTGGCTGTATGCACAAAACAGGTTAAGTCCATTCCAAGGTTAATTGTTTTCACATTAGAACAAAATGTCTGCCATGAGTTTCGAGTATTGCGTTTTAACATGTTTTCTAAAGGATGATACTTCTACATTGTCTGACATGACCAAAATTGTATCAGTACATACATTTATTTATATTTAATAAATAGGATTAGACAACTTCTGTGTACAATAATGTAAATGATAAACAGAAGCCTAATTGACATCACACACTTGCAAACAGAAAGAAAAAAACAAAGTGAGATTCTATTTTAACAGATCAGCAAACGGTAAAAATAAATAATTGTTCAGATCAAAATGAGAGCACAAAGCACTAGCTTAACCCTTCAGGGCTTGCAGTGACCCGTACTGTAAACAGTACCAGTGGATGCACGCACAAGGGGGTTAACACTAACAGTAGCACTTTTAGTCACAATGATGCCTGCAGGAATCACCGCGACTAAACATGCTACCTACAGCCAAAGGTTTAACCCAGTCATCCCTGACGCACTACAGCAGGAGATGGGCCGACCATGATTGGCGTCTGTGGGCGCCAAGCTAATCTGGCACTGCCCTTGAATTATCATGGTCGATCCATCTTCTGCAACAGGTGCATAGTCATTAGACGATGCCTCCAAAATTTGGGAAATACGTGCGCCGGGCTGAATGAGTTTAAAAATTGTTTTTGGTGTACTGCTAACAATCAGACAGGGTAACCCCTTCTCTGCCAAGGAAAAGTGAACACGATCCAACTGCAAGAGACACAAATCCTCATGAGCCCCCACAACTGCGATGGCTCATGAGGATCTATGCCTCTTAGACAGTTGTGGATTTTGCTCTTTGAATAAACACAGATTTCAGAAACAAAAAATGCGCTTAGTGGCAGGGAAGGGGTTAAGTCACTGCCATTGCTTATAGGTCTGACCATGAAAATGTAAAAACTGCACCACAGTATCCATACAGCCTTTCAAATTCAACACCAAGGAGTTTTGTTCTAATCATGCAAGCAGTCAAAGAATTTGTATATAAATTACAATACTGTTAAAAATGAAATCACTGTGGACTACAAAAACACACAGAGAAATTATGGAGAGAAAAAAATTAGGCCGTTATATGAGGCAGTATATGCGGATACATGATCACAACAAACTAATACATTCAATGTACATGATGAGCAGCATAAAAACATAAATCCCATTTTATCTAAACAATATACGTCTATACTGAAGAGCAAAAGAAATGTGAAATTTTTGGAATCATTGGAAACACTTTAGTGTCTCCGATGATTCCAAAAATGTAGCATTTTTTTTTGCTTGTCAGTATATATCAAGACCCGATTCAAAATGTCCGGGTCGTAAGATGAGAACATTTGATTTGAGTCAAGTAATCACATCTGTCATGTTTATGTTTATGTTTCAACAATTTTCAAACTGAGCATCATAACTGATGTAATTAGACTACATCTACACAAGAGAAGATGTCACTTGACTGTTCAGGTACAAAAACTAAACTGGTACATGATGTCGCAGTAACATGAGAAAACAAAGTTACTGAAGTGTTGGGAATCTGCTAAAAGTTATTTAATTTAACCCTTTGGCTAAAAAAAATAATAAATAATAATAATGGTATTTATATGGCGCATTTCTCATATTTATAATATAACCTAATGTGCAGGCGAAAACCACACACACACACACACATACACACACACACACACAGAGTCAGCAGGGGGGTGGGGGGGTGGGGGGGTACAGAAAACCGTAGAGACCACATGAAAGTCTGCGAGAAAAGGTGAGTTTTTAACTTTGCATTGAACTGTGTAAGGGGGGAGGCATTTCTCAGCTCAGTCGGTAAGGAATTCCAAATTAAAGGAGCGGTACATCTGAAAGAGCGTTCACCGGCAGATTTGAGATGGTACTTTGGAACTTTGAAAAGTTTCTCTCCCGATGAACGCAGTGAGCGAGAGGGCTGGTAAGTGATCAGACTGGAGGAAAGGTATGACGGAAGACTGCCATCAAAGTGGCGGTATGCAAGGGTCGCAATCTTAAACTGTATGCGGGATTGGATTGGAAGCCAGTGAAGGTCTTTCAGTATAGAGGTTATGTGGTCTCGTTTTCACCTGCGCTTCACAAGCCTTGCGGCATTATTTTGAACTCGCTGAAGGTGGCTAATCTGCTCAGATGGAAGACCAAAAAGCAGAGAATTGCAGTAGTCAAGACGGCTCGTGACGAAAGCATTCACTAACTTTGCAGTGGCAGATTCAGAAAGAATGTGTCGGACAGATGCGATGCATCTCAGAGAGTATGAAGCACCACAACAGATTTCACCGATGTGATCCTGCATACTCAAAGTCTTATTGAGCTTGACACCAAGATATTTGACCGAAGACTGAAATGGAATATCAGTGTCATCTATGTGTAGAGACTCAGTGTGAATTTGTTGAAGCTGGGATGCTGTTTTTTCTGGGTTTAACATAAGTTTGTTACTGTCCATCCATGTCGTGACATCGTCAACACAAGACTTGATGCCAGTTTCAACAAACTGAAATTCCCCAGGTGGACTACTCTGAGAGATTTTGGTGTCATCTGCATACTTATGATAAGAACACTGATGGCTGGAAATAACATCTGACAGCGGTTGTGAATACAACGTAAACAATACAGGACCTAAGACAGAGCCCTGAGGCACTCCAAACTCCAGAATGGAAGGTCTAGAGACACTGTCTTTTACACCTACAAACTGGTACCAATCGGAAACGTAAGATTCAAACCAAGAGAGAACCGTTTCACGCAGGCCAAAAGTGATTTCAAGCCTCTTCATGAGAATGGAATGGTCCAGCGTATCGAAAGCAGCGCTGAGATCCAACAGGGCCATAAGGGAGACAAGTCTCTTATCTGCTTTACAAAGCAAGTCATTCAGAACACTCAGCACTGATGTCTCCACGCTGTGACCTTTCCTATAGGTGGACTGATACACTTCCAACAGACCATTCATCTCTAAGTGTTCCAGGAGCTGTTGTAAGACAACTTTCTCCAGTACCTTAGAAATGAATGGTAGGTTGGATACAGGTCTGTAGTTTTTTAGGGTATTTCTGTCCAAGCCTGATTTTTTTAGCAACGGGGTAACAACAGCCTGTTTGAAAGATTTTGGAACAGTTCCGGTTGACAGAGACTTGTTTACAATAGCAGCAATAACTATCCGTATCCGTAGAAGTGTTTATCATCATGATTCCTGCAAGAATCATGGCAACAAAAACCAATACCAACAGCCAAATGGTTAAACTATAGGCATATGCAACTACTTTTTAGTCATGGTAGCTGCTTGACAAGGGGGTTAAACATCAAACATGCATTTATAGTATGTTTTCAATGTAAACTATAATTCCCTTACTTCCAAACTGCTTGCAGCAAAACTACAATTTTTTTCCAGTCTGAAGACCAGCCAAGCTTTGGGAGAAAAAGACCACCAAGGCGTCATTAGAGAGGACCCAAAAAAAAGGTTGACCTCCCAAATATTCAAAACTCAGCCTTGGGGATGAATGAGTTAACCCTCTGGCTGTCATAGCACTTTTTTCATGGTGATTCCTCCAGGAACCACCACAAATTAAAAGTGCTATCAACAGCCAAAGGTGTTAACCCACTCAGTCCTCACACCTTCCGTAGGAGCTGGATCAACTATAGTTCACATACAATTACGAACATGACAGGTCTAGTTCTAAATGAAGTGAAAACAAATTACCCTCCGAGTTCCAAATAAATAAATGAAATATTGCAGTTTTAGATAAAACCCTCATTAGATCTTAGATCTAATACAATGTGTTCTTTTCTTCTCTAACCCTTTGGCTGTCGGTAGCGCTTTTGTGGTGATGATTCCTGAATCATCATAACAAAAAGCACTACCGACAGCAAAAAAATTATTAAGTGTTTTATCTACAACTTCAATTTTTCTTTCACGTAAAGTCAAATTCAGTTATAACTTTGGTCCTCGCACCCTTCCAGAGGAGAGGGATAGACCATGATAGTTCAAAGACAGTGCCAAATTAGCTTAAGTGGTAGCTCATCAAGCACTATCCTTGAACTATTGGCAGTGAAAGGGACAAAAGACAAATGCAAGGAAATAAGAAAGAATGAAAGAAAATTTACAAGAACAAGGACAAAAAAGTTTTTGTTTTTGTACCAGTAAACCATTTAAAACTTATTCTTCCAAAGCTTCTTTTCTTTGTTAGATTTTACATTTTACACACTCAGGAGTCACCTGTTTAGAAAATGAAAAAAAGAAATGTGACAAAACAGACGCACAAACAGCCTGTGACGATTTCTGAAAGTTCATTTAGCCACTGGCAGTGAAGAGGCTACACGATAAATGAGAAAAGGAACTTGACAGCAGGCTGTGCCCTGCGGAGACTGATGTCCCAGGCATCCTTGAGGAGGTATCCAAGGTAGAACCAGTCGTCCAGACTGTTGGTGGTGTATACATGCAGCTCAACCCGTGGCTGAAAGTCAAAGCTGGGTAGGTACATGATGTAGATCACCTGCACACAAAAAAAATAAGTTTTAACCCCTTTGTGCATCGGGTTACTTGTACTGTAAACAGTAACGGTGGCTGCATGAACAAGAAGGTTAACTCAATCAAGGTGTGCTGCATCAATAGCTGTGGAAGTGTCATATAGCGTTGCCGTTGGCAACGCCATACAACACTTCCGCAGCTATTGATGCAGCACGCCTTGAATATTTAATTTCTCTGTGTGGTCTCTGACAGGGCAGACACATGAAGCTGATCACTGCACACAACACAGTGCATTTTGTCACAGTCAATGAAATCATGTCCCAGCAATGTAATTTTCCTTTTCATGCTTTATGCTCACTAACACACATGTAAGTGCACATCTTAATCCATATCATACTGAGGCTAAAAGCTTCAAATTTGTACATTGCCATATGCAAGCTACATTATTATTACTTACAGATAAGGATATACACCAATGGCTTTAGTTCAAGGGTAATGCCAGAATAGCTTGGCACCTAGAGGCGCCAAGCTATTCTGGCACTACCCTTCAACTATTTTAGTCAAACTTTTTTCACACGTGTATTACAAATGATAATTTAGGGTAAACAATGAGTACTACTGTCATACCTGCTGGTCTGTGCTCATGAGTTTCATATCCAGAAGTTTCCTGACAGCTCGCATGTAGTCCTGAGTGTATACATAGACAACCTCTGGGCGACCCATGAACATAGCACCACCCACCCACACACGATCCTCAGCGATGATCTGGTAGGGGGTCAAGCTTTGATCAAACTTGGCTTGTTCGCTGTATGCCACTTTGTCTTTATCAAAGTCAGGTGGGAGCTTCAGAGGAAAAATGTGTTTCTCACTCACAACTCCACGAAACAGGCCAATGTCCAACCATGCGATGTATTTTGTATGGAACAATTCTTCCCTGATGACTTTGCTGACAAGCTCAAATTTTGCATGCATCACGCAGGAGTAGTTTTCATACACTGTATTTGGATCTGAGTGTGGATAATTTGGTAGTGAGAATACAGATTTGATTTCTGGGGCAAGCTGAAATGCCCACAGCTTGTCTCGATCTATCAAAAACGTTTTAGTCCTTTCTGGCGGAAAATGACCCCGCAAAATTTTAAAAATGTCAATTACTTCCTGGGAATCTGCAAACACAATCAAAGGGTTGTCAATTCTGCCAAAAACGGACATCCATCGTTTGTATTTGTCCGGGGTGTATTTATCAAACATGCCCCCTTTGTTCAGGCTACCAATGTTGAAGTATGCTGTGACTATTGTAACCTCTGGAGATAAAGTGTCTTTCAGCCTCTCCATGCGACTGTGGATCTTGTCCAGCTCTGGATCATTCACCCACAAGGTAGAAGAAAACTGAAAAAAATTACACATTATCAATATCACAGTATATACAGGACAAAAAAATATAATATTAAAAGCATATCTTTTTTTAAAATAAAAAACAAACAAAACAACTCTTCTAAATTTTAGCAGCGACAGCAATCAGTGAATTCTGTATTCATTTTTGTCTACTGTATTTAAAAAATACGGTAGACTTTGAAATGGGGCTGGTAGGAGCGCCTTCTGGAGCATGCACATGACGTTTTTGGTGTGTGGCACAGAAATTCTGGCAAAGAATGACGTCACGTCTAGTTACACAAACCTTGCTAGAGAATGTCTTTTTGTCACCAATCGCCGTATGTGTGTGTGAGGATGTGACAGCGACTAGAGTCAGTGTTTGAGGATGGACAAGCTTGAAATTTTAGGATATTTCCCTAAATGAATGATCTCGGGACCTTTTTTTTCAATTTGTTTTATTAAGAATGCCTTTAGCGAGAAAATGGCCGTTTCACAAAAACCAGTCGATCCAAACTAGAGTCCGTAATTTTTCTTATTTTTACTAGATATTTCGTGTATAGCTAGATAAAAGGGAGATATTAAATGAGTTCATTAACCAGCATTGTACCTCTAGAACGTTTTGAGTGATAATTAAATTTTTTTTTTAATATTTTCATATTTTTGGAATTAATTTCACGAATTATATGGGTTAATCTTAAAACAATTGAATCTTTTTTACGAAAAACAAACAAACAATCTTCTCATCAATAATCACATGATTTTTTTTGTATACGGTATTTACATAAGCCTACAGTTTGTTTCGGTTGTCGGGTACGATTAGGTCAATTGTGACCTGTATGCCCTAGGTGTGAAAATCAGACAATGTTCTGCTCCACTTTTTCGGAGTTATTTGTAAAACAACTAACATAACTTTAATTTTTCTTTTACAAAAAAAAAACTATCTCTCATGATTTTCATAAACGGTGTTTGCATAAGCCTACTGTTTGTCCCGGCCCTGGGGTAGGATTAGGTCAAATTGTTACCTTTAAGCCCTAGGCGTGAAAATCAGCAAGAAAATTGCAAAGTTGATTCTCTGATACGTCAAATGTTAGTACTGCGATGAGTGACGTATAACATCGAGCCATCACTATGAACACAGCGTCTTGAGACTACTAATGCCATGACGTGAAGCTTGAAGTGACGTCATTTCACTGCTCATGCTATTCTTCTTCTTCAGAATAGCTATGCTACGCCAGACCACTGAGCTTACAAATGGCAGGAATCTCTGTGTGTCCATCTTTATTTCTGTGTGCCAGTGTGTGTGGATCAGATAGTGGGTTAGAGTAGAAGGAGATGGATTCCTGTCACTACACGAGCTCACAGAGCGTACTAATGGCGGGCAGCGCCGTGTGTCCATCTTTATTTGTGTGCGCCGACGCGTGTGTTGATCAGAGGTTGGCTTAGAGAGGAGGGAAATGGATCAGCATAATAAGCCTAAAAATATGAACTCTGAATGTTCCTAAAAAGATAAACGCATCGAGCTCCGAACAATACGGTAGACTTTGGGATGAAATCCTCATCTTGTTTAAAAATAAAATGGACCCTTGTTAGTTGAAGAAAAAAAGTTCAAAATTACAAATCTATGAATGACAAAACATAACTGTATCTTACCCGTGCTGGTCGGTCATTCCATTCTTCTCGTTCCAGCCTCCTAACAGCATCTAAACATAAAACAACAGACATAATATTTAAAAGTTTGGCCCAGTTGTGTGAAATACAGTGTCATGTTTCATAGATTAGATATTAATTCTACAACAGACACACACACATAAACCATCACAGCATCAATTAATTTTTAAGATTCCCTTTTTATTGTACAAAAGTCTTTTCTCTTTCCTGTTAACCCTTTTCGTCCTGATACACCCATTGCTTAACAAACATTTGACTGACAATTCAGCCTGTGGCGCCAAGCTATTCTGGCACCACCCTTGAACTAAAATGCTTGATCTATCTCTTAATCTAGCCTTCATAGGACAAAAAGTATTTTTTTTAATCAGCCTCAGGATATAATGGGTTAACAAGTAATTATACTTTTATTTCTTTTTAAAAGGAATGGGACAGAGTGACCGCACTGCCACTCAGACAAACCCATCACTAGTGGACTGTAAACGTGTCTTAACCCTTATCATACTGAGGATAAAAGCTTCAAATTTGTACACTGCCATGTGCAAGCTACATTATAGTACTTACGGATAAATATACAGACCAATGGCTTTAGTTCAAAGATGAAAGATGGTGCCAGAATAGCTTGGCGCCTAGAGGCGCCAAGCTATTCTGGCACTACCCTTAAACTATTTTAGTCAAACGTATTTCACACACTGGTGTATTCCGAATAAGGGTTAATCAAGCCTTCATATAGGTCAAAAAGGTTTTTTTAAAATCAGCCTCAGGATGTAATGGGTTAACAAGTAATTATACTTTTATTTCTTTTTAGAAGGAATGGGACAGAGTGACAGCACTGCCACTCAGACAAACCCATCAGTAGTGGACTGTAAACGTGTATTAAGTAGTCTGTTTCCACACATATTTGCAGGGCCTGCCCTCTAAAACAAAGTGGTAGTAAAACTTTCAAGTGGCTTAAACAGTTAACCCATTTAACCCCAAGGCCGCATTTCCCAAATCTTGGAGGTGTCACTTAATGACTTGCTACCAGTTGCAGCAGATGGATCGACTGTGATAATTCAAGGGTAGAGCCAGATTAGTTTGGCGCCTAATGGCGCCAAGCTAATCTGGCGCTACCCTTGAATTATCACGGTCGATCCATCCGCTGCTGTTGGGCTTCGGGGCAAAATGGGTTAATATGGGCATCTCTCAGGTACTGAAGTTATTTTAAAGCCAAATTAGTTGCATGTAGCCAACGGACTGTAACATACCTGCATTTAATGTGTTGGTGAGTGCCATAAAATCAAACACCAAAATTCAAGAGGTATTGATTTTCATGAGCCCCTGCAGTTGCAGGGGCTCAAAAGGATCTATGCATCTTGCTGGCCTTCAACTGTGTCAATATGCATCAGAGGGATGGAGTTATATCCGATACTGAATCCATGTTGATTTCAGAGAAATCTCTCCCAGAATAGTGGCAGTACAGGGGCTTGGTGGCTTGTGCATGTGTTACGTGGTAGACCATCACACCAGACACTCACATAGGGTAGAAAAACCTCACTCAGTTGCAAATCGTCACATGTGGCACAAAGTTGTACACCACACTGGAGTAACAGATCCAACAGTACTTTTTTCCCATGATGCACTCTTAGCACACTGCATCCACACTTTGATGCATTATCTCTCACAAATTCATCCGCACTTTGATACACTGTCTCTTACAATGCCCCATAATACTTTCTAACACTCTCTTTTATACTATCACAGATTTCCAAAACAATCTCCCCAATTACATAACTCAACCAATCAGAAAAGAAAACGTAACCAAAATTATTAATATTCATTAAAAAGAACACTACAGATTTTTCTACAATTTTCCACTAAAATCTAGGTGCATTATGTAAATGTTATGAAATGTAACCAACATGTGTACTACAAAACTTTGACTTCATGTTTGAGGTCACTAGAACAAGGCACATTTTTCAGAACCTTCCAGCTTAATCTAGGTCAAATTTTGCTACAAGTTAGCGAAATGTGCAACATTCTGGTGACACACAAGAATCAACAGCAATTCTGGATGCAAAAAGAAACGAATCATAGTAAAAAGGTACATGATTTTAATCTAAAATAACGCAACTGAACACCAGATCTTTTCCTATGATCAACACAAACATGCCCTAAAAGAATAACACAACCACAAACGTAACAGCAGGACTAAGCCCACTCTTGCAACTGGCCCCAGGGGCTTGTTCTGCAGACTAGACAAAGTGCTTGAGTCAAGCACTATATTCTTTAATAGTTTGCTAATCTATCTCCCACCTCAGGCATTCTCCTTGCGCCATAGTGCTGTCACCATGTAATTTAGAGTCTATCCATTTCCCATAGTAAGCACTCAATCAACCCATTGTGTAACAGGTACAAAATACCTACATTTTGGAGTTGTCCTCTGAGGACTGCATTACAATTAAAAAGACAAATCAACCAAGATAGTTCAAGGGTGGTGCCAGAATAGCTTGGCACCTGAATCTGGCACTACCCTTGAATTATCATGGTCAATCAGTCTCCTCCTGTATGGTGTTGGGGGTAAATGGGTTAAAGAGAAGATGTCCAACACATCAAATACTCACAATAAACACAGAACAGCAGGTAAATAAGCCCAACTGTCAGCGCACAGGAGACAAGGCGATTCTGGAGTTTATGGCCTGAGGGAAGCATTGTATGGTTTTCCATCCTTCCCTGGACAAACACACAATGTACAATCTATATGAACAATCACATGAAAAACATAATAAAAACAATATACAATGCAAAATTCAATACAATAAAGTCTTGTAAGATGAAAATGCCAAATATTTCAGGGGGCCCACTATCAGGCCCACTGCAAAAAACTATGCTCAACACTGAAAATAAACCGTTGTAGTACTGATTGTCAAAATATGTAAACTTCTTTCTTGCTAAATATTATGTAGATAGTGTCAAGCAACCATGTCCCTGTAATGTGACAAGAAAGGTTAATTAGTTAGTTATTTGGGTTTAATGCCGAGCAGGCAACTAAGACCATCTTACGGCGGGTGACAAGAAAGGATCTCACAGTGTCTCAGATAAGCAGTGCTTACTGGAGGGAAGCTGCATAGAATGTTTTTTCCAAGAAACTTCTAATGTGCACCTCTATATTGAAATAACGTGATTCCTGCCAGACAACAGCATCCAATATATCTTTCACCTGTGCCAATCTCATCTACCCATGTCTGATTGTTGGTTACTGTTTATGGTAAATATGTCAGAAGGCGCATGACTTATGCACCGCTAAAGCTGCCTACCAAGCATAAGGGAGGGCTATTTTCACCCTACCTGATAAAACATCGCTACAGCGTTTGGACGGCTGTGCAAGAGTGCAACCTCTCCAAAGAAGTTGGATCTACAAGATGACATCAACACTTGTGGCTAAACTTCACTGGTGAAGAGCATCCACAAACTTATCGAGTGCCCTATGTATAAATGTACTTGCCATGCTGTCAAAAACTGAATCACAAGTGGGTCACTGCAGTTCACCAGTTAATCTAACACTTCTTTGAACTACTCTAGTGTCCTGGAGAAATGAAGTATTGGAGATCAACACTTTGCTGCGAACTGAGCGCAAGCTACGCATGCAAATGAGAAGCCATGCTACACAGTGAGGCCACACCTGATTAACCCATTTAGCCCCAGCACCCTACAGCAGGAGATAGATTGACCATGATAATTCAAGGGTAGTGCCAGATAAGCTTGGCGCCTAAAGGCGCCAAGCTCATCTGGCACTAACCTTGAATCATCATGGTTGATCCATCTCCTTTGACAAGTACATAGTCCTTAAGTAGTTGCGAAATGCGGTCTTGGAGTTAAAATGTTTAGTCAAAACGCAGGCGCATTTACTTCGATCAAATGGGCAGGAATAGTCATAATGACCAGAGCTGTGCCAGCCGACTTTTACATCTGTATATATACTGTTGTAGCTCGTCAACTAGTTATCAGGAAATGACAAACAATGTTATCACTGTATGCCAGCATCTACCACTTGTCACCAGCCTGCACACCGTCCTCAACCTGCTCCTTTTGTCAGCAAGAAACCTAGAATCTTGTGAGCCCCTGCAGCACAGAATCTATGTCTCTTGCTGACATGGACTGACCCCATACAGATTCTCAAGAGGAGGTCAAGGGCTAAGTCTAAATCGGTTGTTTTGCGCATGTTACGCCTGTTGTCTGGAACTCTCTACCTATAGACATTCTCCCTCTTTCACTGCCTTTAAATCTGCCCTTAACCCATATCATTCGGAATACACCAGTGTGTGAAATAAGTTTGACTAAAATAGTTCAAGGGTAGTGCCAGAATAGCTTGGCGCCTCTAGGTCGGGTATGTAACAAAACTTACAAGGTCGGGTATGTAACAAAAGTTGGACATACCAGCACTTTTCCAAAGGCCCCACCCAGATACACTTTTTAAAAAAATGTAAATTACTTTGTTTATAACAAACTTTCGATATAACAATATTTATCCACCCATCAATCCACCCAGTCAGCTTTGAAAGCACTGTTATTATGGGGAGTGTAAATCAGATGCCTGATATCCCAATCAATAACCAGGTGTAGAATTGTTTCCATTACTAAAGCCTTTATCAGTCACCACTGGCAGACATGAAAGAATGGATAAAAGCTTGCAGTCGGCCACATGGTCAACTGAACCCAGAGAGAATCACAAGACATCATTATGTTTGCTTAGTTGAAAGTAAAATTTCTACTTTTCCGTGTTCCACCGTAGTATTCACAGACGGACTCGATCACTTGTAGTTGTAGTCTGCTAAATTGGATTATAGATCTGTCAGTTATGTGTGAAGCATTCATGATATATTGGATCGTAGATCTGTCAGTTGTGTGTGAAGCTTATGTGCATGTATGCTGACCCCATATGGCTGTGAGAGTGAGTGAGAGACGCCTCATTGATGTAGACTAGCATCAGCACAAGTTCTCAGGGGGGAAAAAAGAGATGTTTTTAGACAGACTTCAGAAAAGTGTAATGATGACTGCCTGCACGAGAATTTCTTTTAGAAACTCAGTAGCGCGATATGCCCACATGTAGGTATAAGATCACCCATAATTTCAGACTGTAGTGTAAACACATAAAAACTTATATTTCCATCGGAAAGAGTGTATAAAAATGTCTGGTCGTGCAAAATTTCAAAGCAAGCTCTACCTTTTATATGTTTTGAAAAATCACAACTTGATTTGGCGAAAATGAGACAATTTGCTTATTTCATAAAAAGCTAAGTTTAAGGTCGCATAACTACAGAATCTCTATAGACTGACAATATCCACACTTGCTGTACTGATTAAACCCAATACCTAGTTTGTACTGATTATTTTACAGCTTCTATAATGGTATACTTTAGAAGATTATGTCATCCTAAAAATGGTTTTAAAAAATCAATGTTGAAATAGTATGCTTTACTATGCTAGCAGTCTACACTCGCAATCTTTTCCATGAAGCATGTGTAGCAAGCTTGCCCGACCCCAACTAAAGAGGGGGAGCCAAATAAAAAGTGGAACGGTCTACTGTCATTAGAGGTGTGTCTCTACCTCAAAGTCAAGTCACAGCTGCATTTTGTTTTTCCAGACAAAAGTGTACAGACTACCTCTTAAACCGCAACACAGATTTGATCTGAAATTTAGAATATTATGCCTCATACGTTGTTATTAACGGAATGGTATGGTATGTTGTCTCTGAGGCGCACATATCCATCTATTTAAAGATTCTCAAGGCGCCGTAGGGATGGAAGTTGGAGCTTTGAAAGCCTGCTGCTACTAAGCGCTACTTTATGTGCAAACCACCCTGCTATTAACTTCGGTGCATGTGATATATAAATTTTTCTGTTTTCATTTCACCGGCCCTTCTCTTTTTGAATAGTAGTAATGGGATTTTTAACGCGCGCACTTGATGATTATGCGTGCTGTATACTCGAAGGCGAGACAGGCACAGTGAGTAAGCCAAGTCTGTATGTAATTTGACTCGATGGAAATTAGGAAAAATTCCACATTTCATTTGTGCCCACCAGGGGATTAGAACCCAGGATCTTACAACTGCCAGTGCAGTGTCTTATCCACTAAGCTACATCCCCATGTGGCCATACCAATAGTACCAACAGTTGCTTGCAGCCTAGTGCTAGATGAATTTTGCTTGGTGACACTAGCGGCAGGCCCCTTACTGTGGCAGACCTTCTACTACATCAAGCCCTTTACAGCACCTATAGCCCCCACTATTCTCAACCCCACATTACTTTACCCTCCACCTCAACCACTCCGAGTAAAGTGCCTTCCAGGGTAAAGGGCCTGCCACAAATCTGTCAGTGTCGGTAGATAGGTAATAAGGTAGGCGTGTGTGTGTGTGTGTGTGTGTGTGTGTGTGTGTGTGTGTGTGTGTGTGTGTGTGTGTGTGTGTGTGTGTGTGTGCATGCGTGCGTAAAAAGGGCCTGCCGCAGTACAGGTCCTGCCATAGTAAAAGACTCGTCATAGTAAAGGGTTCGGCCGTAGAGAAGGATCTGCCGTGGTAAAGGGCCTGCCGCTGGTGTCACCTAGCAACTGGTTGCAGGCATTTCGCTACTAACAATTGAAGGTAATCAAACTGCAGACACAATGAGATGAGTTCCGGTGGATCATACACACGATGGGAAATGAAATGAAACTTTATTTTTCAAGGATAAATGATTAGGTACCTTCAATGACCTTTTTTCAATCATGTCCTTGCTAAGCTATAGCATGCACGTAAACACACATGTAACACATAATTTTATATATAAAAGCATACATAATAGTAAAAGGTACAGGCAACAATAATTCCATTTCAAATAATCAATGCTCACATTACACCACACACACACACACACACACATTCACACTGATATCTACCAGTGCGCACACACACACACACACACACACACACTGACATCAAGCAAAACATCGAACATTAAACATTAAAAAAATTATGATATTATGCTGCAACAGAAATGACAAAGAACACCTCAGCAAGTCTAAAGTATTATGTATATGAATATGAATAGGGAAATGTTTCTGCAGTCAATGACGGTATGTGAAAAAAAAATGAACAATTTTTTTATGTTTTCACATGTTCTTAATAAATTTATGCAGTTGGTACTTGAACGTTCGTAAAGGTGCTGCTTTAAATTTTAATGCCTGCAGGACATACACGGTAGAATATAGATACGGTGGAACAATGTCACGGTGGAATATACACACGGTAGAACATAAACACGGTGGTGGAACATAAACACGATGAAACATAGCCGATTCTAAATGGTAGTTGGGGACGTGGGTTGGGGTACACAAAGTAAACAATGAAACACGATCGGCGGGATCGAAAACTGCGACCATACCTCCTCCAGCCTGTTTCATGAAGCAGTCTTGATCTCCGGCCTGAGAATATCTTCGAGGCGACAGAGACATAAAAAGATACGCACCCTTGTCCACAAATGTATAAATCAAACAACGTTTGAAAAAGCCAAATTAATTGTCAGATATGCCGGACTTACTCACGAGTCCATGCCGACAACAGAGTTACATACCTTGGTTACCTGTACTTGCCTCCCCTAAGCACAAAAATCATCTCGTCGTCTGCTAGCAAAAACGTTAAATATTCATTAAGGTTTAGCGTCTTTTGTCCACCACAAAGACGAGGCACCGAAAAAGGTCTGAGCAAATTTTAACCCAGCTGGATTCGAACCCACGATCTTTCGGTAATATTATTCCGGATGACTCATTCTCGTAAATTGGAAGGGGTCAGTCACGACTCAGTTCCCGCAACTCATGATTCGGCCTTTCACAGTCTCCAAGAAACAGATGATTGCAACACCGGCGGAGACTGCATCTCTGAAGTGAAAAGGATCACTTTTCTTTTATATATAAACATTCGTCCCAGAAAATAAATATTTAACACCATTGTTAATGTAACTATATTGCTTTGTATTCGCCGGAGCGCCTCAGTTACCGGCGCCGAGACTGTGAGCAGACGACACGATGGAAGTTGACAAAGCAGATTTGCTCGTCGTTTCGCCTCGGCGGTAACTGTAGTTTGGCGGCACGCCGCGATGAATATGGCTACTAGTCGCGAGTGATTGAAGCGCTTGAGCGCTCGAAGAAGCCGGGTGACAAAGCGACTGAGGCGGCGTTTAATATAGATAGCCCCGGCCTGGTCACTATTAATATTAGTTTTTAGTCAATTTCTTGATACCACTGTGTCAGAATACCGGCAAGTACAGCGGTTAAACTTTGCCTCCCCCCCCCCCACCCCCACCCCCCCCCACCCCCCCGGAACCGTTTCAGTCTCTGCGGTGAAGGGGTTCATGCTTGGATCGGCACTGCCGGGTGACTGAATAGCCGCGGTCGTTGTCTAGTTTGGATGATTGGATTGATTGACTCAGACTGACTTATTCATTAGAGTATTGAGGAGAGTCAGTCAGTCATTCATTCACTGATTGACTTCCAAAACGGGAGGTATCTGTGGGAAAGTCACAGTCCTATATTGTACACCACTGTTCAGAAATGGGATACGGCCGCCAAGCAACTACAGTCGACATCAGTGCCAATACGCATAAGTCGAACACGGATAAGTCGAACAACGCTTAACTCATTCCCCCCAGCGCACGTATCTCCCAAATTTCAAAAGGCATCATCTAACGACTATATGCACCAGTTGCAGGAGATGGATCGACCATGATAATTCAAGGGCAGTGCCAGATCAGCTTGGCGCCGACTGAGGCGCGGCCAAGCTAATATGGCACTGCCATATTGCCCTTGAACTATTATCATGGTCGATCCATCTCCTGCTGTAGGGCGTCAGGCGGGCTGAATGGGTTAAAGTCGAACGAAATTCCACCCCCCCACCCCCCCCCCCCCCCCACCCCCCGGCCCGAAGCTGTGCAGTCTCAGTTTCCCAGTATGACTAATTTTCCAAAGCCGGGTAACTCATCGAACTCAGTCGCTTACTAAGTAGAATGACTTCGGATAAGTCGAACGTGTTTCTCCGCTCAAAAGTCATATATAATGATATATATATATATATATATATATATATATATATATATATATATATATATATATATATATATATATATATATATATATATATATATATAATTTTTCATTAAATTCATTAAATTCTGAGAATGCTCTTGCTACGCTAATGCCATGGCCGAATTCCAGGCTGGTAATAATAATAATAATAATTACGGTATTTATAATGCGCTTATCTTATAATAATTATAACTCTAAGCGCGCACTCACAACTCGCACACGCATGCGCACGCTTTGACAATGACTCACGTACCACAAATAGTGAAAATACATTACGAAGGTCAGCTTGGGGTGGGGAGTGTAGTGATATAGTGCTAGAACTGTTGAAAGAGGTGAGTCATTTGAGGGCGGACTGGAAGGAGGAGAGAGAGTGTTTCTGACGGAGAGAGAGTGGGAGGGTGTTCCAGGTGGATGGACCGTAGACGGAGAAGGAGCGGAGGCCGAAAGTGCTGAGTTTGGTGCGGGGGATGAGGACTGAGGCGGAGAGGGTCGGAGGCGGAGCGGAGGGAGCGGGAAGGAGTGTAGGGGTGAAGTAAGTTGGAGAGATAGGTAGGAGCGTAGTTGTTCAGGGATTTGTAGCAAAGAGACAGAATCTTGTATTGGATGCGTTGGGGGATGGGGAGCCAGTGAAGGAGCTTGAGCAGGGGAGTGGTGTGGTCGGATTTTTTCTTTCTAAGGACGAGGCGGGCAGCATTGTTCTGGACGCGCTGTAGAGTGAGAGTGGTAGAGTGAGGAAGGCCGTGGTAAGCTTACATTGTGTCATCCATGGAATTCCATGGCATTAGCGTAGCAAGAGCATTTTCAGAATTTAATGAAAAATTACGTCCCTTGAGCTATTCTGATTGAGTGCATTTTTTGGCTTTGGGCGACGCCTTTGTTAAAAGTAAAGAATATATATATATATATATATATTCTGAAGACACTCCCCCCACTCCCTACCCCCACCCTTTAGGACTACAGTTGGAGTCAGACAAGGCTGCTTGCTCTCACCTACTCTTTTCAACATCTTCCTGGAAAGAATCATGACGGACGCTCTGAAAGATCATGAAGGAACTGTCAGTATTGGAGGCAGAACAATCACAAACTTGCGCTTTGCGGACGACATTGATGGCCTTGCAGGAACAGAGAAGGAGCTAGCTCAGCTGGTGGAAAAGCTGGATAGTACAGCCATTACATATGGGATGGAAATCAGTGCAGAGAAGACCAAACTGATGACCAATAACGCCAGTGGCATTGGCACTGAAATCATGGTTGGAGGCAAAAAACTGGAAACAGTTAAGAAATTCAAATACTTAGGAGCCATTGTGACAGATGAGGGATCAAAACCAGAAATACTGTCCAGGATTGCGCAGACAACAACAGCACTGACAAGATTGAAGACCATATGGAAGGACAGAAACATCACACTCTGCTCCAAGATCAGACTGATGCGCTCCTTAGTCATCTCAGTGTTCTTGTATGCCTGCGAGTCATGGACCCTCACAGCAGACCTTGAAAGGAGGATACAAGCCGCTGAAATGAGATGTTTTCGAAGGCTGCTTGGCATCTCATACAGAGATCACATCACAAACGAGGAAGTGGGAAGCAGAATCAGGCAAGCCATCGGGCCCTATGAAGACTTATTAGCCATTGTGAGAAAACGCAAACTGAAGTGGTATGGGCATGTCACGCGTTCAGCAGGGCTTGCCAAAACAATCCTGCAATGCACTGTGCAAGGAGGACAAAGGAGAGGAGGACAGAGGAAAAGATGGGAGGACAATATCTCAGAGTGGACAGGACTGAAGCTGGGCGATACGCTGAGAATGGCAGAGAACAGAGAGGATTGGAGGGAGCTGGTTGCCAACTCATCAGTGGTGCCCCAACGGTCGGCAAGACTACGGGATATAGATAGATAGATAGATAGATAGCCACTAAACAAGGTACTGCGCCGGCAGTGAGTTTTGCAACGGACACAGTCACCCCGCCAAAACCTCCCGCTCGCCGGACAACTATGACAAAGCCGACTCGATGCAACCGGCCTAACACTGCCTATATAGTAGTAAAATCTCCGAGCTTGGCTGTTCAGTTTGAACAGTTTGAAATTCTCAGTTTAGTACAGTTATCCGCCACTGACAAAAGTACAAGGATTCGGCCTACACCACACCCTGATTTACTTCACTAGTCTTGGTACCGCCGACACGGCGCGGCTTTATTGTGAACGATTACTGAGGGGGAAACTGACAAATCGTTTAACTGATTTGGTAACGATTCAGTTGTATCATGTATTTGGTGTAAGCAAAGAATGGGTCGGCATACATCAAGCAAATTTGGGCTATTCAAATCAGTGAAAGGGCACCTGTAGTCTTTCAGTCTAATCGGCCTCAGTCTGCCGCTTGCGTTATTCCGTGATAAAATTACTACTCCCATGATGAAGGAAAAACAGAAGATACTAGTGGTAGAAAACCCTTTAAAATAGAAACAAATAACGACGTTTCGAATCAAAGAAGGATCTTTGAGAACGTTTGTTTCCATGTCACCTGAAGAAGGATCTTTGATCCGAAACGTCGTTATTTGTTTCTATTTTAAAGGGTTTTCTACCACTATCTTCTGTTTTTCTTTCACATGAAACCCTAGCGGCAACAGTTTTACTACTCCCATGATGATTTTATGGGTGCATGACAAAGAGTTCCGGATCTTACTGAGGGGAAACTGAACTGACAAATCGTGTAATTGATCTGGTAACGATTCAGTTGTATATTTGGTGCCGTAAGAGCGGCAAAGAATGGGTCGGCATAGCGGTACACAAGCAAATTTGGCCGGGGCTGCTTTAGGCTCAGTGAAAGGTCACAGTCTTTCTAATTCCGACTCCCTCTGCTTGTTATTCCGTGAAATTATGATTTTATGGGTGCATGACAAAGAGGTACTGATTTTACAAGACGGAAACAGTGAAAAGGTACACATGGTTTTTAAACAGCTACTATAAGCATGTCAGCGCTTGGATGGCGTGATGTTCACTTTGTTTCCGTGTAGTAACAAACGAACCGTCCATGATCATACTCGGCGAATTCATGTGGACTATTTCCGGAGTTCCCGGGTCTCACCGTCTGAAATTGTGGTAACATACAGATCTCCTCTACACTGTAGTCAAGGATTTATGAGTGTAGCGGTTATGTTCGGCGATGGAGTATTTTAATACCTGTACAATATTTCATCGTCAGTATCTGACACTATGTAGCCTTCCAGCCTAAAAAAAAAAAATAAAAAAAAAAAAAAAAAAAAAAAAAGCCGTCCGCAAGAGGGGGAGGGGGTACACATTAATGGGAAGACAAGCGACAGTCCAGCCTCATAATTTTCTTAAATGAAACATAAGTCTTATACATGTTTTTTTCTCTCTCAAAATCTGTTTTTCCACAAATAAATAATAAATAAAATAATAGAAAAAATGAAAATCTTATAAATGCTAATTTGTCTCCAAATTTTTTTTCTCCGATAATAGGGGGAGAGGGGGTGTTCCTACACACACACACACACACACACACACACACACACACACACACACACACACACACACACACACACACACACGCTCACCGGCGCACACGCAGACGTACACACAGACGCGCGCACACACACACGTAACCACACAGAAACGGGCAGACACAAGAGTATCAAGTGTTTATTCTTTTGTAACCTCAAGTGCATAACATGATAGATATAAAATACTGGTTCATTCAGTATTTTTGCATTGCCTCTTGTACAATACGACGTCGGCCCGATGGCCTTTTGCGCACTGGGTTCTTATTCTTAAAGTACACTGAAAAACCAAGTGTATATGTACAGCAGGCGGGGAACAGTTACCCCGAGGGGGTAGGATTCCACTTTTTGGTTTGGTCAGTGTGTCAAAACTCGACCCCCAAAAAAACGTAAAAGGGGGGGGGGGGGGTGTCCACAAACACCTAAAAAAAGGGACTGTTTTAGCATTTTAAAGAATTGGTGTGTGGGGGAGGGGGGTCCAGAATCCCTGAACCTACCTCCCCCCCCCCTGCCCCCGCCCCAACCCCCAGATCCGCCCCTGCACAGCATAGCTGTTTTAAGAGTGTGATCACCCGTATGAGCGATCACCTGTCATTAATTAAGACCATAATTGAACTAACTACATAAATGATGGTCTTTAGTGACACGTGACACTTACTGCCTTTTAAAGTACCATTACGAGTAAATCTAAAGACACATTTCAGCACCACTTGCGTTCATTTGTCGACACATCTAATGAACTTTAACAGCAATTTGGACATGCAGCAAACACACACGCCTAGTCGCGCTTATTTATTATGCGCACCCATTAGCGTGTCAGTCTTTTTAGCTGTTTTTCGTACTGCCGGATATCGTTGTATTTGAGAACGGAATGGAGTCATTGTCAGGGTTACTGACTTGATATTAAGACGACCTGTGCTGAACTGGATTATCCTGTGTCTAAATGAACCATAACTATACCCGTATGTAGTGTTTCATAACCATCTGTTACAAAAGTGCATATCTGAACTGTTATGGCGGTAGTGGGGCTGAGTTAGTATACCTCGCCCTGTACCTAGATTAAACGCACCAGCGGCGCCAATGTTGCTTTCGCCGCACCAGAACGGTCGCTCGGACCGGTCATGAGCACCAAAACTGCGCGCGCAGGTAGGCTTCTGCACTTGTAGTGTGGTCTCGTACGCGGTTCACGCGGAAGATTGTGATCGCAGTTGAGAAAAACGGTTCGTTTCCGGTTTTACTTTTAGCGCCTTTTCATGTACCTCCCCTAACACGCCAATTTTGTGTAGAGATGGCAGAGGCTTGTGTCATGCCCCACGCCCCTGAATCAAGTCCATTGTACTTGTAGTGCGCTCATCTCTCGAACTTCAACTACACGGTGCTTTCTGCCGCAAACGACGCAGATGTCGCAAAATCACCACCATTGAGGAAAAAAAAATATTTTTCAAATCGGCCAAATCGCGTAATGTTTCGTGGTGTTAGCATAAGGATGCATTATTGCCGGATTGCATATGGGAAACGGTTTATTTTTTATTTTGCAGCAATCAAACGACGGTCACGTGATTCTTTCTCCGAGATTCCTCATTACAGGTGCAGAAAGCACACGCTCTAAACCGATCTGGTGCAAAAATAGCAACAATGGCGCCGCTGGTGCGTTTAACCTAGGCACAGGGCGAGGTATACACTCAGCGGTAGCGGGCCTTTAAGGCTACCGAAAAAGAAAAAAAAAAACAACAACAACAACAACAGGCGGCTGCTCAAACAGGTTGTATATTTAGCCCCGAGTCCCTACAGCAGGAGATTGGTTGACCATGATAATTCAAGGGTAGTGCCAGATTTGCTTGGCGCCTGAAGGCGCCAAGCTAATTTGGCACTACCCTTGAATTATCATGGTCAACCCACCTCCTGCAACTGATACACAGTCGATAAGTAACACTTCTCAAAGTTGGGAAATGCACCCGTGGGGCTAAAAGGGTTAATATCATTTGACACAATGGAATGTTCACAATCAGTATCTTGTATACATGTAGAAACAGACTGTCGCCATGTCCGGTGTCATCCAAACATGGAACTTTATTACGCAGTCCAGTTTCCTGGTTAGGAAGATTAACGCCTTCACTGCCAATGGACGCAGACTGGTGGGCTTTTCAGTGTTGTTGTTGTTGTTTTGTTTTTTTAATCGGCTGTATTAATTCAAAGCCAAAGAGCCCGAGCCATCCAGGGAGCATGTACAAAGCGGTATCAGCAAGAGGCATAGATCCTCACGAGCTCCCGTAACTGCGGGGGCTCATGAGGATCTATGTCTCTTGCATTTGGGTGTTGCTAGCAGTGTTCCGGCAGTGAAGGGGTTGATAATTGCACCGTACCAGCTTCCCGATTCACACACAATGTACTTGAAATGCAATTCTCAGCTCTGATGTAAAATCACCACCATCAGTGGGCCCTTGTTTGTGAAAAAGCGAGATTTTCATTGTAAAACTGCGAAAATCTCACATTTCTTAAACACTCTCTCTACACCATGACCCAACCTATTGTGACCCGCTGATCATGGGCCTACACACTGGCACACACAGACGGACGTGTGTAGGCTACACACGACTCTTCGCACCAGTGTGGGCGTAGCGACAGCCATTCTGAAGAAGAATAATAGCACGAGCAGGGAAATTACGTCATTATAAGCTTTACGTTATGACTTCCTTAGTCTGACGACGCCTTGTACACAATGACGAAACTGACGTTTTCGTCACTCATCGTAGTACAAACATTTTACGTAAGAGAGCATCAAGCTGATATTCCTACTATAACAAAATTTAGGGTCAGAATTTGACAATCATACCCAAGAGTCGGGTCAAATAGCAGGCGCATATGAATACTGGTTATGAAATATCATTCGGGTATTAATGATAAGATTGTTTTGCTTTTTCATAAAAAAACAAAAAAACAAAGATTTTTAACTGTTTTAAAATGACCCTCGCACTGACACTGTGGTCATGTGGTGGGTTTGTGTGTGCGTTCAGGTTTTCCTGTTTTTCTGTTTTTTTGTCGCACGAGGGGGGGGGGGGGGGGGGGGGGGGGAGGGGCTGGGGCCAGAGGATGGGCGAGAAACTGAGAAGTGTGTGAGATTATAAGGTATTGGTAGCATGGTTTCGGGAGGTCAAAGGAACCATTGTACCCCTCAGGCCTTCGCTCTTCGGGGTACAATGGTTCCTTTGACCTCCCTTAGGCCTACAAGAGTCCCTGCAGCAAACCCCTGCTACCAATGACGTATTTGTTTTCATTTCTCCACTATTATCCTAAAAGAAATCAAGCTGAAATCGTTCGATCTGGATTACGCCAGACATTACTGACGTCAAAAGAGTATCATGTAAATCTAATAGACTTGTGACGTAATTTAAGATCTTTCATGACGTTGCAGTCTGCATGACTAGCAGAATGGTCTACAAATTGTCAGTGAAAGAGGTGCGTGATTGTTTGCCTAAATAAAAAGTAAATGTTTCAATAAAATTGTACATAGGATGCTCATGTGCTTTCGATTCTGCAAAGATTCTTTCTTTAGTGGTCTGTTACACACTATTGCTGCAGATGTGTGCTACAAACAACTCCAGTAGAGTGCCTGCTGTTTCGAACAACACTAAGTGACTTCGTACTTTATAACGTTTAGGTGGACTTTTACATAACAAAACTGGCATACAAGACGCGTCAGATGGAGGGCTAAAAAAGGTCTGCCATTAGTCGCTACAAGGAATTTTGTAGCTCGGTCATGTGGTACAGTTTGCGCTAAATGGATTGGTCGTGTGACGTAGGGATAAAACAAACTTAATTATACCACTGTAATAATGTGGCTGAAATTGTACACGAGCATGCGTCTTTCGCACGCGTGTATCCGAGTGTGTATATGCGTCGAGAGATGCATGATGGGTGATTATCTGCCAGTGTGCACACGCTTTAGAGGAATTATTTCAATGCTTGTTTTATGGCGTACTCCAACACAAAGTCTGTCTTACAATATTCGTTAACATGATTCATTTATTTATTTAGCATATATTTAGCAACGTATGTAAATTCCACGAGAAGGTACAGTTGGCCAGGCGGTGTGCGGGTGTGCGTGCGTGCGTGTGTGTGTGTTCCTGCGGGTGTAAGTGTGTGCACCTGATGATAAACTCCGAATTACTGTGATATTATAGTTTATTTTAAATGTATCTATTTAACAATGTTTGTACACTCTTTAGCAATACAATTATGACTACTGTGACTATCTTTTATGCTGTTTTAGCGTAATGATTCCAGCAAAGAAAATTTGTCGGCCAGACTGACACAATAAAGTTTCTGAATCTGAATCTGAAATGTGCTTCCGAAAATTGCAACGCACTGCAATCTTCACTCAGAAAATTTAAGTTCATATAAGAGGTACGAAGCTGATTAACACATTCTTCAAATCTAGCTATATGCAAAATATCAAATAATTTTGGACTGAAATGCAGGTCAACCGTTTTTCATAAAACGGCAATTGTCTCGTGAATGAGTATTCTGATTTCAATACCCTTGGAGTCACGAGAAATAGAAGATGTGGGGTCACCAGCCCACCCCTTCCCTAAACAAAAGATTAATTTAATTAACTCACTAATTAGACTAATGAACTCCAATCATTACAATCACCTCTTTGTTTTTCTAGCCATATTAGTTCCATTTAGGAAATCATTGAAGCTACGTTTTTATCGGCTGTCAACACGTGATTATTAAGGCAGATACCCCACCCCACCTAAATTATTAATGCTGTCATTTTAAAAGTCTAATTAGTCTATCAATGTTTACAATGGGATTAATTATAGCATCAAAAATATTATATTACATTATAAAATGAATCAAGACAAATTACTTCTTCTAAGCAATATCTGTGCTGTAGAAAACAAAGAATTAGACTCTAAAAAACAGCGCCTTCTCTGTGTAGTTGTTTATGGAAAATCAAAAGCTTTTCTCAGAAAACAATATATGACAGAAGATATAGAATCTCTCACTGCTGACGAGCTAATCAAACTACATGCTAAATATGAAAATCACATTGCTTCACTAATGTCTGCCTATACATAAAAGCTGTGAGTCACTTCCTACCTGTTGATAGTGACAGTCTATCACACGATCTCAAAAGCAACCCTATTGTTTCAAGTTCAATCGGTAAATTAGCATGCCTTATGTTTTACAAGTTTGGGAATTACCTTGCACCTGTGGTAACCTTGCTTGTTACTGGGAATCATATTGATTTTTCAAAAATAAAATTTAAAGCAGAAGAAAAATGGACGAGACCCAGATGACTCCACAACCGAGTCCTGTCTTGACACAGGTTCAAGTGGTGTCTAAGGTTAAAAGCCAAGGCAGGGTTGAGGCTGGAAAAAGATTAGCCGAATGGAACAGACAAAAAAAATTACAGCATCAGGCGTTAACAGAAAAGACTCATGTAACTGACCCACCGTCAACAGCCCCAACCCCAGCACTGGTGTCACTACCAACACCATCACCACCTCAACAAAGTGAGAGACTATCAACTGAGCCTAAACCTGAAATAACAAATTATATAGTTGCTGGATTGGTTGTCAGATTTGGTTATGTAGGTTACCAATTATATAAGAAATACAAACTAAACACTCTAACAGTGTCCAAAAAATCAAACACTCCAAAAACAAAAGAAAACATCTCCACATTACCAGCAACGTCAAAACCTTTCAACCCATTTTTCATGCAGTGAATAAATTTATTATTTTAATTTTTGTGGCATAAGAAAATGAGCGTCGCAAAGCACATAATGAACCTTGTCTATCACTCTGCCATAATAAGTGGACTAGCAGTATCTTACACTATTCTTGGACTGAGTCTTCTCAAAATGCAATCAGCAGACCTTGGTAGATTAGATTTTGAGGACAGTGCAAAACTAGTAGCAGTTGTAACAGCATCGATTGCCACAGAAGACTTTCTCGTCAAGCAAGGAATTATTCCAGAAAATGTTTCTATGTAAATAAAAAGTATGGCAACTTTAGCTGTTATGATTGGGGGCGCTGTTGTTAATGCAATTGCATTTAGTGGATCAAACTATCTCTTTTCAAAAGTGGGTAGAGAGAAAAGTGCAGAAGAGATGAGGCATCACAATGAGGTATCTGAAAAACTAGCACAAGCTCAGCAGGATTATGAGAAGCAAAGGATAGAAAAACTTGATTTTATCAATGAAAAACTCAGGCTTGAAGCAAAGAATACTTCTTGTTACTGGCGAAGACATGTCCATCCCACAGCTGAAACTTAGCAACTACTATCAACCAAGCCCAGAACAAAGAAATGGAGAAATAATATTTGTTCTAGTGGGAATGACATTTGTATATTTTACAGGAGTATTCCATACTGCACCAGAAAGGCAGTCAGTCCAAAGCCAAAGGTATCAAAAAAACAGCGATAAAAAATGAAGACATCCATCATGAACATTACAAGCAAGTTTTAGATGGAGAACTAATGCCTGATTATCCAAACAAGTCACTGAGATGAAACAAACATAATCTTGAAATGATCCATACACATAAGAAGTCACTTGCAGTAGGGGACACAAAACGAGTGTTTCACACTAAGGAAAAGGCTTATGCACCTGGACATTACAGTCTTAAGTTATCTGAAGAAATAGCCAATGAATTAGTTGATGGACTAATCGATAAATTAGTTGGTGAAATGCGTAACAGTGTCTGGGGGAATAATCTGTGATTCTTCTCTGACAAATGGCCTCTGGGGCAGGCTCATATTGATAATAAATTGATGCGTTAGCGCCAGGGACTATTTTTTTTAATATTGTGAACAGACATAGACCATATTGGATCAGTTGCCCTGTGTCTGACATCATTCTCAGCCTCACCGGGTTGATATAGATATCTTACCTGCTTTGTAAACAAACTTGTGTCTGGAGGTGTTGTTTTCAGCCCCGTCTCTGGCCCTGATGGTATTGTTTTTTATTTAATAGCATCAGCAGGCTTAGGCTGGCCGTCGTTATTCATTGCTTTTATCACAGATGGTAATCTCTTAACCCACTCAGTGTTACGTGCATCATGCATGAGTTCCTTAGAATACTGATAGCTGAAAAGTCTCTCCGATAATTGTTTGTTAAAGTTCTCAACAATTGCCTGTGATCTATGCACACCCGGTATGCCTCGCTGCACTAGCACGCCTAGCTTTGCAAATAATTGATTAACAGCACCTTTAAATTCACTCCCATCATCAACTTGTACAAGCCTAGGGTATTTGAAAGGACCTCGACTATATATCTTTGTTAACGCTGTGGCTACCGCGGTAGCATTCTTGACAGTTATAGCTCAGTGTCCTTGTACCGTGAAGCTATGTCGACAACAGTTAATGCATACTTGTATCGTTTTTTCCTAATGGTATGGCAGGAACAGAAGATCCATTTTATGGGTGTCATTAGGGGTAGTATTTTCAAAATGACGTATTGATATTTTTCTTGGAGCAGGTAAATATATTTACCAAATTGCTTGTTTTTGCAGCCACTGTCTTATTTGCTTGAGTGTGACATCCCCGCCCACAGTGGCATGTAATTTCTCTATTGCAGTATTCCCTTTTCAGTAGCCAATAGTGGAGTAATATATTTTTGATAATTTAGCTCTGGCTTTGACTCCAATGTCGGTCATTTCTTCTAGCAATAAAAACATTTTTGACCTCAGTCCAACATACTCAGCTATAGGCACTCCATTCAGTTTGTCTTTAAACTTCCCAGGCACTTTCTTATTTTGTGTGCTATACAGCGGGTGATCTTTAGGATAATCAGACGTGTCTTACATATGTAGTTCTGTTTTCATGTCTTCATAAAAGTCTTCAGTAGGTACATCTATGATCATAGAGTCAGTGTCAGTGTATAACAGTTGACAATCTGGATACTTTGGTTTAAAATAATCATAGTAGAATTCAAGCATTAATAATTTTGATAACTCAAGAATTGCCATACCAATGAAAACTGGCTTGTCCAGTTTAACAATCTTCTTTTTTTTAAGTGTCACTGCATACAATGATGAATGAAACGTTTTATACCCTGTGTATTGCGGCTTGCTTGTAAGCTTAATTGCACCTGATTCAGTCGTAACCAGTCTCACATCTTTTTGGTGATGAGGATTTTCTATCGTCTTGCCAAAACAGGCATTGTTCATAAGCTTAAAAAAGTCTTTGTCAAATGCAGTGTTGCCATCTCTTGCACGAAGGGTTGTGTTTTTCATTATGTAATCTTTCATGAAAGCACACTGATCAAATGTAATACCTCTGTGAACTTTCTTTAGTACTAACCCATGTCTGATGTAAAACTGCAGTAAGCAATAATGACAAACGTAATTGAATTTGTCATTCAGATCTGGCACAAGTTTAGTGTCTTCTTTTTCCCCGTCATACTCATTTTCTCAACAGCTAAGGGATAATCATTGTGGTAATCATGTAGATGGTGTGGGTACTCTAGGTCGACTTCAAAGATCCAACCCTTTGCATCATTTCGGTCATGATTTATAATATAGTTTTGTTAACTCTGTTATGTCACACTGTGACAAATCAAGCAGACAAAAGTTTTTCAAGGGCAATAACTCACACATCGCAAATCCGTACAAATTGTTAGAGTCAAGGTACGTAATGAATGACCTTGACCTTGAGGGGTCAAAGCCCTGACCATCCAGATATTTGTTGTGGGCTTTGGCATAGTTGTTTGCGGCTATACTAATGCCTCCTCTCGATTCACATTCCACCATTTCACCCATCGTGCGATCAGACAACAGATCTATATATATCTTACTGGATTTTAAAAATGCATCCCATGTCATGCCAGGACTAGTTATATAGCAAGCTGGGTCAAGACCGTAGTGTAACAAACCCATTTTAGATAACTTTCAAATACGTCTGCTAGCAAGCAAACGTCAGCTTTCAAGTACTGGTCATGGTAGTCACCAATCGTTTCACACCCTAATTTACCCCATGCATCAAGAGCGTGTCAGTATTCATATTCAGAAATACCTTTGCCATTTAAGGTAGAGTAAAATGCCTCTTTTGGAGGCAGACTCCTTTCCTCAAACACAACCCAGTGATCAATGTACTCGTAGGGGTAGACTACTTGGCTCAAAATATTTACTTGTTATTGGAAACTCAGTCAGACCTTCTGCCAGACTAGCAAGCCCTAAAGACAAATGTTGCATTGAATCATAAAACATTAATTTGTTGTCTAGCCTAAAAGTCAAGTACTTTTCAGTTGTCTGAACAATACAACAAATTTGTTTGTAAGACTCATCCACAGCATGCATAATAATGTGTGAATCATACCCTTTGAGATTGTGGAAAAAGATTGGTAGTTTGTATGTCTTGGGATCTATTTTTAATAGTAAGTTACAATTGTTATGTGCAGCACCTCTGTAACGCCCAGTTATGTGGTCATGATCACAAACTTTATCTCCACCTAGAGATTGTTCACATATCCAACATGTCTCTGCTGTATCAAAATTTACCTTATCCTCTTCTGTCATCATCAAAGGCATCTGACACTTTCCCAGATACTTTACCACACTACTATGCAGTTGTCTCATTTCTGTTAACAACAGACATGCTGCATTTTCCCCTCTGTAGATAACAGGCTCTGTATGCTCACCGTCTGACCTAACAAGAATGTATCCAAAAGAACATACCACTTGTTCACTCAATTTTACTGTCTTTGGTAATGATTCTGGAACAGGACCGTCATATGGTACAACCAGTGATTCAAAATCAGTGTAACGACGGTATTTTCATGTCGTACTTAATTAAACTGTTACATATAAATGTTTATGGAATGAGTGTGTGCGTGGGCTTCTGCCAATCTGTATAAAGGTGGGTGTTTTATCTCTGTTTACTAGACTCTTTCATCCACCACACACGCGCTTACAAACAAGGACAAAGGCCACACGGTTATCTCTCTTTGCCCTCTGTTTAACTTATTCTCATACACTCATAGCATACATTAAACCACACAATTCACATCATATAAACCAATCTACACCAATAACAATTCACATCATATAAACCAAACTACACCAATAACAATTCACATCATATAACTCATTCTACCCCAGACACACCATAGCAAGATAAGGATCGACCATGATAGTTCAAGGGTGATGCCAGAATAGCTTGGCGCCCATGGGCGCCAAGCTATTCTGGCATCACCCTTGAACTATCATGGTCGCTCTGTGTCCTGCACTGCAATGCAGTCTTCAGAGGACAACGGCAAAATTTAAGGAATTCGGTGTTGGGGTAGAATGAGATAAACCAATCTACACCAATAACAATTCACATCATATAAACCAATCTGCACAAATAACTTACAAGTGGCATATAGGTTATTCACAACTTCAGCGCTCACACATTCACTCGCTACCGTAGAGGTCGTTGTCTCTCTCGAGAGAGGTCACTCGACTCCTCTTTATACTAGTGTCGACACAGTCAATATCACATTGACGACTTGACGGAGATTCCCGAACTGAATATTACTATTCAATGACTACTCACAGATTTAGAACATTCCTAGGCGTGAAATTAATGGCGCTAGGCTACAATAGCTACACTGACGGAACACTGCATGAGGTCCTGTAGCACGAATCTGTGGCTTACTTCGCTACCGTTGCTGCTCGTAGCACCAGTGATGGTAGGACGAAGGAGAGATGAAGGCTTGATGTCCGCACCTGGTCACGTACGTGATGCTCTCAGGACAGCTTCATCGGCCCTACACCAGGGGTGTCCGCTCCGTACCGGCCCCGCTGTACACAACATTTATACACTCATAAATGTTCGCTCTTATACCCAAAAGTCTGAATGTGTCTTCGACACATTATTATTCTTCAGAGCGCTCTAGATCATTTCCTCTGAAAAATGTCTTCTTTATGCCACCATACTACAGTCACTATTGTCATAATTCTTATGACAATTCCTATAGCCACTTTAACACAGTGCACACAATTACTATAGCCACTTTAACACAGTGCACATAATTCCTATAGCCACTTTACACACATTTTACGTACCTACACCCAATGGATTATGAGCCAAATATTACAATCACAGCTCACCTCCAATTCGTAACATATTACTGCACATTTCATCATTAGGTATACCTAAATATATACTGAATTCTATTCCTATTTCAGTCCCACATCTTCACATATGAACAAATACAACATGACATCCTAGTTATAATCTTGGCTTGACTTCGCGAACGAAGATTCTATAGGGCTTGCCCACGTCGTCTGCAGGCATTTTCGTGGCTGCGGAGGCCAATCCGGGACAGGCAGGTTCGACCGCAGTGGCTGCAGGGGAAGGTCTGGTCAGGGTTCTGAGTTACGGCAACTCGGTTTTTTCTCCTGAGCCGTTTGTCCTTAAGGTTAGCTCTGCGAGAGTCCTCAAAGGAGACGGCTGCCTTGTAGATGGTGGAGCGCCAGGTGTCACGGTCCGCAGCAAGCGAAGACCACTGGCGGTGGTCGATTTGGCAAGCACTAAGTGACTTCTTGAGACCGTCTTTGTATCTCTTCTTTGGTGCCCCTCTGTCACGGTGTCCAGTAGCAAGCTCGCCGAACAGAGTGATCTTGGGTAGGCGATGATCCTCCATCCTGGAGACGTGCCCCGCCCAGCGAAGCTGTGTCCGCAGCAACAAAGCCTCGATGCTCATAGTTTCTGCCTGTTCAAGGACCTCGACGTTGGTGACATAGTCACTCCAGTGAATGCCCAGGATGGTACGCAGGCAGCGCTGGTGAAAGCGTTCGAGGAGTCGTAGTTGGTTGCGGTAGAGGGCCCAGGACTCGGAACCGTACAGCAGGGTGGTGAGGACGACAGCTCTGTACACACTGATCTTGGTGCCCGTTTTCAGCTGTTGATTGTGCCACACCTGCTTGAAAAGTCGCCCAAAAGCGCTGTTCGCTTTTGCCAGCCTGCTGTCAAGCTCCTTGTCCAGCTTGGCATCTGACGTGATGATGCAGCCAAGGTAGGTAAACTGGTGTACTGACTTCAGTTCAGACTCGCCGATGGTGATGTGGGGAGGGCGATGCTCTACCTTGGGTGCCGGCTGATGTAGTACCTCTGTCTTTTTCAGACTGACCTCGAGTCCAAAGAGCTGGGCAGCATCTGCAAAGCAGGATGTGATGCGCTGCAAGGCTCTCTCTGTGTGTGCAACAAGGGCAGCGTCATCAGCAAAGAGCAGCTCACGAATCAGTTGGTCTAGGGTTTTCGTGTGGGCCTGCAGTCGTCTGAGGTTGAACAGGCTGCCATCGAGACGATACCTGATGTACACTGCATCGTCATCGTCGAGGTCTACTGTGGCCTGCTTCAACATCATGCTAAAGAAGATGGTGAAGAGGGTTGGTGCCAGCACGCAGCCCTGTTTCACGCCGTTGATAATGGGGAATCCTAGTTATAACTACATCACATAATTACATGACTAAACAAGTATTGACATGAGCCATCGCATTTCCTTCAAACATGGCTCTTCTGCACTCTAATAATAATTCATAAAACAATACTTTCTTTTTCATCTGAATAGCGTTACAGGTCATTATAAATACCGGTAATAAAAGAATAAATACCTGTATTCAATATACAGCTATCGAATTCTCTAGCCAGAATTCTTCCTCGGAGCCCTAGCGAAAACGACCGCTCGGCTCGACTGGTATAGCATCTCTAACCGGCAATTATTCCCGATACCACACTGTCACTCCCACACGTGACACGTGAACATCGCTCACCTACATTACCGCACGTGAACAATGCTTATCTCTACATTATTCGCATGTGTACATTCGGTCCAACTGCTAATGACGTCACACCATCGTCCGACCGAACCCTGCACTAAAGGCGTTCGTTACAATCAGCATACACTACAAATGGCAGCTTTTGCTGATTTCCATAGTTCTTAAAATATACTTGACTACCAGGATCTGGATACTTAAGTATTGTTTGTATGTCATCAGCTGACCTACAGTGCTGGACATGTTTGTGTGCTACTTCAATAGAAAAAAAACTTTGTAAACATCTCTTACAAAATTCCTGTTTGCCATTGTGTTTTGATACATGCCAATGAATTAGTCGTGACATACTCCTGATAATTGTGTAGTGAAAGTTATCTCCATGGCTTATTAATAATAGGTCAACATGCTTATCTTCTGGCTGTCCATAGGTGGGGCAAGTGGTGATGCTCTAATTGGTTGTAACTTGTTAGGAGAGTCATTATCCCATACATACACATTTACAGATATGCCAGGATTTAGTTCTTCAAACAAGTCTATTTCTTCTATTTTAACAGGGAAATCTATACCATTGAAGTTGAGTTCATTTACAAATCTGGTGTAGTTAGATACACGATCAGGTTTTGTTTTTACAAAGTGTAGTTTAGCAAGCACACACTACATAAAACAAAAATTATCTTTGTTCTGAATATTGATGACAGCCTTTTTGTTTGCAACCTCAGTTGGCAGTGGCAACCATGATTTGCCTAATATAGGATGATATCTTGACTGCGTTAGTTGTAGTTCATGTACATACCCTTCATGCCAACCACACCCTTTCATTCTTGCTCTGTTGATTTCTTCATGAAAATCAGGCAACAGTCTTTCTCTAAACACGTTCTCTAATTCTCTTTTTGAATTGTCTGTGTGTTGTCTTGTTGATATATACGATACAATCACTTCACCATCTACCTTGTTAAATTCTATTTTAGCAAAAACCTGAATCTTTACATTTCCTGAATGAAGATTATCTTGTATTACAGAAAAAGAGTTTTCTATTGATTCATAAACATTGTAACTATTGGATATAGGCAAGTCTGTTGTGTGAAACACATTTAATTTCTTAAATCAGGGCTTGGAGGGCTTTGGGCATTGTCAGTCATTTTTATTTGTCTGACAAAATAATAAATAAAAAATATTACCGCTGGCTCTGTATGTGTAATACCATTTTATTAACTGTTACACTGGTAAAATACAAATTTATTTCGTATAGTTCTTTCACTATATCATTACACACTGTCTTAAACCAGTCACTGTAATATTTATTAACAGTAAAAGTTTGTGTCTTAAGATTAACAGTTATTTTTTGTATTATTGATGGTCTAAATGGATTATTGGCACCCAAAGTTATATTACCTGTCATGTACAGTGTTGCTGGTGTTATAAATAAATTTCTAGGTGTCTCTTCTTTTTTTTTTTTATTAAACTGGTTTACATATTGAACATCTTTAAAGTAGTATGTAATATCAATGATTTGACCAATAGGCCAATTTTGCATGGCTTGTCCGTCTGTTATTTTTTTATGGACAAAACAAAAATATAAATTAATTTACTAAACCATACCCTGTGGGCTGATCTGTCTTTAAGATAAGCTTTAGATGCTTAGTTGATTTCAGTTGGGTTTTTTTTTTTTACAATGTCTCATTCATGTTTATTGGGTATAACATCGTTCTCTCTAAGACAGTCTTCAAAGCTGTCATGATCTTTACATTAAAACAAACAGATAAACTTTAGTTGCTCTCGAAAATCTTTTAATACAGCATTATATTTTTGAGTGAGAATCCATACACTGACATTTGCATGTCTGCCACTGAAGGCAAGTTCTGCTAATGTGTTTCTTTTCTTAACAATATCCTTCTCTGCAGAACAGTCATCAACAATGAACAAAGTTGGCTGCCCTTCAAATTGCTTGTAAAAAGATTGTAGACAGTCATTTAGTTTTTCTCAGGGTCACCTAAATAAATGTTGTTGTCAGTCCAAATGAATAAACGGTTGTGATAAGCTTTGTTGTGTTTGATAGTAGGACAGAATATCACAATGTTTTCAAAATGATGGATGTATCTTGTTTGTAAGAGGTCAAGAACAAATTCAGTTTTCCCACAGCCTGTGGCACCGCAAAACAAACCACAATGAGGGTCAAGTGTCAGCAAGTTCATTTTGAAACACAATATAATTTTAATACACGTGTCCACTTAGTCTGCTTTCTGCAATATTGAGTTGTGCATCATAAATTAGATACAAATATATGTTTATTTCTCCTCCTGTTTCAGTCCTTTTTTGTATTTGAATTGTAATTCCATCACTACCATTTTCAACAGTTCTTCCTGACCCCTGTAAGTAATCTTCATCTGTACTATGTATGTCTAACCGAAGTGCATATTTTTCTGTCTGGTATTGACCAATTCTTACGTCAAACAGACGTAGATCTTTGCATGCCATGTTTGCTGGTTTTTCTCTAAGTCTTCCACCCGCCCATTTTGTGACCTTGTCATAGTGCTGATAAGGTAGCATACCTGATGCGTAGACTTGGTTAGGACAGCCTTTGATTGTACAGGACAAATGTGTAATCTTTGGATTGTAAAATTTTTCAGACTCTCTTTTGAATGGACTCCCTGGTTCAACAAACAACATAAGAATGCCTTTCAGTGACCTAACAGGAGTGTTTATGTTGATGTTCCACATTGGATCACTTTTGTCTTTGTGCATTAAACTGTGTCTTATCACACGGTCATCATAAATCGGCAGTCTTGACTGTTACTGATTTTGAATTAGAGTAGCTAGATGAGCATGTGTGACAATTTCATATTCCTAGGAAATGTTAGAGATCTTATATGTTGCATTGAGATCCGATGATTTGATAACTTTGGAGTAGTCATTGAAGGTTAGTTCAAAGCTCAGACGGTCATTTAGTGCTCCTTGGTAATAAGGCAAATGTGCTGTTAGGATCTCGAATTCAAGTGGAATGTAAAACCTATTACCATATGTCTCTGCCACATTAACATCTTTGACTACTGTTGTTGATTTATTGACTGCATCGATTCTGAGTTTGGCAATGTTATCAGACTGTATGCCTTGGTAAATACGGTCTTCTCTTTCTTCTCTTGTGAGCCAAAGGTCTTTGTAACAGTAAAACACATCAGCATCATAATAATAATAATAATAATTACGGTATTTATAATGCGCTTATCTTATAATAATTATAACTCTAAGCGCGCACTCACAACTCGCACATGCATGCGCACGCTTTAGACAATGACTCACGTAACACAAATAGTGAAGATACATTAGGACGGTCAGCTTGGGCTGGGGAGTGTGGTCCAGACTAAACACTTCCTGTCCTTCAAGTTTAACTTTAATAGTTTTAATAATTGCTCTGCCAAGATTGTCAATTAGTGTTCTGTTTACATCTGATTCTGATAAAAGTTCAATATTAAATGCAAGGCGTGCAGCACCAGGAACAATAACATCACTGGGACCTAGGTTCGGAAACTTGACAGTAAGAGTTTGGTTTTGATCTATGGTGCTAGGATTGTTTATGATAACAATTGATTGCTTAATGCCTTTAACACCAAGAGGTTCACGTAGTTTTCTGTACGGGTCTAACTTTGATCCATAAGACGATGTCATTTCATTATGCAAAAATCAAAAAAAATTATTAAAAACAATGACAGCGGGAGGATATAACAATGATGATTTTGAAATGAATGTCATGGATGACTATAATAATTGTACAACAGATATGACTGGAATGGTGACTACTTCTAATATGTATCACGAACTGTTAAAAGACAAAGTAAACTCATTTTATGATAGTGTTGGTGCCCACCCAGAAGTTATGGATCCTAATCAGTTTGAACTTGATAAAGGCGACTTATTTGTAAATACAGACAAAGGAAAAGTACAATTGACTTATAAAAAAGATCGAGCTAAGTTTAGAGCTTTAAGTACAATCAAAACTGATGTTGGTGGTGAGGCAGCACTGCAGCCTTACCTTGGTGTTGGTAGTAAGAAGTTACCACCACAAATTGTTACTGCCCTTCATGATGTGCAAACAAGGTTTCCAATGGGACAAGAAATTGAAATGACTGAAGTAAAAAGCCTGCCAGAAGTAGCAAACAAGGTAATACATGAAACTTCATTTACAGAAGGGCAAATAAACAATAGATGACTCTCCTTTACCCATGCGGGATATAATGGGCTTGGATAAAACACTGCAGACAATCAGAGGTGAGCTGGTGAATAATGTAGCCAAACTGGGGGAGCTTGATAATCACATAGAAATGGAAAAGGAAAAATTATCTACAGCAGACAATGGGAATTATGACCCAGAAATAAAAGAAAGAATACCACACAGATTAAATGATTTGCAGATAGAAAGATCAGCACGGCTAGAAGTAATTGAAATAGGAAAAGAAAAACTGAAAACACAGGTAAACAGGATTAGAGAAACTATTCAGAAAATACTTCACGAAGACACAACTTTGGCTGAAGATTGAGAACACTTTTCAGAGAGCAGGGTATAACAATTGCAAGTTTAATTACTGCTCTTGGATTTATTATCAATACTGTTGTAATGGCTGTAACAGGGGGTGATAGCAGCCCTCCTCCTCCAGGCACTCTGGGACCTCCAGCTCCAACTGACCCTAAAGATTTACAAACATAGGTAAAGAAACAGTTGTCACATATATCAGACTTGCTTAAGAAATTGGCCGTGAAAGCAATGGATGCTTTGCCTGGCATAATAGGTAGTGTTGTTAGTTGGCTGATCAGTACAGCAGCAAAGGTAGTAGGGTTTATGGCGGAGCATGTGTGGGTCTTCCTGGTAACAGTAGTAGGATTAATAGCGAGATATTTAATGAAACAGGTAAAGAAGTAATATCCCTAATCCAGTAAGGCCTATTACCAATGCAGTTTTCTCTGACATGTGTGATTACTGGAGGGGCTGGTGTTACTGTCTGTATGTGTGCTGGGGCCGGGGCCGGTGCCGGGGCTGTTACTGACTGTAAGGGTGGTGGCATGACTAATGTTACTGGCATTATTAATGGTTTTAGTGGCTGTAGATGTGACTAAGTGCCAAAAGGTGCTCTCACAAAGAGGACAACTGGGTTGAAAATCAAAGTGTGACATAAAGTATCAGAAAATGTATTAAGTGATGTACACTGTATTGGCAATGTGTTTGTAAAAGAAAAAGATAATATCTCAAATGGTTTTTGAGAAAATGGCTGTTAAGATTTGTAAGTCTGGATATGTCGGACATCAGGTATTGCGACATAGTGCCTTTAAATTAGTGGGATAAAAAAACACAAATCAGTTTCTAAACAGTTAAAGTAATAAGTAGTGGTCACAATTGACCTATCCAAACAATTACTGCTTTTTGGCTTAGAATGTTCTAATCCCCGAACATGATTTGTGTTGCAATACCTGACATCCGACCATATTCAATTTTTAAAACATTTTTAAAACATCCTACAACCAAGAAAAACACACTTTGTCATGTTATATACCACTCACAGGAATACATGCACACATTAGAGCACAATGGGAGTCTATCTTTGCTGCCCAAATATATTTATTGGCAGTCAGGGCCAGAATTTGTAACTTATGTCGAACATCAGGATTGCAGCAGATATCCCCAGAATAGTTATCAGAAGCCACAAACACAAAGCCTTTCCCCCAGTTTCAAGCTACAATATTTAACAAACAAAACAGATATAAAGAACAAACTGCATACACTAAGATACAGCTTTCTGATGTAATATACATGATGAAACATGACGTGCTAAACAGTCTGCGCCCGAAAAAATAAAACAAATATTCAAATAAGTTTTATCTGTGTACAGGCTGATGCACTATTTTAACTCTGACCCTCAGATTTAGAAGGTCCTAATGGCTATGCAACTGGTTGTCCAACATGGCTCATTTTAACAGTGCCTTTGCCCCCAAAAGTTCTACAATCCATATGTGTTGAACGTCAGGATTGCAGCAACAAATGTTGGCACAAGCCTGACGTCCGATACATTTTTTATCATTGCATTATTATGTTATGAAATTCACCTGTTTCTTGATCTCATTATCTTACGTTTGCGTCACAACAACTGCACGTCTCCATAAACGACAAAAATACATCGGTGACCCGTGTTCATTCAAATAACTCATTTACCAACTTGCATCGATTGGAGGTCAGATTTGCGACACGTGTTCGCGATCGAACGTCAGGTTGCTACAGCCATAAAATTTGTTATCACAAGAAATCATCTTCATTCTCCAACCTACTGCCTAAAATCGGTGCTGGAGTCTCGGGCGATTCAAACTCTTGAAAATGGTCCCTTACAATAAACATTTGGCTCTTTATTTTGTCTATGATTACACTCGAACGTCAGAAGTGATCGAACGTCAGATTTATGAAAACAGTTGCGACAAAATGTCACGAGTTGTAGCTCTCCATTGACAAACCGGACATTCAAAACAACCACGCTGGAATGTGGCCCATAATGCATCTATCATAACCGGACGATCGTAGACCAAAAAACCCAAAACAACTTTGTTAAACTTGTCAAATAGTTGAACGTCAGATCTTGCGACAAAAACTGGCCGCTCACAATTTTTTTGCCAGCTTAGAAAACTGTGACGGAAAAGTAAATTTAAAGCATATAAAATATTCAACGAAAGCGAAACAACGCAATGACGCCATTTCCGGTTTGGGTCAGCGTGCCTTTCGCTAGCACAAGTTTGCGGAAATTAAGATGCTGCTGTTGCGACAAATCTGACGTCCGACAGTGGCTACTTTCAAGAGCAATAAACAAAAGCATGGCTTGCCTTCAAATCTGGGAAATACACGGATTATAAGGTCAATCTTCCCTGAACATATGGGCATGGTTGGCACCAGGTTTGTTATTGTTGCTTTTACACGCGAGATCAAAACAGACCGACGGCATGTCATTGTCCGCTTTCCCGGGCCGATTTTTATTGGTGAATTCTGGCGTTTTACAGTATACTCACCAAACGGCTTTACCTTAGGTGCAGAAATTATTGCCAGTATATCTTCAATCATTCACACACACATTGCACTTGTTAAAGTCAACACGTGTCTTTTTAAACAGATTTTAGTTTCACGCAAAAGAGATCACTCACTTTTTGCTCACCTTTTGGCACTTAGTCATGTGTGGTTGTTGAGCTCAAGTTTACTGATTGATTGAGTCCTAATTTCTGATCACGCCCTGCAACAATTATTTCATTATTATAATTTGTTATTGTCCCCATTTGGAGTTGAAGATCAGATGGTAACATGTATAGCCCAATGCCAACTACAAAGTCAACTTTTGATCTGGCATATCTGAGAACGTCTTGATAGCATTGTATGCTTGATGGGAGATCTACTACTGAGTTTACAGAGTCTTCTAGGTTTGCAAGAAATTGTTTTTGTTCTTCGAATTTACCACTCCCATTTAAAATGTTTGATTTTGTTTGAGCTTGTGCTCCTAGTATACACCACACATACGTTCTGATAGACTCATTTATGCGTTCAACTCCCGCTTGAGTAAACCAGTCACTCCTGTCTAAGACAAATGTAGTCCAGGCATTAGACTGTTTCTGTTCAATTGAGCCTAACCAGACTTCAGATTTTTGTGTAAATGAAGTGTAACTGGGGTAGTAATCTTGGCGGTATTGTCTGTGACTCATAGCATAATACAATGTTCCCATACCGTTATGATCATCAAGTTTTTGTAACCTGGTACTGATGTTAAATTCATTACAGATGCGCTCAAATGCTTTCATATCCATGGGGTTGTTAAAATGGTTAAAACTAGATTCAGTGGGCAAAGGGGTATGGAGTTCTGACAGTATTCTTCTAAGCTGATAATACGTTTGAAAACGATACACAGACCTAATCAGTTTGTTTGAGTGATTCAAATGGTCTGTAAAAGAAACACCGCAGCCTGTAGTTGAACACGGTATAGCAAAGTTAAGCTGGTTTTGAAACATTTGTAGTGGGCTTGAAGACCACTTTCTTGCCGTTGCATCATCTGTTATTGGGGGGTTCAGGTATTTATCATAAGGATTCGGCACTTTCACTTGAAATAAATCTCCTTCAGACAAAGCTATATCGAGCTGATTTAGTTGAATTATTTTCTGGTCATAAGTACTCACAAACCAGATAGGTGAGGCTAGCGCTGGCAGAATTGTACACAAACCAAGAGGAATCACTCAGCGCCGGACAGACAAACAGTTAGATCCCCTGCCCCCACCTATCAGGCACCCAATCGCCAGCCCACAGAGAAATACGCAGGTATAGAATAAGACGATCATTTGCCTCTTCAAAAAAAGATGCATCATGTCTCTTATATAACCCATGTCTTTCTCCGGAACTTAGGAAGTAGGCAGGGGAAACATACATACACAAACACGAAGGTGCACTACCATATGTGGTCAGGTAAATACCCTAATTTCCCACAGTAGATGCACAGAACATTACACAACAATGTAACAATATAGCGATACAAATTTGCCTTGAGTTATAAATACTCACAAACCAGATAGGTGAGGCTAGCGCTGGCAGAATTGTACACAAACCAAGAGGAATCACTCAGCGCCGGACAGACAGTTAGATCCCCTGCCCCCGCCTATCAGGCACCCAATCGCCAGCTCACAGAGAAATACGCAGGTATAGAATAAGACGATCATTTGCATCTTCAAAAAAAGATGCATCAGGTCTCTTATATAACCCATGTCTTTCTCCGGAACTTAGGAAGTAGGCGCGACATTGTACTTGGCATCTACGTTAAATTGAAACGCATTTGTAGTAACAATTGTTGGTGATTTAAATTTAAACAGCGCAAAGGCAAACAAGCCGACCAAAGAAACCTCCGAAACACGAGGGAAAACAATAATCCCAGGCCAGAATCCGCAACATCGGAAAAAGGCAAATGAGTCTGGGGAGACCAGATCATCTGATCAAAACTCAACACTCAGAACAGATGATCACACTGCTGAAAACAAACGTGTAAACAACGCGGGGCCAACGGCACATGCCAAAAGACCGGGGTCGCACGGACCTGAACCGAGGCATGGGATGAAATCGACTCATGAACACCGGATAAACAACAAATAATCCCAAAACCAACAAACGAGAGATGGATGCCTGAACAGAACGGCAAGACCCTCCGAACGCGCCAACAAACGGTTTAGTAACAAACTCTTGACAAATGAGGGACAGGAGAATCAGAAAAACAAAAGTATACGACGCAATGAACCGTAACTGACCACGCGCCGCGCAGAAAGGAAGAAAAATCAACATAACAAATGAGGAACAGGAAAATCTGAAAAACAAATGATGCGGAAATAACGCAATGAACAGTATGAAACAACACGTTAACAAACGGACAGTAATACAAGATTGACTTCCCCACCGAAAACACACAAATGTCGCAACAAAACCGTGAGAAACCAAAAAATGGACGCATAGTAACAAATTAATGCGAAGACGGAGCACGCGCAAGCTGGCCTGAGAGATGAATCAGAGCTAACGTACCAACCACTGACTCACAGAGATCAAACGCGCACCGACAACAGTCTTCAATGATGACTCACACGTGGCCACGCGCGCGGGGGACATAAAAACGGCAACGGCCGTGCGAAATAACCAGTTCAGCGCACAACCACAGCGCTAAGAGGTGGCCAACAAACCACTCTGAGAAACAATACGAAATGAATAACACAACAGCTTAACACACCAGCGAGAAACAGGCAAACTCTTGAAGCCTGAATGGAACGACAGGACCTACTGGGTCCGGCAAACATACGAAAGTATATGCGAACAGTGCAATTCGCACAACCCCCCCCCCCCCCCCCTCCCCCCCTCGTCCAACGCAATGAACTGGAAAACAAAAAGTGACACCAACGACTAGAAATCCACAGAACGGTCACAACAAAAAGAAAAGTTCGGTGTTAAGCACCATTGTGGTTAGGTGGGTCCGCTGACGAGAGCAGTACCTAGCTTATTGCAAGCAAAAATGTGCTCGAAATACGCAATGGAAAGAGTGACTAAAACAAAATCTAGACCTGTGTCATGAAACATTGTGTATACGGCCAAGCCAGAATAAACAGGCTCCTGAACGCGTTGTTTGGTGTGCGATGTCGAGCACCATTTCATACACACACGGCCAAGCCAGAATAAACAGGCTCCTGAACGCGTTGTTTGGTGTGCGATGTCGAGCACCATTTCATACACACACGATCGTTGGGGACTACCCTCGCCGTGCTTTCCCGCGTTAGATTGGCCCTCGTGCTGATCCACCAACAACTACAAACGGTTTAGTAACAAACTCTTGACAAATGAGGGACAGGAGAATCAGAAAAACAAAAGTATACGACGCAATGAACCGTAACTGACCACGCGCCGCGCAAAAAGGAAGAAAAATCAACATAACAAATGAGGAACAGGAAAATCTGAAAAACAAATGATGCGGAAATAACGCAATGAACAGTATGAAACAACACGTTAACAAACGGACAGTAATACAAGATTGACTTCCCCACCGAAAACACACAAATGTCGCAACAAAACCGTGAGAAACCAAAAAATGGACGCATAGTAACAAATTAATGCGAAGACGGAGCCTGAGTAATAGATGAATCAGAGCTAACGTACCAACCACTGACTCACAGAGATCAAACGCGCACCGACAACAGTCTTCAATGATGACTCACACGTGGCCACGCGCGCGGGGGACATAAAAACGGCAACGGCCGTGCGAAATAACCAGTTCAGCGCACAACCACAGCGCTAAGAGGTGGCCAACAAACCACTCTGAGAAACAATACGAAATGAATAACACAACAGCTTAACACACCAGCGAGAAACAGGCAAACTCTTGAAGCCTGAATGGAACGACAGGACCTACTGGGTCCGGCAAACATACGAAAGTATATGCGAACAGTGCAATTCGCACAACCCCCCCCCCCTCCCCCCCTCGTCCAACGCAATGAACTGGAAAACAAAAAGTGACACCAACGACTAGAAATCCACAGAACGGTCACAACAAAAAGAAAAGTTCGGTGTTAAGCACCATTGTGGTTAGGTGGGTCCGCTGACGAGAGCAGTACCTAGCTTATTGCAAGCAAAAATGTGCTCGAAATACGCAATGGAAAGAGTGACTAAAACAAAATCTAGACCTGTGTCATGAAACATTGTGTATACGGCCAAGCCAGAATAAACAGGCTCCTGAACGCGTTGTTTGGTGTGCGATGTCGAGCACCATTTCATACACACACAAACACTTCGTATACTGACGTAAAAGACGGTCATGAACATGTGTATTTTTCACGCAGAGCAGTCATCTTTGGTGGACTCCAAGATGCAGCCTAATATACTGTAACCCAGATTCTTCAGAAAAAGATGATCCTTAATTAACACCCATTCCCTCTCTCTCAGAAAGTAATACCAAAAGGTTTTCCCAAACAGTTTAAAAAGATATTTATTTACACTATAACATCAATAATATGATCAATTAACCGGTTGTAGGGCAACACAAAAACATCAGTGACTCGGGGACAATAATAAAGCATGAGAGAGCAGACTGACAGCAACCCGATCCGTGGACACTGTAATAAACAACAAAAGAAATATAGGTGCCATAACATAAAACAAAGGCAATGTTTTTTTCCCATTACAAATATTCATTCTAGAACATATAATTGAGCACACCGTGGGACCTAATGCAAAATAGATCCTTCGATTTAACTGCAAAACCCCTCGCAGCAAAAACACAATATATTAGGGCTATGTTATGCTTGTCTGATCTGGCCCGAGCAGCTCAAGCGCAACAAAGCTATACAAATCACCCTGTTTAAACTTATTCCATAAGTTTAATACATGTGGGTTAATACAACAGCCCTACGCGTGATTATATCATCCCAACACCAAGAAATCCACCCATTAAGCCCCATTTAAGAATGCAGGTGAAAATACAAACACTAATCAATATATGGCTCAAAGTCAAAACACCCAAGATATTACCAATTCCACAGATACATGTTGAGGCAAAGATACACATGGTTCTTGTACTATTAGAATCCAAGAATATCCCCTGCATGACAATATAATTCGCATAAAAAGAAACTCATCCTGTACATTTAATGTAATGCCTAAATGAAATCAACAATATTTCTTAATTAAAACACTTTACCAACCTGAATTAGCATCCGAGAAGTCGGTGCATGCTCTCTGTCCCCGCTCAACAATAAAATGGCGGAGGAAGAGGAAATTGCCACAACAGGATGTAAAAAAATCGGAACCAAAATAATTACTAAAATATTACAAACTACACCAAAAAATATTCCTGCAATATTATTACAAGGTCATTTCCAAAAACCAAAACTAAAAAAATATGCTTGAGGAAAAAAGAAATTTTATTGGTCTCTGTCTAAAAAAGGAAAACAACAAGAACAATTCTAATATCAATCCACTAAACTTACTCAAAATGAAATACAACTTATTAACCTATCACAGAGGTGATATAGGTTACAATACTGACGAGCAAAAAGAAATACGACATATTTGGAATCATCGGAAACACTTTAGTGTTTTCAAACTGATGATTAAAAAAAATGTCGCATTGGAAACACTTTAATGTTTCCGATCATTCCAAAAATGCCGCATTTCTTTTGCTCGTCAATATACTTCACGTCAGGTGGCAGGGAAGAAGTTACTTCTTGCACATGCAGCGGCACCGGTACTGTCATTTACACGCATGTAGGCTATACATGTCTTATTCTATACCTGCGTATTTCTCTGTGGGCTGGCGATTGGGTGCCTGATAGGCGGGGGCAGGGGATCTAACTGTTTGTCTGTACGGCGCTGAGTGATTCCTCTTGGTTTGTGTACAATTCTACCAGCGCTAGTCTCACCTATCTGGTTTGTGAGTATTTATAACTCGAGGCAAATTTGTATCGCTATATCGTTACATTGTTGTGTAATGTTCTGTGCATCTACTGTGGGAAATTAGGGTATTTACCTGACCACATATGGTAGTGCACCTTCGTGTTTGTGTATGTATGTTTCCCCTGCCTACTTCCTAAGTTCCGGAGAAAGACATGGGTTATATAAGAGACCTGATGCATCTTTTGAAGATGCAAATGATCGTCTTATTCTATACCTGCGTATTTCTCTGTGGGCTGGCGATTGGGTGCCTGATAGGCGGGGGCAGGGGATCTAACTGTTTGTCTGTCCGGCGCTGAGTGATTCCTCTTGGTTTGTGTACAATTCTACCAGCGCTAGCCTCACCTATCTGGTTTGTGAGTATACATGTATAGCATCGTGCAGAAGGTGGGTTAACTCATTCGAGACGTGCCGCATCCGGATACACGGCAAGATGCGACACGTCAGTCTCGAATGTGTAAAGGGATTGTGGGGATACTTGATGCTTCGTTTCACAGCGAAATAAAAGCTTCACATAACTACGTACTTTATTTAATCCAGACCAAAAAGGTGACTGCCAAGCGTGTAATATGCAAAGAAGTACCCAACGGAGAAAGAAACACGCTTAGAAAAGACGGGTACAACACAAAGAAACACGCTTAGAAAAGACGGGTACAACACAATTGTGTTGTACCCGTCTTTTCTAAGCGTGTTTCTTTCTCCGTTGGGTACTTCTTTGTACTTTATTTATGCACTTTAAAAAAGTGACCCAAAAATATATACCAAAAAAAGGCAATCGGTGACACACAAAAATAGAAATTTCCATGCTTTTCCATGAAAATGTTTCTTCAACATTTCTCAGCGCGAACAAAGTGCAGTGCAGTGCAGCGAATATCATAGTAACCGTTTGGATGCCGGTTGCGGTTTTAGTCGTGATGATTTTTGTAGGAATCATCTCGATTAAACCAAATACCAACACCCAGAGGGTTATAGTGAGCCTTTTGTACGAAACCAAAGTGAAACCCGTTTGTTTTTAATATCCTACTATTGCGTCCCCAGATATGATGTCTCAAAGTTATCGCATTTTCAAAGTGCGTAATTGTAGATATAGCTCATTGTTGACACAGACCTAGTTCGCAAAAGGTCTGAAAAGTCAATAAAACATTCTTCCAGTACAGTGTAATAATGTCGGTCAAACCATTGTGTCACTTGTCGAAAATTATAGTTATATTGCCGATTGTAACTCAATCACACTGACCGATCAAGAGGAAGTGAAGAGAAACGTATATGTTTCAAGATAACCTTGCCATCGCGATGTCACGTGGCACTTATCATCGCAAGCCCCCACACCCCCACCCCCACCCCACCCCCACCCCCGCCTTTATGAGGGTCTGTGAGGATCTATGTCCCCAGTAGATTGGTTCATTTCAGTTAGTTAGTTATTTGGGTTTAACGCCGAGCAGGCGACTAAGGCCATCTCACGGCGGTGGTTCATTTCAGTGATATAATGTTGTTCAGCGATCCTCCTGCAAGAGGCAAACATCCTCATGAGCCCCCGCGACTGCGGGGGCTCATGAAGATCTATGCCTCTTGCTGAGACCAGTTTGAATCCATGGGCCTTGGACGGTGGTGGTTGAACCATAAGAGATTTTAGAAACAAAATATGCGTCCAGTGTTCGGGAACGGGTTACAAATTTCCTGTGCGATACCTTATACGGAAGCTGTTGAAACTGAAAATGCATTTTTTTTCAAAATACAAGAGAACGTTTTTTGAGCGACCACCTTTATGACATAGCACCTCTCATAAAGACCATCATTTTCAGGTGGCTGTCGCCACCTGAATGATGGTCTTTCGTGACAGGTGACATTTGTTTGCCCTCCATGACTGCTCATACAAAGAAGCCCCACTCTTTAAAGACCACTTTTTTCTTGCCCCCCAAAAGTGGTTTCTCAAAGCGGGATCTACCGAATTTGCCTACTTTGAGCCCTCCTCTAAACTCGTCGTGCGTCACGCTCATGCTGCCGTCTGCGTCAAAGCGCGCGAAGAGCTCAACGAGCGCGATGTTCTTCTGACGGCAGTACTCCTGCATGATGTCGACAGCCTCCTGCACTATGTCGTAGGACTTGAGCTTGCGCTTGCCGTACGAGTCTGTGTAGCCGTACACCACCTCCAGCTCGGGATGGACCTCCTTCAGTTCCTCCAGGTGTGGCTTGATAGCGCTGGCCAATATCACTTCCTGGTCAACAAAGAATGCTCAGGAAGTTTGAAAACAGCAACGATAACAACGGTTAGGGGGAACAACAATGAGAAGGGACTACGAGATTTCGTGGGGAAAAAGAGAGAGACGCCAACCCAGTGAGCAAAGCTCCTGGGGGCCCACGACGGCCGCAGTACACCCGCGCACGGCTGTGCGCGGGCCCACTGAGGCCGTCGTGAACTATAAAACGTTCTGCTGCTGGGGAAGCATACGTATATTTAAAGTTTGGCTTGACTGCGCGAACGAAGATTCTATAGGGGTTGCCCACGACGTCTGCAGGCATGCTCGTGGCTGCGGAGGCCAATCCGGGACAGGCAGGTTCGACCGCAGTGGCTGCAGGGGGAGGTCTGGCCAGGGTTCTGAGTTGCGGCATCTCTGTTTTTTTCTCCTGAACCGCTTGTCCTTAAGGCGAGCTCTGCGAGAGTCCTCAAAGGAGACAGCTGCCTTGTAAATGGTGGAGCGCCAGGTGTCGCGGTCCGCAGCAAGGGAAGACCACTGGAGATGGTCGATTTGGCAGGCACTAAGTGACTTCTTAAGACAGTCTTTGTATCTCTTCTTTGGTGCCCCTCTGTCTCGGTGTCAAGTGGCGAGCTCGCCACACAGGGTGATCTTGGGTAGGCGATGATCCTCCATCCTGGAGACGTGCCCCGCCCAGCGAAGCTGTGTCCGCAGCAGCAAAGCATCGATGCTCACACTTTCTGCCTGTTCAAGGACCTCGACGTTGGTGACATAGTCACTCCAGTGAATGCCGAGGATGGTACGCATGCAGCGTTGGTGAAGCGTTCAAGGAGTCGTAGTTGGCTACGGTAGAGGGCCCAGGACTCGGAACCATACAGTAGGGCGGTGAGGACGACAGCTCTGTACACGCTGATCTTGGTGCTTGTTTTCAGCTGTTGATTGTGCCACACCCGCTTGAATAGTCGCTCGAAAGTGCTGTTCGCTTTTGCCAGCCTGCTGTCCAGCTCCTTGTCCAGCTTGGCGTCTGACGTGATGATGCAGCCAAGGTAGGTAAACTGGTGCACTGACTTTAATTCAGACTCGCCGATGGTGATGTGGGGAGGGCGATGCTCTTCCTTGGGTGCCGGCTGATGGAGGACCTCTGTCTTTTTCAGACTGACCTCGAGTCCAAAGAGCTGGGCAACGTCTGCGAAGCAGAGCGTGATACGCTGCAGGGCTCTCTCTGTGTGTGCAACGAGGGCAGCGTCATCAGCAAAGAGCAGCTCACGAATCATGCGGTCTAGGGTTTTGATGTGGGTCTGCAGTCGTCTGAGGTTGAACATGCTGCCATCGAGATGTACACTGCCTCGTCATCGTCGAGGTCCAGAGTGGTCTACTTCAACATCATGCTAAAAAAAGATGGTGAAGAGGGTCGGTGTCACCGTTGAGAATGGGGAATGGTTCCGAGAGGTCATTGTTGAGTCTGACCTGGCCTTGCTGGTCCTCGTGTAGCTGGACGATCATGCTGATGAACTTTGGGGGACAGCCAAGTCGCTCCAGGATCTGCCACATGCCTTGCCTGCTCACAGTGTCGAACGCTTTTGTTAGGTCGACAAACGTTACGTACAGCCCTTTGTTCTGCTCGCGGCACTTTTCCTGAAGCTGTCAGCACCAAGACCATGTCGGTGGTGCTCTGAAGCCACACTGGCCCTCTGGGAGGTGGTCTTCAGCGATGGAAGGTACCAGCCGATTCAGGAGCAGCCTTGCAAGAATTTTCCTGGCAATGGACAGCAGGGTAATGCCACGATATTTGTAGGAGGCAGACTTCTCTCCTTTGTTCTTGTACAGGGTGATGACGACTGCATCACGGAGATCCTTTGGTAGTGTTCTTTTCTCCCAGCAGCAGAGAAAGAGGTCGTGGAGCTTGTTGTGCAGTGCTGTGCCTCCATGTTTCCAGATCTCTGGCGGGATTCCGTCCCTGCCTGCTGCTTTGCTACGCTTGAGCTGATGGATGGCTGTGAGGGTCTCTTCAGTGGTTGGCGGTTCGTCCAATTCAACCTTTACTGGAGGTGTGGGATTTGGAGGATGACTGCTTCTTGAACAGTGCGCTCTGCGCTGAAGAGGTTCTGAAAGTATTCCGACCAGCGGTTCAAGATGGAGGTATTATCTGTGAGGAGTGCCTGTCCATCAGCACTTCGCAGGGGACTTTGTACTCGGTGCCTGGGGCCATACACTGCTTTCAGTGCTTCGTAGAAGCCCCTGTATTACCGTTGTCAGCGCAAAGCTGGGTCCTCTGTGCGAGTCTGGTCCACCACTCGTTCTGGAGCTCTCTAAGCTTGCGCTGGAGACTACTGCAGACGAGGCGGAAGGCAGACTTCTTCACAGGGCAGGAAGGCTGGGCTAGGTAGGCCTGATGGGCGGCTTTTTTTTTTTTTTTTTTTTTTTTTTTTTTTTTTTTTTTTGCTAGGAGTTCCTGGATCTCTACGTCGTTTTCGTCAAACCAGTCTTTGTTCCTCTTTCTAGCGCAACCCGAGACTTCCGCAGAGGATTTTGCAATAGCAGTTTTCAGTTGTTCCCAGAGTGTTTCTGGGGAAGAGTCTGCTGGGTCAGTGGGTCTTTGAGCCTGCGCTGTAAATCTGTCTGAAAGGCAGCTTTCAAGTCGTCACGCTGAAGGCTGGCAACATCAAGCTTTTTCTTGGGAGAGAGGGGGGGGGGGGGGCTCCTTTCTTGGGTTTCGGCTTGAGGTGGAGCCTGAGTTTGCAGCGGACAAGGCGATGGTCAGTGTGGCACTCGGCGTTGGGCATCACTCTGGTGAGAAGGACGTCAGTGCGGTCTTTCTGACGCACTAGGACATAGTCGATATGGTGCCAGTGTTTGGAGCGAGGATGCATCCAGGTGGTCTTTCGACTGTCCTTTTGCTGGAAAGTAGTGTTGGCTCAGGGAGGAATCCTTGACATCAAAGCCCCCCGTGTCTCCGGGGAAGGTTTTTGAGCCAGAGACTAGGACAAGGACAGTCTGATATAAAACCTACGTATATTTAAAGTATGCAGCCTTTAACGCATGGCCTTAAATTTATAATTTACAGTATCTAATTCTAGAAGTATTTTTAATTTCAACTTAACCCCTTCACTACCGAGAAAAAGTGAACATGATCAAACTGCAAGAGACACAGATCCTTATGAGTCCCCCTTGTTGCAATGGATCATGCAGATCTATGAATCTTGCTGACATCATTTTGTACCCACGTTTCTTGGACGGCTGGGGCTCTTTGGCTTTGCACGTAATTTAAGAAACACAGTATGCATCCAGGGTCAGTGAAGGAGTTAGCGAAATAAGCGAATGAAATACACAGCGTCTAATTATATTTTTAATTTCAACGTTAGCCCACTTCAGCAGTCTAGTACACATGCCATTATTATATTTGCAGTGCTATTCTCAACTACAGATTAGCCTTAGTGAATCGCCGTACCCGAGAGTCATAACAGTGAGGTTTCGTTTGCGACGAACGACTCCAAACAACGAATGATAGCGAAGTCATGGCGGGTAGCCACTATCTACCATAAGCATATCTACCATATCTATCAACACTCCTAACATCTCCAAGAGGCATAGATCCTCAACCAAGCCCGCCCCTCCCTTCCCGTCCCCTTCCGGGAGCCAGAGACCTGTGCACGTTATATTAGATAGCGCGGTGCACTAAGTAACACTGAAGCTGACCTGTATTTTGGTCTGTTGGCACTCAGTCAGCAGCTCATTTGCACAGCCTTAACGAGACATAGATGATTAGCAGTATCTGATTTGTCTGGGCTCGAAGGTCTAACTGATCTGGCACTACCCATATGCTACATATGTCATGGTTGGTCTGTCAATTGCGGTGGGCAGTGACAGAGTAGAAGAGTTACTACTGACAGATCCAGCTGACTGAGGTTGAGGTTGGGCATTTTCTTCATCATGTCGACGGCCATCTCGGCTCGGGCGTCAGACATGTTGTTCTTGCCAACCTGTAACACAAACGAACTCGCAGATATTTCATACACTGATGAGCAAAACTGAGCACCTTCCACTGCAAGATACATAGATCCTCATGAGCCCCCGCAGTTGCGGGGGTTATGATGATCTATGTCTCTTGCTGACACCACTTTGTGTCTATGTTGCTTAGATGGCCTGGGCTCTTTGGGGTTGAATTAGACAAAGTTTTCAGAAATGCAATCTGCGGCTAATGGCAGCGAAAGAATTCAAACGTTCGATACTTGCTGCATTGGTTGTTTGCCGCGTATCCTGATGCGGCAGATCTCGAAAATTGAATAATGAGACGACTGACGACGGACAAACAAGAACAGTGTCTAGGTAACATGCCCGACACAAATAAAGCCCTTACAACTGATTTGACAATTAATTTCACTTTTTGCCTGGAATCTGCCCAGTTTGCACACAACAGTGAAGATATTTGCTTGACGCTTTATGCGCCAACTAGGGTACGAAAGGTTTCACCCTTTGGCTGTCGGTAGCGCTTTTTGTCGCGATGATTCCTGTCAGAATCATCGCGACAAAAAGCGCTACCGACAGACAAATGGTTAAGGACTGAGGTAATCTGCATCCTCACCCTGAGTATTTCTAACGTGTTGTTTTTGCCCAGCCCCTTCATCAGTTCGAGAAACCCTTGCGGGGACAGCCTATTACAGCTGAGGTCCAGCTCCTGCAAGACGCCGTTGGAGGCAAGTGCCTTGCCCATGGTACAGGCCCCTTTGTCCTCGAACCCGTTCCAGCTGAAGTTCAGCACCTTGAGGGACGTGATCTCCTGTTGAAGCAATGCATGCATGAAAAGTTATTGGCGGAACATGAGGTCGGCACGACCAATCATAGTTTGCGTTGCCGGCGCCTTGTTTAGACTAAAAACAGATGAAACGAAAACTGTGAATGGTCTCTCCGACCGAAGAAAATGTCCGAATCAGTTGGACAATAAAGTATTTTGAAATTGATCTTTCTTAATACATTAAGCCGCCTGTGACATGGTAGATGGACAGGTGTGAACATCCCAATGCGCAAAAGGTCATCGGGCCGATGTCGGCCACCGTTGGCCTGCGCACATCTGGTGGACGTGGGCCCGAAGACCTTGTGCGCACTGGGATTCTCCTACTACCAACTGCCAACGAAAGAATGCACTAGAAGGAGAACCCTGCTTTTAACCCTTTGGTTGTCAGTAGCGCTTTTTGTAGAGGCGATTCCTGCAGGAAATACGACAACAAGCACTACTTACAGCCAAAATGTTAAAGCGGTTTCAAGTAGGCAAACGCGTCGTGCTAGGAAAGCATGCTTGGAATTCTTTTTGTAATAATGAAGAAGAAACCTGAAACCTGAAAGATTCAGTGCATCACTGATCTTTTTTTTTTTTCAATTTTATTTCAAGAACATGATGATGACAATAAAGATGACAATGACGACGAGGATGGTGACTTCATCTATTCTGCACTAGGAATTTAACCCTTGACTGCCAGTGGACGCGGATTTCGCGTCTCGGTGAAACCACTTCATTCGCGTGAACACAAATGAGATGGGACCAAAGAACACAGGACTAACAAGAGACATAAATCCTCATGAGCCCCCGCGACTGCGGGGGCTCATGAGGATTTATGTCTCTTGCAGATGGATAGCCTTCGCCTTGCCCCGGCATATAAGGGTTTAAAGGCAAAGACGAAACGTACATGTTTTTAGAAAAGTGAGAATTTCATTGTAATAGAATGAAAAAGCCGCTTTTGCTTTTCTTGACCAGTAATTTTCACTCACCGACAAGCCTTTGCCTAGAGACTGTGCCCCTCTGCCCCGGAAGTGGTTCCAGCTCAGGTTCAGCTCCTGCAGGCACCCGTTTTCCGCTGAAGTAAGAGAGATTTGACCATGCAGGATATGCAAATTTTGGAATTTCAACATGTTAGATTTTCTGACATACCCATGACATGAGCGAAATTGTGAGCAGACTTGTCGCCGAAAGTGTTGTGACTAAGATTCAGCACCGACAGACGAGGATGATTCTGCACAGACAACACAAAACAAATAATCAACTAAACTCAATACGACATAGCTTGTTTGTTCGTTCGTTCGTTCGCTCGCTCACTCGCTCGCTCGTTTGTTCGTTTCTTTCGTTCGTTCGTTCGTTCGTTCATTCGTTCGATCCGCCGTTCGTTTGTTCGTTTTTTCTTCTTCCTTTCTTTCTTTCGTTTTCTTTTTTGTTTGTTTTATTTTTATTTGTTTTTCGCACACACACAAACATATAAGCAATCAAGCTGATAACGATATTGCCGTGTGTTTGTTTGTTTGTTTGTTTGTTTGTTTGTTTGTTTGTTTGTTTGTTTGTCCACGCTTTCAGGCACAGCACCATAAAGATTATCTGGGATGGACAACCTTCCAGTGGCGGGAGCTGGACATTGCCAGATACGTGTGCTGGTCTGCGATTTCTGTCCTTACAGCTTGCTCTAGGTCGTATTTTTAATGTCCAAAATCACAGACCGGTACACATTTATTATTCTCGTTGACATGGTACTCCCAGTGCGCCCTCCCTACATGTCAGGATTCAAGCTACAGATTAAAAAAAAAAATTAAACGAACACTATTTTGAGCTATACGAAAATCAACCTTTAGTAGGAACAAAATAATATTTTCTTTTTTAACCCCTTGGCTGTCGGTAGCAGTTTTTGTCGCGATGATTCCTACAGAAATCATCGCGACAAAAACTGCTACCGACAGCCAAGGGGTTAACATACCTCCACAGCCTTGGACAGATTTAAGGCATCTGCGTCGAGAAACCCGTTTTCTGAAGAAGAAAAATCACAAAGACCGATCAAGAGAATACAAGGCAAACATATGACCCTTATTTTGTCAAGGGTCTTGGAATATCATAAATAATCCATCTTCAGGCATCAACTGAAGATTAACATGCAAGACATACTAGCATAAACAGCACACAAAAGGGGAAGCGCGCACGCGCACACAAATACACGGGTATCCACACGCGCAGAATGAACAACTAAGGTAAAACATATATATATCACAAGAACATATAACAGAAAATATAATAAGCAAGAAAATATAACAACAGGGAACGCACGTACAAAACTTTGGTCCAATTTGAAACAAGCTGACAACACCCAAGATGTTTGACATGTTTCATACAAACAGAAGTTCAAACGCTGTTATGAAGAAACGATGGGAGCACGTACGAGTAGCGGACAGTGGGTGGGTAGGGGGGAGGCGGGGAGAGGGGTGGCCGGTAGTGGTGGTGGTGGTGGTGGTGTGTGTGTGTGTGTGTGTGTGTGTGTATGTTTGTTGTTTGGTTGTTGTTGGGGTTTTTTTCTTGGGGGGGGGGGGGGTTGTTTAACAAACCTAAGTGCATACTCTGTAAGGAAACGCTAAGCCCTTATCTTGTATTGTATACGTCTTTCTTTTCTTTTCCCTGAAACTTTACCTGAAATATCGAGATGAGTGATCTTCGTATTGACTTTGAGCATGTTGGCGACACACTGCGCACCCTCGGAGTCCTAGGTTGTTGCTAGCTAAGTTCTGAAGACAACAGGACAACACCAACAACAATCAGTTCGCCTTTCTGCTACACAGTAGACGTTCGGAAATCAGAAGTAGGTCAAAAGGTCAGAAGTAGGTCAAAAACGATTTCTGGAAATCAGTAGGCCAAAATATCGCATGTTTGTCCGGGCTTTTAATCCGCTGTTTTCGTCAAAACTCGTGCAATTTTGACCTACTGATTTTCAGAAATCGTCTGCTCTACAAAAAAGTACGCACGTCACATCACACATCTCACTCACAAACGCACAAGCAAGTGGCGGAAACCGCCCTCACTGACAGTGGACGCAGACGGGATCATAGTAAATTCGTCGTCAGAGATTCCCAGCTGTCAAAAGAGCGTGAAGACAAAGTGATTCCATCAAGAGGCATAGATCCTCATGAGCCCCCGCATCTGCGGGGGCTCATGAGGATCTATACCTCTTGCCGTTGCGGGTTGATGTTCAAACTGAATTTTGTTACAATATCACATGCAATTCACGCAGATGCAACTGTAAAACGTACATTTGGTGTTGAACATTTCAGGAAAAAAAAAGGTTGAAGATGACGAACAGCGTCGAAACGAAGGAGAGAAAAAAAGAACATGGAGAAAGTACAACGATAATGACAAAGAGGGCACTGACAACAATGAGAGCAACTGGGAGTAAATAGTTAACCCTTTGTATCTTTTACCTCGACAAAAAAGCACTACCGACAGCCAAAGGCTTAACTCCTTCATCGCCAGTGGACGCTGATTTAGCTTCTGAAATGTGTGTTCATTCAACGCCAAAGATCCCAAGCCGTCCAATCAACACAGACACAAGGCGGTGTCAACAAGAGACATAGATCCTCAGGAGCCCCCGCACCTGCGGGGGGCGGGATGGGTTGGGGGGGGGGGAGATAGAGAGAGAGAGGGCTCGCAATGATCTATGTCTCTTGCAGTATGATGGCCTTGACATTTTCTCGGCAGTGAAGGGGTGAACGCTGACTACGGTACTCACAATGTCGACTATGGAGTTATTGTCTTCCATCATTTTATGGATGTAGACCACGCCCTTGGCCGTCAGGCAGTTGCCCTGAAGGTTCAGGTTCGTGATCTGGTTGTTGATCTGCAAGGGCGACGTTCGTCCAACGAATGTTAAATCCACACCAAATAGGTGACTGCCAAGCGTGCGAAATGCAAAGAAATACCCAACCAAGAAAGAAACCCGCTTAGAAAAGACAAGTACGTCATAGTTTATTAAATTTTCGTTTAATTATCAACCCCTTCCCTGCAACTGGATGCAGTTTTAGTTTCCGAAAGATTTGTTTATTTCACAGCCAAAAGGGAAAACTGTATAAGGGGTATGATTACAAATTGGTCTCAACAAGATGTATAGATCCTTATAAGCCCCCGCAACTGCGGGGCTCATGAGGATCTATGCCTCTTGCAACTGGATGGTGAACTGGTTAATTATTAAGTTTTAACCCTTTTTAGACCTAAGACAAAAATACAATGGACTATATTAATCTTTATGAGTCGAGAAGTGTAACAATGAAAGACAAGCAGTCCTTTGTATTTCTGTCTACTTGTCAACTTTTTAAAAAAAAAGAAGTTTAAACCCGAAAATTTAATATACGATGTTGTATTCGTCCGTTATGTGCGTGTTTCTTGCTTCGTTTTGTTTTCTTCTTCCAGTATAAGTTTTTCATAGAACCAATCTTACTTAGCAATGTTGTGATATTGCCGTCACAATTTTGAAACTCAAGGCGAAAGCTTATTCTGAAACATGTAGACCCCTGTCCCCCTACATCCCGGCGAAAGGAGACAAATCTCATTCTACTGCAGGTCAGCATATCAGAACACGTTTTGAGCGACCACTTTTATGAGAGATCACCTGTCATTAAAGACCATCATTTAGCTGTCGCCACCTCAATGATGGCTTTTGATGGCAGATGACACTTTTTGCCCGCACGTTCCCTTGAGACCATTTTTATTTATTTTTAATTCTTGCACAAAAAAGGTAGCTGCTCAGCACAGGATCTACTGTGTCACGTAGTTCCAGTAGCCTGGAGTAGTAAGAATAGCCGAGTACTATTGACGTAGCACTCGTACTATTGAGTCACTTCTTTTAGTTATCGCCAACAGTAGAGCCGCGTTGTTTGCGTTTGCATCACTGTGCTGATTTTATATAGGCCCGTTCACAAGCAAATGGTCCACATATTGGTCCGCGCACTGGAGCCGTTTGCGTGAGCGAGCTCAGTCCTGCGCCAGCCACTAAGCAAGGTGCCCCGCTATAGCGGAGCACCTTGCTTAGTGGCTGGCGCAGGACTAAGCTCGCTCATGCAGCTGGCCCCTGGAGAGGATCTATGCCGGTTTCTTGCAAAACGTTCAACTGACCATCAGCGCCATGGCGATCGGGATGACGGAGCGTGGTCCCAGGCCGTAGTACTGGAGGTCCAGCACTTGCGAGTCCTCCAGGTTACGGAGGCAGTTGGAGGCCGGTGTGACCCCCACCTTGCGGCACGCCCGCTCGTACGTCCGCTTACCTGTCTCGTCATAAGGAGGGTGTTGCTCTGTATTAACAGACGACACAGAACTTCATACACGTGTACGATTGAAAAGTAATCAGTGAAAGGTGAACTACCATGTGTAAACGACTTCACGCCATCTTCTCAGTCCAGAACACCATTCATTGACAGAGGTTCTGAAGAAACTGACATTGCGCTGTTTGTTTGTTTGGTTGGTTGGTTGGTTGGTTGGTTGGTTGGTTGGTTGGTCCGTTCGTTCGTTCGTTCGTTGGTTGTGCGTTTCTTTGTGCGTTTGTTTCTTTGGTTTCTTGCTAGAAAAACATTATGCTTCTGTTTGTTTGTTTTTGTTTGTTTGTTTGTTTGTTTGTATGCTTGTTTGTTTGTCTGATTTGCGTTTGTGTCTTTGTTTGATCGTTTGTTTGCTTGTGCATTCGTTTGTTTATGTTTTTGTTTTGATGCTAGAGAAACATGCTGTGTCTGTACTTCCAGCTTAGAAACAGCATATTTGTGTTACTCCTGCAACTGCAACAAAAACTTCTTCTGACCCTCTCCGCCCGCCTCAGAAGAACAAAGACAGCATCTCCATTTTGTGAAAAGTGAGATTTTCATTGTAACACAATGAAAATCTCGCTTTTCACAAAAATGGACATATTGTCTTTTACCTTTACAGGACAGCCCTGACTAGCTCTGTCTACGTTCTCACCTGTTGTGTCAAGAACAGTCTCCAGGTCATCCTCGATCTTACGTGCTTCTGACGCCGGGGTTCTTCTCTGCACATCAGTGGCCACCCCCGTGCCGAACGAGTAGGCCGAATACAGGCTAAACTTACGTGCAGCAGCTGGCTGATGACACACAGGGAAGACATATCAGATGTAAAGTTTACTTCTCATCTCTAGCTGTGAGTGTGCGTGATCCTGTATCATTTAGTACGAGAGAACAGTATCGTCTGGATTATTGTGATGCACAGTTTAACTTTTCGGTTGTCAGTACCGACAGCCAAACTGTTTCAGTGTTAGTACGCATTTACTTCTGATCTGTCTCCCTGAAGAGAGAGAGGGAGTGTGTGTGTGTGTGTGTGTGTGTGTGTGTGTGTGTGTGTGTGTGTGTGTGTGTGTGTGTGTGTGTGTGTGTGTGTGTGCGTGCGTGCGTGCGTGCGTGCGTGCGTGCGTGCGTGCGTGCGCGCGTGCGTGCGTGCGCGCGTATGTGCACGTGCATTGTGTCACTGTCGAGTAATATTAGATCTATATATGAGTTTTCAGTACTCAAACCAAGGGGAATCATATATATGAGTTTTGTTTTACAGTTAAAACTGGTGGTATGTTTTTAGTCTGTACCTCTTTGTTTTATATCGACCTCTATACAACAACTTCCGTTTAATGAAATTGTCTATATCTGAATCTGATTTAACACTTGAAGAATATTGATTTTGCACCGATGGCCGATGGCCTGAGTCACTGACCAGTACACAAATGTCTGTAAGTCAACGAGTGCGCGTCACCAAATCCTATATTCAGTCGAAGTAAAGACCTTAATACCGGACAAACGGGCACCTTTTCAATCCGAACGTAATCCACGGTAGTTTGAACATCCAGTGATCACCTCAATTCAAGGAGCATAGAAATTAATGCTCACAAACCAAATAGGTGAGGCTAGCGCTGGCAGAATTGTACACGAACCAAGAGGAATCACTCAGCGCCGGACAGACAAACAGTTAGGTCCCCTGCCCCCGCCTATCAGGCACCCAATCGCCAGCCCACAGAGACATCACGCAGGTATAGAATAAGACGATCATTTGCATCTTCAAAAAAGATGCATCAGGTCTCTTATATAACCCATGTCTTTCTCCGGAACTTAGGAAGTAGGAAATTTGTATCGCTATATCGTTACATTGTTGTGTACTGTTCTGTGCATCTACTGTGGGAAATTAGGGTATCTACCTGACCACATATGGTACTGCACCTTCATGTTTGTGTATGTATGTTTCCCCTCGGCTTACTTCCTAAGTTCCGGAGAAAGACATGGGTTATATAAGAGACCTGATGCATCTTTTTTGAAGATGCAAATGATCGTCTTATTCTATACCTGCGTATTTCTCTGTGGGCTGGCGATTCATACCATCCTGAGCTTATCCAGTGGACAATTGTGGGCCTATGTTGAGTTGCCATTGACGTAGTGATTTGAGGGGCACGCTGATTTCAGCTGTGCTTGGGTGTGGGGTTGGTAGGGAACCAGTTTCATAGCCAAGAAATGAGGCGGGTGATGTGCTGGGTTTTTTTTTTTGGTGTGTGTTTGTTTGTTTTTTTGTTGTTGTTTTTTTGTGCATGGCAAATGTGCAGCTGGTGGGCGGTAGTGTTTTTTAGGGAATTGAAAAAGTAGGGGATGACTGGGACTGACTAAGGCTAAGAGACTAGACAGTACGGAAACGGCAGTGTAGTCCGTGGCCAGGAGTGCGCGAGAGACTGATTATCCTCAAATACTCTCGTGCTGAAAAGAGTGGGATTAGTCTAACAGGCACTTCACTGGCCGGCAATCCAGCTCATCGAGAGGGGGTGGGATGGGGCAGGGGGTGGGGGGGGGGGGGTGGAACAGATCAACTTAGTGCATATTTGTATAGCGTGGAATGAAATCTTTATGAGCATGCACGCACGTACACACACACACACACACACACACACGCGCGCGCGCACGCACGCACTTGCACGCACACACGCGCACGCGCGCGCGAGCATACACACACACGCACGCACGCGAACGCACGCGCATGCACGCACACACACGCACGCACATACGCGCACATTTTTGTTTTTATCATGCTGCCTCCTCCGCAAGCTTACAATAATGGTCAAAATGATAACCGATGGTCAGTCAAAAAAACAAAAAGAGAAATAACAACAACAACAAAAATAATAATAAATAATACATACACAAATAATGAAAAATAATAAATAAATAAAATAAATATTATTTATATAAATAAATAAACAAACGATTAGACTCGCTCGAATGCACAAAAAGAAGACTGACACATGAAGAGATGTACTAAAAATTAAGAAAATGAATTATGCTTTGACGGGGGTTCTTTCTCCGGGTACTCCGGCTCTTCCTCCCCCTCCACTTTGGTATCAGTTTTAGGCCACTTAATCAAATTTCAAATACAAACGATTTTGAATTTCCAAAAACTACAGTAGCTCGCTTGAGCTTGCCCTTAGCACCACGTGAATGTTCTGTGTTTATGTACAGTGTGTGAGTGAATGCGCGTGATTCACGTGAGCGTGCTTGTTGGGTTCAGTTCGCGGCGGCGCTTTGAGCCGATTTTCAATTGGGATAAAGCGCCTATTTAATGCGCTTATTATTATTATTATTATTATTATTACATCTTTGCCCAAACAAATTAGTCAAACTAGAGCAGCAAATACTAGCCCTTTTTAGGGCTTTTGTTGAGGTGATTGCTGCAGGAATCATCTCGAGAAAACAAGCGCTACGAACAGCCAAAGAGTTAACTGTATGTAACCACTCCCCACTTGTTATACACGTGCATTATTCACAGTTGACGAAAACCTTTCTTTGTTTAGGACTTAACGTTACAGTTATTACGTCATTACACAAGAATAGCAACTTTGCATAGTACTTAAAAAATCGAAAGTCACCTATGATTCGATTTTTAATTGTTTTGCGCATTTCCTAAACCTGCTGGTCTTTCCGCCCAACAAAATCAAATGTTGAAAAACACTTACTTCATTTCATGCGCATATCGAACTGGACAAAAAAATCCACTCAGTGGAGAAAAACAGCGGTATCATACCTACTAATATATCACCAAACCCGCAGAAGCGTGAAAACATTGCTAAGCCTGCCTTATACTTCGTGTCGAGGTAAAATCCAAGGGCCAGTTGCATGAGCAACCTTAGTCCTCCACCAGCCACTAAGCAAGGTGCGCCGCTACAGCTATAGCTTGCATAGTGGCTGGTGCAGGACAAAGCTCTCTCATGCAACTGGCCCCAAGTTCCCATTCCGCTACGGCAAACACTCAATAGAGTTAGATGGGACGACTCCGGTTGAGCACACAAATCCGCCCACACTTGACACGAAAGACTAAAATCTGTTGGTGCCAACGGGCCGCTGCCGATTCCAGCGCGCGGCCACAGGACAGTGAGCAAAAGGCCATCGGACCGCGCGGGCCAACTGCGGCTGACGTCGGTCCGTGGACCTTTTGGGGACTGGGCGTGTGACTGCTAATCTGTGTTGTGTGCTTATACTGAACTTACACGTATACGTATAACGTACAGATAGCCACGTTTTGAAACAGTGCACGTATCCATATGGCGTAGTGCTGCAAGGTGTGCCCTACTATTCCATTGTGTAGCACAGCGCCATATGGATACGTGCACTGTATGGATATATGTAAATTATTTCAAGCGTCTGTAGTGTGCCGCAAAACAGAGGAAAAGAGGTGACCAGGAGAAGAATTAAAAAAAAAAAAAAAAAAAGGGTTGCTGATGGCTGGATCTGGCTTTCCAGACTGCATGCCACTGTTTTAAACTTAAATGATTTATTGTAGCTATTCTGGCACCACCCTTGAACTATCATGGTCGATCTGTCTCCTGAATTGTAATGCGGTCCTCAGAAGACATCTCCAAACTGTGGGTATTTTTCGTACCTGAGACACAATGGATTTAAGCCCTCGTCGGGTGACCACGTAAAACAATGTTTAGTTGAAAGATCATTTAGTTAAGTGTGCGGTAGTTAGCCGTTCGACAGAGGTTCAGGATGATGAATGGTCAACGTCACACAGCCACGCATAGCCGATCACAGCAGGGTCCCTTGATCATTTCCATAATTCGCCCTCACCGAGCCACAGGCTGAAAAAAAAAAAAATTGTATCGGTTACCCCGTCGCAGTAGTGAACCAAGACTTTCAATCCGCTTTGTGACTGACAGGCCGGCCCACGACTTTGTGGGGTATTTCGCAACCGCCGAATCCAGGGGAAAAGGACGGGCTTGTTCCATAGCATGTCCGTTGAAAGGTCCTGGTAAATCAAAGTGCCACAGTTGCAGTGCGCCTGGATTGATCAGTGTTCAGGTCGTACTCCATATGAACTGAAATAGATTTCTCTGTCCCCCATAAACCCGCCCGTCAGGGTCGTCTATTATCACTTCGGTGCCGTGGACGTTAAACCCCGAGCTAACCAACTAACGCAACCGCCTGCCCGCCTTTTGCCGCTCGCGCATCCGCGCGAGCGAAAGGCGGACGGGCGTTTGCGACTAAAACCCCAAAGTGTTTCAGTCTTTGGTCACATAGGCGAGGTGGCCGATATACAGATCTCAAAGGTGCCGGACGAGTGCCGCGTGTTGATGTAATAAACACGATTTCTACAAGTCAGCCCTCGCGCGTTCAATACAGCCTGTTCTGTGCCGAGAAAATCTAAACCGGCAGCACCCAACTGCAAGAGGCACAGATTCTCCTGGGCCCCCGCAGTTACGGGGGCTCATGAAGATCTATGCCTCTTGCTGACACGACCGCCTTTGAATCCATCTTCCTGGGAAAGCCAGAGCTGTTTGTTGTTGAATTAACGAAGATTACAGTCGGAAACACAATCTGCCTCAACTGGCACTGAACTGGTTAAAAGCTAAAGTCAGATTCAAACTTTGAGTATGTCAGTACAGTGCACGCCAGGGCTCACGCGCACAAGTCGTGTTTGTCGTCTTGTATTGTATCAAAACCGTCGCACTCGTCAGGCGCCTTTGGTAGAATTATAAGTTACCGATGTAGCCTAGAAACCAACAAAATTCCGGACGCTAATATCTAGTTTAGTGGCGACCATAAAATAGATAACAGCTAATAATAAGGTGTCCGCGAACAGCAATTTCCAGATTAGTTGCTCCACTCTATGGCTGAACTGTGGTCATTCTTTCATGGCGCTCAACGTGCATTTCTAAGCTTTATTAACCCATTTAGCCCCGACGCGCTACAGCAGGACGGCGCCAAGCTAATCTGGTACTACCCTTGAATCATACCGCTGTGAGATGACCTTCGTCGCCTGCTCGGCGTTAAACCCAAATGACTAACTTGAATTATCATAGTCGGTCCATCTTCTGAAACTGATACGTAGTCGTTGGGTCTTGGGGTTAAATGAGTTAACGTACTAATCAATTCGAAGCGACCAAACCCAATTGGGGCGGCCCGTGGTTAAGGCGCCTGCCACCAATGCCAAAGGTGCGAGGTTCGAAAACGGGTTCCGGCGTCGGACTTTTCTCCTCTGGTAAGTGTCACCGTTAATTTCGGGCGGACCGTCGGGGGTTCTTTCTCCGGGTACTCCGGTTCTTCCACCCCCCCCCCTCCCACCCACCCCCCACCCCCCACACTTTGGTACCGGTTTCAGGCCACTTTACAAATTTCAAATACAAGCGATCAAAAATCTCTGCAACTTCAGTAGCTGAACTGGCCCTTCGTCTGTCTTGTACTGTGTTTGTCTTAAATGGCGTAAATCCGTGTCTGTTACGTGAGTGTGCGTGTTGGGTTTCAGTTCGCGGCGCTTTGAGTCGATTGGCCCAAAAATTGAGAAAAAGCGCCTATATAATACCGGTATAAGTTATTATTATTATTAATTAGGTCAATTTTTTCGGCTTTAAACAAAGTAGACCAGAGCTGAAGTCTCCGAGTTTTATTGTGACTGCAAGGTTTGTGACATGAGTTAGGATGGGGTAGAGCATAAGTCTGAACACTGTATATCCATGCAGAGTATTCACTTCTTCTGTTTACTGTAAGGTCGTGTTTCCATATGCTGATATAGCTGCGCGCCAGTGGCGCGGTAGGCGACACGGCAAAAACAAGTAGCTAAATAGCAGGCGGAAAATCGGTTTGTGTTTTCTCATATAGCGGCACGACACGCGGCATCTTTAAGTTATTTAGAATTGTTGCGATTTTGTGTCGAGCACTGACCTTGTGAATAAGATCACGAGACCGAACTGAAATAAACATTTCGACAACTAAAAATATAGATCAGTTTTGTCAGTGTTTGCAAACTAGGGACACCTGGCGACAAGGCTCCTACTGCAGTGACATTAATTGGGGCATGTAAAGCACTATACCGAAACTGTCACATATGCTCACGGATCGCGCTGGATATACAAAATATTCGTACCATCACAAAACAGCGTATTCAAGAACCTCTATCACGATCTATTATGCACACCATGCTCGTCATGCAATACCCCATCACTGCAGCAAAACACCCAAATGAAAGAGGCACAGATCTTCATGAGCCCCCGTATCTGTGTTCCTAGGTCGGCTCGGGCTCTTTGGCGTTGAATTTAACACGGATTTCAAAAACACAGTCCGTGTGTCCCTTGGCAGTGCGACGGGACAAGCTCATTTGCTGTTGTTATCAAAGAAAGTCAGTGGCTATTTTTTTTTTTTTTTTTTTTTTAGGAACAAAGAGACGCAATACATTCTCTGAATTGAATATTAACCCTTTGGCTGTCGGTAGCGCTTTTTGTCGAGGTGATTCCTACCGGAATCACCTAGTCAACAAAAAAGCGCTACCAACTGCCAACGGGTGAAAACTTTGAATCGATTGTTCCCTAAAAGCAACATATTGTGGGTGCGTGTAGCCGCAAATGGGATATTTTAAATGCACGCATCGATGTGCACATTGAGGTCTAAATTTGGATGTCAGTCTGTGATTGTGGGCCTTACGCCCACATTTGATACATTGATCAAATGCAGAGGGGGGAAACCGAAAAGAAAACTGATCGGAGAGTAATTGTAGCTTCGTCTGAAAGCGTGTCCATGTTTTGTAAAAGCGAGATTTTGAACGCGTTACACTGAAAACGTCGCTTTTCAGAAAAATGGCCGGACACACTGGCGTTAGCAGAAATGTGCCGATGAATATAACTGCGCAGTCAGTGTACTGTTCTGGTTCCAAGTGTAGTTCACGCTGATTGAAAACAGCGTGAATAGCTCTGGGACACAAAAAAGCAATCAGTATGCTGCTGACAAAATGGCTAGCTAGTCCAAAAACGTTCCCAGTCCTCTTCTCCCTTCCCCTTCTCCCACCCTGATCTGTGCCCATCAGACCATCCATCCAAATGAAAGAAACAAGCAAACAAAGAAAAAAGAAAAGAAAGAAACTTTGAAGTGAAGTATGCAAAACAGTTATTTGAGATCAGAAATACAACCTGTCGAATCATAGATCCGTCATCAGGCGGAAAGAAAACTTTGTTTCCTTTCCACCTGATGACAGATCTATGATCCGATACGTAAAGTTTTCCTTCCACTTGATGACGGATCTTTGATCTATGATCCAATATGTACAGTTTCCTTTCCATCTGATGACGGATCTATGATCCAATACGTGACGTTTCCTTTCCGTCTGATGACGGATCTGTGATTCGATACGTAAAGTTTCCTTTCCACCTGATGACGGGTCTATGATCTGATACGTAAAGTTTCCTTTCCACCTGATGACGAATCTACGATCCGATATGTAAAGTTTCCTTCCCACCTGATGACGGATCTATGATCTGATGTCCTTTCCACCTGATCCAATATGTAAATTTTCTTTTCCACCTGATGACGGATCCATGATCCGATACGTAAAGTTTACTTCCCACTTGATGACGGCTCTATGATCCGATTCGTTCGTTTCTTTCTTTCTCAGTGTTCTCAAACAAGTTTTTACTGTTCCTACTATACTTCAAAGCTTAATTCTTTCTTAATTTATGGAACCTTGCTGTATGTGTTGTCACATATAAATAAATAAATAATTAAATAAATAAATAAATAAATAATAAAATGTTGCTCTCCTTCACATTGTGAAGACTGGAGTATGTAATACCGGTCTGTGATTTCGGACAGTCTGGTATTCAGCCGTAACTGCAAAATCCCAGACCAGCAATGATTCATATACACTCAGACAACTTGCGAGTCAAAGAGATCGATTTTTGTAAGGAATATTGCCCTGAAAATATACTGACGAGCAAAAGAAATGCGACATCATTCAAGTCATAGGACACACTAAATTTCTGCCATTGACGTGAATTAGTTATATCGCTTTCGTTTTGCTCGCCAGTACATTTGCCGGTAGAAAGTCAAGTCGTCCTTCATTTACTGAAGAGTAGTTATCATAGTTACAAAATGTCAGGGGTTAACAAGAGTGTTAATTTCCTACCAATGCCATTGACTAAATACAGGGACTGTACGTGTGAAGCGTGTTATTTTTCGCCTAAGCAGTATATTACGTCAAGCATATTTTCACAATGCCCTCTCTGACGACCGCGCTTCACTAGACCCACTAATGGCTGACGCTTAACCCCTTTAGTGACAGTGGACTCTGATTTCGCGTAAGAAACCACTCGAGCGAAGAACACAAATGAAATGGGAACAAACATGGGCGCAAGGAACACAGAGTTAACAAGAGACATAAATCCTCGTGTCTCTTGCAGATGGGTTAAAGTGAAAGAAACATTTTCTTTTTGGTGGAATTCTTATAATCTGAATATTTCCTCGACTCCCATTTTCATTATGCTTCATACTCTTCGCATCCACTCGCCACCCTCAGTTCAAAGTCTTGAAAACTGAAGCAGCCCTCGATAAACACTTAAGCCCCTGCGACTGCAGGAGCACATGTGGATCAATGTCTCTTGCAGATGTTGGTTGTAAGATGGCTAAGTAAGTTACATAGTTATGTGTTGTAAATATGGCACCTGGAGCGCTGATATTCGTCACTTAGGCTGGAAATCTGATACGTTTGACAATGTTGACGATTTTGTTTTGCTAACTACCCAATGCAAATCCGCTGCGCCAACGCGTGCGCGCCACCGTCTACTAAGCTCAAGACCGTATTCTGTCTTGAGCTTAGTAGGCGGTGGCGCAGCGGATTTGCATTAGTCAAAGCAACTATCATCGGGCCCCTATGGACCACCCCTATTTTTAATAAACGCCAGCAGTCTGGGCCGCATTCCACGAGTTGCAACCAAACGGCAAAACACAAATGCGCATGTTCTGGCCCTACAAAAATGTTACGTGTCAGTATTGGTGGACATTTGTATGGCCGGGAAGAATGCATCGAAACAACATTAACGACAACAAAAATATCAACAACAAACTACAACAACAGCAACTTGACAATATAATAATAGCAGAACATTATTTGAAAGTCGAACTATGCCACTTTCAACTATTTATTCAGTTCAAATGTTCGTGGTTCTGTATGCGCACGCCTAAACTGACCAAATGATTCACGGACTGATTGCATATAAACTGGTCTGTACGCAAATATCATATATTCCGTGTGTATGGTCTCTGCTTATCTGAAGTTCGAAACAGTCTTTGTCTACCGTATTTAAAAAATACGGTAGACTTTGAAATGGGGCTGGCCGGAGCGCATTCCGGAGCATGCACATGACGTTTCTGGCGTGCGGTGCAGAAACTTCTGGCAAAGAAGTAACAAGATAAAAATGAACCGGTCACGTCTAGTTACGCAGACCTTGCTAGATATCTTTTTGGCGCCAAAGCGCCCTATGTGTGTGTGTGTGTGCGCGCGTGCGTGCGTGCGTGCGTGGTGTGTGTGTGTGTGTGTGTGTGTGTGTGTGTGTGTGTGTGTGTGTGTGTGTGTGTGTGTGTGTGTGTGTGTGTGTGTGTGTGTGTGTGTGTGTGTGTGTGTGTGTGTGTGACAGCGACTAGAGCCCGCGTTTGAGGACGGACAAGCTTGAAATTTTAGGATATTGTCCCTAAAAGAATTATCTCGGGATGTTTTTAAGTCCCTTCTATTTATAGAAGGGCATTTTAGGAAATTTAATAGCATGTCCATGATGTCAAAGACGGGCAGGCCTAATCCTCTGACAACTGAAGTAACAAATGCATATGGAAGCCCCCCCCCCCCCCTTCGGGGGGGCTTCCATATGCATTGCTTTCAGTCACTTTCTTAGCGCCCCCCTCTCTTTCCTATCTTTTTTTGTTTGTGCTTTGGCCACAGTAGATCTATGATCACTGGTCGATCATGCACATTTCTCTCCCCTGACAGTGCTATAACCTACTTTACTTTGTAACCCAACTGAAGTAACAATATACAAATTACGTCATGTCTAGTTACGCCAACCTCGCTGCTGAACGTACATTTGGCGCGAAGTGCCGTGTGTGCGTATGTATGTAAACACGAGAATCTCCGATATTGCTGTACGCACAAGCTTGAAACTTGGCGAAATATTTTCTCTAAGGGGTGGCTAAGAAAGCCTCCCTGTCCCAGCATTTTGTAACGGGATGTCTCCTTGAAGACATAAAAGACAGTATAAAAAAAAAGGTTGACCCAGCCGGATTAAAGGCCGTAATTTTTGTCATATGTACTTGAAATTTTGGACATAGCTAGTTTGGAGAAAGACATTGGATGAGTTCGTCAGCCAGCTTTGTATCTTTTCAACTTCTTCAGTAAAAAATAATTCTTTTCAGAAAAAATATAAACAGTATAAAACCTTGACTTCTGAAGAAAGTCAGTGGCGGTGACGTAAAAGAAGCAACTCCGTCACCACGCAGACATTGACGCAATACTCTAAATATGACGTAATTCTCTCTCTCTCTCACATACACACATCTCCAAGAGGCATAGATCTTCATGCGCCCAGAGGGCGCATGAGGATCTATGTCTCTTGGAGATGTTTGGAGCATAAGGGCGTGATGAGTAATGCAAATCCGCTGCGCCCACCGCGTACATAGCTCAAGTCAGAATACAGTTTGCGTGCAGAGTTAACTAGCTGAATGATTTTTTTCTAAACAATCTAACTTCTTTTGGAAATGTGGCCGTGGAGTTAAATGGGTTAATGGAACTATACTGTAAGATCCAAACTATGGACCTGCACACACATGAAATACACTGCAGTATGAAAGACTTGAAAGTTGAATGTTTGTCATATACGTGTCTGTCAATGAGCAACATTGTAATATTTTTGTGATCTGGTTCAGAATTGCTTTCCTGTTTTTCAGATTTTCAGAAATTAAGGGATATTGTGCATCTTTGATTGTCTTAAACCTCTTCTACCATCTGAACATAGCAGAACCTGTTTTGAATGACCATCCTTATATGAGACCACCTACCATCTAAGACTAACATTTAGGTGACTGTAGCCTTCTTAATGATGGTCTTTAATGTCAGTAAAATTGTTTGCTCTGCACTGAAGACTTCTGTTGAGAGAACGCCTTGCCAATTTATGCAAGTAGGTCTCAATTCCACCGACAATGATTTATTTATGTGCAATAAAGCATGCACAATTAATGAACACAAACAATTCCTTGCAACGAACCCATATTTAGTATGCAAAAATAGCCAGATGTACTCAGGATTTTGAAAGCCATGTGTATCTTGTACATAAAATGCTCGGATAGTGTTGCTTGTCAAAATGAATCCAGTTCAGCCTGAGGTGCCAAGCTATTCTGGCACCACCCTTAAACTAAAATCGTTTATCTATCTGCTAATCTGTAATGTAGCCTTCATAGGACAGTAAGCTTTTTTTTTTTAAACATCAGCCTCAGGATGTAATTATGACATAACCCATTACATCCCGATTTTTTTTTTCTTCAGATTAGTGAGTTGTCGTATGAAAGCTACATTTCAGTTTCGGCGATAGACTGACCATGACAGTTTAAGGGTGGTGCCAGGACAGCGCCCCTGGGCGCCAAGCTGTTCTGGCACAACCTTTGAACTATCATTGTAACATTTATGAGAGCGTATCAGGATTAAAGGGTTAAGAGACAGGTGCTTTCTATGAGAAGTCTTGAGTTAGTTATTTGGGTTTAACTCCGAGCAGGCGACTAAGGCCATCTCACGGCGGGAAGAGAAGTCTTGAGCGAAAGGCAAAAAGTGTCAACTGTTATTAAAGACCATCATTAACCATTAACCATTATCATTCGGCATACACCAGTGTGTGAAATAAGTTCGACTAAAATAGTTCAACGTTCAAGGGTAGTGCCAGAATAGCTTGGCGCCTCTAGGCGCCAATCTATTCTGGCACCACCCTTGAACTAAAGCCATAGGTCTATATCTTATCTGTAAGTACTATAATGTAGCTTGCATATGGCAGTGTACAAATTTGAAGCTTTTAGCCTCAGTATGATATGGGTTAAGGTGTCTTTAAATTTAATGACAGGAGATCTCTCATACTGTTTCTGCTGAACCGCAAAACTCCAATGAGGCGGTTAACTGAGGGGAGACTGTTGGACGCCCTGAAGACACTAATCCTAGAGATGGATCGACCATGATAGGTCAAGGGTAATGCCAGTTGTTTATTGGCACCTAAGGGTTCAAGAAAAAAATCTGTTACTGAGCCAAACGGCTTGACTCTTAGCAGTTTTAATCACACAAAAATCCAACAAACACGTAACAAAAGCCCAGGTGTTTATTATTTGTAACCCTTGAACTGTCGTTAGCGCACTCTGTTGAGATGATTCCTGCAGGCATCACCTCGACAAAAAGCGCTACCAACAGCCAAAGGGTTCACATCATTTATTTCTCCTGATCTACAAGTGCTATGAACAACCCACAGAGTCTGAGGAAACAATAAGGAATGTATACAAACAGATATTGCACGTTTACATCAACAACCAAAACAGCTTTAACGAGTAACCCCCCTTGTGCATAAAGCCACTGGTACTACACTGACGAGTAAAAACAATGCGGCTTCATTCGAGTCATCGGAAACACTTCAGTGTTGCCGTTGACAGAAATGATGTCGAATTTCTTCTGCTCGTCAATGTTTAAATAGCTCTGGCTGCATGCACTGGGTGGTTAAACAACAAAACAACATCTATGAATCGACTCTAGAATAACAGTGATCTAGATATGGGAGCGATCAACCCTATTGTGGCACTCAATTTACACCGTTACTAGTAACTTAACCCATTAAACCCCACGGCCGCATTTCCAACATTTTGGAGGTGTTACCACAGCTATGGACCACTTGCAAGAGACGGACTGACCATGATAATTCAAGGGTAGTGCCAGGCTAATCTGGCACTACCCTTGAATTATCATGTTCAATACATCTCTTGCTGTGGGAAGTTGGGGCTAAACGGGTTAATTTACGTTGTTACCAGTAACTTTAAACCTCCTGTGTGTGCTGTCACCGGTACTTCACGCTGTACCGGTGGCTGCATGCAAAAGGTATGTAGTTTACAGATCCACATGTGTACCAACTATGTGCCATAGTATACTGATATCTCTCTTGGCTTGACTTCGCGAACGAAGATTTTATAGGAGTTGCCCACGACGTCTGCAGGCTTGTTCGTATGTTACAGCCTACATTTCGCTGCTGACCTGCATGGCAGCAGAGCCCGTTTTGAGCGGCTGTCCTAATGAGAGATCATCTGTCATTAAAGACCACTATTTAGGTGGATGTAGCCATGTAAATGATGGTCTTTAATCACAGGTGACACTTCTTGCCTTGCAAGACTTTTCTTGAGTACTTGGTTGGTTGGTTAGTTCGGGGTTTAACGTCCACAGCACCGAAGTGATAATGGATGGCCCTGACGGGCGGGTTATGGGGAACGGGGAAATCTTTTGCCTATGGAGTACGACTTGAACACTGAGCAATTCAGGTGCACTGCAACTGTGCCACTTTGATTTACCAGGACCTTTCAACAAACATGCTATATGGAACAAGCCCATCTCTTTTTCCTGGATTGCGAGTCCAGCTACCGGGGTCTGAACGGGGACCTGAACCCACGACCCGGCGATTCCCTTCGCTCTCTTGCTCCGACGTTTAACCGCCTGAGCTATTTCGGCCTCGTAAAGAGCACTTGTCTTTGAGGACTATTTTTTTTTCTTGTTAAAAAAAAAGAAAGGAAAGCCATTGCTCCAAACAGGTTGCGCTGTAGTCTGACAAAGCTGAAATGTCCATTGTTCTTGTCATTATACATTTTTCTTGCGAGTACCCATCCCCAGCAGTAAAAAAAAAAAACATCTTCGGGCCCACTGCGGCTGTCGTGGGCCCGTGGACCTTTGCTTACTGGGATCTACTGACATCACCAATGTGGTGGTTTAAGGTGTCGGATCCAGATGTTTCAATCATCTTTAACTCATTCTATCCCAACACCGAAATCCCCAAATTTTGCCGTTGTCCTCTGAAGAGTGCTTAGCAGTGCAGGACACAGATCGACCATGATGGTTCAAGGGCGCCAAGCTATTCTGGCATCACCAGTCCCTTGAACTATCATGGTCGACCCATATCTTGCTGTGGTGTGTCTGGGGTAGAATGAGTTAAAAATTTCATTTTTCTTTTAAAAAAATTCATATAACCACTTCACTGTCAACTGTTGCAGTTCTTGTTGCTAAAACGTTTGTTTACATAATAAGGAGGAGTCCCAGCCATGAATATAGCATGGGCATAAAGGGGTGTCAGCCAGAGGAATAGATCCTCGTAAGCTCCTGCAACGGTATTGGCTCATGAGGATCTATGTCTTTTGCAGCACACAAGCAGTTTTTCTCAGCACTGATGGGATTAAATTTCAGAAAACAAAACTAAGCAAAAACGTTTCTAAAACATGACCATCTCAACTTCATCACAATAAACATACAACTTTAAAAAAAAAAAAAAACTTTTAGCAAGACAAATATGAATGTATAAGTACTAGTACACGTCTATAACACGCAAAGATGAATCGCTACAATGCTGAGCCAAAAACATGTACACTCAAATGTGATTTCTACAGATATATTTAATATTTAATAATTATTGGTGATAAAGCGTTGTGAAAATAAAAATGCCTCTAAATTACGAATTGCAACACTTTCCCTCATAATGTCCCACAAAATTATTTAATATTTTAAACAATCTGTAATTGCAAAGTGTTGTCGTGGTTTGTAAAAATGGTAACATTCACACACACACACACACACACACGCGAGTGGATTCAGATCATTGCAGACGCTGGAGTGAATCACAAAGCACATGAGTACAAACGGTCAGATGTAAAGACAACAGCAAACATCACAGACAACACTATGTATGCATCTACCATACAGTATGAAGGTACAAGTAACACCAAAAGTTTTCCCCCAGCTTTTTTTTTTTTTTTTTAGCTCTCACTAATCATAATCTAAATCATAATGAAAATGCAATACATGCAAACGTAACCTATTTAGTGCTGACACACTACAGCAGGAGATGGATCAACCATAATTCAGGGGTAGTGCCAGTTTAGCCTGGTGCGCCAAGCTAATCTGGCACCACCCTTGAATTATCATGTTTGATCCACCTTCTGCAACTGGCACATAGTCATTAGGCGACACCTCCAAAATTTGGGAAATGTGGCCTAAATGGGTTTACTGGCTCAACAAGCTGACAAGCACCAGGGGCTGAATACGTAAGGGGGTTGAACTGATACCAAATAACCCTTTGACTTTCAGAGAAAAAGTGAACACACTCCCGCTGCTAAAGACCTAGATCCTCGTGAGCTCCCACAGCTGTGGGGGCTCATGAGGATCTATGCCTCTGGTTGACACCACTTTGGATGACAGGGGCCCTTTAGCACAAACCTGTGACCACTGTCAATGAACGCGTTAACACAAGAATAGGCGAAGGAGCACTCTATGGCTTGTCCCCGAGTTGTCACTTGCAAGAAAAGAAATCATAGGACTGGTCTGAATTCTGACGCGCTTGCATCAATTGGTCAAAGGTGCATACTCCATGGTGCCACGGCCCGCCTTGAGGCTAATTATTTTGGGTTAGCAAAGGCTACATTAACCCTTTGTGTGTCATAGTGGTTTCAGTCGCGATGATTTCTACAGGACTCATCGCGACTAAAACTGCTACCGACACCCAAAGGGTTACGCCAGGCAGTTTAGACTGTAGGCAGATAGCATGAACAAACCACTTATAATAATATCAACTATAACATTATGTACAGTCAAAGCCAGTTAACCTACTACATCCTGAGGCTGATTTTGTATAATTTGCTTACTGTCCAATGAAGGCTACATTACAGATTGGGAGATAGATCAACTGTTTTAGTTGAAGGGTGGTGCCAGAATAGCTTGGCGCCGGAGGCGCCAAGCTATTCTGGCACCACCCTTGAACTATCAGTCAAATTCATTTCAAGCAATGGGTGTATCAGGATGATAAGGGTCAAGACAAACTGATAATGCTGGAACCATTCTCCTCCACCTCCCAATCTGCTTCATACAAACTCCTCTTAACCCTTTCCATCCTGACACACTACTACCTGAAATAAATTTGACTATGATAGTTCAAGGGTGGTGCCAAGCTATTCTGGTGCCACCCTTGAACTAAATGCTTGATCCATCTCCTATTCTGTAATGTAGCCCTCATAGGACAATAAGCAGTTTATAATATGAAAGGAAAAGCCATTATGGCTCATGTGTATGACCGATTTACATGTGTGACCTTTGTGACAAGGGCTGGCTTCTGCAGCAGCAAAATCCATGTTTTCAGAAAATGTAAGCATTTTTCACACATCTATCAACTCCCCGTGACCCTTGACCATTGTGATGTCGACTAAATTAGTATGCATAGGAAGGTCTTATCAGCTATCTTTGTACCAAATTTGGTTGAAAAATTTGCACAAATTTGGGAATACCTACAATTTTATAAAAAATCAGCATTTTACACACATTTGCCAGCCTCTTGTGACCCATCACCTTTCTAATGGGTCATCCAAATTAGTATGCATAGATAGGTCTTACCATCAGGTATCTCTGTACCAAATTTGGGTTTTAAATTGTGAATAGTATTTGAGAAAAAATATCTTTTGTCAAAATATGGCTATTTTTGACATATTTCCTGATTCCCTGTGACCTTGACCTTTGTGAGAGGTCACTCAAATTGGTATGTTTAGAAAGGTCTTACCACAAAGTATCCTTGGACAAAGTTTGAAGAATGTGGCTTGAATAATCTCCGAGAAAATGCCAACGTTAAAGTTTACCATGGATGACTGACGACAGACAACGGCGGACAGACAGACTACGGATGGACGACCACTGGCCCAAAACATACTCACTTTTGCTTCGCACGTGAGCCAAAACTCAGCCTCAGGATGTAATGGGTTAATAAGAAATGATATTTGAAATCCCCTGAAGTTCTTCCTATTTCGACTTCACTGTACATGCACAGTTACCTACTTACAAAGTGAGTGCCAGACATCAACACAGACCAAATAGTCCATAAGCTAGGAAAGTCTACCGTGCACCCCCCCCCCCCCAGCCCCCCCCCCCCCCCCCAGTACTCAATAAGATGGGTTTCAAAGTGTTCCTTAGTATGTCCTGAGATGTTTAAGCCATGTTCCCCGAAAATCCTTAGGAACACACCAGAGATATAGCCGATGGCGCAAGGGTACCCCAATTCACGCTCTTCGCAGGTGCTAAAATGAGGTTGAGAAACATTTTCCTTTAAATATATCAGAATTCATTCCAGAAGCCCAAATCAGGCAATATTATGTCAAGGCACACGTTCTGCAGCCTCTGCAAAAAACAGAATGAAAAAATATTGAATCTCTGGCACACAGTGAAGGTATTTGTGCACCCAGTAAACGACCATTTCCGTGAAATCGCAAAAAAAGACAAAAATAATGTGTCAGATGCCTTCAGACATTTTCTATAGCACTGACAGTCCATTTTCAGGTTTACATCATTAAAACAGGATGTCACAATTATTATAAACTTGACTAGGTGATGCTGTGATCACTGTGAGTGCCACAGTGGTTGATTTTGTATCCCTACCCCCAAGTTGTAAAAATACACAAAATTAATTAGAAAAAATTACTTAAGTTATTCCATTTTATTTTGACCTCTCTTTACCTGTTAAGTTTCAATAATGTGAGCATAAAGTGCAAGAAAATAAGGAAAGTCGGCATCCTTTACAGTATGTTCGTGGTGAATGATAGCTTTTTCCCATTTAAAATTGCCAAATTGGGAAACGTACGTTGTTTCTGATGCCCTCAGAAATTTTGTATACAACTGATAAGGGGTAGGGCAGCAGATTCAGCCACTGTGGCCCCTAAATGCATCACAGCATCACAAAATCAGGTTGGGAGTAACTGTGGTACTCTATCCTAATCAAATAAAACCTAACAAAGACCTATCGGTTGTATACAAAATTTCTGAGGGCATCGGAAACAACATACGTTTCCCAATTTGGCAATTTTAAATGGGAAAAAGCTATCATTCACCACGAATGTACCGTAAAGGATGCCGACTTTCCTTATTTTCTTGCACTTTATGCTCACATTATTGAAACTTAATAGGTAAAGAGAGGTCAAAATGAAATAGAATAACTTTAGTAATTTTTTTTAATTAATTTTGTGTATTTTTACAACTTGGGGGTAGGGATACAAAATCAACCACTGTGGCACTCACAGTGATCACAGCATCACCTAGTCAAGTTTATAATAATTGTGACATCCTGTTTTAATGATGTAAGCCTGAAAATGGACTGTCAGCGCTATAGAAAATGTCTGAAGGCATCTGACACATTATTTTTGTCTTTTTTTGCGATTTCACGGAAATGGGCGTTTACTGGGTGCACAAATACCTTCACTGTGAGCCAGAGATTCAATATTTTTTCATTCTGTTTTTTGCAGAGGCTGCAGAACGTGTGCCTTAACATAATATTGCCTGATCTGGGCTTCTGGAATGAATTCTGATTTATTTAGAGGAAAATGTTTCTCAACCTCATTTTAGCACCTGTGAAGAGCGTGAATGGGGGTACCCTTGCGCCATCGGCTATATCTCTGGTATGTTCCTAAGGATTTTCGGGGAACATGGCTTAAACATCTCAGGACATACTAAGGAACACTTTGAAACCCATCTTATTGAGTACTGGGCGGGGGGTGCACGGTAGACCTTCCTAGCTTATGGACTAAAATATATCATGCATTCATTCACCCTTGCCACACGACATCATAATCATTATTATTATCTTGGCCCTGTAAGTGAAACGTATCACCTATCACGTACATGCATATGCACATTTATATTGTGTTCTCAGTCATAAATGAATTCTAAATGCACAATTCAACATATTTTAAAACTGTCGGATACACGAAGATGAAATAATAATATCAATTGAAAAATGCAATCTAATGTGTTGTGCTCAGTTCAACATTCATCATAAATTACATGAACAGGTTAACACCATTCAGCAGTTTATTTGCTGAGTACTGTACCAGATGTAATTACCACACGCAATTCTCATTCTGACCTTTTTTCTATAATGCCCATTTTCATACTCACAGCCTGTTCAGGGACACAAACACAAATTCCAAACACTGTTCATTTCCCTGACACTATACAAAAGGAGTTTGACTGACTATGATTGTTAAAGGGTCGTGCCTGATTAGCTTTGGCGCCAGAGGCGCCAAGGTAAGCAGGCACTACCCTTGAACTGACAGAGTCAACTAGACACGCAGCATGTAGAGAAAAATGAAATGAGCATGAAATAAGGTAACAGCTGTAAACTAAAATCATCAAATGGTACTCACAATACCAATGTAAACGCAAGACCGTTAACAATGACATGACACTACCTTTGAACTATCAGAGTTGATTCATCCCTCGCAAGATAATAGCAGACCTGACAGACTGAAACAAGCAAAGCATGTGTGCTGCATGGGATTCGAACCTTACGGCCCTGAACCACAGGCCAGCGCACAAATGACAATGAAATGTACAGGTCAGTCTCACCATAGCGCACATCAGAATAGCGCAAAATTGGATATAACAGAGAAGTCTGTGGCTGCCAAGTCATTACCCAAGGCAATGGCCAACACACTCTGGCCAATGCTAGCCTTATTTTTAACTGGTCCGTGCAATGCCATGCTTGGGCCAGCCAAGGCTCTCCTCAGCCAGAGCACATTAACCCATATAACCTCATAGCTGTTTTTCCCAAATTTTGGAGGCGCCACCTAACGACCATGTGCCAGTTGGAGGAGATGTATTGACCATGATAATTCAAGGGTAGTGCCAGATTAGCTTGGCGCCTTCAGGCGCCAAGCTAATCTGGCACTACCTTGAATTATCATGGTCAATCCATCTCCCACTGTAAAGCATTGGGGCTAAATGGGTTAACATGAACGCCAGTAATGTGGCCTGACCTTAATGCTGCCTGGTATCATGACATAATGAGGCCGACCTGTAAGGCATTTTTCAGTACAAACAGTAACACAGACACTGCCCCACATATGAGTAAACTTTGCACAGCAGACATTGCAAACCTCAGATCTTTTCATCAGTGTTGTCAAGCACACGACTGGTTTGTCCTCAAAGCAGACAATAAAAAGACATGTTTGTCCAATCCAAACAACTACAGTCGTCGAACAGCGCGTGTGGTACGGGCTGAAGAAGTTATGGATAGGAATAAGCACAAAAATGTGCTGGTCTGCGGTTCTGAACTTTACATGCTACAGCATAAAGTATAAAAATCACAGATCAGTACACATATATGAAAATACCATACTGTTCACCTCAGGAAGGAAAAAATAATGAAAAAAAAAAAAGGGGGGGGCGGGGTGGGGGGAGGGGGAATTAACACTGAATCAGTAATTGAGTCACAACCAGAAAGAGATCATAATAGTAAATAATGTTACCTAACAATATAACAGAAAAAAATGTTTAAGTGCTGGTCTGTGATTTGGGGCCTTTCGGCTGTAGGCCACACAGTCCAAAATCACATACCAGCACACCTATTCACAACTGACTTAGACACTTCTTACTCCTCATTACTGTAACTACTCACTACTGTAACTACTCACTACTGTAACTACACTCACCCATTTAACCCTCTCACTTTGGAGGTGTCACCTAATGACTGTACCAGTTGCAGGGGGTGGATCGACCATGAGAACTCAAGGGCAGTACCAGGTGAGCTTGGCGCCTTCAGGCGTAAAGCTCATCTGGCACTACCCTTGAATTATCACTACCAATCCATCTCCTGCTACAGGGCATTGAGGCTAAATGGGCCAATCTACTATATACCAGTACAGTCTTTGCTATGATAATGTAACAAAAATACATGTACAGGTACAAATATGGTTAAAAAAGAGTGAGTACCCTAAGTACATGTCCCTTTTGTGTGCTGGCTAGTGATTTTGGACCTTACTGACTAACGGCTAAGGTTGAAAATCCCAGACCAGCGCACACTTGTTCAACACTTGTTGCGCCATGATAAAGTTACCGCGTGTGCTTTCGATCTAACCCCTTCTCTAGTCGAAAAATACTTACCGATGACATGACTATGTGGAAGTGTCTACTACTTACTCAATTTTAGCCTAAGAACCCGTTGTGTTACCACACAACCCGGGAGGAACTCGGGGAACCCCCAGAGGGGCCAAGAGTTGTCTCCCGTTCCTGCCCATCCGGTTCCGAGTCACGTGGTGACCAAACAGTCAGAATACTTAGCTCACCAGCGGCAAGCGGGGCAGGTGGGAGAGTCCTCCAAGTTATGTCATCGGTAAGTATTTTTCGAAAAAATATCTTTTAGAGAAAAATGAATTTATTTCCTCAAAAACATTACTGATGACATGACTGTGGAAGAATTGTGATAAGGAGGAGGGTGCCGTGCCCAACACCCCCACAAGGGCTATAGTCAGAACCATCCTCCCTGCCGCAACCTCCCGACAATTTTAGCTAAGTGCGTACCTACGGCGCCTGAGGTGCCGGGAGGGAGTGTTGCGCCGCAGTGATGTCCCCCACCAGAACGAGGTTGTCTTGCTGGCCTGCCAGATCCTGGAGGTAGAAGCGGGCGAAGGTCGATTCTGCCCGCCAACCCACGGCTGCCATGACAGCGCAGTTCCGATTGAACACGACGCTCGTGGCCATGGCTCGTACCTCGTGTGCGTGTATCTTAAGCCTCTTCGCTCCCTGTGGGGAGAGATCTGGTCGGCGGACCGTATGACCCAGCGTAACCAGGAAGATATCGTCTGGGCTGTTATGTCATTTCTGCCAGGGTTTAAAGGTAGAAAGAGGCGTGAGCGTCCTCTCCGGACGGCTTTGGTTCGGCGTAGGTAAACGCGTAGGGCGTGCACAGGATCTTGTTGCCTGGTCTCCCGGGGAAAGTTTGTATCCCGCAGAGGCCGTAAGGTGATCACCTGTGGCACGGTCAAAGGAGACCTCGTCTTGGCAAGGAAGGCAGGGTCCGTGAGCAGCTGCACGGAACCATCCGCTCTAAACTGCAGGCAGGCAGGGCGCGCTGAGAGCGCGTGTAGCTCGCTAACTTGGGCTGCCGTGGCAAGGGCCAACAGGAAGCATGTCTTATGAGTCACATCTGCTAAGCGGGCCAAAGGCAGCGGTTCAAATTTGGCAGAGTTCAGCCACGTCAGTACCGAGGGGAGGTCCCAGCGAGGAATGAGTGAGCGGGGCACTGGACGCTGCAGGCCTAAGTGAGTCATAAGGTCGGCAATGTCTTTACAGGCGCCGGGGTCCGGGCGGCCAAGGTGCCGGTAGGTGTCGGCAATCAAGGACAGATACCCCCTGATAGTGATAGGGGCTAATCCTTGGTCTCCAAAGAGCCTGAGGAAGCAGTCAGCGAGCTGGGGATTAGTCAGATCGGTGGGGGAGAGGTGCTGGTCCTCGCACCATGAGTACAGCACTCACCATTTTCCCTCGTAGACGCATCTTGTTGAGGGTCTGTGGGCTGTAGCGATAGCTTCCACTGCTGCACTCGAGAAGCCTCTAGCGTCGAGGGCTTGCCGCAGAACCTCCAAGCGTGAAGGAGTAGGCGTTCCGGGCATGGGTGGAACAGCAGTTGTCGGGGCTGCTTGAGCATCATGCTGGGCGTGGGCAGCAGCAGTGGGGGGGTCTGTGGCGAGGCTGAGGAGGTCGGTGGTCCAGGACCGGTTCCAGGCGAACGGGGCGACCAGTAAGACGACCGCATTGCATCCTCGAAGCTTGAGGAGTACTTTGGAAAAGAGGACTGTTGGGGGGTACACATACGCGATGAGGCCGTCCCATGGGATGGAATGCACGTTGACTGCCCAGGCCAGGGGGTCTGTGATCGGGGAGACAAATAGGGGAAGCTGGTGATTCCACCTCATGGTGAACAGGTTGATCATAGGGTTCTCCCAGTGCGCGCAGATCATCTGAAAGATGTCCCGGCGTAGGGTCCACTCCGTGTGTAGAAACTGGCCGCACCGGGAGAGAGAGTCGGCCAACACGTTCAGGTGACCAAAGATGTGTCGAGCTCGGAGGAAAATGTTGCGGTCCTCGCACCAGCACATCTGACGGTAGAGGAGCATGCACAGGTCGGGTGAGCACGTCCCGCCCTGCTTCTGGATGTAAGCCACCACTGTCGCGTTGTCGGAGAGGACAAGCAGCTCTTGGAGTTGTTCCTCCCACGCGATGAGGGCTTGCCAAACTGCTTGCAGCTCCAACCAGTTGATGTGCTTGTCCACGAACTCTGAAGGCCAGGGGCCGGACGTCGTGAGGAACCGTGGTAGCAGGTGGGCTCCCCAACCAGCAAGACTTGCGTCGACACACAGGGAGAGTTGCGGGGCGGGGAGGACAGGGAAACTCCTGAGGCGAGCTACGACGTGTCCATCCAACATAGCAGATGGGGGCAAAGCATCGGAGTCACGGGTACGATGGCGGCCAAATCGCCGGAGGGGGCATGCCAGTGAAGCAGGAGGTGCAGCTGTAGTGGCTGGGCGTAGAGACGACCGAGGGGGAGTAGATCCGCCGCCACATTCATCAAGCCAAGGAGCTGAAGCCAGACTCTGGTGGGGGGCTGCATCCTGCTGGGCTAACTGGCCGGCAAGGGTGACTAACTTCAGGATTCGCGGCTCCGGCAAACGCACCCTGTTGAGGTCGGTGCCGAGCTCCATGCCGAGGTGGACAAAGTGACGCGAGGGAGTGAGGTCCGACTTGCCTGCGTTGACTAGGAACCCCAACCGCGACAACAGCCGTATCAGTGCATCCCTGTCTGTTGTCAGGACGGCCTCCGATTGGTTGCGTAGGAGGAGGTCGTCGAGGTAGTTCGACGTCAGACTGGAAGACGACTGCTGTGCCTTGGCCACCACCGCGTCCATGATGCGGGTGAAAACCCAGGGGCTGAGGTTGAGACCGAACGGCAGGGCCCTAAACTGGTAAATTACTCCATCATAGGCGAAGTGGAGGTACTCCTGGATGCCAGGTGCATAGGGACATGGAGATAAGCGTCGGACAAGTCCAGACTGTCCGCTTAGTCCATGGGCTGTACGGCGGCTCTGAGGGCCCGAGAAGTCCCCATGCGAAAGGACGGGGCCGCGATGAATGCGTTCAAGACTGAGAGATCGATGACAGGTCGCCACTTGCCGCCCGGTTTGGGTACCATGAAGAGGCGGCTGTAGAAGGCAGGGGAATTGCGGTTTAACATGACCTCTGTGGCGGCCTTCTGCAGAAGAGTGGCGACTTCTCCACGTAGAGCGCAGGCCTTGAGCTCGTCTGACAGCACCTCGGTCCACAATGGGGAGCAACACAGCAGAGGCGGGGAGCGGAAGGCGATCTGAAGGCCCTCGGTTACGGTCTCCAAGATCCAGGGGTCGTCTGGGAACAGCGAGCGCCACTCCTCGCTGCACAGCGCGAGCCTCCCGCCGACTGGAGACCCTGGCGTGGTCAGCGGAGGCAGTTGAGGGGAGAAGTCAGGGGGCCCGCCCGTGCCCTGGGTGACGGGCATGACGGGGCCAGGTGGGGGCAGGGGCGCTAACAGGTCCGGGGCAGCCGAAGGCAGGGCGGCGACGAGGGGCCCGTGGAGGAACGGGGGCGGAAGACACAGCGGGTCTGGAGGTCCGCAGGGCGTGACCCACCGCCTTGCGGGCAGCCTGAAAGCGCGGTAGAGCTGTTCTGCGAGGCCAACGGTCCGAGTTAGCATCCTTCACCGTCTGCCAGGTCTCACCAAAGAACAGAGGGCCACCAAGGGAAGCACGGCGCAGCTGAGTCCTCAGATCGGGGGGCATTCTGCGGCAGGCCAGCAACACGGCATCCCGACGCAGCAGGTCGCAGTTAGAGGCGGCAGCCATGGCGTTGACCGACGAGTGATACGCCGCTGGGTTAGCCACTTTCGCGAGCGCGAGTAGGTCTACTAGGAGGAGCGTCAAGGAGGGGTGCCAGGCGTCCTCGATGCGGCGCATGAAGGCGAAGGGTGGCGGGCCGGGCGCGGAGGGGAGGGACGAGATGAGCGGGCGGCCGGTCGATGGAAGGACGTCCCAGAGCGGGTCGAGCGCGACGCAGTTGAAGAGCGGTGGGGGCTGCAGCCCCTGGCGCGGAGCGAAGCGTTGTCCTTCCTGCGCTCGACCACAGGGGAGCGCGAGCGTCTGGTGGAGCTGGAATAGCGCGAGGGCTCTGAACTGCTCGCAGGTCTCGGACGCGTGGGTAAAGGTCTCTGCTTCAACCGGCGCCCAGCCTGGGAGCCGGCCGAGGGCTAACACAGCTACCTTACCTCTCCGCCGGAGCGGGGACAGGGGAAGGAACCTCCATAACACCCTCAGCGCGCGGACGCGAGCGGCGTCCAAGCAAAACCGCACCAAGCAGCCCAAGCAACCCAAGGCACAGTCGAGGGCAGCAGCCAAATGAGCAGGGAACAAGCAGACCCACACAGGGCACAGGCAGGGTCGGTGAAAGCAAGTCCAATGAGAAGTCAAGTCGTGCAGAAGACCGGCGAACAACCGGTCGAACAAGGTAGAGTCTAAGTCCGTAGGCTAAGGCAAACACGTCTGAACGGCGTGAGCTAAGTATTCTGACTGGTTGGTCACCACATGACTCGGAACCGGATGGGCAGGAACGGGAGACAACTCTCGACCCCTCTGGGGGTTCCCCGAGTGCCTCCCGGGTTGTGTGGTAACACAACGGGTTCTTAGGCTAAAATTGAGTAAGTAGTAGACACTTCCACATAGTCATGTCATCGGTAATGTTTCTGAGGAAATAAAGAGCACACAATTCAACTGCAAGAACACTGGCTCTTCATGAGCCCCTGGCAGACGCCAGGGTTCGTAAGGATCTATGCCTCTAGCCAACGCCACCTTGTATCCACGTTCTTTGGACAGCTGGGGCTCTTTGGAGTAATATTAACAACGGCCTCAGAACCCTGTGCGTGTCGGTAGCGGTTTTTGTCAGAATCATCGCGACTAAAGCCGCTACCGACACGCACAGGGCTAAAGCAAACTGCCATATCTGATGGATTAAAGTGTCATGAAAACAATCAGTTATTGTAGAGTGTGAGTATGCAACATAAGAAAGAGAAAGACAAGCAAAGGTAGATAATCTGAAGAAGTAAACAGGCGTAAGTACATGTGGATAGGAAGTGAAGTCTCAAAAATCAATTCAAAAGAAATGTGAGAATTATAAGTAGCGGAGTGAAGAGGAAAACAGTAAAAAAACATTAGGAATGTTGGTGGGTTTTTCTCATCACAATTATTTTTTAAAGATTAACTCTTTGGCTGTCGGTAGCGGTTTTTGCTATGATGAGGAGGAATCATCATGAAAAAATGCCACCGAAAGCCCAAGAGTTAAACCTTTGTGTGTCAGTAGCGGTTTTAGTCACGATGATTCCTGTAGTTCTGTTCATCATTTGCTTATTCAATTTGAATTATCTCTCACAAAAATGATGTCTCTCTTGATTACAAACTACAGCAAATGTGAAAAAGATGTCTAAGAATGAAACTACATAAAGAAAGAGTCTAGATCTGTCTCATGTACGCCCCATAAAGAATATCCAATGAAACTAGCCATACAGAAAAAAAAAAATCCTGAGCAAATGTTTAACTGCATCGTCTTTTTTGTTCCAGAACATGTTTCTTTTTTGTATTCCTAGCAAGAGTTTTTTCTTTTTTTAATTTTCTTTCTTTCTTTCGTGGTTTCTGTTTCTGTCCTTTTACCTTACATCCTCAGAACAATTTCTAAACTGTTAATTCATCAAACATCATCAAAAATTCCACGCATAGGTTTTGAGGAAGGCGGTTGTGATGAAGTGAACCGTGACCCCTGCGCCTGGTACCCCTGACCTTCAGAACGTGAGGCGCCGAGCGAACGAGTGTAGTCAGCCAGAGGGTCAGCATGCTCTTCAGTGTAATCGATGGGTTCCACTTGTCGCAAGAGTTCCGTACGATCGCTTTCATCCGGGCTGCGAGCCACAGTGAACTTTTCAGCTGAAAGGAAAAATGTATTTTTCTTTAAAATGATTTTTTTTTAAAAATACTTACCGATGGTATTACTATAAAGAAATAGTTCTTAGCTAGTCTAATTTTAGCCCAAAAATTGTTGTGTACGATTATGGTCGTGATGGCAGGATAGGGGCGCCATAGACTGGACGGAAGCCCGGTTAGCCTCCCTTCCGGTTCAACCACGCATGCGCTCCGCGCTTCCCACTTCAGTCAGTTTCTTAGCGGACCAGCGGCAAGCAGGGCAGGTGGGAGGGACCTCCGAGTAATACCATCAGTAAGTCTTTTTCAAAAAAATTCATTTTAAAGAAAAATACATTTGTTTTCTCAAAACACATTACCGATGGTATTACTATAAGGAAGAATCCCGAAGAGGAGGCGGGTGCCGCTATAAGGCCCCTACCCCTGCCCACACTACTCTAGTGGCCCTCCACAAGCAACCTCCCTCTAATTTTAGCAAAGATGCTTACGGCGCCTAAGGCGCCTGGAGGGAGTGTTGCACCGCCACGATGTCTCCCACCAGAGAAAGGTTCTGGCGCTGGCTGGAGAGGTCCCTCAGGTGCGAAGGTGGTCTCTGCTCGCCAGCCCACAGCCGCCACGATGTCTTTGACAGCACAGTTGCGGTCGAACGCTAGGCTTGCAGCCATGGCTCTGATCTCGTGCGTCCTGATGTGCAAGCGTTTGGCTGTGTGAGGAGCCAGGTTCTGGTAGGCTGACCGTATCACCAACCGAAGCCAGGAGGAAATCGTCTGGGCTGAGATGTCATTTCTACCTGGGGACAGAGGAAGGAAAAGGCGGGTGCGTCCCCTGCATAGCGGCTTGGTCCGGCGCAGGTACACACGTAAGGCTCGCACCCGGTCTAGTTGTCTGGACTCACGGGTGGAACCTGGGTCTCTTAATGGTTGGATCGTAACCAGTTGAGGGGCAGCCAACGGAGATCTGGTCTTGGCTAGGAAGGCCGGGTCGGGCAGGAGCTGAACTGAACCGTCCGCTCTGAACTGCAGACAGTCGGGGCATGCCGAAAGGGCGTGCAGCTCACTGACCCTGGAGGCAGAGGCGAGGGCCAAGAGGAAGCAAGTCTTCCGCGTCACATCTGGTAGTGTTGCCGACAGGATGGGTTCGAATCGAGGCGAGCTGAGCCACGTAAGTACCCAAGGGAGGTCCCACCTAGGCACCAAGGAAGGCAGAGTGGGACGTTGTAGACCGAAGTGGTCCATCAGGTCGGCAAGGTCTTTGCAGGCACCGGGGTTGGGCCGTCCCAGATGTCTGTACGTGTCCGCAATCATGGCCAGGTAACCACGAATGGTGATGGGCGCTAGGTGCTGGTCGGAGAACAGCCAGAGGAAAAACTCCGCCAGCTGAGGAACTGACAATTCGGTGGGGGAGAGGCGTCTGTCGTCGCACCAGGAGCAGAGGACCCTCCACTTGCCCTCGTAAACTCATCTGGTCGAGGTTCTGCGAGCTGAAGCGATCGCGTCCACTGCCGCATGCGACAAGCCTCTAGCGGAGAGGGCTTGCCTGACAACCTCCAGGCGTGAAGGAGGAGACGCTCTGGACACGGGTGGTAAACCGCACAGCGTGGTAGCTTCAGCATCGTGCTTGGGGTGGGGAGTGTCAGCAGGGGGGGAGGGGGGGGGGGCGTAGCGAGGTTCAGGAGGTCGGTGGTCTACAACCTGGTCCAGCAGGACGGCGCCACCAGGAACGGAATCGTGTTGCACCCTCTGAGCTTGAGTAGAACCTTGGGGACTAGCACCGTCGGCGGGTAGGCATAGGCAACCAGACCGTCCCAGGGGATGGAGAGAGCGTCCACTGCCCAGGCCAGGGGATCTGGAATTGGAGAGACGAATAGAGGGAGCTTCCGATTCCATCTCGTGGCGAAGAGGTCGACCATGGGTGTCTCCCAGGCTGTGCCGATCATCCGAAAGATGTCTGGACGCAGCGACCACTCAGTATGCAGTAGCTGACCGCGTCGGGAGAGGGAGTCGGCTAGGACATTCAGGTGACCCGGGATGTGACGCGCTCGAAGAGTGATGTCCCGGTCCTCGCACCACCGAAGCACCTGGTAGAGGAGGATGCAGAGGGAGGGAGAACGGGTCCCACCTTGCTTCTGGATGTAGGCGACTACTGTGGAGTTGTCTGACAGAACTAGAAGCTCCTGATGTCGGAGGCGAAGTTCCCACACAAGGAGGGCTTGCCAGACCGCCTTCAGTTCCAACCAGTTGATGTGTCGTGGCAGCAATTCCCGGGGCCACAGGCCGGAGGTAGTCTCTAACGACGGAGAGGCTCGCGTCGACGCACAGGGAGAGGGTGGGGGGCGGCGAGAACAGAGGCACTCCCGTCGCAAGCCAGGTACAGTCCGCCCAGCGCAGTAGGTGAGGACGGATCAAGGCTGTGACTGGAACCGGAGCGTCGAGGTCGGCCGTCGACGGACGCCAGTGAAGGAGGAGGTTCAGTTGCAGAGGATGGGAGTAGAGACGTCCCAAAGGTAGCAGATCTGCCGCTGCATTCATCAGTCCCAGAAGCTGCAGCCACTGCCCCTGGCCGGGAGCATCGTCATCTGAGAAACCTGCCGCGCTAAGATCGCCAGCTTCTGGATGCGATTCTCCAGGAGCCGGACGATGTTGAGGTCGGTGCGGAACTCCATACCCAGATGCACGAAGTGGCGCGCTGGCACGAGGTCGGACTTGTCGAAGTTGACCAAGAAGCCCAGAACTTCGAGGAGGCGGAGAAGAGCATCCCGGTCCTCCATCAGGGCGGACTCGGACTGGTTCCTCAAGAGCAGGTCGTCTAAGTAGTTCGAGGTGGGGCTCGTGGACGTACGACGGGCTCTGGCTACCACAGCATCCATAATCCGAGTAAACACCCAAGGGCTGAGGTTGAGGCCGAAGGGAAGAGCGCGGAACTGGTAGACCACTCCCTGGAACGTGAAGCGTAGGTAACGTCTGGAGGCTGGGTGTATGGGTACGTGAAGGTGCGCATCTGAGAGGTCCAGGCTGCCAGCAAAGTCCATCAGCTGCACGGCGGAACGAAGGGCCCGGGCAGTCTCCATGCGGAAAGACGGAGCAACGATGAACTTGTTGAGCGCCGAGAGGTCTATGACTGGGCGCCACTTGCCGCCAGGCTTGGGTACCACGAAGAGCCAGCTGTAGAACGCTGGGGAGTCGTGTCGCACCACCACCTCCGTGGCAGACTTCTGCAGCAAGGCAGCCACTTCGGCGCTGAGGGCTTCGGCTCTGGGCTGGTCTGACGGCACCGCCGTCCACAACGGCAAGCGGCGCGGGGGGGGGGGGGTGGAGACTGAAAGGAGATCAGGAGTCCATCGGCGATCATAGATAGAATCCACGGGTCGTCCGGTAGAAGCGCTCGCCACACATCGCTGTGAAGCGCTAGCCTCCCGCCGACAGGAGACCCGGAAGAGGCTGGCGGGGAACGAGGCAGGCAGTCACTGGGCCCTACCCCGCCCAGGACGCTGGGCAGGCCTGGGCCAGGACCGAGCAGGGGGCGCAGGAACGGAGCCAGAAGAAGGGCGGGCGCGGGGGAAGGCTGGAGGTCTTGGGGGGAGACGTCCACCTCTGGTAGGGGGGTGAGAGCTGGGTCTGGAAGCCTGCAGGGCGCGACCCGGAGCCTTGCGGGGGACTCGAAAAGGAGCTGTAGTGGTGCGGCTGGGCCAGGGGTCCTTATTAGCTTCCTTGACAGCGAGCCTGGCGGGGCCGAACAGGAGCTCTCCTCCGAGGGGAACCTGACATCTGCCGGGATGGGGCAGAGGTGTAGAACCGCATCGCGCCGTAACAAGTCGCAGTTGACGGCCGCCGCCATCGCGTTGACGGAGGTGTGGTAGGCCGTGCGGTTCCCAGAGACCGCCAGCGCTAGCAGGTCCCCGAGCAGAGAAGACAATGACGGGTGCCAGGCGTCTTCTATCCGCTGAACGATGGCTTGCGTCGCCAGATCTAGGAAACCCGCTGCAGCCAGGGCGTTCCGAATGAGTGACGCTGTTTGTTCCACGCCGGGAAGGAGGGACTGACGCAAGGTAGCACCAGCGAAAGACACTGCCGGAGGGTCCACTTTAGGCAGAGGGCAGGAGAAATTCTGAGAGTGTCCCGCGTACCAAGATTGCCGAAAGGAAATATCCAATCCTGCCGGCCACCTGGAGTCCGAGAAGAAGCCGGCAGAACCGCAACGACCCTGTGAGAGATGAGTGGAGAAAGCTTCACAAAGGTCTTTGAAGCCCGGCGGCTGGGGGAGAGACTTGAACTGCTTGCCCTGACGATCAGCATCGACGAAGGCGGAGGCCTTCCTCTTGAGCGGGTTGGGGGGGGGGGGGAAGGGGGCAGAGATCCGCAGGGAGGCAGTCTGCAATGATGCGCGCCGCTTCATCCAGTGCCCGAAGCATCTCCAACCTGTGTCCCATGGAAGACGGCTGTAGCTCCTCATCGTCGGGCGAGAGGACGGGCAGGTCGGGGCTGGTCTCTCGAAGGAGGGCTGACACTGACTCCGCAGGGTAAAGGCTGAGAGCGTCGTCCTCAGCCGGCACAGTGCAGGGGGCTGCATCTATTACCTGACGAGGAGCGAGATTCACCGCGTTGTGGTCCCGGGAGATGGCCGTAGCCCTAGGCGACGAGCTTCTCACAGAAGGGTGGTGTCGAGGAAGCCGCGAGGGAGCACGGTCCCGCGAAGAGCTCCGCGACGAGAAAGACGCACGTCGAGGTCTGCGGTGTCGTTGCCCGCAGTCGCGGCGGGAAGCGCTGCGCTGTCTGGAGCGGTAGCGGCAACGAGAAGACACCGACCATCGACACCGGTGCGACGCTGAACTGTGGGCCGAGTCGTACCTAGACCGCGCTCGTGGGGGTCGGATGGAAGCTGAGTGGCGGGAAGAATCTCTCTGGCGCGTCGACTTGTCCCTAGAGCGCGACCCAACGACGAGAGGAGGGAGAGCGCTCACGGCGAACACGGGGTGGGCAGTCTCGGGGCGAAGCTGGGCCGCGTCTCAGGCTACGTGTCCGGGAGCGGGAGCGCAAACGCCGAGCAAGTCCGATTTAGGCGTCGTGTCGCCAGTCCTGGGTTGGGGCGCCGAGGAAACGAGTTGTTCAGCAGTGGCAGACGAGGAGGGGGGCACGATAGTTCCAAGTGGTGGAGAGTGCCGTACACTGACCTGGAGGGATACAGCCTTCGGTTCCACGACATCAACCGGAGCTGCAGCTTGTGCCTGTTTCTCTACTTGTGACTGGGATGTCACCACCGTGTAGCAACCACTCGACGGGACTGTGGTGGATACCGGTGTTTTCACTAGAGGCTTACCTGGTGGGCCTCGCCCATCCGTAACCGCACAGCGACCACTCGACGGGACTGTGATGGATGCCGGTTTTAGAGCTCGAGCTCGCAGCCGAGGTCGCGGAGCCAGAGGCTCTACCACTCGGTAAGGGCCTCTCGACGGGTCTGTGGCGCGTACCGGGGATGGATCGGAACTCCGTGCTGGGGTCGGTCGTTCTCGGCCATAGAAGCTCAGGAGTTGTGTCCACTGCTCTTCCGGCCATGGGGCGCAGACCAGGCACGGGTTGGTTGAGGCACATCCGGAACAGGTCAGGCAAAAGGAATGTTCGTCACTTGGCCACTGAAACTGCCTACATCGCGTGCAGGTGCGAACTTGCCAACTGCAACACAAAGGGAACAATGACATTCGAGCGAGCGTGCCCCCGTGGGCACGCAAAACGAAACCGCGCTTGAGCGAAAATTTCGATAAACGGCGTAAGCCGAGGCCTGGCGCTCTTACCCACACCCCTGAGCGCCTGGCGTAGGCCAAACCGAATCTTTACCTCGCCATTCGAAGAAGAGGGACCAATCAAACAGGCCAAGACCAACCAACCACGTGGAGGGCAGGTGACCAGGCGTAGAGACGGCTCGAACAGTCGCCGGTCGGAGACACGGGTCCACGCAGGAACCGTAGGACCGAAGGGGAGACGCAAGGAACGCCGCCACGCACCAACACTTCGGGGCTCGTCCTGCGTAACGCCAAGAGTCTGAAACGACGAGCGAACACACAGCAGTCACAGTTCACTAAGCACACAGCCCAAGCCCGAACCGGCGCTAAAGGCTAGCGCAGGCCAGAACCGGCCACCCAAGGGCGACGCCACAAGGTTAGAGCGGCCACAAGACACGTGAAAACAGTTCACCAGTGCCGCTGAAAGGCTAGCCCTAAAGTCACAAACTGCAGAAGCAGTCCAACACGAAAGCGTCCTAGCCTGAGCCACCAGGCGAAGGGCAACACAGCAGTCCAAACGACCGGTTAACAGGGTTTCAAGTCAATCAAAGCATAGAGTCACGACGTACACAACCGCACAGTAACTAGCAAAGAAACTGACTGGAGTGGGAAGCGCGGAGCGCATGCGTGGTTGAACCGGAAGGGAGGCTAACCGGGCTTCCGCCCAGTCTATGGCGCCCCTCTCCTGCCATCACGACCTTAATCGTACACAACAATTTTTGGGCTAAAATTAGACTAGCTAAGAACTATTTCCTTATAGTAATACCATCGGTAATGTGTTTTGAGAAAACAAATTAATTTTTCTCTAAAATATATTTTTTCGAAAAATACTTACCGATGGCATTACTAATAGGAAGGTACCCTAGTTAACCTGATTTCAGCCTAAGTCCGTTGTGTGCATCAGCACAACCGGGGAGGCGACTCCGGGGAGTCGTTCACCAAACGCAGCCCTGGGTGGCCTCCCCTCCCTTCCCATAAGGCCCTATGGGCTGACCCACCAGTTTCACGCTAAGCAAACTGGCGGCAAGCGGGGTAGGCGGGAGGGCCCTTTGAGTAATGCCATCGGTATTTTCGAAACAATATATTTTAGAGAAAAATTAATTTGTTTCCTCAAAACCCTTACCGATGGCATTACTAATAGGAAGAATAACGAAAACATGGAGGGTGCCGCCCACCATAACCTGTGACAGTAACATGCTTAGTAAGGCACCCTGGGCGCACTCCCAACGATTTCAACTAAGCGTTACATATGGCGCATCTGGCACCGAGAGGGAGTGCTGCGCCGCCGAGAGCGCCAGGTTCTCTCGGTGTCCCGAGAGGTCTCATAGGTAGAAGCGGGTGATGGTGGAGCTTGATTGCCACCCCACCGCCACCACGATGTCTCTCACCGCACAGTTGCGGTCCAATGCAACGCTTGTGGAGACTGCTCTGACCTCGTGCGCCCGGATCTGCAGCCTCTTAGCCCCCTCAGGGGAGAGGTCTTCATACGCAGACCGGATGACCCAGCGGAGCCAAGAGGAGATTGTTTGGGCTGACATGTCATTCCTACCATGCCGCAGAGGCAGGAAGAGGCGTGTCCAGCCTCGCCGGTGGGTTTGTGTTCTGCGCAGATAGCTCCTTAAAGCGCATACAGGGCCTTGATGTCGCGATTCATGTGACTGGTCTAACCCCTTGAGGGGTCGGAGCGTGATTACTTGCGCTCTGACTGCAGGCAGCCTGTTCTTTGCCAGGAAGGCAAGGTTGTCAGGAGCTGCACCGACCGTTCGCTCTCCACTGTAGACAGGTCAGGTCCACAGACAAGGCGTGGAGTCCGAAGCTGAAGCGAGGAGGAAGCACGTCTTCCTGGTTATATCCAGGGGCAGAGGTTCGAACCGGCCCGAGTTCAGCCATGTGAACACCCATGCAAGGTCCCAGCGTGAAACGCTGCAACTCGAAGTGGGCCATGAGGTCCGCCAGGTCTTTGCACACTCCTGGATCTAGCCGGCCCAAATCCCGGTACGTGTCGGCGATCAGGGAGATATATCCCCAGACGGTGATGGGGGCCAGATCCTGATCCATAAACAGCCAGAGGAAGAACTCGGCCAGCTGGGGCGCTAAAAGAGTCATGGGGGACAGGTCTCTGGCCAGGCATCAAGCCTGCAATAGCCTCCACTTCCCCCCATACACCTGCAAGGTGGAATTCCTGCAGGCTGCCGTGATAGGAGCCACCACCGCACCCGAGAAACCTCTGGCGGCGAGGGCCTTCCACACACCTCCCAGCGTGTAGTTGGAGCCTCTCTGGGCACGGGCAGAACACGTTCTGCGACAGATGCTCCAGCAACGAGCACAGCGATGGTAGCTGCAGGGAGGGGTCTGTGGCCAGGCCAGGAAAGGTCTGTCGTCCAGCTTCGGTTCCAAGAGAAGGAGCCACCAGGAAGATGACCGCGTTGTAGCCTATGAGCTTCTGCAGAACCTGGGGTACCCACCCTGCTGGGGGATACGTGTAGAGCACGAGGCCGTCCCAAGGGACCGAAAGGGCATCCACAGCCCAAGCGAGCGGGTCCGGAATGGGTGAGACAAAGAGGGGAAGCTGGATGTTCCACTGTCCTGAACAGGTTGAACAGCGGCATCTCCCAATGAGTGCCGATCATCTGGAAGAGCTCTGGCCTGAGCATCCCCTCAGTGTGCAGGTGCTTCCCTCGATGGGAGAGGGAGTCCGCGGGCATGTGTAGGTGGCCCGGGATGTGTCGCGCCCGGAGCGAGATACCGCGGTCTCTGCACCAAAGCAGTAACTGGTACAGAAGATTGCAAGGATCTAGGGGTGGCGAGTGGGTGCCCCCCTGCTGCTGAATGTAGGACACCTCCGGCGAGGTGTCCAAGAGAATCAGAACCCCCTGGTGCCTGAGGCGACGTTCCCAGTGTTCCAACACCCGGCCCACCGCTTCCAGTTCCAACCAGTGGCTGTGCCTGTTCCGTAAGGCCTGAGGCCACTGGCCTGAAGTCTCGTCGAACTCGGGGAGGAGATGCGTCCCCCCCCCCCCCCCTGACCAGCTCGCGTCTGTACACAGAGAGAGCCGCGGTGGGGAGGGGGGGGGGGGGCGGCGAGGGTTACTCCCGACCCGAGCCAGACGGTGTCCATCCATCTTTGGAGGTGTGGTCGAACCAAGGAGCCCACCGGAACTGGGGCTACCAGGTCACCCGAAGACGGGCGCCAGTGGTAAAGGAGATGTAACGGGATCGGCCGTGAATAGAGTCCGCCGAGGGGAAGCAGGTCCGCTGCCACACTGATAAGCAGCCAGGTTCCGGCCGGGCCCGTGTCCGAGATGCACACAGGACGCGCTAACTGCGCCAGCTTCTGTGCGCGTGCCTCCATCAGTCTCACTCTGTGCCGCTCAGTAAGGAAGTTTATTCCCAAATGGACAAAGGTGCGGGAGGGTCAGAGGTCCGATTTCCCGTGGTTGGCCAGGAAGCCCAGTTGCTGCAAGAGCGACAGAAGACTGTCCCGGTCTGTCTCCAGAGTAGGGGGCACCTGGTTCCGCAGGAGCAGGTGGTCCAAGGAATTGAACGTAGGGCTGGAGGAGCCCCGCCTGGAGAGGGCCACTACTGCATCCAAAATCCTGGTGAAGACCCAGGGCTGAGGTTGAGACCCAAAGGGAGAGCTCGGAACTGGTAAACTATTCCGCGAAAGGCGAAGCGAAAGTAGCATTGGGAAGAGGTACGCATTGGGATGTGGCGTAGGCAGGCGTCGGCGAGATCTAGGCTGATTGCAAAGCCCGTGGGACGCACGGCTGCTCCCACCGCCTGTGCTGTTTCCCTCCGAAAAGGGGGGGGGGGGGGGGGGGGGCTGTGATGAACTGCCTACTTCCTAAGTTCCGGAGAAAGACATGGGTTATATAAGAGACCTGATCCATTCTATTTGAGAATGGAAATGATCGTCTTATTATATACCTGCGTATTTCTCTGTGGGCTGGCGATTGGGTGCCTGATAGGCGGGGGCAGGGGATCTAACTCAACTGTTTGTCTGTCCAGCGCTGTGATTCCCCTTGGTTTGCATACAATTCTGCCAGCGCTAGCCTCACCTATCTGGTTTGTGAGTGTGATGAACATGTTCAAGCAGATGTCGATGATCGGGTGAAACCTGCCACCTGGCTTGGGAACCAGGAAGAGGCGGCTGTAAAAGGCCGGCGAGTCGGGGCTGGTGATGACTTCTGTGGCGGCTCTCCGAAGCAGGGAGGCGACCTCACCTGCCAGGGCATCTGCTTTCCCGGGATAGGCAGGGGACCGGGTCCAGAGTGGCAAGCGTCGGAGAGGGGGGTGGTTGTCAGAACGACATCCGGAGCCTCTCCAAGGTGGTGGCGAGTGCCCAGGGGTCATCTGGAAGCCAGGACCGCACTTCGTCTCTGAAGAGGGCTAACCTCCTGCCGACCCTGAAATGGTCAGCGGGGGTTGAGGGGGAAGCGAGTCACTGGGCCCCCCCATGCTCGCAGCGTCAGGCCCTGCGGGGGGCAGAGGCGGGGAGGTTCCGAGAACCATGTCCCCAAAAGAAAAGGCAGGTCGAGGGGCAAGTCCGTAGTTTCGCCAGGAAGGACCCACGGCCCTGCGGGAGGTTGGAAAGTGGGAGGGCTCCACGGAGGCCACCCGTGGCCATAGGTCCTTGGGCGCCTCCTTAACTGACTGCCAGGTCGGGCCAAAGAGAAGATCTTCCCCCCCCCCCCCCCCCCCAGGGGGGCTTGTCTGAGTTGGACTGTGACCGAGGCCGGAGGACCATCGCAGTACACCATCCTGCCTCATCAGGTCTCAGCCGTAGCAGCCACCGCGTTCGGGGAGGTGTGGTACACAGCCCGGTTGATGGTAACTGCCAAAGAATGCAGATCACGTAGGGGATCCAGCGTCTCCGGGGAAGCCCAGAAATCTGCTAAGCAGGCTAAGGCATTTCACATAAGGGTTGCTGTCTTGTTAAGGACCGGGGTCGAGTCTCTCCCCGCGCTCCCCTTACCTCCGCTCTGCACCAGAGCCGCTGCGTCCACTGGCGGGAGGTGGCACATAAGGCCTGGGAGCGTCCAGCATACCAACTCTGCTGAAAGCGGATGTCAACGTCTGCGGGCCATCAGCGCTCCACGAAGAAATTCCTCTCCCCAACTTGCCCTGCTGCAGGTGGGAGCTGAATGCGTCCGCGAGGCTTCGAACAGGGGGGCTGCGGGAGGGACTTGACGCGCTTGGCCTGCCGCGAGGCATCAATAGAGGCCGAGGTCTCCCGCTTGAGGGAAGGAGATGGAGGGCACCAGTCTGGAGGGAGGGAGCTGGTGATCATACGCGCGGCCGCGTCCAGGACCTTAATGGTCTCCAATCCTGCGGCTCCGTGAGAGGCAGCGGGCAACGAGCTGTGGAGGGAAGAGCGAGGACTGCTGCAAGCGGCGAAAAAAGGTGCCTCTGGGGGCAGAGAAGAAGCGCCAAAGCGGAGTCCTCCATATGTAGACTGCGGACACCCTCTTCCACCTCCCTAACCGAGAGACCAGAAAGGGGGGAGGGGGGGGGGGGGAAGGGGGTGCCGACGGGCGGGTGGACAGTAGAGGGCATCTTGTGGGTGGGGAGGGGGGAGGGGCCCACGAGCGCAATGGACCCGCCTGAAGAAGGGGTCACTCATAGGAGTCCGACCGCCACAAGGTAGGGTGAGCGCCTGAAGCCAAAACGGTATTCACCTGCGATCAAAGGCGCTGTGGCTGCGCAGGAAGGCAGCCAGCCTGCGAGCCCTCTCGCGCTAGAAGGGGCGGGAGCGGTCTAAGTCGGGGCGACGAGTCCTGAACCAAGGATCAGGGCTCCTAGAACGCTGTCGGACGGCCCTCCGCCCGAGACTAACTTCGGGTGACGGCGGTTGTCCGTGACACGTGTCCGTCTGTCCGCTGGTGCCGTGGTGGTTTGAGATCTGAGCCCCATGCCGCAAGGCGCCGTATGGGCGAGGCCTATGGAGCGCTCAGCTCATGGGACAATGCTCATGTGAGGCCACAGGCAGGGGCGCATCGGGCCTGCGAATGCCTTTCTCGTGTGTTTCTCTTATCATCAGCCTGGGCCCTGGTCTCGATCTGGCTTAGTCCAGGTGAGAGGGGCCGCCCCTGCATCTGTAGGTCCCGCCGGTTGGGGGCGGACGGTCAGAGGGCGAGCACACTGGTCAGTAGCGGTCAGCCGTCATGCAGACAGCCCCACAATGTCCAATGAAGCCCACTTATGGGGTCACGGGGGGCTAGTAGGCACAGCAGCGGCAGTTGCGGTAGCAAAGGGGCAAGGAGCCGGAGGCTGCATTCCGCAGTCCTGGGCGGCCAAGGGTCGGTCCTGTCTACATAAGTCCCTGAGGCGGGACCAGTGCTGCATTTTCCACGAGTTGCAAACCTTGCAGGGTCGGGACGAGGAGCAGCCCGAGCAGGGTAGGCAGCGGTCATGGTTGTCACTAGGCCACTGGAACCCCAAGCATAAGGGGCACAAGCGCGGCTGGGCACTGCAACAGACCAACAGAGCACCGGAACAGAAGCGCTACCGCCCGGAAGCGAACTTCCGTAATTTCGTACCTCTTTCCTCTTTCTTTTTATTCGTATTATTTAGCATTTGCCAAAGAGAACAGCACAATACCCTGCTCCGCCGTGCGGTGGTGCGAGGAAGAACAAACGTAACAAGGCCTGAGACCGTCCGCCATGGCTGACGACTCGGGCGCTAACCGAGACCTTACCTCATTGAAGTCTCTGCGGGAAGTATGAGGGCTCGGAAGAAAAAAGGAAGTCCAGCAGGCACAGCCACCACACACAAACCAGTCTCTCGAAGAATCCAACACAGGTGAAGTGAAAGTCCAGTGCACAACCCAAGATAATTCACACAAGGCAAACCGGTGCAACCTTCCGGAAGACAGTTAAGCGTGAAACTGGTGGATCAGCCATAGGACCTTATGGGAAGGGAGGGGAGGCCGCCCGGAGCTGCGTTTGGTGAACGACTCCCCAGAGTCGCCTCCCCGTTTGTGCCAATTCACACAACGGACTTAGGCTGAAATCAGGTTAGCTAGCGTACCTTCCTATGAGCAATGCCATCGGTAAGGGTTTTGAGGAAACAAAAACAGTATGATAAATGTACACCACATAGGGTGGAGGGGTGAGGAAGTTTTGTTGGTTTAACAGTTCATGGGAATTTAGACTTACTCAATCACTATTTGTTTTATTATTTTAACCTTTTGGTTGTGGGCAACACTTTCTGTCCAGGAATCACCCTGACAAAAGCATTCTGACAGTCACAGGGCTCAAGATTATACCCTGATTACACCCTGAAGCTGATTTGTTTACAGTTGCTTTTTGTCCTGTGCCAAGCTATTCAGGCACCACCCTTCAACTAGCATAGTCAACTTTATTTCTAGCCGCAGTGTATCAGAATGTAAAGGGTTAACCCATATCATACTGAGGCTAAAAGCTTCAAATTTGTACACTGCCATATGCAAGCTACGTTATAGTACTTACAGATAAGGATATAGACCAATGGCTTTAGTTCAAGGGTGGTGCCAGAATAGCTTGGCGCCTCTAGGCGCCAAGCTATTCTGGCACTACCTTTGAACTATGTTAGTCAAACTTATTTCACCCACTGGTGTATTCCGAATGATAAGGGTTAAGCAACATAAGTTAAATTAATATATAGGAACATAAACATACCTCGTCTGTCCACAGGAGCTGGGATATCCCTGATAGCCATGGAACCATTTCCAAATCGTTCTGTCCACATTTTCCTCCTGGTGTCACCCTCCACCTTCCTCTCTATCTTTCTCTTTTCTGCACACACATAAACATTTGTTTTTTAAAGCATATAGCAACACAAAAGCTGTAATAAGCAAAAACGCCAGACGTCCAAGATGATAAGTATTATTATATTGATATAGCACAAACTCCCTGCAGTGCAGGCTCTAAGTGTTATACAATGCAAGACAAAATGACAAAACTAGACAAAAATCATTAGCAGCAACAAAATATACAAATATGACAATACTAGGTTGAAGATGGTATTTCTCTGCTTGATGAACCGAGCCAGTGCACAACCTACCCTTGCTTTCAGACACACGACACTACCCCTCACCTCTCTTAACCAGTTCCTTGCCCTCATCCACAAACTCGCTGGTCATGTCATCGTCCCCAATAAACTGCTGGAAGCCAAACATGGTGAGGATGCGGCTGCCCAGACTGAAGTAGGTGCAGATGCACAGCAACACAATCAGGATGGGGAAGTAAATGTTGAAGCCGTCTGATATGATGGAAATCACGTCCATATGGCCCATGATCTGTGTGTGAAATGAAAATTAGCCTCTTCACATCCAGTTGACGCAGATTGTGTTTCTGAAATCTTCATTAATTTCATGCCAAAGAGCCCAAGCTGTCTCAGAAACATGGATCCAAAGTAGTGTCAGTAAGAAGGTTATATCCTCATGAGCTCCTACAACTGCAGCAGCTCATAAGGATCTATGTTCTTGAAGTTTGATTATGTACATTTAAATTTTCCTCAGCAGTCAAGGAGTTAAGGGCTGTCATTCCTGTTGAATTTTTTTATGCAGAAGAAGAAAAATGAATTTTTCTCTAAAATGTATTTTTTCAAAAAATACTTACCGATGATATTACTGTTAGGAATAGTGTCTTAGCTAGCCTAATTTTAGCCAAAATTGGTTGTGTACCTATATGGCAGGGGAGGCAACAAGGGGCATTTTAAGCCTAGCCAGTATCCCAAGTAGCCTCCCTTCCATCCCCATCCAGGCAACCGCTCACTGGATTCCCATCAGTCTGTTTATTTAGCTGATGAGCGGCAAGCGGGGCAGGTGAGAGGGTCATTCGAGTAATATAATCGGAAGTATTTTTCGAAAAAAATACTTTTTAGAGAAAAATTCATTTCTTTCCTCAAAACACATTACTGATGACATTACTGTTAGGAAGAATTACAAAGAGGAGGTGGGTGCCACTTATAACACTCCTAACCCCCAACTGCCAACTAGGCCCGCAGTCCCAGGAGCAACCTCCCGATAATTTTAGCTAAGAATAGCCGACGGCACCGAGGGTGCCGGGAGGGAGTATTGCGCTCTGGGGATGTTTCCCACCAGCGCCATGTTTCCCGCTGGCCTGGGAGGACCCCAGAAGATCTCGCGCTGTCCGGAGAGGGCCCTCAGGTAGAACCGGGCGAAGTTGACTCCGCTCACCAGCGCACGGCCGCCGCATAGTCTTTGACGGCTCAGTAGCGGTCGAATGCAAGGATGCGGCCATGGCTTTGACCTCGTGCACCCTGATGTTCATCCCTTTGGCTGCATCAGGGTAGAGGTCGTGGTAGGCGGCGCGAAGTACGCAATGGAGCCAGGAGGTATACTGTCAGGGGTGAGATGTCATCCCCACCTGGAAGGCAGGCGCGTCCCCTGCGTATCGGCTTGGTCCGGCGCAGTTGTCTCACAGGATCCTGTTGTCTGTATTCCGGGCAAGGCCTGAATCCCCCAAGGGCCGAATGGTGACCAACTGGGCGAACCAAGGAACCCGGGTCGTGGCTAGGAAGCCGGGTTGGGCAGCAGTAGTCCCGCCAATCATCCAAACTGCAAGTCTGAGGGCGCGCTGAAAAGCGTGCAGTTCGCTGACCCTGGCAGCTGTGGCGAAGGTCAGTCGGGAGCAGGTCTTCCGTGACACGTCGGCCATCCGCACAAACTGGAGCAAGATGGTCCAAGATGAGCCCCCGTAGCCCCTAGGCAAGGTCCCATCGCGGCAACTGCGAGCGAAGGCAAGACGTGTAGACCGAAGAGCTCAGAATGCCGGCGAGGTCTGTACATGCGCCAGGGTCGGCCGGTCTAAGTCGGTCCGTGTCAGCGATCATGGTCAGGTAGCCCCTAAAGGTGAGAGCGCCAAGTTGGTCGGTAGAATGCCGGCGAGGTCTGTACAGGCACCAGGGTCGGCCGGTCTAAGTCGGTCCGTGTCAGCGATCATGGTCAGGAAGCCCCTAAAGGTGAGAGCGCCAAGTTGGTCGGTGAAAAGCCAGAGGAAGCACTCCACCCACCGAGGAACCGTCCGGCACATGGGGAAGAGGCGCTCGTCACCTGCGTCGCCCAGGACTCGCTCCTTCCCTCGTAAACTCGTCTGGTCGAGTGTCTACAGACTGTAGCGATAGCTCCCACAGCTGCACTTGAGAAGCCTCTAGCGGCGAGGGCTTGCCGCACAACGTCCAAGCGTGGAGGAAGAGTTCTCGGGGCTGCAAAGCATCGTGCGTGGGGTGGTGATCAGCAGAGGGGGGTTCACGGCGAGGTTCAGGAGGCTGGAGGTCCATGAGCATGTCCCACAGCAAGTATCCACCAGGACCCGGAGCGTGTTGCAACCTAGAGCTTGGGCAGGAGCTTGGGACTAGCACCGTAGGTGGGTCGGTGAGGCGTCGAGGCCGTCCCCAGAGAGGTAGAGAGCACCGACCGCTCTGGCTAGCGGAACTGGAACAGAGGAGATGAAGCGGGAAAGCTGACGATTCCACCTCGGTGCGATCATGGCAGACTCTCCGCTGTGCAGATCACCTGAAGGATGTCCGGACGGAACGTCCACTCTGTGCGGAGAAGCTGGCTGCGACGCGCAATGGAGTCGGCATGCGGAAGTCCCGGGAAGTCTCTAGCTCGGAAGCGAAGTCTCGATCTTCGCACCAACGGAGCCCCTGGCAGAGGAGGAAGTACAGGAAGAGAAACCGCGTCCCGCCCTGTTTCTGAAAGAAGTCGACTACTGTGGCACTGTCGGAGAGGATGAGAGGCTCCTGACGTCGCAGACGTGACACCCGAAGCTGGGCCACGAGGTCCGGAGGCCCTCCGCCGGAGGCAGAGTAGGATCTCGGTAACAGGAGAGCGCCCCCGGTGGCGATACTTGCGTTGACGCAAGGGACATCTTGGGAGGAGAGGACATAGCAACGGCCGCACCCGAACTTGAGACTCGAGGTCGCCTGTCGAGGGTCGTCCAGGGAGAAGCAGGAGAAAGCTGAGGTGGGGGGGGGGGGGGGGGGGGGGGCAGTAGAGACGTCCTAGGGGAAGCAGGTCTGCTGTGGTACTCACCAGTCCCTGACGCCGAAGTCACCGTCTGGCAGAGGACGCCTGCTCTTGAGACAACCACCGCACTGGGTTCGCCAAGTGCTGCATTCGCCACTCCGGAAGCCACCCTGCGTGAGGTCGGTGCATGGTCCCATCCCCAGGTAGACAAGCGGCGCTACGGTGTGAGATCGGACTTGCCCACATAGACCAGGAAGCCAAGCCTGCCGAGGAGATCCCGAAGTGCATCTCGATCCTTCTCCATGGAGGACTCCGACCAGTTCCGCAAGAGAAGAACAGCTACGGTAGAACCCCCGGAGGCTGCGATGGACACCGAAAGGAGTATGCGACCCTGGTAGATCACGCCATCGAAGGCAATGCGGAGGGAACGGCTGGAGACGGTGTCTGGGGACGAGCAGAACGCATTCTTCTCCGACCGCTTCCGCAAGCGACAATCGTCTAGGGATGCCGATGTGGCCGCACGAAGACGTCCAACCGACCTCATCTACTACAGCATCCAGATGCGGTAGAACACCCAGTGGCTGCGGTAGAGCCGAAGGGAGTGTGCGACATTGGTAGACCATGCTGCCGAAGGTGAGACGGAGGCAACAGCTGGAGACGGGGTGTCTGGGGGCGAGCAGAACGCAATCTTGTCCAAGGAGGTCTCCAACCGACTCCGCAAGATCATCTAGGAATGTCGACGAGACCAGGCTGACGGCCCAGTCCAAAGCCTGTACTGTGGTGCGAAAGCTCGGGTGGTCTCCACGCTGAAGGATGGGGCGGCGACGAACATGTACAGCGTGGTGCGTGCATCGACTGTCGTAGCCGTGGTGCGTGCGTCGACTGTCGTAGCCGCTTATCAACGGTCTGAAGGCCGAGGCCACCGCGCAGGCATCATCCTGAAGCACCAGTTCACACAAAGTGGTAGCCCGGCAAGGCGTCGACCGAGGAGTGGTACGCAGCGTGGTAGGTGGTGACCGGCAATGCAGGAAGCTCCTAACTGCGGCGAGTGGAGGGAGTCTCCAATCCTCGATGCGCGGAACGAAGTCCGATAGAGGCTCAGTCATGCATAGTCAAGCGCCGTCTCCGCAGGCCGACGCGCCACGTCCCAGGACCGTAGATACACCATCCTACCGCCCTGGGGCGCCGGCGGGAACCCTGTGTCATCCGCCGAAGCTACTAAAAGAATAAAACCAATCATTAACCTACAGCGCGTAAGCGCTTTACAATGAGTACCCACGATTAAAAACCCGTGACATGTGTACACCAAAACCATACTAGTGGCCACGAGGAAGCAGGAAGCCAACCAGGTGGGGAGGCGGAGTGGCGAGCCGATGCTGTGGCTGCGCTTGTAGTACTCTAAGAGCCACGCTGGCGCCCAAAAGGCCCTAAGTCTCATCCTGTCTAGGGTAAAGGCATCCGCCCGTGGGCTGGACGCCGTACATCTGTGCTGGGCCGGAATGCGTGCGGTGTAACCCATGCAGCCCGAGTCGACCTATCCCGTGAGTGTCAGGCGAGCGGCCGCATACTGATCCCATAGTCTCGCCTGAGGCGAAAGTACTTATACTGACCTTGAGGTGGAACACTTCTGTTGGAATGTGGCAGGGTTGGACGGCCGTACTCTAGTCTCGGCGGCAGGTCTAGGGTGACGGGTGGCATCCTAGTCACGGGAAGCAGTCCGCAGTAGCGGCGGCCTGTCCCACGAGCGAGACCGCTGACGAGGTACGGGAGTCCGCTCGGTTCTTCTAACACCCAGTGGCCCGTCCGCCCGTTCTGAGGGTAGACGGGGCGTGCGATATCGACGTGAACCCGGCTCGTCCCTTTACTTTTATCCGACCGACGGGCGCAAGGAAGTCCAGCAGAATTGTCCGGTCGTGAACACCTGTCAATGACCTTCCGCCGTGAGATGGCCTTAGTTGCCTGGTCGGCGCCAAACCCCAATAAATAAATAAATGTACTGACCTTGGAGTGGGATGTCGAAGCTTCATGTAATCTTTTCGCTTACTTTTCTAAATCCCGCTGCCTTCTGCTTGAACAGGGGTGGGGTAGCCTGTGTGAGCGATGTCGCCATGGCCCAAACTCGTCTCTATCTCATCTGATGAGAGGGCCCTCACTGGTCCAGCCTTTTCATCCGGCAGAGGGCACTTGTCTTTGTCACTGACCTCAGAGCAGGACGCTGTACACCTGTGCTGGACTTGTTCCAAGGTCTGGTCATGTATGCACATAGTAGGCCAAGCTCGGTGATTCTACCAGCGAGGTGGCGAAGTTCTTCCCCCCTGCAACTGTCCGAACGTTAGTTGCGTAAATGCGAACTATGTTGCTATGGGCCCATCTTATCTCTTTGTCTGACGAGCAGGAAAGCACTTGTCCGGCATTCTCATCCGTGCTAGGGTACCTCACCTTGATACTGACTTCTGCACGGGACGCAATACGCCTGTGCTGGACTTGTCTCAAGGGTCTGGGCTTGTGGCGGTTCATAAAAGTACGTTGTTGGCCAGACTCAGTGCTTAGATTACTCAGCGTGCTGATGAACAAACCTGTTGACATCCTATGTTGGCCAGGCTTGATGATCCGTTTACCCAGCGATCTGACAAACATTCTTGCTGAGGCCTATGTTGGCCAAGCTCGGTGTGTCATTTACCCAGCGAGCTGACGAACATTCTTCCTGAAGTCCTGTGTTGGCCAAGCTCGGTGTCTCGTTTCCCCAGCGAGCTGATGAACCATCGGCTAAAGTCCTCGGCTCGATAAGGTCTGAAGCCGCCCGTGCGTCCCAAGTTGCGAGTGTCCAAGCTGTTCCCTCCCCAAAGGTGGTCAAGTCGGTGGCAGGCGCCTGCACTCGGACTTGTGTCGGTTGTTCATAGCGACAGAATCCCCAAAGCCGAGACCACTGCTCCTCCAGCCGGGCGGCACAGACGACGCACGGGTGATTGGAGGCACAGCCGGAACAAGGTAGGCATACAGCATGCACATCACTCTGCCATCAAAAGTCCCCACAACGCGTGCCGGTGCGGACTTGCAACAGAAAAACATAATCAAGAGTGACAGGCGAGCGAGCATGACTCCCCGAGGCCATGCATCCGATGCGTACGTGCGCAAAACCGAGAATCGAAGCGATGTTACTCCTTGACTAGTACCGATGCCCGGCACTTTCTCCCTCCCCTTTAGCGCCAGTCGCGGGCACCCATTGAGGTTTTACCTTACCATGTCGGGAAGGCCGGAGGCCAACCAAGGACCAAAGGGACCAACCGAAGGCTCGCACCACCAACGGAAGAGCCGCATCCCGAAGGTAGCTCCAAGAAGCACCGTGAACACAGTAATCCAAGGCTCGTGCGGACCACGGGAAGTAATCCAAGTCCCCAACACCACAAGACCAGTGGAAGGTCACTCTCAAAACCAACGAAGGTAAACTCCAAGCTAGCACAGCTGCATCAGTAATCCCAGGCGAGCACAGCTCTATCTCTCTTCTTAAACACGGCAGAGTCCAAGCCACAAGGCGACCGGTCACCCCGTACACAGCCAAGATGCAGAAGCAGAGGTACACAACCTTCCACGGCTAAGCTAAGAAACAGACTGGTGAGAATCCAGTGAGCGGTTGCCCGGATGGGGATGGAAGGGAGCCTCCCCTGCCATATAGAAAAACAACCAATTCTGGCTAAAATTAGGCTAGCTAAGACACTATTCCTAACAGTAATGTCATCGGTAATGTGTTTTGAGAAAATAAATCTCAGGTGAAAACATTAGTTGAGGGACTCACCATAAGAGCTCAAGGATTGTGAATGATTAGCTTCTTGCCTTTACCCTCAAAGACACCAGAGTGGGAAATAATCAATGAAGATGGTTCAAGGGCAGTGCATGGTTATCTGGGCTCCATCCAGGAACTAAGCTATCCTTAACCCTTTGCGTGTCGGTAGCGGCTTTCGTCGCAATGATTCCTACAGGAATCATCGCGACTAAAACCCCTGCTGACACGCAAAGGGTTAAACTATCAATCATGTTTCCACTGTTTGTACAGCCTGTCAACTGTTGACTTCACAGTCACTTACTACAAGGTCAGACATAACATAAGTTGTAAATAACCCCTATCATTCGGATTACACCAGTGTGTGAGATAAGTTTGAAAAATAGTTCAAGGGTAGTGCCAGAATAGCTTGGCGCATCTAAATGCCAAGCTATTCTGGCACCACCCTTGAACTAAAGCCATTGGTCTATATTCTTATCTGTAAGTACTATAATGTAGCTTGCATATGGCAGTGTACAAATTTGAAGCTTTTAGCCTCAGTATGATATGGGTTAACATGGCTGTGTCTGGGTTGGGTGGTGAGGGGTGCTCGATGCCATGCTGTGCTTTACCTTAGTGTAGGAGGTCTCCTGCAGGTTGTAGCCCTGAATGACATGGCTGTCCAGGTGAATCAGCCCCAGGAAGTTCAGACACATGGGTGGGGTCAGTCGACACAGCATCCTGCACAAAATGAATTTTTTGTCTAAAATGTTTTTTTAAAAATACTTACCGATGCCATTACTATCTGGAATACACTCTATTGCCTATAGATTTCAGCCAAAAAGTTGTGTACCCCACACAACTGGGGAGGAGACACCGGGGATCCAAGCACAGGGGCCCCGGGTGGCCTCCCCTTACTACCCTATCCCAGCATTCGCAGGGCGACCCTGTCAGTTTCACACTTAGCCAAACGAGGCAAGCGGGGCAGGAGGGAGGGCAGTCCGAGTAATGCCATCGGTAAGTATTTTTCAAAAAAAACATTTTAGAAAAAAATTCATTTGTTTTTTCAAAATACATTACCGATGGCATTACTATCTGGAAGAATGTCAAACAGGTGGAGGGTGCCGTTCCTATAAACCGCAAACCTAACCCCCCCCCCCCCCCCCCCCCCCCCCCCCGGCCACAGAGAGAGAGCATTCCCGACGATTTCAGCTATGACGTACCTAAGACGCCAGCGGCGCGCGGAGAGAGTGCTGGGCCGCGGAGATGTCGCCCACCCATGCCAGGGAGTCACGTTGGCCGGATAGGTCTCCGAGGTAGAAGCGGGCGAAGGTGGAGTCTGCGCACCAGCCGACCGCTGTAACAATATCCTTGACCGAGCAGTTGCGGTCCAGAGCTACACTGGTGGCCACCGCTCTCACTTCATGCGCCCGGATCTGAAAAAGTCTATCGCCGTCTGGGGAGAGGTCCTGGTAGGCCAACCTAATCACCCACCGCAGCCAGGACAACACGGTCTGGGCCGAGATATCGGTCCTGCCAATGGACAGTGGGAGGAAGAGGCGAGAACGCCCCCGGCGTCGCGCCTTAGAACGACGCAGGTAAATCCTCAGCGCCCGCACCGGGTCCTGTTGACGCGACTCAGGGGCAAAGTCTGTTCCACGAAGAGGCCGTAGAGTCAACATCTGAGGAGCCGCCGCAGGGCGGCGGTTCTTAGCCAGAAAGGATGGATCGGTGAGAAGCTGTGCAGAGCCGTCTGAACGAAACTGCAAACAGGTGGGAAGTACCGAGAGCGCGTGAAGCTCGCTCGCTCGGGACGCCGTGGCGAGAGCCAGAAGAAAACATGTTTTCCGGGTCAAATCTGAGAAACGAGCCAAAGGCAGAGGTTCGAAACGGTCCGTATTCAGCCACGTCAGTACCCAGGCGAGATAATAATAATAATAATAATAATAATAATAATAATAATAAGGAAGATTTATAAGGCGCCAATACATGGTAAGATGCTCTAGAGATCCCACCGAGGTACTAGGGAACGGGAGACTGGTCGTCGGAGCTCAAAGTGTGCCAGCATGTCCGACAGATCCTTGCAAGCGCCTGGGTCTGGAAGGCCAAGGTGGCGGTAAAGTGTCCACGATCATGGCGTGGCAGCCCTTGATGGTAACGGGATAGATTTGTGGGAGGGAGACATTAGGCGGCGCACCAGGACTGAAAGACCCTCCACTTGCCTTCGTACACTGTCCGTGTAGACAGTCTGCGGGCTGCTGCAATCGCCGCCACCACCGCATCCGAGAAACCTCTAGCGGCGAGGGCTTGCCGGACAACCTCCAGGCGTGTAGGAGGAGGCGCTCCGGGCACGGATGGAAAAGATGCTGGCAGGGCTGCTTGAGCATCGTGGGCGGGGTCGGAAGCTCCAGGGGCGGGTCCGTCGCTAGCGCGAGTAAGTCCGTGGTCCAGCTCTTGGTCCAGTTGAAGGGGGCCACCAAGAAGAGGACTGCGGAGCATCCCAGAAGCTTCCGCAGAACCTTCGGAACGAGGACTGACAGGGGGGGGGGGGGGGGGGGGGGGTAGGCGTACGCAATCAGGCCGTCCCAGGGGTTGGAGAGTGCGTCTACCGCCCAGGCGAGCGGGTCCGGGACTGGGGAGACGTAGACCGGGAGCTGGTTGTTCCATCTGGTGGCAAACAAGTCCACTAGAGGCGTTTCCCACCGGGAGCAGATCAGGCGAAAGATGTCCGGGCGTAGGGACCACTCCGTGTGTAGCAACTGTCCGCGGCGGGACAGGGCGTCCACGATCACATTCAGGTGGCCGGGGATGTGTCGGGCTCGCAGAGTAATGCCCTGGTCCCTGCACCAGAGGAGGAGATGGTACAGTGAGTATAGATTGCTTTACGTCCCACAAGCGACAAAGGCCTTCTCAGGACGTGTCTGCGCTAAATGAAGAAAAGAACTGCAAGAAGCGCAGACAGGAGGGAGAATTTCAAAAGAAAAATACAGAGGAATGGACCAGAAAGACAGAAATACAAACCCCCAAAAGAGTAGAACCCACCTTGCAGGGGTTAGACAAGGTGACCCTAGGAACTAAAAAGTAGACAACCCCACCAAGGTCCCCTAGGGCAGACCTGGTGGGGGGAGATGGTACAGGAGAATGCACAGGTAGGGCGAGCACGTGCCCCCCTGGTTCTGTAAGTAAGCCACCACCATCGAGTTGTCGGAGAGAACGAGAACGTCCTGGTTGGTCAAGGTCTCCTGCCAGAAGCTGAGGGCCAGCCAAACTGCCTTCAGCTCCATCCAGTTGATGTGTTTGTCCGACATCCCCCGAGGCCAAAGGCCCGAGGCCGAGACAAAGTCCGGCAAGAGATGTGCACCCCAGCCGGCCTGGCTCGCGAAGGTGCAGAGAGAAGACAGGGGCGGAGGGGAGTGAAGAGGCATGCCCATAGCCAGCCAAGCGAGATCCGCCCACCTCTGGAGGTGCGGACGATCCAGGGGAGTAAACGGTATGAGATCCGAAAGAGCCCGACGAAGGACGCCAGTGGAGGATGAGATGTAGCTGCAATGGCCGGGAATAAAGCCTGCCCAAGGGAAGCAAGTCCGCAGCTGCACTGAGCAGGCCCAGAAGTTGAAGCCAGACCCTGGCTGAGAAAGAGGCCCCTACCGCCATCGAATGCGCTAGATCGACGATCTTCTACCGCCTGGCTAGAGGCAGCAGACTAGGTTGAGGTCGGTCAGGAATTCCATCCCCAGATGTAGAAAACGCCGAGAGGGGGTAAGATTCGATTTGCCCAGATTGAGGAGAAACCCGAGACGACGCAGAAGTGAGAGCAGGGCGTCTCTGTCCTCTTGGAGCGCCGAGGCGATCAGGTTGCGCAGCAGTAGGTCGTCCAAGTAGTTGGAGGCCGGGCTCAGGGATCGTTGGCGGAAGTAGGCCATCACCGCGTCGAGGAGCCTCGTAAAAACCCAAGGACTGATGTTGAGGCCGAAGGGGAGGGCGCAGAACTGGTAAACGACCCCACCAAAGGCAAACCGAAGGTAACAGCGAGACGACGGATGAATCGGGACGTGAAGATAGGCGTCTGACAGATCGAGGCTGATCGCGAAATCCATCGGTCGGACGGCCGCTCGGAGGATCCTGGCCGTCTCCATCCGGAAACGAGGGGCCGAAATGAACTTGTTTAGCGCCGATAAGTCGATAACTGGGCGCCACTTGCCTCCTGGTTTGGGAACGAGAAAGAGGCGGCTGTAGAATGCTGGTGAGTCCTGTCGCAAAACCACCTCTGTCGCTGCTTTGTCGAGGTGGGCCAAAACTTCTCCTCGCAAAGCGTCCGCCTGAAGAGCGTTGAGCGGAGCCTGGGTCCACAAGGGGGACCTGCGAAGAGGCGGAGGGGACCGGAACGAAAGCTGGAGGCCAGTAGAACCGAGGAAAGGATCCAGGGGTCGTCTGGGAACAGCGATCTCCAATGGTCACTGTAGAGGGACAGCCGCCCGCCAACTGAGACCCGAGAACTGCTGATGGGGGCGGGGGAGGGGGCAAGTCAGCGGGCCCGACCGCGCCCCAATTTACGGGCGCTGCGGGGCCAAGAGGGGCGTGAGGCGGGGAAGGGCTGAGGGGCCTGAGGAGGGCGAGCGGCTACCTCGAGACGAGCCGACTGGAAGCAAGGTCTGGAAGACCGCCCGGCACGATCCCCGGCCGGGCAGGGGGCGCGAAAGCGAGACGAGGCCGGGGTGGAGGCAGGCTTGGGCCACAGGTCCTTGGAAGCATCCTTTACTGTCTGCCACGTGTCGCCGAACAGCTGAGAACCACCGACAGGCGTTGGAGCTGGGTCTTCACCGACTTGGGAAGATCCGTGCAGAGACGCAGAAGGGTATCCCGCCCCTAAAGGTCACAATTGGCGGCCGCCGCCATGGTGTTGGTGGAGGAATGGTAGGCGGCCCGGTTGGCCGCTACCAGGATGGATTGCACATCGCGGAGCGGGGACGAAACCTCCAGGTCCCAAGTTTCCTCCAAGCCCTGCAAAACCGCCTGAGTAGCCAATTCCAGGAACCCAGAGCACGCCAGCGAATTCCACACTAAGGAAGCGATCCTGTCGAGAGGCCGAGGCCAAGTGTTCTGTACAATTCTGCGGCCGCCCGCCTGGTCTAGGGCCGCCGCATCCACCGCTGGAAGAGGGATGGCGAAAGCTTGAGAGTGCCCAGCATATCAGGCCTGGCGGAAGCACAAGTTAATCCCCGCAGGCCATCGCGAGTCTGTGAAGAACCCCGTGTCGCCGAAGGAGTCGTGTCGTAACTGGGCGGAGAACGCATCGGTGAGGTCCCTGAAGCCGGCTGGCTGAGGGAGGGACTTGCGGCGCTTGACTTGCCTCTGCGCGTCGACCATGGCGGAAGCCTGTCTCTTCAGCGGAGGTGAAGGACAGAAGTCGGGCGGGAGGAACTTCGCAATAAGCCGGGAGGCCTCTCCCAAGGCGCGGACCGTCTGCGAGCCGAGCGAAGGGCCGACGACGTTCGAGGAGGAGGAGCCCGACGAGACAGCTGACAGGCGGGAAGGAGATCCAGCCACAGAGTCCCGCAAGAAGATGGCCGAAGCCGAATCCATAGGATGAAGGCTGTGGACATCTGGTTTCAAGAAGCTAGACCGTCCATCTCTCAAAGGTGCAAAAAGGAACGACCGGCTCCGAGAGCGCCGTACCGCCGTGCGAGAGATAGACGGAGCCACTTGCGACGCCCGCAGGGCGGAGCGCCGCGGGGACGGAGGGACCGCGATAGACGGACGGTCAGCAGCGAAGCTAGGTTCCGCACGCGGGTGCCGGAGACCACTCTCCGAATGTAAACGGTCTTGAGACGAAGCGGTCTGGTCACACCGGGCCCGCCTGGAAAAAACGGGGGGGGGGGGGGGGTGGGGGGACCGTAAGGAGTCACGCCTAGCCCCCTCAGGAAAAGCGGAGCGGGGAGGGGACACATTCCGGGCACGCGGCCCCCACTCCGAAGCCTCGGAGCGTGGGGGACGCGCACCAACGTCACACCGGGCCCGCCTGGTCGATACGGGGTGGGGGGGAGACAGTCTAGGGTCACGCCAAGCCCACTCAGGAAAAGCGAAGCGGGGAGGGGACAAACTATGAACACGAGGCCCCAGCTCAGACGCTTCGGAGCGAGGGAACGTGTGTCAGAGTCACACCGGGCCCGCCTGGTCGGAAGGGGGCGGGGGGACAGATTATGGTCTCGCCAAGCCCGCTCAGGCAAAGCGAAGCGGGGAGGGGACAATTTATGAGCACGCAACCCCCGCTCAGACGCTTCGGAGCGAGGGGGACAAGTGTCAACGTCGCACCGGGCCTGCCCAGACGAAACAGGGCGGGGGGCGGGGGGGGGACGAAAGCAAAGCTGGCTGAGCCCGCTTGGAAACAACTGAACGGGGGGACAGCACTTCTAAGGGCCTCAAGTCACGCTCCGACGCTTCGGAGCGTGAGAGAGAACCTCTCTGAGAACGTTTTCTCTCTTTCTTACTACGCTTGTGTTCGTTCATCCGCACCCGCTCAGGGGACCTAGAGCCGGGGGTGGCTGACGAACGCTCAGCTCGCCTAGACCGCTCGCCCGAAGCGGAGCGGGGGGTGAGCAGACCCAAGGGGCTCAAGCCACACGCTGACAAGGCAGAGCATGGGGAGCGCGACTCCGAAACTCGCCTACCCTGCTCCGAAGACTCGGAGAGGGTAGGGAGAACCTGCGAGGTAATGGTGCAAGAAGGGGACTTACCTGTGGGCCGGACAGCCCGAACGACGGAGCGGAGCGGTGCCCGAGAAGCCGACGGAGCGACGTCCACCTGTGGAGGATTCCGGGGAGACTGAAGCGGCCGGGAGGGCCGGTCGCGTCTGTAGAAGACCCACATCTGCAACTACCGGTCTTCCATCCACTCGGCACACACGTCCTGTCCGAAGAACAGCCCGAACACAGCAAGCAAGCATCGTGGGCATCGGAAGGCCACTGAAAGTCCCCGCAAAGGAGGCAAGACTTTAACACAGAAGTAGCCATAGCGTCCTCTGAATACCGTACGTAGGCGAAAAACAGTCAAGTCGCACTCCCACCACAAGGCACAAAGTCACGTGAGTAAAACTAACCCCAAGGCCACAGCCAAGGGCGAAGCTCACTGAAAGGCAGAGCCGGTCCGAACTGGCCGGCGCTCAGCTCACACACAGTAGTGTTCAAACTACAACGAGAAGAGAAGCCAACGATGGTAGAGAGTCCAAGGATTTATCAATACACCCCAAAGCCGAAGGTTTCAAAGTCTAGCAAACCCTGAAGATAACAGTCTGAAACGGAGCAAGGCAAAAAAATCGACCATCCACGGTCAAACTATGAGTGAAACTGACAGGGTCGCCCTGCGAATGCCGGGAAAAGGTAGTAAGGGGAGGCCACCCGGGGCCCCTGTGCTTGGATCCCCGGTGTCTCCTCCCCAGTTGTGTGGGGTACACAACTTTTTGGCTGAAATCTATAGGCAATAGAGTGTATTCCAGATAGTAATGCCATCGGTAATGTATTTTGAAAAAACAAATAGCATTACTTGATAGAATCCAGACCAAACAGGTGACTGCCCAGAGTGTAAAATGATAGCTGCAATGTATGAGTTGGACCTAAAGGCGTCAAAGTATAAGGTCCTAAATTGCAGACCACGACACACAGCAAGCATTCATCGACATAACATTTATTTTCAACCATCATTCAGCAAGTTCCCATTGTTGTGATGGGGCAGGCATGCATGCATGCACGCCTTTCAAAAGTGCCTACAATTTAACACTTATCCGACATCATTTGAAATCATGTGACGATACCCTCCGAGGACTGCACACCAGCTCAAGATAATGTTCGACCATGACGGGGGCACCAAGCTATTCTGGCACCACCTTTAACTCATTTCTGACAGAGTGACTATCCCTGAACCAAGCAATTTTTACTTCTGCATGACAGAAAAAAGGTCATGTCAAAAAACGCCCACCCTGTGTGGTGTTATCTGTGTATGGATTTTTGCAAGAATTGTGTATTTACATGAATGCTTCCTGATTTCAACCAGTACTTTTAGGAAAACATGCAAAAATGTATTTTTCTCTAAAAGATATTTTTTCGAAAAATACTTACCGATGGCATTACTGTATGGAATACACCTTTAGCTTACCGAATTCAGCCTCAAAACCGTTCGTGTTAAATACACGAAACGGAGCGTCATAGTAGAGTCGTAACCAAGCATCCGGATAGTCTCCCCTCCCTCCATCCGGAAGTGCATATTCCCGCCAGTTTCACCTTAGCTTCCGGTAGACAAGTTGTGTCGGCTTCATCCTCCAGCGTTTATCGGATTTCGGAATTTCTTATTCGTGAATTCTAAACTCTTTGCCTTATAACAATGACGAGGTAAGGTCTCGGGTTGTGCCTTCGCAGCCAGCAGAGAATGTTTAGCTGGCAGCGCAGGCACAACTTGAAAGAAATTGCGGTTCGGGTACGACCGGTTTTCGATTAGTAGTCGTTTCGTGCACGTGGCCTTTCGTTAGTGGCCTCGGGCTTTTACACTCATGTGTGCCTTTTGTGTTACAGTACCCAACTGCACACTTGTCGCCGCTGCAAAGGTTTCCAGTGGCCCCCAGACACGCACACACACTGTTTACCTTGTTCTGGCTGTTCATCGTCCCACCCTTGTGGTGTGTGCGCCTCGTGGAAGGAACGGAAATGGTCCCAGCTGTGGGAGTTTTATGGGCGCCAACGACCAGCGGAACAGATTAGACATAGAGCCGCTCGGCCGTCAACCAAAGAGAGCAACATACCTCATCACCGGACGGAGCCAGGCCCTTCGGTGACAGTTTCTTTTTGCCCCACAGCGCCGCTCTTCCAAGCTTCTACAGAGAAGGTAGGCTCTCATTCTATTACTAAGTCGCAGAACCCTATCCCGATTGCAGGTCCCCGAATTGTGGGGAGTGGGATGTTGGCCTGCGCAGTCTCAGATGGTCCCCAAGTATCGGTGACAGAGACTCCTTCGACCCCTTCTACTGAGAAGGTAGGCTCTCATTCTATTACTAAGTCGCAGAACCCTATCCCGATTGCAGGTCCCCGGCATGTGGGGAGTGGGATGTTGGCCTGCGCAGTCTCAGATGGTCCCCAAGTATCGGTGACAGAGACTCCTTCGACCCCTTCTCTCGGCCTTTCGGTTGAAGCGTTTGCTGTAAACATAAATACTGCCATGCCCCCTCACACTGCCATGTGTCCCATTACTTGTAGTCGATGATGAATAAAACTGAGATGAAATCAATCTCGCTATCACTCTCGCAAGCTGAAGGAAAAGATTCTGTAGAATAACTGTTTCGTAGCTCTCCTCCTCTACTTCTTCTTCACTATCTGTGTCCATCATGACTCCTTGAGGAAGGGAGAGCAGAGTTATATCCTTCCCTAAACATCTGCTAGAATAGCTAACTCTGCTCGTAAAGTAATGAAAATAAAAGTACATGCGATGAATAGAGCTTTCTCGTTTGCAGGTGAGGGGAAGAAACAAGAAATTATCATTTGCGGTCAGAAATGTGTTAAACTACCATGTTGCATGTGTCAGAACTGAGTAGGCTGGCTGTTTTAAAAAAAATCATCTTTCAAGATCGGGTGCACCTTGTTAAACATACGTACATGCCAGTGAAGATAAGGCTGTGTTCGTTGGTCTGGTGGTGAGGGGCAATGTAGTAATAGTTGAGGATGCGTATCTTAAACACACTGTAATACGCACAGAAGCACAAGTAGGCAATGGTCAGGATGGATGCCAGCTGGAACATAACACAAAATAATGAGAATTATAAACTACATGGAGAATTATCAACCGCACTGAACAAAGAAAAACTGGCCATGTTCTTGAGCTTTCATGGTTGATTCGCTAACTGTGATATGTGATGAAATTAAAAATAAAATGGTAGGTTAAAAATCTGCAACAAACAGTACCTCAATATAGGCGTAGTCGTAGTTGTCTCGCGCCAGGTTGATAAACACAGCGAAGAGTGAGAGGACAGGCGACTTGATGAAGAACAGACACTCGGACCACACCACCATGAACGACAGCACCATCAGCACCAGCGACACACCCATGTACACAAACGACTGCACCCGACACTTCCAGTACCACTCTGGAACAAACAAAAGTCTTCATTAACCCCCTCGTCCATTCAGCCACTGCTACTATAAACAGTACTGGTGGCAATAAGCACAAGAGGGTTAATTCATTTACATTTCATCATGATTTTAGCAACTTTGGGAGTAGCAAAACATCTTTGGCCCACGACGGCCGCAGTGGGTCCGAAGACCTTTGCTTACTGGGTACGAGATGTGTGAGATGAATCATCCACGATAGTTCAACGGTAGATCAGGGTACCTGGGAAGGTACCTAGCAAATCTAGCACTACCCTCGAGGTGTGAGAACCCATGCACACTTAACAATGACATTTGCAAACTGTTGGACAGTGTCTGCAATGTTGTATACTCTGGGCAATGGATCAGCAATGATCTTTCAAAGGTACTGGGCGTCATACCAGAATAGATTGGCATCATGCCTGGTATCAAGCTAATCTATCACTACCCTTGCACTATCATACGTGATTCATCCCTCACTAAGGTGTTTACTGTTGATGTAATGCAGATATGAGTAAACCAGTTCATTATGCTCTTAAATCTGCTATGTAAATAAACACATTATAAACACTCTATTCACATTTTCATCCCAAAATGGGGGAAGTTTATCCTCAGGTCACATCACTATTAAAACATCAATCACAAAAAAGTAAGATAAAATAACAAAACACACAAACTGAAAAATGCATTTTTCTTTAAAAGGTATTTTTTCGAAAAATACTTACCGATGACATGACAAATGGGAGTGTCTACTACGTGCTCAAATTCTAGCCTACGAACCCGTTGTGTGCACACACAACCCGGGAGGCACTCGGGGAACCCTCCAGAGGGGCCAAGAGTTGTCTCCCGGACCTGCCTATCCGGTTCCGAGTCACCTGACTCGCCAGTCAGATACTAGGCTCACCAGCGGCAAGCGGGGCAGGTGGGAGGGTCCTCCGTGTCATGTCATCGGTAAGTATTTTTCGAAAAAATACCTTTTAAAGAAAAATGCATTTATTTCATCAAAAACATTACCGATGACATGACAAATGGGAGAATCACGAATAGGAGGAGGGTGCCGCCCCGGTACTACCGGAGACCAAGACCGTCCTCCCATTGCTAATTCCCAGGTAACGAGCTAGGTGCGTACCTACGGCGCCTGCAGCGCCGGGAGGGAGTGCTGTGCCACCGTGAGGTCCCCCAACAAGGCGAGGTTGTCTCGCTGTCCCGCCAGATCCTGAAGGTAGAAACGAGCGAAGGTAGATTCTGCTCGCCAGCCCACCGCGGCCACGATGTCCTTGACAGCGCAGTTCCGATCGAATACGACGCTCGTGGCCATGGCGCGTACTTCGTGTGCGCGGATCTTCAGTCTCTGCGCTACGCGTGGGGAGAGATCCATGTATGCCGATCGTATTACCCAGCGCAGCCAGGAGGAGATCGTCTGGGCTGTGATATCAGTCTTGCCCTGGCGTATGGGCAGGAAGAGGCGGGAGCGCCCTCTACGGGTAACTTTAGTACGGCGCAGGTAGATGCGTAGGGCACGCACGGGATCCTGTCGCCGAGTCTCCGGAGAGCAGGCAGGCCCTCCCAGGGGCCGCAAGGTGATGATCTGTGGAGCAGTTAGGGGCGACCTTGTTTTGGCAATAAAGCTGGGGTCCGTTAAGAGCTGCACGGAGCGATCTGCCCTGAACTGGAGGCAGTCTGGGCGGGTAGAAAGAGCGTGTAGCTCGCTAACTCTGGACGCGGTGGCCAAGGCTAGAAGGAAGCAGGTCTTGCGTGTCACATTTGCCAGAGGGGCTAGAGCGAGTGGCTCGAACTGGGAAGAATTCAGCCACGTCAGGACCCAAGGTAGGTCCCAGTGAGGAACGAGAGAACGCTGAGTCGGACGTTGGAGGCTGAAGCTGGACATGAGGTCGGAGAGGTCCTTACAGGCGCCGGGGTCTGGAAGCCGAGATGACGGTACGTGTCGGCGACCATGGATAAGTATCCCCTGATGGTGATGGGCGCCAAACCTTGGACCTCGAAGAGCCATAGGAGAAAGTCCGCTAGCTGTGGGTTAGTCAGTCCGGTGGGTAGGAGGCGACGGGCGTCGCACCAGGCACACAAGACGCGCCACTTCCCTTCGTAAACACGCCGGGTGGAAGGCTTGCGGGCTGCAGCGATTGCCTCCACTGCTGCACCAGAGAAGCCTCGAGCGGTGAGGGCGCGCTGCACAACCTCCAGGCGTGAAGAGACAGGCGTTCGGGACAAGGGTGGAAGAGAGCCTGCCTGGGCTGCTTGAGCATGGAACGGGGCGTGGGAAGGCGCAGGGGAGGAGAGGTGGCGAGGTTGAGTAGGTCGGTGGTCCAGGACCGGGCCCAAGCCAGCGGGGCGACCAGAAGCAGGACTGCGTTGCTCCCTCGAAGTTTGTGGAGGACCTTGGGAATGAGGACTGTTGGGGGGTACGCGTAAGCGATGAGGCCGTCCCAAGGAATCGAGAGGGCATCGACTGCCCAGGCCAGCGGGTCTGGAATCGGGGAGACGAAGAGGGGAAGCTGGCGGTTCCACCTCGTAGCAAAGAGGTCGATTAAGGGAGTCTCCCAACGGGCGCAGATCATCTGGAAGATATCCGGGCGCAACGTCCATTCTGTGTGGAGCAACTGGCCGCGGCGAGAGAGCGAGTCCGCCAACACATTCAAGTGGCCAGGAATGTGTCGTGCGAGGAGTGTAATGTCGCGTTCCTCGGCCCAGCGCATCAAACGGAAGAGGAGCATACAGAGGTCGGGAGATCGGGTGCCCCCCTGTCTCTGGATGTAGGCCACCACCGTCGAGTTGTCGGAGAGGACGAGAAGCCGCTGGTTCCTGAGCTGGTTCTCCCAAACGAAGAGGGCTTGCCAGACTGCCTGCAGCTCTAACCAATTGCTGTGCTTGTCCGCAAACTCCGGGGGCCAGAGGCCGGAAGCCGAGGAGAATTGAGGAAGCAGGTGGGCTCCCCACCCCGAGAGGCTCGCATCGACACACAGGGAGAGGTGCGGGGGAGGGGAGGACAAAGGGACTCCCGAAGCCAACCAAGCCGTGTCGGTCCAGCGTAGAAGGTGAGGGCGAACCAGGGGGGAAACCGGGACCAGGTGGGTAAGGTCGCCAGAAGAGGGTCTCCAGAGAAGCAGGAGGTGCAGCTGAAGGGGGCGGGCGTAGAGGCGACCCAGGGGGAGAAGGTCCGCCGCTGCGTTGATCAGTCCGAGGAGTTGAAGCCAAACTCGGGCGGGAGCTGCTTCCTGCTGAGCTAGCTGGTTGGCGAAGGTGGCCAACTTCCGAATCCGGGGATCCGGGAGGCGAACAACGTTGAGATCGGTGGCAAAATCCATCCCGAGATGAATGAAGCGGCGCGAGGGCGTGAGATCTGACTTCCCGACGTTGAGGAGGAACCCCAGTCGCGACAGCAGACGCATCAGTGTATCCCTGTCCTCTTCCAAGACGGACTCGACGTGGTTCCTCAGGAAGAGATCGTCGAGGTAGTTGGACATAGGGCTGAGAGACGACTGCCGTGCCTTGGCCATAACTGCATCCATCAAGCGGGTGAAGACCCAGGGGCTGAGGTTGAGGCCGAAGGGTAGGGCTCGAAACTGGTAAACGGTTCCATCGAACGCGAAGCGCAGATACCTCTGGGCGGCCGGATGTATGGGTACGTGTAGGTAAGCGTCGGAGAGATCCAGGCTGACGGCGTAATCCATGGGTCGCACCGCGGTACGCAGGGCTCGGGCCGTCTCCATGTGGAAGGAAGGAGCCACGATGAAGCGATTTAGGGCTGAGAGGTCGATCACTGGGCGCCACTTGCCGCCAGGCTTGGGGACGACGAAAAGTCTGCTGTAAAATCCCAGCGAGTCTGCGCGGCGCACAACCTCTGTGGCATCCTTCCTCAAGAGAGAGTCGACTTCCCCCCGTAGGGCGCACTCCTTGAGCGGGTCTGCGGGGATCTCGGTCCACAGCGGAGTCGTACGCAGAGGAGGAGGGGAACGAAAGGAGATCCGTAGGCCGCCGGAAACAGTGTCTAAAATCCACGGGTCTTCTGGAATCAGTAATCGCCACTCGTCGCTGAAGAGGGCGAGCCTGCCGCCGACTGGAGGACCCGAGACGGCCGGCGGAGGCGGAGGAGGGGAGGAGTCACTGAGCCCGCCCGCGCCCAGGGCGACGGGCGGGACGGGGCCAAGCGGGGGCGGGGGCGTGAGCTTGGCCGGGGCGACCGAAGGCGGGGCGACGGCGACGCAGGGACTGCAGCTGGGTTGTTGACGTCGGGGCGACGGGTCTGGAGATCCGCAGGGGGCGACCCACGGCCTTGCGGGCTGCCTGAAAGCGCCGAGGAACAGACTTGGGAGGCCACCTGTCCGCATTGGAATCCTTGACGGCTTGCCAGGTGTCACCAAAGAGAAGGGGTCCCCCGAGGGGGGCCCGACGCAGCTGGGTCTTCAGGTCGGCAGGCATTCCCCGCAGGCCTGCAAGACAGCGTCGCGGCGGAGTAAATCACAATTGGCGGCTGCAGCCATAGCGTTGACCGAAGAGTGATACGCGGCGCGGCTGGCCGCTTCAGCGAGGACGAGGAGGTCGCCAAGAAGAGGGGTCAGGGACGGGTGCCACGAATCTTCCACGCGCCGGAGGAAGGCTTGCGTAAGGAGCTCCATGAAGCCGGCGCAGGCCAAGGAATTCCTGACAAGCGAAGCCGTCTTGTCCAAACCCGCTGGGAGCGCGCGTCTGAGTGCAGAGGCCCCACCCGCCTGAACCACGGCGGCTGGATCCACCGGAGGGAGAGGGCAGAGGAAGGCCTGGGAATGGCCGGCGTACCACTGCTGGCGGAAGTACATATCGAGGTCCGGAGGCCATCTGTGGTCCGAGAAGAAATTACTGTCTCTTGAGTCAGACAACAGGTGGGCCGAGAACACATCCCGAAGCTCACGAAAGGAGGGGGGCTGAGGGAGAGTCTTGAACTTCTTTACCTGTCTACCCGCGTCGACGAAGGCAGAAGGCTTCCTCTTCAGGGGGGGGGATGGAGGGCAGTCCGCTGCCGGAAGCGTGGCGGAGATGAGGCGAGCGACCTCGTCGAGGGCCAGAAGAACCTCTGTGCGGGAGGAGGCCGGTAACCCGTGGGCTGTCGACGCATCCGAAGGAGAGAGCGGCGAAGGAGAGCGGCTGAGACCTCCGAGGAGAACTGAGATGGAATCATCAGGGAGAAGACTCAACGAATCGTCGTCCACGCCGCCGAGAGCCGTCGAAGAGGGACGGCGACCGTGACTCCGAGAGCGAGCAGCTCGACGAGGACGAGGGGAGCCATAAGGCGCCGAAGCACGCAGGGGAGAGCGACGTCCGCGACGGCGACGCGACGCACTAGAGGAGCGGGAACGGCGGCGGCGACCAGACGAGCGACTACGAGCTGGAGACCGTGATCCTCGGGAACGAGGAGGAAGGAAGGAGGCTGGGGGAGGGGAAGGGGAACGGGCGGGACGAGGCAGACGGCGGGGAACGTGGGACGAACGCCGCGAAGAGGTAGAGCGCGAAGGTCCATGGTCCAGATGACGAGAAGAATCCCGAACTTCACGACGCTCACACGAAGGAGCGCGAGAGTGGAGGTCCGACTTCGATCGCAAGGAGGAACTGGACACAGGTAGTGGTGTGGTGAGTGTGCGCGAATGCCTCCGCGAGCCGGACTCTGTGGCGAGGCGGGCTCGCAGCGGCCGAGGGGGATCCAAGGCCTTCCTAGGAGACGAGTGGGGACCGGTTGACCATGGACGGCGCGAGGCACGTCTCTCCGAACTGACCTCTGTCTCGAGATGGGTTCTCTGCCTGTCGTAAGGCTTGGTCCAAGCGCGTTCCCTCCTGGGAATCCGCGCCTCGAACTCCCGACTCCGCACACTACCTTGCTGTGTCCGCTGTGGAGATCTTTCCAGACTGGGGCCATCGGGGGCAAGAGCGGTCGGTGTGTCTGAGATGACAGCCGGCACTTCCGCAGGTCTTGCAACAGGCACAGGTGTCGGGCGTTCACGTCGGTAGAAGCTCCAAAGTTGGGCCCAGCGGAGCTCCGGCCAGACGGCGCAAACGTCACAAGAACGCTCAGATGTACAGCCGACACACGGCAGGCAGACCTTGTGCGAATCCGAGGGCCACTGGAAACCTCCACACTGCGTGCAGGTCATCAGGAGGGCACTGCAACACACCAAACAAACAACGTGCCGGTACGTGGTCGAGACCAACAGGGCTCGTCCTACCAAGGGGAACCGTACCGAACGATATGGACAAACGGGCTGTGCCCCCAGGCTATACTGTTATAGCGCCCGAAGCTAAGCTTGCGTCTTTAGAACAAAGCCTACCCCAGCCAGGCTGGAGAGGAATGTGCGCCAAACAACAATAGGTTTAGTTTAGTTTAGGTATTTGGGTTTAACGCCGCGCAGGCGACTAAGGCCATCACACGGCGGGCCAAACGACAATAGGGACGAAAGGCCGTGCCCCCAGGCAATAATGCTGTAGCGCTCTAAGCTAAGAGTGCGCTCTCGAAACAAGCATACCCCAGCCAGGCCGGAGATGCAACATGAGCCACGCGCCGCAGCTGGTTTAAACAATGCTCCCCGAAGGCTACCAGGGGAAGCCAGTAATTTCACCCCAAAGGGGAAAGGCGAGGGCACCAGGGCCCCGCCGAGCTAAGAGTCCCCGCTCAACGAAACCCAACAACACGAACAAGGTAGAGTCCAAAGGCACAGGCCGGTACCCCGCCCGGGGACCGGCTTCGGGCCCAACTAACTATCCTACCTCTCTGCCGAAGCGGTAGCGGGAGAAGAGACGTCCATGTCGCCACCGGCGAAATGGCGGGAACCAGCAGGTCCGCCAAGCGAAGCCAACCAAGGAGGACGCCAAGCGAAGAAGCGCAAGCGAAGCTGCAGCGAAGCAAGAAGCGAAGCAGAAGCGAAGCAACAGGCGAAGCCAAAGTCACGGCGAACTCGAGCACCAAGACCGACCGGTCGAAGGGAGCGCGAGGCTAGAACACGTCCGAAGGTCGTGAGCCTACGTAGCTGACTGGCGAGTCAGGTGACTCGGAACCGGATAGGCAGGTCCGGGAGACAACTCTTGGCCCCTCTGGAGGGTTCCCCGAGTGCCTCCCGGGTTGTGTGTGCACACAACGGGTTCGTAGGCTAGAATTTGAGCACGTAGTAGACACTCCCATTTGTCATGTCATCGGTAATGTTTTTGATGAAATAAAACACATGTCTCAGCTGAAAAATATAAAACCGAGGGATGCATTTTCACACGATATATATCTCAACAAAAATATATATTTTCCCTCAGAATCAAAGACAAAGACATTGAAAAAATCATTCTACTCCCAAAAATCGAAACACTAACATACCAACTGTGGGAGTGTAGATGGAACGCAGAACTGGGTTGATGGGTTCCTGTGAGCTCTTGTAGCGGTGTGATGGGTCACGCATGTTTTCCTCGACATCTTCCAGGGCAAAGGCTTTGGCCATCAGGTTATTCCACTGGATCTGCGTACGCTGTTGGATCTGCAGGCCCCTGATCACCTGACACAAAAAAAACATTTCAAATTAACCCTTTGCGTGTTGGTAGCTGTTTTAGTCGCGATGATTCCGGTAGGAATCATCACGACTAAAACCGCTACCAACATGCAAAGGGTAAAACTAAAAACCTTTTTACAAAGATTTTAGTTGATAAAGTATCTTTAGAAACTGTCTCCTCTAAAGCAATATTACCCCCTTCACTGCAAAAAAAAAAAAAATTAGCACAATCCAATCGTACCCATGTTACTTGGACAACTTGGGCTTCTTGGCATTACATTAACAAAACTTTCAATCTATGTCCACTGACTTGCATAGACGTAAATTTATGTTTACTGCTTATCCACCTTCTTGTGCAGTTTGACGAGAGATGATATAGAGACTTCGGGGGCTGTCGTAGAAGGACCATAGTCCTCATAATCATCCAGGTTGGTAGTGCGAAGTGATCTGCGCGTGCTCTCAGGACACTGTCAAACAACAAATAATGCAAAATCAATACCAGTAAGCAGAGTCCTCAGGCCCATGACAGCCGAAGTGGGTCCAAGCATGGCTGTGCGCTGGCCCACTGCGGCCATCGTGGGCCCAACAGCGTTTTGCTACTGGGGTATCTCCCTCATTTTCATCACCAACTGCTGACATCATGAAAGTAATGCATCATCTAAACATTAAAGATGTGCTATATATCAATATACAGGGAATGAATTATGAAGTTATAGCATACACGATATTAAAGAATGACAAACCTTGGCTAGCACTGTGTCCATATGTGGTCGAAGTGGGTGGTTGTAGCGAATTTTCTCCGCACACCTGCGGATTTCCTGCAACAACCAAAAATATATAAATCTTTCGTTTTTTTCAACATTATAATGTTCACTTACCCTTTGTGTGTCGGTAGCAGTTTTTGTTGCAATGATTCATGTAGGAATCATAGTAACTATAACCGCTACTGACATACAAAGGGTTAAAAGGTAAAGGTTGAAAATCCAGTGACCCATCCACCCTCACTTCGCCTACCTGTCACACAAGAGGATTATGGTGGGAAAGTGGAGTGGACAAAAGGTATGGTATTTGAACTCCTTCACTGCGATTGGTTTCAAACTGTGTCTCTGAAATCTTTGTTAGTTCAATGCCAAACAGTGTCAGTCTTCCAAAGATGCATGGATACAAAGGTATGTAAGCAAGAGGCACAAATGCTCATGAGTCCCCGCAACTGCTGGGGCTCATGAGGATCTATGTCTCTTGCAGGTAGATCATATTCAGTATTTCTTGGCAGCAAAAGGAGTTAAGTGCTCACTAGCAGACTACACAAACTACTTGTAATTTATTTCAACCCTGCTGTTCATACATTGCATTGTAACAGTGGGTGCAGTGTGTCTAGGCATGACTGCAGTAATGATGCCAATCCCAGTACAAAAGTCCTCCCCACAAAAGGGCACACATGGGTGTGTCTGACAGATGAGGTGCTGGCTACTCTGATTTTTGAGCCAGAGCCAGAGCTATCATTATATTTTGACATAAAATGAATATGGTTACATAAATCACAGCAAATGAAAATTATCTCTTTCATTTACAGATAACAATAACATAAATGATACAAACATTAACACACCTCCAGCACATCTTCCAAGGACTCCTCAGCTTCCGTTTTCTCGGTGCTGAGTTTTGCGATCTTGAAATAGGTGCCAGACAGCTTGTGTCCACGTTTGGCATTGTTCCACATGGAGCGTGGGACCTCCACCAGACCATAACCCAGCATCAGCACCAGCACAAAGAGTCCCCACGTGTTGCTGGCGGTCACTCCAATAATTTTCAGCTTCTCTCTGTGGCAGAAAGAACATTGGTTAACCCATGACATCCTGAGGCTGATTTTTTTTATTGTCCTATCAAGTCTGCTTTACTGATCTGGAGATAGATTAACCATTTTAGTTCAAGGGTGGTGCCAGAATAGCTTGGTGCCCGAGGCGCAAAGCTATTCTGGCACTACCCTTGAACTATTATAGTCAAATTTATATCAAGCAATGGGTGTATCAGGATGAAAGGGTTAGTGTCAGTTTAGAGAGAGTCACAAAGTAGAAGGTAGATAGAAATGGAGCCAGACCTAAATGTGCTGGGCCAGCAGTCTCTATTTTTCAAGAGTCAGCGTACAGTACTGGAGTCATTTGTGTGTGTGAGCTTTAAATCCGACGCAAGCCACTAAGCAAGGCGCTCCACTATAGGGGTAAGTTCTATGAGTGAGCTTAGTCTTGTGCAAGACACTAAGTCTTTTGGCTTGACTTCGCGAACAAAGATTCTATAGGGCTTGCCCACGTCGTCTGCAGGCATTTTCGTGGCTGCGGAGGCCAATCCGGGACAGGCAGGTTCGACCGCAGTGGCTGCAGGGGAAGGTCTGGTCAGGGTTCTGAGTTACGACAACTCTGTTTTTTCTTCTGAGCCGCTTGTCCTTAAGGTTAGCTCTGCGAGAGTCCTCAAAGGAGACGGCTGCCTTGTGAATGGTGGAGCGCCAGGTGTCACGGTCCGCAGCAAGCGAAGACCACTGGCGGTGGTCGATTTGGCAGGCACTAAGTGACTTCTTGAGACCGTCTTTGTGTCTCTTCTTTGGTGCCCCTCTGTCTCGGTGTCCAGTGGCGAGCTCGCCGAACAGAGTGATCTTGGGTAGGCGATGATCCTCCATCCTGGAGACGTGCCCCGCCCAGCGAAGCTGTGTCAGCAGCAGCAAAGCCTCGATGCTCACAGTTTCCGCCTGTTCAAGGACCTCGACGTTGGTGACATAGTCACTCCAGTGAATGCTGAGGATGGTACGCAGGCAGCACTGGTGAAAGCGTTCGAGGAGTCGTAGTTGGCTGCGGTAGAGGGCCCAGGACTCGGAACCGTACAGCAGGGTGGTGAGGACGACAGCTCTGTACACGCTGATCTTGGTGCCTTTTTTCAGCTGATGATTGTGCCACACCCGCTTGAATAGTCGCCCGAAAGCACTGTTCGCTTTTGCCAGCCTGTTGTCCAGCTCCTTGTCCAGCTTGGCGTCTGACGTGATGATGCAGCCAAGGTAGGTAAACTGGTGTACAGACTTCAGTTCGGACTCGCCGATGGTGATGTGGGGAGGGCGATGCTCTTCCTTGGGTGCCGGCTGATGAAGGACCTCTGTCTTTTTCAGACTGACCTCAAGTCCAAAGAGCTGGGCAGCATCTGTGAAGCAGGACGTAATGCGCTGCAAGGCTCTCTCTGTGTGTGCAACGAGGGCAGCGTCATCAGCGAAGAGCAGCTCACGAATCAGTTGGTCTAGGGTTTTGGTGTGGGCCTGTAGTCGTCTGAGGTTGAACAGGCTGCCATCGAGACGATACCTGATGTACACTGCGTCGTCATCGTCGAGGTCCACTGTGGCCTGCTTCAACATCATGCTGAAGAAGATGGTGAAGAGGGTCGGTGCCAGCACGCAGCCTTGCTTCACGCCATTGCGAATGGGGAATGGTTCTGAGAGGTCACTGTTTAGTCTGACCTGGCCTTGCTGGTCCTTGTGGAGCTGGACGATCATGTTGAGGAACTTTGGGGGACAACCTAGTCGCTCCAGGATCTGCCACATACCTTGCCTGCTCACAGTGTCAAACGCTTTTGTTAGGTCGACAAACGTTACGTACAGCCCTTTGTTCTGCTCGCGGCACTTCTCCTGAAGCTGTCTCAGCACAAAGACCATGTCGGTGGTACTCCTGTTGGCTCTGAAGCCACACTGGTCCTCTGGGAGGTGGTCTTCAGCGATGGCAGGTACCAGCCGATTCAGGAGCAACCTTGCGAGAATTTTCCCGGCAATGGACAGCAGGGTAATTCCACGATAATTAGAGCAGGCAGACTTCTCTCCTTTGTTCTTGTACAGGGTGATGATGACTGCATCACGGAGATCCTTTGGTAGTGTTCCTTTTTCCCAGCAGCAGAGAAAGAGGTCGTGGAGCTTGTTGTGCAGTGCTGGGCCTCCATGTTTCCAGATCTCTGGCGGGATTCCGTCAATGCCTGCTGCTTTGCCACTCTTGAGCTGGTGGATGGCTGTGAGGGTCTCTTCGGCGGTGGGCGGTTCGTCCAATTCAACCTTTAGTGGAAGGTGTGGGATTTGGAGGATGACTGTTTCTTGAACAGTGTGTTCAGCGCCGAAGAGGTCCTGAAAATATTCCGACCAGCGGTTCAAGATGGAGGTATTATCTGTGAGGAGTGCCTGTCCATCAGCGCTTCGCAGGGGACTTTGTACCAGGTGCCTAGGGCCATACACTGCTTTCAGTGCTTCGTAGAAGCCCCTGTAGTCACCGTTGTCAGCGCAGAGCTGGGTCCTCTGTGCGAGTCTGGACCACCACTCGTTCTGGAGCTCTCTAAGCTTGAGCTGGAGACTGCTGCAGATGAGGCGGAAGGCAGACTTCTTCACAGGGCAGGAAGGCTGGGCTAGGTGGGCCTGGTGGGCGGCTCTTTTTTTTGCTAGAAGTTCCTGGATCTCTACGTCGTTTTCGTCAAACCAGTCTTTGTTCCTCTTTCTAGCAAAGCCCAAGACTTCCACAGAGGATTTTACAATAGCAGTTTTCAGTTGTTCCCAGAGTGTTTCAGGGGAGGAGTCTGCTGGATCAACTGTGTCTTTGAGCATGCGCTGTAAATCGGCCTGAAGGGCAGCTTTCTTGTCGTCACGCTGAAGGCTGGCAACATCAAGCTTTTTCTTGGGGGGGCCCCCTTTCTTGGGTTTCAGCTTGAGGCGGAGCCTGAGTTTGCAGCGAACAAGGCGGTGGTCAGTGTGGCACTCTGCGCTGGGCATCACTCTGGTGAGGAGGACATCACTGCGGTCCCTCTGACGCACTAGGACATAGTCGATAAGGTGCCAGTGCTTGGAGCGAGGATGCATCCAGGTGGTCTTTCGACTGTCCTTTTGCTGGAAAGTAGTGTTGGTGATGACAAGTTGCTGCTCTGCACAGAGCTCCAACAGTAGGCGACCATTGTCATTGCAGTTCCAAACGCCATGCTTGCCGAGGACTCCTTTCCAGGCTTCACTGTCTTGGCCCACTCTGGCGTTGAAGTCGCCAAGGATGATGACTTTGTCGTCTGCAGGGGTGCTCTGCAGGAGGCTGCGCAGGTCAGAGTAGAACTTGTCTTTTTCTGCAGGCTCTGCCAGGAGGGTTGGGGAGTACACACTGAGAAGGGTGACGTATTGCTGGTGTCTCAGTGGGAGGTGCATGGACATGATGCGGTCGGAGTGGTAGGTTTTCCAACTTAGTCGCAATGGGGGTCTTCACCATGAAGCCCACGCCTGAGAGCCGTCTTTCTGATGCAGGCCTGCCTGACCAGTAGAGGGTGTAGCCAGCGCCAAGTTCTTGGAGGCTGCCTTCCTCTGGAAGGCGTACTTCGCTGAGCGCGGCGATGTCGATGTTTAACCTCCGCAATTCATGGGCAATGAGGGCGGAGCGACGTTCAGGGCGTCCGCTGTCTGCTGTGTCGAGCATGGTTCGGATGTTCCAGCATGCTACGTTGAGTCCGGTCGTGGTCGTCATGAGAGTGGATCCATTGTTTTTTCTTGTTTTCTGACCGCATGAGAAGATGCCCGTTGACCGCGGCTAGCCAACTGGGGTTACGAGGGGATGAGCTTTGGTTAGGCCACCTTTTCTAGGCCCCTCTCCGTGTGGAGCAAGCAGTGCTGTCCCTAGAGAAGGCTGCTTGGTCGTTCAGGGTGTGCCGAGTGACGTTGTCATCCCCAGGTCAACATCAGGCGACCAATATCCTGAACCGCCTGCATGCAGGTTTGAGACTGCGGCTTCCAGTGACATCTTTCACCTGCCGTTTTGCCCCTTGCCCATCGCTACAGGACTTGGAAAGTTCAGTGTCATAGTCCGTGGGCGTTTCCTAAAGCCTGCGCGGTGGAGCTTTTTGGTGGAGTGCAGTGTGCGCAGTACTGGCCCCACCCTTTAAACCCTTGGTTCGTTTGCCATGGCCTAGCAAGCTGGGACGGTGGCATCGAGGTCCTCGGGTCGTAGGTTTTATATCAGACTGTCCTTGTCTTAGTCTCTGGTTCAAAAGCCTTCCCCGGAGACACGGGGGCTTTGATGTCAGGGGTTTCCTCCCTTAGCCTTTCCGCAGCCAAGCGGCCAGGCCTGCAAGGCAGCAGGGGACTCGTGGGGGCCGGGGTCGTCTATGTCCCGTGCAGATGTGAACATCTGCCCACTGCCCAGACGGTGACACCAGAGGAGAAAAATCCAACGCCGGAACCCGGTATCGAACCTCGCACCTTTGGCATTGGAGGTAGACGCCTTAACCACTGCGCCACTTCCCCAAGGCACTAAGTAAGGTGTTCCAATAAAGCTGAACACCTCACTTAGTGGCTTGGACAAGACCAAGCTCAATCATGCAGCTAGCCCCCAAAATGTCATGTTTATTGGCTTGCGCAGGATTCAAGCTCACTCAAGCAACTAAGGCCTGGTGGCTGCATCATGCATGAGTGAACTTAAATCCTGTGCAAGCCACTTATGCATGCATAAGAGGCTTAACAGACTGGGTTCTAAAAGGTCAAATTTTGCATTTCAGGGGATTTCCTCCTAAAAAGACAGATAGACCATGATACATATTAACTGTTCTGAACTTTTATGGCTCATCAATATCTTGTGATGTGCCAACACTGAATGGGTTAATCATGTCCAAAGCAACAGCTACAAAAAATATTGATCATACACAGCCTACAATGCCAGACCCGCCAACGTCAAGATCTACAATATCTCTACTTTGTTTCACACGTCAAGGAACGTTATGCACCTGGGGTCAGTTGCACTTGCAGGAGTGAGCTTAGCCTTGTGCCAGCCACTAAGTAAGGTGCTCCGCGATAGAGAGATCCTTAATGGCTGGTGCAGGACTAAGTTCATTTCTGCAATGAGCCCTCATAACAAGGCCAAAGACAGATAACCTCCTCCCCAAATCCACCAATGCATCCCTCACTGGCCAGACCCAAAAGGAAGGAACAATGAAAGTCTGATTTACGTTTCATGCTTACCCATCAATGTCCAGATCTGGCCTGGCAGCAACATAGATCAGACAAATGCCAAAGATCAGGAGGTAGGTCCCATAAAATATGGCATTCTCAATCAAAGCTGATTTGATCTTCCCCAGCACTGTGAAGTCACCGGCATTGGAGTATGACTGCATCATTGGGAGAATCAGCCTGAAAAGAAGTAACAAAATGATGGCAATACATCATAACTACATGTAGACAGTTATTATGTCTGTAACCCAGTGCCAAAATATCAGCACAGCAGCTGCACCTTGGAGTCAAAGGAATTCGAACAGAGTTGAGTTGGGCGGTTTAACCTCCCTGAAGAAAAATTGAAAGATGACAAGGTAAGCATTGGCGACAGGCAACACAAGTCACGGGTGCATGAGGTACAGATCCCAGCTACATGAGGTTTAGATCCTCATGAGTCCCTGCAGTTCAAGATTCAAGAAATGTATTGTCCATTAAAGGATATTTGTCTTTGCCTGCCGAGCGTAGGTCAAGGTTAAAACCATAATATCTCAATTACAAATCAAACAAAGAACATGGCTAAATCTCTGACTAGACAAAAAATAGTACGTTTTGACACTGACATCATACTCACGCCCAGACACGCGCACAGACTCACAAACTTAGTTTATGGCAGTACAGCCCTCTGAATGCAAAACACGTCAAGTCCAGTATAACTATGTTGAAGCTACCCTGTTTGTCCCCAAAGGGAACTGTAGGTCAATAGGTGTGAGTCTGCTCAGCTGGAAAGTCACGTCAGCTGGAAAGTCACGTGCAATCCTGAGGGCTGGGGGTTACAGTTTAGACTTGTTCAACAACTGTATTGCCTGCGGAATGAAAGAGTTTGAATTTGTTCCTGTTACATTTCGGGCAGCGATAGCGTCTTTTGGAGGGAAGGAGTTCAAAGTGCGAGTGAAGTGGATGGGTTGGGTCACTCATGATTGATTGCACATGCTTTCCTAGCCAGCACTTTCTCAGTCAGTTGTAGGAGGCTGTTGGTAGATAAGCCGATGATTTTGGCGGCCGTCTTGGTAACGCGGTGCAGCACGTTTTTGTTTGCTGTAAACAATGCGGGGAAGAAACAGATCGTGCAGAATGACAAAACAGACTCAATGATGCTGACCTACAGAAGTGACAGCAGTTTGGGGCTCACGTTAAAAGATCTTAATTTCCTCAGTATGTACAGTCTTTGTTGGCACTTTTTGAAAACAATCTGCACATGTAGGCCAAAGGTAAGTTTAGAATCAAGAGTCATGCCCAAATATTTGAAACTGTCAACAATTTCTACAGTTTTCGCATTGATGGTTATGTCGCGGTCAAAGTGGCCCTTGCTGCTGAAATCAAGGACCATCTCCTTTGTCTTGGGAACACTTAATTCCAAAAAATTCTCTTGGCACCATGCAGACAGGTCAGCCAATGTGAAGGCGCCTGCCACCAATGCCAAATGTGCGAGGTTCGAAAACGGGTTCCGGCGTCGAACTTTTCTCCTCTGGTAAGTGTCACCGTTAATTCGGGCGGACCGTCGGGGGTTCTTTCTCCGGGTACTCCAGTTCTTCCACCCCCCCCATCCCCCACACTTTGGTACCGGTTTCAAGCCACTTTATAAATTTCAAATACAAGCGATCAAAAATTTCTGTAACTTCAGTAGCTGAGCTGACCCTTCGTCTGTCTTGTACTATGCTTGTCTTTGGAGTAAATTCGTGTCCATCACGTGAGTGTGCGTGTTGGGTTTCAGTTCGCGGCGCTTTGAGTCGATTCGCCAAAAAATTGAGAAAAAGCGCCTATATAATACCGGTATTATTATTATACACACTGAAGGACTCGCTGTTGGTACTGTCAGCAAACTTGACGAAGGAGTTGGGATAATGGGAGTCGTTTTTACTGCGACAGTCGTTGGTATACAGTGAGTAGATTATGGGGCTTGCCACATAGCCCTGTGGGGCGCCTGTGTTGGTGGTGATGCTGGGGAAAAGGGTGTCACCCACTCTTAACACGCTGGGGTCTGTCACTGGTCACTGAGAAAGCTGTACACCCAATGGATGAAGGCAGGTGGAACTTGTAGATTTAGCAGCTTCTCAAGCATTTTGTGGCGCTGAATGGTATTAAACGCGCTCAAATAGTCCACAAAGAGCACACGTGCGTAGGTGCCTGGAGTGTCCAGATGACTGATAAGCACCGCATCCTCCACACTACGTCCATGCCAGTAGGCAAACTGGTAAATACAGCTCAAAATGTGTTTCCCTGATGCACTGGCAATTAACTCATTCAGCCCCGACACACCACAGCAAGACATGGATCGAGCATGATAGTTCAAAGGTGATGCCAGAATAGCTTGGCGCCCATAGGTGCCAAGCTATTCTGGCACCACCCTTGAACTATCATGCTCGATTGTTTTTCAAAATTTGGAATTTCAGTCCTGGGGTAGAGTGTGTTAAGGCTTTGGCTGTCAGTAGCGCTTATTGTCAGGATGATTCCTGCAGGAATCATCCTGACAAAAAGCATTACGGAGGGCTAAAGGGTTAAACTTATGACATTATTGAGAAGCATATGACTTACCAAGTCAAGACCTGTGATGTCCAGTAGACAACTCGCCACAGCGCAGGGAGCACATGGTCGGGCACATAACTCACGGGTTGCTGACAAACAGCGTGAGCACTATCATCCTCTGCCGGGTCCAGATTTTCCCCAGGGGAGATTGGCGCTCTAGGAAAACTGTCGTTGATCTCCCTGCGTACTCTAAGGGCTGGTGAGGTCTCTATTGGAGACTGTGTTACATTCATAGTCAGCGTGGTAACACCAACAGTAGTTGTCGGTGGTGCATTGTCATGTAAACACTGGCGGAAAAATGTCTGGTGAAAAAAAGGTAGCAGTGCATGTTAATCTGATGAAAAAAACAACAACCACCCAACAGCAACAAAAACAAACTGCTGTAAATGTTTGAAATATGAAGGGGAAAAATACTCATAAAAAATAAAAATTAATTTTTCTCTAAAATGTATTTTTTCGAAAAATACTTACCGATGACATGACTAACTGGAAATAGTCTACTTGCTTACCAATTTTAGCCTAAGACCCAAAGGGTCCCCCCCAGGAGGCTCTCGGGGATCCCTGACAGGGACGAGAGAGCTTTCGGGGATCCCTAACAGGGACGAGAGTAGCCTCCCCTGCCCATCCGGTCAGGCGCCAGGTGGTGTCTCCTTTAGCCAGTTGTCTACGGAGTCACCAGCGGCAAGCGGGGAGGAGGGAGGGACCTCCGAGTCATGTCATCGGTAAGTATTTTTCGAAAAAATACATTTTAGAGAAAAATTAATTTGTTTCCTCAAAACACATTACCGATGACATGACTAACTGGAAGAATGGCAAAGAGGAGGAGGGTGCCGCACAATCCCCTTTTAGAAACCTCTTCAGGGACGAAGACGGCCCGTCACTCCTGATCACCCACTCCCGACAATTTTAGCGAAGTGCCGCCTAAGCGCCGAGGGCGCCTGGAGGGAGTGTCGCGCCGCAGAAGTTGCCCACCAGCGTAAGGTTGTCGCGCTGGACTGTAAGGGCGCAGAGCAGAAGCGGCAAAGGTAGATTCCCGCCACCCCACCGCCGCCACAGTGTCCTTAACCACACCGGCGCGGCGAAGGCGAGACGTGCGGCCCTAGCGTGCATTGCATGGGCGCGGATCCTCAGTGCCTCGGCTCCCTGTGGGGAGAGGTCGCGATAGGCGGACCAGAATACCCAACGGAGCGAAGAGGAGAACGTTTGGGCTGAGAAGCCGGTTCTGCCAGCGGTCGGCGGCAAGGGACGAGACCGTCCCCTCCGCACGGACTTGGAGTGCCGCAGGTAGATACGAAGTGCCTGCCCCGGATCTTGCTGCGGAGTGCCCCGAGGAACCGGGTCGTGTAAGCGGCCGAGCGGCGAGGACCGGAGGCGCTGTCAAGGGAGACCTAGGCTGAGCGAGAAGGAAGGATCCGGGAGTAGCTGAACGGAGCCATCCACTCGGAACTGCAGGCCGGCGGGGCGAGACGAGAGCGTGGAGCTCGGTGACGCGGGGCGCCGTGGCGAGGGTCATCAGGAAGCAGGCCTCCGAGTCACGTCAGCAAAGCGGGCCAGAAGGAGCGGCTCAACGGTCCGAAGTCAGTCAGGGGAGGACCAGGGAGGTCCCAGCGCGGGCCAAGTGGGCGGGAGACCGGACGCTGCACGCCGAAACGCGCCATAAGGTCGGGCAGGTCCTTGCAGGCGCTGGGTCAGGACGGCCGAGGTGACGGTAGGCGTCGGCGATCAAGAGACCCCTCAAGAGCTGCTGCACCAGAGGGGAGCCAACCTAGGTCTTGGACGAGCCAGAGAAGAAGTCCGTGAGCGGAGGAGTCGTCAGGCCGACAGTGGAGAGGCGGCGGTCAGAGCACCAGGCACGAAGCACGCCACTTTCCCTCGTAGACACGTCTGGTAGGTCTGCGGGCAGAAGCGATAGCATCCGCTGTTGCACTCGAGAAGCCTCCAGCAGAGAGAGCTTGCCACACAATCGCCAGGCGTGCAGGAGAAGTCGCTCGGGGCAGGGGTGGAAGAGCGGCTATCGGCGCTGTAAGAGCATCGGCGGGAGGTGGGAAAAGGGAGGGTGAACCTGTGGCGAGACTGAGAAGGTCGGAAGTCCGCGAACCGGTCCGGGCGACCGGCCACCAGGAGAAGGACTGCGTTGCATCCCCGGAGGCTGAGCAGGACTTGAGGACCAGGACCGCCGGAGGGTAGGTGTAAACGACCAGTCCGCCCCAAGGGATCGAAGGGCATCGACTGACCAGGCCAGAGGTCGGGAACAGGGAGATGAAGCGGGGAAGCCGGAGGCTCCACTTCGTGGCGAAGAGAACAAGGGGGGAGTCTCCCGACGGGCGCAGAACCAGCGAAGGATGTCCCAGCGAAGGGCGCAATCCGTGTGAAGAAGCTGCCACCGTCGCAAGAGGTAGACTGTCAGGACGAACAGGCGACGTGGACTGTGGCGGGCTGGGAGGGAGAAGACGCTGTCCTCGCACCAGCGAAGGGGGCGATAGAGGAGGAAGCAGAGGTCGGGAGAGCGGGTTCCTCCTGCGTCTGAAGGCAAGCCACGAAGAGGGGTTGTCGGAAGGACGAGGAGGTCCTGTGTCCGAAGATCGTATCGCCAAGCGCAGAGGGCCTGCCAACTGCAACCAGTCCCAGCGGGTTGACGTGCCGCGAAGTCCGGTTCTCGGGCCAGCGGCCGGCGGACGAGCGGAATTCGGGAGAAGGAGAGCGCCCCAACGGTCGAGACCGGCAACGACGCAGAGAGAGACGGGCAGCGGCGAGGTCAGGGGGAATCCGGGAGCCGAGCCAAGAATGTCCGTCCAGCGAAGCCGATGTGGCGCAGCACAGGAGAGATCGGCACCAGGGTAGAGAGATCGCCGGAGGACGGCCTCCAGAGGCGGAGTACAGAAGACCGAGGGAAGGAGATCAGCCGCCGCACTCACCAGGAGGAGGAGCTGGAGCCGCAGTTAGGTGGGGAGCGCCACATCCGCAGCTACCCTCGGGCTAGAACGGCAAGGACTGGATCCGAGGCTCGTGAAGACGCACCAAGGCGCGGTCGGTCACCGAATCCATACCCAGGTGAACGAGTGGCGAGAGGTCGGACTGTAGGCGCTGACCAGGGCGCCCAGGCGAGCAACCGGAGGAGGAGAACATCGCTGCCCTACGAAGTGGGACCGCTGACTGATACCGCAGACACAGGTCGACCCAGGAGGAGAACGGCTGACGGAAGAACAAGGTCTCGGGCAACCAAGGCATCCACGATCCACGCAAGGACCCAGGGCTGAGGGAGAGACCACACCGGAGAGGCCGGGCTGGAAACGGACCCGTCGACGGCAAGCGAAGACAACAGCGGGGGCGGGAGGCATGGGGACGCGTGGAAGCGAGGGGCAGATCCCGGCTGGCGGCGACGACCAAGGGCCGAAGGCGAAGCGAAGGGTCCGAGGCGGGGGGAGCCGCGCCGAGCGACGAGCACCAACGCAACATCTCAAGGCAGAGCGGAGACCTGCGCGCGAAGGGCGAGGGCCTTGGTCGGAGCGGGCGGGAACTCAACCACACGGGTGGCGCTGGGCCCACAGGCCTAGAAGGGGTCCTAAGGAGACTACCAGGCAGGGCCGAAGAGCGTGGGAAGCCACAGGAGCACGGTACAGCTGCGACGTCGCATCAGGGGAGATGGTCAGGGAAGGAGCCATCCACTAGAGCTGGGAGGTGTAACCGCAAAGACGGGCGCCGGCAGAACCACCAGAGGCAGCGCGCACGAAGAGGAGCAAGTGGCCAGCGAACCGGGGAGCCGAAGGCTAAAACGCCAGCAGGCCAGCGGCGAACGCAGGACGCCGAGTCATCCACCGAAGAGGGTCGGGGAGACGCTGGAGGCGAACGGTGCAGAGAGAGGGGAAGAGGGTGTCCCGTGGAGAATGACAGGGCCGAGCAGAAGGCGAAGGTCGGCAGGGACACAGGAGGGCGTCAAGCGGGCGGGCGACGAACGTCGGGCGCCGCAACTATCCAGGTGACGAGGGCGAAGACGTCGATCCCCACTTGCACTGGGTGTACCCAAGGGGCACCCATCCACGCGAACCGAGCGCGAAGTAGCTTCACTTCGGTGAACAGACGAGAATCGGTGAACACGTGGAAAGGCCGTAGGCGCCAGGGGAAAACGGCCCGAAGTCCCGAGGTATATGAAAGACGATCCAGACGCAGTGCCCGAAGCTCAAGGAGGGGGCACCGTAGCTGGCTGGGAGACTCGACGAAGGAGTCAGAGGGTAGGAAGGAAGGCCATAGGGCCGACTAGGGCACCAACCGGCGATAAGGGTCGCGGTGCCCGGGGCTCAAGGAGGGGGCACAAGCAGATAGGCGACTCGCCAAAGGAGTCAGCGGGCCCAGGACCGAGGCCGAAGTAAGAACAAGGCGACAAGGTCGCGGTGCCCGGCTCAAGGAGGGGGGCACATAGTCGGGTAAACGACTCGCCGTAGGAGTCAGCGGACTTAAGCTGGGGCCGAAGGCCAAGCGTGAACTAATTGGCGACAAGGCCACGGTGCCCAGGGTTCAAGGCGGGGGCACAGCGGCTCGCCGGAGGAGTCCGCAGGCGTAGGAGGCCAACGCGTCCACAATAGGCGACAAGGTTGCAGTGCCCGGGGCTCAAGGAGGGGGGCATGTAGCCGGCTTGGCGACTCGCCGGAGGAGTCAGCGGGCTGAGCAGGACCGAAGGCCGACGCGTAGACTAGTTAGCGACAAGGTCGCGGTGCCCGGGGCTCAAGGAGGGGGGCACGGAGCCGGCTAGGCGACTCGCCGGAGGAGTCAGCGGGCTTAGGAGGGCCGAAGGCCGGTGCTTAACTAATTAGCGACAAGGTCGCGGTGCCCGGGGCTCAAGGAGGGGGGCACGTAGCCGGCTTGGCGACTCGCCGGAGGAGTCAGCGGGCTTAGGCTGAGGCCGAGCGTCAACTTCTTCTTTTTTTTTTTTTTTTTTTTTTTTTTGCATGTAACAGGCGACAAGGTCGCCGTGCCCGGGGCTCAAGGAGGGGGGCACATAGCCGGCTGGGCGACTCGCCGGAGGAGTCAGCGGGCTTAGAAGAAGGGCCGAAGGCCGACGCTTAATTAGCGACCAAGGTCGCGGTGCCCGGGGCTCAAGGAGGGGGGGCACGTAGCCGGCTTGGCGACTCGCCGGAGGAGTCAGCGGGCTTGAGGTTTGGCCGAGGGCCGACGCGTGAACTAAGGCGACGTGGTCGCGGTGCCCGGGGCTCCTTTTTACGGGAGGGGGGCACGTAGCCAGCTTGGCGACTCGCCGGAGGAGTCAGCGGGCTTAACGCGTCTACGAAAGAGCTACAAACTTACCAGGGACGATAGGAGTGGCTATCCCATGTCGGAGGGCCGCTTGAACAATCCCACCGTGCCGCGGAAGGTCCCAAGGAAGGCGGAAGTCGCGGGTCGCTCGGCGGTGGAACACCGGAGTAGAGACCAAGAACCTCCAGTCAAGCAGGGCAGCCAGCGCAGCCGATGACAGAGGAGCAGGTGGCACCCAGTCTACAGTGTGGCGGACACCAGGCCACTGGAAGCCGCCGTCCTGGGCAGAAACGCACTTGGTACTGCAACACATACCCATACATGAAAGGTGATGGGCGGCGGGCAACTAAGGCCGCCAGGTAAAGCTCCGAAGTAAGTAATGAGCGAAACTCACCGTGAAATGCGGAGAGAAAACAAACAGAAGTCCGAGCCAAGCACGACGTCCGGCCCCGCCGGGGGAGACGTAGGCAGTGGCCAAGACTTTACCTTTTCATGGCGGAATTGCAGCGTGACGCAGCACAAAGCACCGGACACTAGGTCACTGGAAGTCGCCGAACTGGGGAGAGGCGCACTTGGTAACTGCAACCCAAACCCAAACATGAAAGGCGACCGGCGGCGGGTAACAAACCTCGCCATTTAAAGCTTCGAAAATTAAGAGACACGCGAAACTGACAGTAAATGCAAAGACAAACAACAGTAGCTCGAGCGAAGCCCGACGTCCGGCCCAGCCAGGCGAGACGTAGGAAGCGGCCGAGACTCCACCTTTCCATGGCGGAACGGCAGAGTGACGAAGCACAAAGTACCGGACAATAGGTCACGGGAGGTCGGCGTACTGGGGAGAGGCGCACTAGGTAACTGCAGCCCATACCCAAACATGAAGGCGACCGGGGGCGCCATTTAAAGCTTCGAAAGCAAGAAACACTCGAAACTCACCGTGAAATGCGGAGAGAAAACAACAGTAGCTCGAGCGAAGCCCGACGTCCGACCCAGCCAGGCGAGACGTCGAAAACGGCCGAGACTTTACCTGTCCATGGCGGAACAGCAGGAAGACGAAGCACAACCACCGCGCGACGGGAGCCTAGAAGGTTCCAGGGCCAGCCAAGAGCACGAGGCCCAGACGAGGGCTAGCAGAGAAGACGGAGGCCACGCCAGAAGCAGAAGCCGAGAGGCTAGGCGAAGGCAGGCCGGTAAGGGACGGTCGAACCGTACACAGTCTTTCCAAGGGTCAGAGGCTCAGGTAAAAGCGTCCGAACGCTAGCAGCGAAGTAGACAACTGGCTAAAGGAGACACCACCTGGCGCCTGACCGGATGGGCAGGGGAGGCTACTCTCGTCCCTGTTAGGGATCCCCGAAAGCTCTCTCGTCCCTGTCAGGGATCCCCGAGAGCCTCCTGGGGGGGACCCTTTGGGTCTTAGGCTAAAATTGGTAAGCAAGTAGACTATTTCCAGTTAGTCATGTCATCGGTAATGTGTTTTGAGGAAACAAAAGAAAGGGGGGAGGGTGGGGGGAGGGTATACATACATGTGCTAACACAGATCTATTCATTTTCACAAACTAAACACAACTTTAACAGTCTGACATGCCAGCACATGTGGGGCAGGGGTAGGACAGTGGGATGAATGCACGGTGGGAAGCAAAACTGGTAGATTAAAAATTGTATGCATATTATTATATGTAATTCTACTCCTTACACCCTGAGGACGAAATTATAAAATCTTTGTAGATATCCTCTGAGGTTTACATCAGAGTTCTGGAGACAGATTAAGCATGACATTTCAAGGTTGGTGTCAGAATAGCTTGGTGCCTGGAGGCACCAACCTTGAAATATCATTCTCGATCCACATCCTGTCGAAATCTTTCAGGGCTTTATGAGTTAAAGCAAACAGTAAAACCTGACTGGCTGAGAAAAAGCAGAACCTCGATCATTGCCAGTTTGAATCAAAGACTCTAGAACCATTTTGCTATAAGACTGCGGACTCCCACTGAATCATGCAGCCACCCACTGAATGTGCAAGTGTCGGTCTGGATGTGTGGACCGGCCTTCAGCTCAAGGCGGCATATCAGTCTGCTATGGGCTACTGCAATCTGGAAAATCGTATTGCTCATTATCCCTTACATCCTATGTACTTAAGTTCTCTTTACTGAGACTCTGTGGACAGTCTGTGGAAATGGAACAGAAATTAAAATAAATAAAATAAATAAAACTCATTGCGTCCGCACAATAAAAATTACTCATTTGAGTCATTGTAGTGAGGTAAGTGACAGGCACCGCTGATGAGAAATTTTAGAAAACTTCATTTTGAGTTTGATTACTTCATATATAGCCTTGTAAGTTGTAGTGCAGTGAACAGTGCATTGCCGTTCATTTGAAGGCCCAATACCGCCATAACTGTTCAAATAAAAACTTCCATAACAGATGGTTACAAAGTGCTACACATACAGGTCTAGCTATCGTTCATTTAGACACAGGACAATCCACTTCAGCACACATTGTCTTTATATCAAGTTACCTGACAATGACTCCACTCTGTTCTAGAAATACAACGCTATCAGTGTGAAAAACAGCTAAAAATAGACCAACACGCCAACAGCAGCGCAGAATAAATAATTGTGACTATGCATGTGCTTTTGCTGCATGTCCAAACTGCTGTTAAAGTTCATTAGGTGTGTCTACAAGCATAACGAACACAATTGGTGCTGAAATGTGTCTTCAAATTTACGCATAGTGGTACTTTTAACCACAGAAACGGATGTTATGAAACATCCAATCAGTGCCAGTACACACACCCAGCCGCTGGGAGCGCCTATGCCAGCTGGCGACATGTTTTATATAGGTTGCGTGCTTGAGACAGCAGTCTTACAGCGATGCGGTTTTAGAGTCTTTGTTTGAATGCCAAGAGGGACATTTACCAGTGACACATCAAGTGGCAGAATGAAGATGATCATCAGAGAAAAATACCAGGCGATGAATGTGGCTAATGTCACAAGAACATGCTGCTTCCTCAAGTCACCATAGCGATGCAGCAGGAAGGCAGCCACTACACAGGTGCAGATAATCTCCACTACAAGTGGCCCCGCACTCATTTTGCTGCAAAATAAAAAGATAACAATTACTCCAACCATTCAACACTCACAAAGGACAACAGGAAATTGACCGACTATGACAGTTCAAGACTAGAGTGGTACCCTGGTATTAAAATTACCAAATTTCAAAACGGTCATATGTGTGAAGTCTACTACTGCCCTTACATTTTATTTCCAGTTCAGGTGATAAAAAAAAACACATTAAAAGGATACTAGCAGTAACAGTTCTTGCATGGTGTCTCTCTCTCTCTCTCTCTCTCTCTCTCTCTCTCTCTCTCTCTCTCTCTCTCTCTATATATATATATATATATATATATATATATATATATATATATATATATATATATATAATATATAAATCACTTGGTACCATCCTTGAGCTAACAAGGTTGATTCATCTCTTGTTGCAGTGTGTCTATGCTCTATGGGTTAAAGAATGGGAAATATTTGGTGTTGCTGGGGTTATATACACCTTTATTTGTTATAATAATAAATATGCTTCAATTTACTTTAACTATATTTAATTAAATTTTTAATAAGTTATTGGCAGAAACTGAGGGATATTTTTTTTTCTGTCATAACCCAAACGACACATTATTATACAGCTCTGTGACTGCTGTTCTTTCCTCTGTCCTTGCATGTCTCCACGCAGGTGTGATAGCATACCAAGCAAGATGACTTCAGCCACGCACCTACATAATTAATTAAACAGTAACAAACAACCTGCACTGAGGACTTACCTGTGCTCAGGAGAAAATCTTGTAGTCTTGTATCATAACCGAACGTTCATTCAGCTTAAGCAGTGATATACTGATTCATGGAAGGCGCAAAAGCATAAAATTTGTAATAATATCACCGCAAACGTACGACGAAAGTGGTCTGCTTACGTCAAAAATCAATAAACACACGCGGAGTGACGTCCCCTGGTAGTCAATTTCCGGGGCTGTTCGATTGGCAAAGCGTGTATGCTGTATACATCAGCAAGGCTCATAGTCAAAGAAATGTCACAGTCACGTACTATTTTCAGCAATCGAGATAACTGTACCCGAACGCAGATGGTGTTGCAAAGACTGGAATAAAGTTCCAAAAAGAAAAGAGGATGTCGGCACTAAGCAGTAGTTTGTGGGTGTTCAGCAAGAAGAATACGGAGAGAATTCTAAATTTTGTAAGCATGAAATAGCGTGTAGATGTTTTGCTGTAAGTGTAACTGTGTTCTCTCAAACTAGAAACACAGGTGCAAAACATGTTCAGACAAGAACTATAGTATAAACATTGTTTGGCCTGCTGTGCATCTTATACAGCTGTATTTTCATATTGCCCAAGTTAAAGTTCTTCTTGTACTTGTAGTTGTAACTGACCTGCAATTTTAAACAGATGAAACGGAGTATTTTAACCCATATCATACTGAGGCTAAAATCTTCAGATCTGTACACTGCCATATCAAGCTACATTACAGTACTTACAGATAAGGATATCTTTAGATCAACCAATAGCTTTAGTTCAAGGGTCGTGCCAGAATAGCTTGGCGCATATAGGCACCAAGCTATCCTGGCACTACCCTTGAACTATTTTAGGCACACTTATTTCACACACTGGTGAGTGGTGTATTCCGAATGATAAGGGTTAAGATAATGTCCCAGTATGAACTTTAAAAAACGACCTGCTCTTGTTAGGCGCATTGACTGCTATTGGTGCTAATTTGCAAATAATGGGTTCTCATGCAGTGTTGTTTTTTTTTTTACCTCAGCTTAGCCCTTTTAGCCCCAGGGTTGCTTTTCCCAAATTTTGGAAGTGTTGCTAAACCACTGTGTACCAGTTGCAGGAGGTGGATTGACCATGATAATTCAAGGGTAGTGCCAGATTAGCTTGGCGCCCAAAGGTGCCAAGCTAATCTGACACTACCCTTGAATTATCATGGTCAATCCACCTCCTGCTGTAGGGACTCAGGGCTGAATGGTTTAGACTGTTTCCCAGTCCATGTGCTCATGACATAAGGCACACATAATAGTGGTTTTCTAGTGCCCTTTGTGTGCTCGCTATGTACAATGGGGGAAACTGTGTAGCTGATAGGTGGTAGAGTGTTTGACTGACATTTCATCAACTTGATTTCTTTTAACTTTTACAAAAAAAGTAGAGGAAATAAGTTACTGGTAACACTCACTAACAGTAGATTTTAACACGGACCCTTGTGAGCCTGCGGGAGGTCAAATTAACCATTGTACCCCTCAGGCCTTTGGGATACAATGGTTAAATATTATAATCTGACCTCCCTCAGGCCTACAACTAAGTACAACTACAAGGGTCTGTGTAGTAAACTCCTGCTATGGATGTAAACGAGGCCACTGAAAGCTAAAAAGAGACATAGAGTATGCAAGGGCTTATGACAAAGTATGCTTCTCAGTTCTTGAGGAAAATTTTTTGAGTTACCAGGACTTATAATTTAGGAACATAACCTCTACTGTTTATGTCTGAAAGTGCTTTGTGCTAAATATTATAAGCCCATTATATACTTGGTTCATCCCATCTTGTCTGTTTTGTTTCAGCTGCTGTTTGTCATGGTTTGTTTAGTCTGGACCTATGTAATCATAGCTGGACGTGTTGCATCCCTGCGCTACTTGAACAAGCATTTATTGTAGCTTTGAATGTACCAAACGTGCTGTCTTGAGCACCAAAGGACTTGAAAGTTCTGACACGTTGTTTTACCCAGTAGACCTTCTTCAGTGGAGCTTTGGACGTGTTAATCTCAACCTTTAAACATCCGGATAATGGAGGTAGTAAATGAGAATGCGGGATTGCTCAGCAACTTGGAGGTGTTCATGCTGCTGAAGGACATCCAGGCTGGACGTGGCAACCAGCAGAAACCAAACAAGCACCAGCAGAACCTGGCCACCATCACATACGAGACTGTCAAATACCTGGAGCGCACACCATGCGGGCTGCAGTCATCAGAAAATGTGGCCACCTTCATGGAGGCAGTGAAAGACTTCAACCTCACAAAGGCAGAGAAACTACAGTTGTTAAACCAGCGTCCATCCAGTGCGGTAGAGATTCAGCTGCTAGTAGAGGAGAGTGAAGAAAGGCTGACAGAAGAGCAGGTATATCGGCTGCTGACTGTGATTGCCACTCACTTACCTGGCCCTGAACCTGACCCCATGCCTCAAGCAGAACAGCCGGTGGACGAAGGAGAGAGGGAGGAGGTGGAGGAATATGATGATGATTATGTGGCTATATGATGGTGTAAATGTATGGTGCTACTTTGAAGATAAACACAATGACATTTAGACTATCCTGCTCGGCCCTGACCCACCACCAAAGCAGGAGATGGGTCAATGAAGCAAAGTACTGTCAAGGGGAATAACTCGACGCTTGAAGAATACATAAACAAATAGATCTTTTTAACCCTTTGTCTGTCGGTTGCACCTTTTGTTGTGATGGTTGCAGCAGGAATCATCGCAGCAACGTGCTACTGACAGACAAAGGGTTAACCCTTATGGCTCAAAATCACCAGCACGTGACTTAAACAAGGCACAAAATACCTGATGTTCCACGTCCAAGAGGTTTAACCCTTTGAATGTCGGTAGCGGTTTTAGTCGTGATGATTCCGCAGGAATCATCACGACTAAAACTGCTACCGGCACGCAAAGGGTTAATATACTTTATGACTTGTCATGGGCTGGTAGTTCGGGAACATATGAATGGAGATGGGGAAGATTGTGCCATATGGACGGAATAGGGGAATATAATTCTTTATTCAAGCGCTCATCCAGCATCCCATAGATATGAAAATGTTTAGCCCATTCAGCCCAGATGCTGCATTTTGACTCTTTCTGCAGCTGAAACATTGTCATTATAGGATGCATTTCGCAAATGTTGAAAATAGTTCATAAGTTGAAAGAGTACATGCTGAATAGGTTTGTTTGCATTAAGTTAACTAACAATAGTATTTTGTACCTGAAAGTCTCTTCATTGCATTATTGTGCAGCAAGGTGGTTTAGCTCATTCTTTTGTCTTTAAAGTGTGAATTATGTGTATGTTTAACCCATTTAGCCCCAACACCATGCAGCAGGACATGCACAGACCATGATAAATCAAGGGTAGTACCATATTTGCTTGGCACCATCAGGTGCCAAGCTAATCTGGCCCCACCCTTCTATTACCATGATCGATCCATCTCCCACAACTGGTTCATAATCGTTCGGCAGCACCTCCAAAATTTGAGAAATGCAGCCATGGGGTTAAATTGGTTAACAGTGTATGGCAACCTCTCAGATCTTGTGTGTTTGTGTATGTATATATATGTACCCACTCCATAAAGTTTTTTCTTCATTGACACATGTATTGATATATCATTTGTTTTCTCAAAACACATTACCGATGGTATTACAACTAGGAAATGTTTCTTAGCTAGTCTAATTTTAGCCCAAAAATTATTGTGTACGATAATGGCCATGATGGCAGGAGAGGGGCGCCATAGGTTAGGCGGAAACCCGGTAGCCTCCCTTCCGGTTCAACCACGCATGTGCTCAGTGCTCAAACAACTAGTCAGTTTCTTCGCTAGTCGCGTGAGGTTGTGTACGCTGTGGACTCCTTCATTCGTTGGCTATCGCTCACTGGCTTCGACTTTCTACTGTGAGAGACGGATTGTGGCCTTTGGCTGGGACGCTTTCGTGTGTGCGTTGTTTCGAGAGGACTTCCTAACGACGCTGGTGAGCTGTGCTCACTGTCGGCCGGTCGCCTTCAGCTTCTGGTGCCCTTGGGGTTCGTCCTTGGCCTACCGCGTGGGAAGGCCTTGCTCTGTGGCGGCGGCGCTTTCCTGGTCGACTCGGGTGACTGTCGTCTCTGCGCCTGGCACCGGTCCCGTCGCGGCCTGTCGGAGTCGTTTGGCGCCTTGGTAGGACGGCTTCGGGCTTCACCGCTCACACCGCTCTTCGTTCCTCTCCTTTTCCCAACATGGCGAGGTAAAATCTCGGTCACTGCTTCCGTACGGCGCTCAGGGAGGGTTTGAGCACCGCACGCCAGCATACGCCGTATCTCCTTCGTTCGTTTCGCGCGTTTCGTTGCCTGCCGGCTGCGGCAGGTTCGATTACTTTCAAATAGATGGTTCTGCTTTGTGTTGCAGTTGGCAAGTTTGCACCTGTGTCAGATGTGGACAATTCCAGTGGCCGAGTGATGGACATGAGGTGTGCCTGCCCTGTTCATCCTGTACCTCTTCCCAACCGTGCCTGGTCTGTGCCCCCTGGCGGGAAGAACAATGGACTCAGCTATGGGGTTTCTACCGTCGTGAACTGCCGACACCAGCACGTATACAGGGCCATACACCGGTAAGAACCACAGACCCAACTAGTGGGTATTACCTGGTGAGAGGACAGTCTACGCCGCGCCTTCCGCCACGAGCCCGTCCTCCTGGGCCGGCAGCGAACACAGACCCGACTAGTGCGCGCTGTCCGGTAGCTGAGACTAGCACTGAACTTTCAGTCAGGCCCGCTTCTTTGAACAATAAAGACACGCCGGTAATCACCACAGACCCGACTAGTGGTGCTTATCAGACGTTAGAACGTTCTCCATCGCGACTTCGGTCGCTAGCTCGTTCTACTACACCGGCAGCAGGCACAGACCCGACTAGTGCATGCTGTCCGGTTCCGCCGATTCTATCGGCGCGAGAGAGAGTACAGTTACAGGCTTCAGTTCCGGTAGCGGTCTCGACTCAGGAGAGGCCCACTTCCCAGCAGAAGGATTCTCTGCCTCCACGCGTTGACAGAGTTCAGCGTTCGGGTACGGACCGTATCTCACCTCGTTCCAGAGAGCAGAAGCACCGGACGGGCTCCCGCTCTTCTCGCCAACGTTCACAGTCTAGGGACAGGTCACCGCGGCATAGGCATGCCTCCAGATCTTCCCGTACCAGTCGGCCATCGCGGACGGTGTCCGGGGTCGGATCTCCGCAAGTGGTTCGTCGGTCCAGACCGCATTCCCCAGTTATGAGACATTCTACTCGGAGAACGCGTCAATCATCTACTCCACCCTCTAGGCCGTCGTCGCCAAGTGTCAGTCGACGTTGCCGCCACCACTCCCGTTCTAGGAGTCCCCGCTCTCGCCGTGAGCCCTCCCCGCGGGATAGGAGATCGCCTCGACGCTACGCTCACCGTTCTCGGTTTCGGTCTCAAGTAACCTCCCCGGTCCGTTCGTGGCGTCACCGCTCCGAGAGATTTTCGCCGGCCAAGGCCTCGGTCACATCCCGGCTCGTCGCGGAGGCTGGGCCCTCACTCTTAGCTCAAACCGGCCCCACCCACCTCCCTATGCAATTAGAGGATGACGCACTCAGCCTTGCTCCCGAGGACTCAGTTTCGGCTTTACTTCGGGACGACAGCCCCGCGCACTCTATCCCGGCGCCCCCTGACGTGGATCAAGATGAGCAGGAACAACATCCGTCAGCAGTGGGACACAGGTTGGAGACTCTGCGTGCCCTGGACGAGGCAGCTCGCATCATCTCGGCGTGCCTACCGCCGGAAGACTGTCCTCCTTCTCCGCCTGCGAAGAAGAAGGCCGCAGCCTATGTAGATGCGGAACTCCATACCAAGACCTTTAAGACGCTTCCTCAACCTCCGGGTTTCAGCAGCCTACGGGACGCGTTCTCGGCTCGACTCGCTCAAGGACACTTGGGCGCCGCTGGATTCTTCAATGACTCCAAGTGGCTGGCGGACCTACACATGTTTTTTAGGCAAGCTTGGTACGCGGGACATTCTCAGAGCTTTACCTGCGCACTACCCAAACCGGACCCAGCTGCTTGGGCCCTGGCGGCTATTCCGGCACAGACCCCTCTGCTTCCAGGAATCGATCAGACAGGTAATCTCATACGCAACGCCTTAGCCTCCGCGGGATTTCTTGACCTTCTGACTCAAGCCATGGTTCGTCGTGCTGAGGAGGCTTGGCATCCGTCCCTTACACCGCTGCTGGGAGATCTGCTCGCTCTAGCCGTCTCTGGTAACCGTGCATCCTACCACACCTGTGTCAACGCTATGGCTGCGGCGGCCAACTGTGACCTTTTGCGTCGGGATTTCCTCCTCCGCTCCTGCCCTCTCCCCAATGACCTGAAGCTTCAACTTCGTCAGGCGCCCCTTGGCGGAGAGCTTCTCTTCGGCCCCACCTGGTTGGCGGTTAAGGAGGCAAATAAGGACACCTGGCCAAGTCATACAGTTCCTACTCCCTTTCAGCATACCCGCAGGACCCAGGGTCGCCCCCTGCGGGCGACGAGACCCGTTTCCCGGCCTTACACCAGAGGTGGACGTCTTCCCCCCAGGCCCCCTGCCTTCCCCCGTACCCAACCTACTGCAGGATCCTCTTCGGCTCCCGCTTCCAGGACCTGGCCCAAGCCTGCCCGACGCCCCGGGCGGGGCAGGGCTTGCTGACGTTCTCCACCTTCGGGCCCCGTCGACCGCGCTGGGACCTCTGGTCGGCGGGAGGCTCGCACGGCACAGCGCTGCCTGGCGGGCGCTGTTTCCGGACGACCCCTGGATTCTTTCAACCATCTCCCTCGGTCTGCGGATCTCGTTTCGCTCCCCGCCCCCACTGCGACGTACTCCGGCGTGGACCTTGGTTCCGACAGACCAGCTCAAGGCAGACGCTCTGCGCAACGAGGTGGCCGCCTTACTTCGAAAAGCGGCGACAGAGGTGGTGACACGACTCGACTCCCTAGCCTTCTACAGCCGGCTGTTTGTAGTTCCCAAGCCAGGCGGCAAGTGGCGTCCTGTGATCGACCTCTTGGCGCTCAACAAGTTTATAGTAGCTCCACGTTTTCGCATGGAGACAGCGCGGGCCCTGCGTGCCTCGGTGCAACCCTTCGACTTTGCAATCAGCCTGGACCTCGCGGATGCGTACCTTCACGTGCCCATGCACCCAGCGTCCAGACGTTATCTACGCTTCGCCTTTGAGGGTGTGGTATACCAGTTCCGCGCACTTCCCTTCGGCCTCAACCTCAGCCCATGGGTCTTCACACGCATCATGGACGCCGTGGTGGCCAAGGCACGACGGACTTCCACGAGCCCCACGTCCAACTACCTGGACGACCTGCTCCTGAAGAATCAGACCCCTGCCGCCTTGGAGGTGGACCGGGATGCCTTGCTTCAGCTCCTCAAGACGCTGGGCTTCATAGTCAACTTCGGCAAGTCCGACCTCGTTCCGTCGTGCCATTTCGTTCACCTAGGCATGGAGTTCTACACCGACCGCAATATCGTCCGGCTGCCCGAACCCCACATTCAGAAGCTAGCGGATCTAGCTCGGCAGGTATCCCAGAAGTCTTCGATCCCCGCCAGGCAGTGGCTTCAGTTGCTGGGGCTGATGAGCGCTGCAGCAGACCTTATTCCGTTAGGGCGTCTCTACTCCCGGCCGCTACAGTTGCACCTTCTGCTACACTGGCGTCCGTCGACCTCCGACCTAGGGTCTCCGGTTCCGATTCCTTCGTTGCTCCGTCCTCACCTTCTACGCTGGGCGGACCCCCTCTGGCTCGCGACAGGTGTGCCGCTGTTCTCGCCACCGCCCTCCCTCTCCATCTGCGTAGACGCGAGCCTCTCCGGTTGGGGAGCACACCTTCTACCCTCCTTCGAGACGGCCTCCGGCCGGTGGGACCTGGATCTCCGGGACCGACACATCAACTGGTTGGAATTGGAAGCCGTCTGGCAAGCCCTTCGTGTGTGGGAATCTCGCCTGCTTCACCGGGAGCTACTGGTGTTGTCGGACAACTCTACGGTCGTCGCCTACATCCAGAAGCAGGGCGGGACCCGCTCCCCATCTCTCTGCATCCTCCTCTACCAAGTGCTCCGGTGGTGCGAGGATCGGGACATTTCTCTCCGCGCGCGTCACATCCCGGGTCACCTGAATGTGCTGGCCGACTCCCTCTCCCGTCGTGGTCAACTACTACACACCGAGTGGTCTCTGCGTCCAGACATCTTTCGGATGATCGGCGCTACCTGGGAGTCACCCATGATCGACCTTTTTGCCACGAGATGGAATCGCCAGCTCCCTCTGTTCGTCTCGCCGATTCCAGACCCCTTGGCCTGGGCAGTGGACGCCCTCTCCATCTCCTGGGATGGACTGGTCGCCTACGCCTACCCTCCCACGGTCCTCATCCCCAAGGTTCTTCTCAAGCTGAGAGGCAGCAACACTATCCTGTTTCTGGTGGCCCCGTTTTGTTGGACCAGGTCATGGACGACCGACCTCCTGAATCTGGCTACAGCCCCCCCACTACAGCTACCCACTCCACGAACGATGCTCAAGCAACCTCGGCAGTCTCTGTACCATCCTTGTCCAGAACGTCTCCTCCTCCACGCCTGGAGGTTGTCCGGCAAGCCCTCACCGCTAGAGGCTTCTCAGGTGCGGCAGTGGACGCGATCGCTACAGCCCGCAGAGCCTCGACCAGACGAGTTTACGAGGGCAAGTGGAGAGTTCTCAGCACCTGGTGTGCCGACAGACGCCTCTCCCCCACCGAGTTGACAGTCCCTCAGCTGGCGGATTTCTTCCTCTGGCTTTTTCACGACCAGCGTTAGCTCCCATCACCATTCGAGGTTACCTGGCCATGATCGCTGATACTTACAGGCATCTGGGACGTCCCGACCCGGGCGCCTGCAAGGACCTCGCCGATCTGATGGGCCATTTCGGTCTGCATCGTCCCGCTCTACGTACACTGTTACCATGTTGGGACCTACCTTGGGTCCTTACTTGGCTCAACTCGGCCCGCTTTGAGCCTTTACAGCTGGCGAGACTACCGGACGTGACGAGGAAGACCTGCTTTTTGCTAGCCCTCGCCTCAGCCTCCAGAGTCAGTGAGCTGCACGCCCGCTCTACTCGCCCCACCTGTTTACAATTCCAGACGGACGGTTTGGTGCAGCTGCTTCCCGACCCGACCTTCCTAGCCAAGACCAGATGTCCACTCTTGGCACCACAATTGGTAACCATACTACCACTCAGAGAACCGCGCTCCAATCGAGAGTCCAGACAGCAGGACCCAGTTCGAGCATTACGTGTGTACCTGCGCCGGACCAAGCCCCTCCGCAGGGGACGCACCCGCCTTTTTCTTCCTCTGTCCCCAGGTAGACAGGACATCTCAGCCCAGACTATATCCTCCTGGCTTCGGTGGGTGATACGATCCGCCTACCAGGAACTCGCCCCTGATGCAGCAAAACGCATGAGGATCAGGGCGCACGAGATCAGAGCCATGGCCACGAGCCTTGCATTCGAACGCAACTGTGCGGTCAAGGACATCGTGGCAGCTGTGGGCTGGCGAACAGAGAACACCTTCGCTCGCTTCTACCTGAGGGACCTCTCCGGCCAGCGGCAGAACCTAGCGCTGGTGGGAGACATCGTGGCGGCGCAACACTCCCTCCCGGCGCCCTAGGCGCCGTAAGTATCTTCACTAAAATTAGAGGGAGGTTGCTTGGGGTGGACTTTTCTAGTAGCTTCGATGGCAGGGATAGGGTCGGTTAGCGGCACCCACCTCCTTTTCGGGATTCTTCCTAGTTGTAATACCATCGGTAATGTGTTTTGAGAAAACAAACGTATTTTTCTTTAAAATAAGTTTTTTTGAAAAATACTTACCGATGGTATTACTCGAAGGTCCCTCCCACCTGCCCCGCTCGCCGCTGCTCCGCTAAGAAACTGACTGGTTGTTTGAGCACTGAGCACATGCGTGGTTGAACCGGAAGGGAGGCTACCGGGTTTCCGCCTAACCTATGGCGCCCCTCTCCTGCCATCATGGCCATTATCGTACACAATAATTTTTGGGCTAAAATTAGACTAGCTAAGAAACATTTCCTAGTTGTAATACCATCGGTAAGTATTTTTCAAAAAAACTTATTTTAAAGAAAAATACGTTTTGTATAACAAGCAAATTAATATTCATGAGCTTGCTAGGTATACTTTCCTTCCCAAAATCCCTTGCGCACCAATTAGACTCAATCTTGCTGATACTTGGATTTTCAGAACAGAAATGTGAAATTTGCTCACACTGCAACATTAACGCGCTCCTTATGTGTAGTAGTAATGACATACTTCTTAGTGTGTATGAATGCTCGAAATGTATATCCTATACACACACACGAACGGAGAAAAGACACCAGGAAACATGCCAGTTGGGCTGGACTGACAAATGAAATTGACGAGATTATCAGCTGGCGATTGACAACATGAGAAAAGAACAAAATAAAAAACCTGCTGGCATTTTCCGCAATTATGTGTGATCTCGTTACAAGTAGAATTTACTCAGCAACACGCACGGTTATACAATGCACTGATATCTTCCTAATCAATCGAAATCTATGCCCTGAGTCCACAGCGAAGTGAGGCCGTCTGCCATTCATGTGTTTTGTCTGAACACCGCAATCGGCTGCAAAAGGAATAACATGAGGCACAGTTTTGTTTTGGACTGGGTACATAAATTATATTGAGCAACAATTTTGTTTGATATAGTGCCGATAAACAGATGTGATTACTTGACTCGAATCAAATGTCCTTGTCTTCGACTCCATTTTGATTCAAGTCTCGTAATCACATCTGCCTGTTATCGCACTATATCAAGCAAAATGTTGCTCAATATAATACATATGAAGAATTATCTACTAATCAAATGCGCGTAAGTAAATCGTTTGGTGTTATACTAGAACTGCTGTACTTGACAAGTAAACAGTAACAAATATTCTGTGTACATTTGTTGTTTTACTGTCCGTGATTGTAGTGTATGTGTGTATGCATATTCAGCCACAATGCTTTGCTTACTATGGGCGGCAAAGCCTGCCACCGTTTGTGACACATACGTTGGAATGCGCTGCCCGCAGTACACTTTAAAATGACTGGACGTTAAGCAATGTACAATCAATCAATCAACATTTTTCACTTCGGCGACAAATGATGTCGGTGGAAGTTGACCTAATTGCATATGGCCCCAAAAGTCAATGCACAGCTAGCATTGTTTAAACATGACTTGTCTATGAAGTTATTTATCGTGAACATGTGAAATATAATCGCAATAACAATGAAAATTATGACATGAAACAATAAACAGTCATGGACTATTTTTTAACCATTCTGATTTTCATGTTTGACAGTTATTAACTTAAAAATATACATTATTATTATTATTATCATCAAAAATCATATATCACGGTTTATTTCAAAACTTTACCTGTAAATATTTTTCGTTCTCATGCAACTCTGGGGAAAGTGATGGATTTTGTTTTTTTGTTAAAATAGGATGGGAAAGCCCCTAGCATTCTGGCCAATCATTGATGTCACAGGAGATAACATTTTACATACCTAGTTGGACACTGTTGGTTATTTGCATGTCTGTAGGGAGACTAAGTACACTCCACACTCTTGGCTATTTTTAATGCTTAACCCATTCAGCCCTGATGCACTACAGCAGGAGATGGGTCGACCATGATAATTCAAGGGTAGTGCCAGATTAGCGTGGCACCTGTCAGCACAAAGCTAATCTGGCACTACCCTTGAATTATCATGCTCGATCCATCTCCTTTAACTGGTGCATAGTCATTAGATGACGCCTCCAAAATTTTGGATATATGGCCGTCGGGCTGAATGAGTTAACCAATAATTGAAAGCAGTTAAAGGATCACAGTACATTTTACACACTTGGTAAGTGGTTAAAGGCTGTGCGTGCTGCGTTCTAAATTAAATGTGCTTCCTGTTCGTATAGTGTTTCTACATCGAATCTCTTCTATCGGTGACTTTTCGTTGGCATTTTCACTTGTAGGCTTGCAGCAGCATGGCAGACAGATGTGTTTTTTAGAGAAAGTTTAGTTTCTCGCAAGATAGGCTCTGATGATAAAACTTTTGCTGTTTTATTTGAGAAGAACTGAACAAAAGTTTAGTCGCTAAATCGGAAATCAAAGGGAATAATGAAACGAGAACACAGACTTGAGGATGAAATGACTGTTTTTGCAGCATCTTGAATCTCTTCTTTGGTTATTTGCATGTATGTTCGCCGTTGTGGATGTTTAGCATGCTTCAGACACAAGTTTATCATTAAACTGATAAGTAACATTAAACTGATGAGGTTTTTGTGCGAAGCAAAAGTGAGTTTATGCTCTGGACCAGTGGTCGTCCGTCGTAAACATTAACGTCTCCACACTTGGCCCATGGATACTTTGTGGCAAGACCTTTCTAAACATAACCCCACCCGGGTCTGCCCTGGGGGACTTGGGTGGGGTTAGGTATTTTTTAGTTCCCAGGGTCACCCTGGTCAGCCCCACAGGGTGGGTTTTTCTCTCTATTCTGGGGCATGTGTTTCTGTCTACCCTTTGTCCATTCACCTGTATTTGCCTTTTTAAAACTCTCCTGTAGCTCTTGATATTGGATGTGTGTTGCTAAATGGTCTTAGCTTTATTTAGGCCCCATGTGTTAGGTTTATTTAACGTATTTGACCGGCTGGCGACATACATTCAATGTTCTGTTTTGTTGGGGTTTTTTTCACAAGCAGTGCAGGCACGTCCTGAGAAAGCCTTGTTGCTGTTGGGACGTTGAGCAATGTACAATCAATCAATCTTTCTAAACATACCAATTTTAGTGATCTCTCAAAAAAGGTCAAGGTCACAGGGCATCAGGAAATAGGTCAAAAATAGACATTTTGACAAAATAGATTTTTTCGCAATACCATTAACAACTTCAAACAAAGATACCTGATGGTAAGACCTTAAATTTCTATACACACTAATTTGGTTGACCCCTCAGACGTCAAGGGCCATAAGAGATCAGGAAATGGGTCCAAAATAGCCATATATTGACCACAAAACAAAACAAAATCTCAAATACTATTCACAACTTCAAACCCAAACTTGGTACAGAGATATTGGATGGCAAGACCTGTCCGCATGCTATTTTGGATGACACCTTGGAAGGGTCACAAGGTCAGCAAATGTGTGTAAAATGCTATTTATTTGCTCATGTGCAAAGCAAAAGTATGTTCTGGGCCAGTGGTCGTCTGTCCGTCATCGGTCTGACCTTGTCCGTGGTAAAAATTTTAATGTTGGCATTTTCTCGGAGACTATTCAAGCCACAGTCTTCAAACTTGGCCCCCAAAATACTTTGTGGCAAGACCTTTCTAAACATACCAATGTCAGTGATCATCCGACTGCCTCTGTATCTGTCAAACATAGCCGAGCCAGACCTGAGAGCGCCACGAAAACGCTAAAGAAGAAAAGCTGAGATAGGAGAAATAAGAGTTTTCAGACAGGCCCAAATTTTCACCGGGCCGATGCCGGTTTCAACAGCCGCCATTGTTTATCACCCCTACACCATTGTGGACCTGTACATGTGTGATGCAACTCTGGCTTAGCCGTGATCTGTGAAGCTGAGTGGCATCATGGTTGAGTGACCTTGTAAGACGCACAGACTTGTTGGCCAGCTCTGGCTGGCGACTTAGTAGGTGTCAAGCTGATTAGCGAGCAACACGTCGTCGCACCTCGAGTAAGTGACTATGGCGACACCACCATCCCCTTACAATGAGCCCCTCCACACGCTCCTCTTCAGCAAACTCTCGCCTTAACCTTAAACGAGAGACCCGATCCAAGTAAAGTTTGAATCCGACATAGCAAGAGTTCCCCTATGGCGACGTGTCCTGCATACTCTGTATGTTGAAGAGTGTATGCCCCCAGGTGTGAATCTGCGCTGGGAAGACCAAGACAAGAAACAAAGTGAACTGAGTGTACCTGTTCCCATTGACCCTCTGTACACCAACAAACTGAAACACTTGTGCAACTGTGGAATGGATCAAAGAAACTCATCACGATAACTGTATATTGCACCACAGGGACTGTTACTATTCAAGGTAGGTAGGTTGTACATTGCTTAACGTCTCGACAGCAACAAGACTTTCTCAGGACTGCATGCAAAAAAAACAACAACAACAGAACATTGAATGTATGTCGTCGGCTGGTCTAATATGCTGTTGCTATTCAAGGAAACTGCTGCCAAGAATGGGTTGATGAAGAATTTTGGATGTTAAAAGACACTGTAGACAAAATGGCCTCCTCTCAATCCTCACCCGAAATCTCGTCACCTCTACCCACTGACACTGCCCGCGATGCTCCGGCTGACTGCACTGATGAGATTAGTGCGGTCTCATCTCTGACCAAGGACGCCGTCGGTGACGTTCCGACTGAATGCATAAAGGAAATTGGCACAAGCGCTACCCACACCCCTCAGCCTCCACAACAAAACACCCTGCATCTGACTCTGGCACTACTCACAGCACTCCAGCCCAGCCTATCGGAACTAATCCTGAAGTGTCAGCCACAGACTCAACTGACGTGAGTGAATCCAAAGATGCCGACTCTTCAGTCCCCAGCAGCGCCTCGGGAGATAACAGCAGTCCCTCTTTATCTGACCTGATTACTCAAATGTCCTTAACCCAGGTCAGCCAGCCGGCTATTACATTTTACCAGCCTTGCGACCTCTCGACAACAACCGACGTCTCAACAACAACCGCTGATCAGCCCATTTCACTCGCAACTCTAGCACAAAACCCAGAACTGATGTGTGTTGTGCGAATGCAGCAGCAACTAGCCCTGAATGTAGCTACTATTAGGTGCCTCCAAAACCAGCTACAGGAAGTGCGAACTGAACTGGCTAATGTCAAGAACCAGTGTGCTGCACACACTAAGACCCTGGCAGAGATGGACTGCCTTGTGCGAGATAATGTGGTCAAGGCAAAGAGTGGGAGAAAGGCAGTTGAGGAATATGCAGAAAGCATTAACACAGCTGTAGAAGGACCCTCAGCGGATCACATCAGGCGCAATGAGAAAGTGACTCAACTGGCAAACAGTAGAGACAACCATGCCAGTAGACTTAAAGACCTAAAAAAGCAAGTGGAATAATCCCTGTCTAAAGCCAGTGCCTGCAGCAACACCCAGAGTTTTGAACCAGCCAAGGAAACCCACAACCCCCCCCCCCCCCCCCAAATGCTCACCCCAAGAAGATAGTGTCTCACAGTCCCTTATGTCCCCTCCCCCTAAAGACTCTACCACGACTGACAACACACTCCTCGTGCAAATTCAGTAAAAAAACTGGTACTCTGTATTGTCTGAATTGGAGAACAGACGAGGCCACGACTTTACACCCGCAATACCAACGACAGTGTAGCATCAGCACTAAGGACCATGCACCTCTAGAACAGCTCTGGCGCCTGCAAGTACGACCAGATGTCAACACTGTTAATCGGGGATTCTGTGCTGAAAAATGTTAATAAGCACTGGATGTCTGTCGATGGCGCCCTTGTACAGAATCTGTCTATCTCCGGTCTGACTGTGGCTGATGTCACCGAGTGGCTCCAAACTTTGCCACCAATGCCCCGTGTGACGACGCAGCAAGCAGTCCTGGGAGCAGCTCTTATGTTTGCTATGAACAGCCTTTCCCAGCGCCGCTCTGTGCACATCTTGCATCATTCCAGGTGGGACTGAACATTACCTGGCAAAGGCTGTGTTTGCTTCCAACGACAACCTCAGGGCTGTGTGTGAGCAGGCCAAGATCCCCTACATTGATCATGTCCCCGCTTCTTGACAGCTAATCTTGCGCAGCGTCAGACTCTGTTCCAGAGAGACAAAAGTCATCTGACAGTGAAACGCACCAAGCGACTGGCACTCACCATCAGGTTCGCCGGAGCAGCACGCTGCTCGCCAGGATACGATGGGCCGAAAGAGGATCGTCGTGCGCCTACCATCCCCCAACAGCGAGGGCCACAGCACTACCAGAATCAGGTTTCTGACAGGGGCACAGGATGGGGACAAGCAAAGGGAGGAAACAATTCCAAAGTCCATCCCCATCCCAGCCATTCCCACCCCAACCAAACTCATCCCAGCCAAGCTAATTCCAACCAACTCCAAGCCCATCTTCAATAGTCTCAAATTCGCCAAGCCCATTCTGCTCAAACCCAGTTCAACATGTCTGACATTGCCATGTACAACTCTGCCCAGCCTGGTTACCGGCCACTAATTTGCTTAACCCCCTTGTGCATGCAACCACCGATGCTGCGAACAGTAGCAGCGGATGCATGAACAAAAGGGTTACTTTCCATTGTTGAACTAGTAGGTGGTGTTCATCATTGATTTACTGACGCTCAAATTATATTTTATATTTGGTGATTGTGGACTCGAGCACAGCAAACGACTGCCGACGATATTGTTTCTGCCTCATTGCGCCTGCGGGCAAAACGGTTGTGCTTTCATTACAGTAGAAAGTGACTATTGTTACAGATGTAACTTGTTCTTACCGTAAATCAGACTGACTACCAACGCTATTGTCACAGTCTCCATCCAAAGGTTACACTGTGCTGTTTATGGATTACTTTGGTTCTACCTTACGCCAGCATTGGTCATAAACTGATGTGACAGTAACATCGAGTGTTACCACCCGAGACTGTGTTTGTTTACACTGCAAAGATTGTGCTCATTATAAGAAATAAACTTTAATTTTTAGTCTCTTTCGTGTCTTTACAGTGAGACAGACTATTAACTTGTGTGATTTAATCAAAAACTGTACTGAGACGCCAAAGTTGGGAGCTTAGTCACTGCCGAACAGACATGTGTTCCCTGTGGCGTTTCACGTTGGGTCGCTTGATTCTTGTGGTTCGGTCACCACAGCGAGTTTTTGAGAGTTCAGTTGCGCAACTACTACTTGTTCACTGGAGGACTTTTATTCAATTATGTGGCCTTTTACCGTTTTATAGTACTTTTTATTTCTGTGTTTTTCCGTATTCAATTGTTTTTCATTGTTTATTTTGTGTACTCTGTATTTTGTTTTAAGTCCAAGTGAATTTTCCATCAAAAGTGCAGTTATGAGAATAGGGCACCTCAATGTGTTCCATCTGTATAACAAACTAGCCGACATATCTGTATATATTAACAATCCTACTCCGTTCCATCTGTTCGGACTCAGTGAGACGCGTCCGAGTTCCTGTGTGAGCGATGCAGCAATCAGTATCCCCAATTTTTCGGTTATTAAGACGAGACTCCTTGTCTCCAGGTCAAACTGGCATCACTGTCTATATTCAAAATTCTATCCAGCATTTAGTTCGTCGACATAGAAACGATGGGGTTGGAGTGCGCATGGGTCGAAGTTAAGTGTCCGAAATCAAAACCGGTATTAATTGGGTTCTTATATATATAAATCCCGCCTCAACTTTTAAGTGGTACGATCAGTTTAGTCTGAACCTTGACAGAGCTTTAAAAAAAGAAGGCCGACATTCTTTTATTGGGCGATTTTAATATAGATTTACTTAAGCCGCATCCCGCCTGGGACACAACGTCATCTCTGTTTGGCTTAGTACAGTTAGTGACATAACCCACCATAATTACTACAACTTCTTCCACGCTTATAGATCACATATATACTAATAAACCCAAAGCCGTCTCCGATGTTGATGTCTCAAATCTAAGTGTAGAATTACTCCAACTACTTCCACGCTTATAGATCACATATATACTAAATAAAACAAAGCCGTCTCTGACATTAATGTCTCAAATCTAAGTGTTGGTGATCATTATCCTGTGGCGTGCTCCTGGTCTTCTAAACTCCCTAAACCCCAAAAGAACGGCCATATAACTATAACGTATAGGACATTCAAACACTTCAGTAAAGACGAATTTCTATTTGATCTAGAAAATACTCCTTTTAATGATGTGCTCCTGTCCTATGATCCTAATACCGCCCTCTCTTTTCCTAAATGTACTTAATAAACATGCTCCCCTACGCGAGAGGAGGGTAAAATCTCACACTCTTCCTCCCTGGCTTACTCCTGAAATTGTGCAGGCGATGGCGCTTAGAAACAATCTACTAGCAATAAAATGTTTACTGAAAATAAACAACAGCGTAACCGTATTAAATACATGATCAGAGAGGCAAGAAAAAAGTTAGTTCGTGACACGGTTAAAAACAGCAAGGATACCTCTGCTATATGGCGCCTTCTAAACACACTTACTAGGGGGTCTCCAAGTACCGCAACTACCATTCCCACTAATCTTACTGCTGATACATTCAATGACCATTTTCTTTCTGTTGCCAAATCTCTAATTTCATCAAGCCAGGATAACACTTATTACCGTTCTAATCTGCTGTCAACAAAGAACTATGGGCACAGCCCCCTTCAACATCCCCATGCTAGCTGTTCATGAAGTGGGTTTACTCATAAGTAACCTTCCAAATAAAAAGTCCTCGGGGCCTGATGACATCAGCCCGAAAATACTTAAGCTGCCTCTCCCATACATTGTAGAATCCTTAACTGACATTTATAATCTCTGTATCCAGCATAACACTTTTCCTAACGAACTTAAATAAGTGAAAGTAATTCCACTTCAAAAAACAAAAGATCATTCTGACCCTAATAACTATCGGCCTATTTCTTTATTATCTGTTTTGTCCAAATCACTGGAAAGGCACGTTCATAAACACCTGTTTGCTTACTTAGAAAACGGTAAGCTCCTCCACCCTTTCCAATCCGGATTTCGCCCGCAGCATTCATGCCACACATTTAAGAAGGCTTTTGGTCTGACTGACCACACTATTCTGCTAAGCTTTACAAATACCTTAATAACGGAGACGCAGTTGCTTTTTTTACATCTTACCTTACTAAAAGAAAATAAAAGGTTATTGTTCATGGTTCATACTCCTCACTCAAAGATGTAAGCTTTGGTGTGCCCCAAGGGTCTGTACTGGGCCCCCTGCCGTTTTGCTTATTTATTAACGATTTGCCTCTACATATTGCTTGCCAAGATGTACAATGCGACCTTTTTGCTGACGACACCTCAGTTCATACTACTAGTAAAGATATACAGGTAATTTCCGACAACTTACAACAAAGTCTTCATGACATATCAGCTTGGTGTATAAACAATTCTATGGTTGTTCATCCAGTCAAAACTAAATCGATGGTAGTCGCCACGCGCCAAAATAGCAGATAACGCCTCTATTACTTAACCTTTCACTTAAAGGTAGTCAGGTAGAACAGGTAAACAAACATCGCTTACTAGGGATTACAAGCGACAGCTAAAATGGCAAGCTCATACAGATGCCTTATGCAAAATAGTAGCAAAAAATCTTTTTATGTTACCAAAACTGAAACATTATAAATACTGATTTAGATACCCATAAACTATTTTATAATGCTCACATAAGTTCTCACGTCGATTATGCGTCAACAGTATGGGATGGATGTAGTGAGGTCCATTTAAAGAGACTCAATTCCCTATACAGATGGGCGGCAAAAATAATCTGCCCTGATCCACACCTAACCACAGAAGAAAAGCTCACAAAAGCAGGTCTCCTGCCTCTTCAAGATCATTTCAAATATAACAAAGCAATTTTTATGTTCAAAGTGTGGAAGCACAAAACATCTGAGTACATCTCCACTTTGTTCCGCAAGTCTGAGTCCAAGTTTGGAAACATCAGAAAGCTTTTCATAGTCCCAAAACCAAGGATCGATCTATATAAAACCAGCTTATCCTTCTTAGGGACACATATCTGGAATGCACTTCCCGACCATCTAAAATCCGCCTCCTCACTAGCCCGTTTTAAAAAGGGTTTCTGCAAGTATTTCATGGATCACTCGTAGGGTCTAGGGATGCTTTAACTAAATGTATTATATGTCCATGCTGGGTCCAATTTATTCCCAATTAAGCCTGTTATCCTTTTCATTTGAACTACTTAGCTCTGTGTGTGTGTGTGTGTGGAGGGAGGGGGAGGGGTGGGGGGCGTCTGAGAGTCTACGAGTATGTCTGCTTATGTGAACAGTGTTCTCAATTGTCTGCAAGTATTAAGTTTTACTTATATGTATGTGCATGTGTAGATAGTTTTGTAAAATGGCTGTGTCAATGATGATGTCAATGCCTTAACCGTTGTAAAATAAAGTTTCATTGTCTCTCTCTCTCTAGCAGACATCATGCATTACCCTTGTGCTGCCTTACATCTGACTGAATTTTTGTTTTTATTATTATATTATCTTTTAAAATTTAATTTTATTTGTCTTGTTACATTTTCTGATGTTATATTAAAATTTTTATTAAGGACAGATGTATAAAAAGGCCTGCATGCCTACTGTCTTTATCCTTACAAAATAAAGTTTCAGTTCAGGGCAGTTCAAGGTCACAGGGGATAAGGAAATATATCAAAAATAGCTACACTTTGACATAATTTATTTTTTCTCAAATACTATTCACAACTTCAAACCCAAACTTGGCTTGGTGCAAAGATACCTGATGGTAAGACCTTTCTATGCATACTAATTTGGTTGACCTCTCTGAAAGCTCAAGAGCTCAAAAAAATTGATCCAAAATAGCCATATTTTGACAAAAGATGTTTTTTCTCAATTACTATTCACAACTTCAAAACCCAAACTTGGTACAAAGATACCTGATGGTAAGACCTTTCTATGCATACTGTTTGGTTGATCCCTCTGAAAGGTCAAGAGCTCAGGAAATAGGTGCAAAATTGACAAAGATGTTTGTTCGCAATTACTATTCATAACTTAAAACCCAAATTTGGTACAGAGATACCTGATGGTAAGACCTCTCTATGTGTACTAATTTGGATGACCCCTTGGAAAAGGTCAAGAGTCACAAGAGGTCGATATATGCATATAAAATGCCAATTTTTGATAGAATTGAAGTTGTTATCAACATTTTTGCAAACTTTTCTATTAAATTTGGCACAAAGGTGAGATAACACCTTCCTATGTATACTAATTTAGCCGACTCATCGCAAAGGTCAAGGGGGTTTCACAGATGTGTGAAACTGATTAGATTTTGAGCAAACATGATGTTGGTGCAGAGGCCATCCCTTATTGTCACGTGTGGATTGTTCATACACTTGTTTTCATGGAATTGTAGTTATTATAAACATGTCTGCAAACTTTTCAATTAATTTTGGCACAAAGGTAGCTGATACTAAGACCTTCCTATGTATACTAATTTAGTTAACTCATTGCAAAGGTCAAGGGGGTTGACAGATGTGTGAAAAATGATTGCATTTTGAAAAAAACATGGATTTTGCTGGTGCAGTAGCCAGCCCTTTACTCACTGTCACAAAGGTCACACATGTAGGTCATACAAGTGAGCCATAAGGACTTTGCCTTTCTTGTTATCTTTGGTAATCTTACATCTTCTAAAGAGATCGGCCTCCGTGTTTTCTTTCTGACAGAAATTGTGCACAGCAACATTAAACAAATGAACTGACACGACAACAAAATATGCCAATGTGCAATGCGTTGACATTGTAAATTTTATATTTACACTATAAAGCAGTCTTGCCCAACTCGTGTTAATTTCACATCATTTTTTCTCCGTTTCATTTTAATGAATTTTTGGCTCTGGTGCGAAGCAAAAGTATGTTCTGGACCAGTGATTGTCTGGCATCTGCGGTAAACTTTAAAGCTGGCATTTCTCGGAAACTATTCAATTTCAAGTCGCTGTCTGCAAACTTGACCCGAGGATACTTTGTGGCAAAACCTTTCTAAACATACCAATTTCATTGAACTCTCTCAAAAGTCAAGGTCACAAGGGATTAGGAAACAGGTACAAAATAGCCATATTTTGACAAAATTTGTTTTCCCTCAAATACTATTTACAACTTCAAACCCAAATTTGATACATAGATACCTGATGGTAAGATCTTTCTATGCATACTAATTTGGACGATCCCTGGTAGTGGTCAAGGGTCACAGAAGATCATGAAATAGGGCGAAAATAACCATATTTTGACAAAAGATGTTCTTTTTCTCAAATACTGTTCATAAGTTCAGACCCAAATTTGGTACAGAGATACCTGATGGTAAGACCATCCTATGCACACTAATTTGGATCACCCTTCAGTAAGGTCAAGAGATCAAGAAATCAGTCACAAATAGCTATTTCTTGACAAAAATATTTTTTTCTCAAATACTATTTACAACTTCAACCCCAAACTTGGTTCAGAGATACCTGATGCTAAGACCTTTGTATGCATGCCAATTTGGATGACCCCTAGGAAAGGTCAAGGGTCTCAAGAGACCAGCAAATGATGTGCAAAAAGTATAAATTTAGCTTTTATCAACACTTTGGCAAAACTTTTCAACCAAATATGACCGAAAGGTAGCTGATAAGAACTTTCTATGCATACTATTTTGTTAACTACTCGCAAAGGTCAAAGGTCTCGGGAGAATGACAAAAGTGTGAACAATTTTGAGAAAAAAAGGATTTCTCAAGTACAAAAGCCAACCCTTCACTTACATTAAACCGGGATCATTCATGCATGGAAGTCTTACTGGCTTTGCTATTCTTGTTAAAATAAGGTATGCACATTTTCCAAACCCGCTTCAAAAATTACTTAGTGACAGGGTACATAATTATTATGGTGCAGCTGCTTAGTAGGCAATGAGTTTTAAACAACTGGTACCAGTAAGGGATTGAAGTGTGTGTGTGGGAGGGTGTGTTTCACATTTCATTTTTTTTTTTTCTTTTTTTTCCCGTTATCACCAGAACGAAGAAAAACACAGTTCACTCGAAGCACAGTCCTTGAAAAACACACACAGGCACATAAATCCAAGCACACAAGTCTGAAGGAACACAGTAATCCACAAAAAGAAGAGCAGGGAAAAACCGTTAGCAACGGTCGGTGGAGCGATAGGCTAACACGTCTAAACTTCAGAGCTAAGTAGAAACGACTGATTTGTGATTGGGCCACGTAGTGGGTGCCTGATTGGACTGGGACGGGAGGCTACTCTCAGCCCTAATGAGGGTTCCCTGAGTGCCTCCCGGGTGGTGAAGGAACACAACAAGTTCTTAGGCTAAAATTGAGTAAGTAGTAGACACTTCCAGACAGTAATGTCATCGGTAATGTTTTTGAGGAAACAAATTACTTAGTGACAGGGTACATAATTATTATGGTGCAGCTGCTTAGTAGGCAATGAGTTTTAAACAACTGGTGGGAGGGTGTGTTTCACATTTCATGATGCTATCTAGATTAGATAGTACATTTAGCCACAAAGAAGCATTTTATCTTTTTATTTCAACTTGTACACACACTTTCAAACAAACAATTCATAGTGCAATCTAACTCTACATAAGCATTAATTTTTTTTTTACAAGTATCCAAATGCATGAGTTCTTGTGACACACCACATCTATCGAAAGCTGCGAAAACCCAAATTGTAAATTTTGTAAATATACAAAACTGATCCAGTCTATCTTAACCCTCTTGTGCATACAGCCACCAGTACTGTTCACAAGGGAATTACATGTCCTTTAATTTCGCTCTTTTTTTTACCCGTGGCAATCATGTTAGTCTTCTACTATTCTTGGCCTGCCACAGCGGGGGCAGTGCTGGTCTTGCCACTGAGCAGGCAAGTGCGAGACTTGAAGCCCCGTTCACAAAAGTCATCCTTCTGTTTTTCGTGGTGTTCCTCATCCTGCAAATTCAACAGATAAAGTTAAAAGATCAACTTGCATATATATATATATATATATATATATATATATATATATATATATATATATAAACAGTATGTAACAAAGTCACATTTCGGACAACAGCCAGAGATTATCAGCCTGACAGTTTGATAGAGAGTACCAGATTAGCATGGTACCTTCCATGCGCCAAGCTTATCTTGCACCACCCATAATTATCAGGCAGGTACATCCTCCGCAGCTGGTACACTTGTTTTTCTCAAAATACATTACCAATGCCATTACTATATATGGAAGATACCCTTTAGCCTACTGATTTCAGCCTAAACATAAGTTGTGTCCCTGCACATCCATGCTTAGGAGCCCCGGGTGGCCTCCCCTTCCCTCCCTATCCGGTCACGTGTTGGGCGGAAGCCCGCTAGTTTTACCCTTAGCTCGACCGTGTGCGGTTGTGATTCGGCCTAGCTCCTTTTGTGACTGTGTATGGTCCCGCAGCGTTCTCGGACTTTGTGGTTCTAAGAGACAAAGACTGCCGTGGACTCTTGTTAGCACCGGCTTGTGCTTCATGGGATAATTTGTGCCTTTTGGCAGGTGTTGTGACTTTTGTGTTATGGCGAGGAGGCAAATGAAGACCTGCTGGATTCGGTCGCCGTTGGACCCCGACACCCTCAGTCTGCATCCGGGAGACTCCGCCTCGGCGATCTTCCTTCGGGACTCCCCCACCGGATCTCCCATCACCCTTTCGGCAGTGTCCTCCGCTTCGCCCTCCCCATCAGCGGACGGACTTACGCTTGGCTCTCAGACCATCCGCTCCCTCGAGGAAGCGGCCCACCTTATCTCCTCCTTCCTCCCGCCGGACTTCTGCCCTCCGTCCCCCCCCCCCCCCTCCTCCACCATGGTGGACGCTCAGAGGCCGACCAAGCGTCGCAAGTCACTCCGGCAGCCTGCCGGCTTCCGGGACCTCGCGGAAGCGTTTTCCGCTCAGCTTCGCCAGGACAGCTTCGGCGACAATGGCTTTTTTACGGATTCCCGGTGGCCTGCCGGTATCAATATGAGCTTTTGCCAGGAAAGGTATGCCGGACATTCCCAAGCCTTCTCCGTGCCTCTCCCCGCCCTGGATACTTCAGCTCTGACTCAGACGGGGGGCGCAGGTTGCTCCAGCACGGTTGGCATCGCACTCTGGACAAGATCGCGACCCTTGTGCGAAACTCCCTGGCCTGCTCCGGATTTTTAGAACTGGTGTCGCAGGCGGTGCTGCGCTGTTTGGAGGACACCTTGGACCTGGCGGCCTCATCCCCCCTCAGTGGCATCCATTCCATCTTGGTGGCAGCTAACCGGACCGCTTATCACTCGTCAGCTAACACAATGGCAGCAGTGGCCAACTGTGACCGCTTGGGGGCCCGCAGCTTTTTGGCGACACGTGGCAGTCTGCTGAGGAGGCATACAAGGACCTTTGGCTCCAGCCCGCTGCCAGCCCCCCCCCCCCCTCCCCCCTCAAGGCTGTGGGTCGTGCCCTGAGGTCCGCCAGACCCTCCTCTCGTCTTTTACTGGCTCCTGCGGTATGGCTCAACCCCCCCCCCCCCCCCCCCCAGCGGTCCTTCCCCGCCGCTAACCCCTCTTGGTCCCGCCGTGCCCGCTGACATTCCTCCCCCCCCGCCGACAGTTCTAGGGTCGCCAGCCGGCGGGCAGCTGGCCCTCTACAGCGAAGCTTGGCGCTCGCTGTTCCCAGGCGACCCCTGGATCCTCTCGACCATGTCCGATCTCCTTCAAGTCCCCGCCACCTCTGCGACAGTCCCCCCTCTGGACCCAGTTACCAAGCGACCCGCTCAAGGTAGAAGCCCTTCAAGGCGGCCACGGAGGTAGTCTCCCGTCATGACTCCCCGGCCTTCTATAGACGTCTGTTCGTCGTCCCCAAGCACGGCGGCAAGTGGCGCCCAGTCATCGACCTGTCGGCGCTAAACAAGTACGTTTCCGCGCCGCACTTTCGGATGGAGACAGCCAGGATCCTTCACTTGGCGGTCCGGCCGATGGACTTCGTGATCAGCCTCGATTTGGTGGACGCGTATCTACATGTCCTCATTCACCCGTTTTCCCGCTGATATCTGCACTTCGCCTTTCGCGGGATCGTGTACCAGTTCCGAGCCCTTCCCTTCAGCCTCAACATCAGCCCCTGGGTCTTCATGAGGCTCCTCGACACAGTGGTGGCCAATTTCCGGCGGCGTTCCTTGAGCCCGCCCTCCAATTTCCTGGACGATCTACTCCTTCGCAACCAGATCGCCGCGGCCCTGGAAGACGACAGATACTCTCTCCTCATCCTCCTCCACCAGCTCGGTTTTCTGGTCAACACGGGCAAGTCAGATCTCACGCCTTCGCGCAGGTTCGTCCACTTGGGGATAGAATTCCTGACCGACCTCAACCTGGTGCAGCATCCAGTGGCGCGGTGACAGAAGATCGCCGAGCTAGCTCATCAGGTGGAACTAGGGGACTCCTTCCTGGCCAGGGTCTGGCTACAGCTCCTGGGACTCCTCAGTGCGGCAGCAGATCTGTTACCCCTCGGCAGGCTCTATGCTCGCCCGCTGCAGCTTCACCTTCTTCTGCACTGGCGCCCGTCCTCCAGTGGGCTAACAGACCCGGTCCCCGTACTTCCTCAGGTCTGCCCCCACCTTCACCGGTGGACGGACCTGTCATGGTTGGTGTCGGGCATGCACCTGCACTCCCCTCCGCCCCAGTGGTCCATCTGCACCGATGCAAACCAGTCGGGTTGGGGAGCGCACGTGCTTCCGGATTTCGTCTCTGCCTCAGGCCCCGGGAACTCATCAGCAAGCACATCAACTGGATAGAATTAAAGGCGGTGTGGTTAGCCCTCAGCACCTGGCAGGAGACGCTCGGACACCAGGAAGTCCTAGTACCCTAAACGTCCTCGCGGACTCCCTATCCCGGTGCAGTCAGCCCCTCCACACAGAGTGGTCCCTGCGCCTGGACATCTTTCGCCCGATCTGCGTGCGGTGGGAGACGCCGCTAATCGACCTCTTCGCCACCAGGTGGAACAAGCAGCTCCCGCTCTTTGTCTCGCCCGCACCAGACCCCCTCGCCTGGGCGGTGGACGCGCTCTCAATCCCTTGGGACGGGTTGGTCGCTTACGCTTACCCCTCGTCCGTCCTGGTGCCCAAAATCCTGCAGAAACTTCAGGGATGCTCTGCGTTTTTACTGCGCAGCGCACTTGGGTCAGTGCGGGCCACGGACACATCCTGCCGGGTCATATTCTGCCCACGGAGTACAACCGGTGCTTTACTTGTTTTGCTACCCACAATGTTTTTTTCACGGAGGCGCCTTTTTAATTTTGCGGACGATTTCTTTTTTCCTGCGGAATCCCGCGTTTTCACGGACAATTCCCATGCTCAAGTCCTGGTGCGCCGCACAGCGGCTTCCCCCCACGGATCTGACTACCCCCCAACTGGCGGATTTCTTCCAGTGGCTCTTCGCCGATCAGGGCTTAGCACCGATTACCATCAAGGGCTACCGGGCCATGATTGCGGACACTTACTGCCACCTGGGCCTCCCAGATTCGGGCGCTTGCAAGGACCTCTCGGACCTTATGGCCCACTATGAGCTCCGACGGCCAGTCTCCCGTTCGCTCATCCCTTGGTGGGACCTCGCCTGGGTCCTGACATGGCTAAACTCGGACCACTTCGAACCCCTGCTCTTGGTGCGGTTCTCTGACCTGACCCGGAAAACATTTTTCCTCCTGGCCCTCGCCACTGCGTCCTGCGTGAGCGAGTTACATGCACTCTCGGTGCGTCCCGCCTGTCTGCAGTTTAGGACCGATGGCTGGGCTCAGCTCCTCACTGACCTGTCCTTTCTGGCCAAGAACCGGCCTTCCTCAGCCGTGCCCCAGGTGCTGACCTTCCGTCCGCTCACGGGTACGGATCAATTCTGCAGCTCACGCCAACAGGACCCGGTCCGGGCTCTGAGGATTTACCTGCGTCGCACGAAGCCGCGCCGCCAAGGGTGCTTCCGCCTCTTCCTGCCTCTCTCTCCGGGCAGGCCTGATATCTCGGTGCACACGATTTCATCCTGGCTGTGGTGGGTCATTCGGTCGGCCTACAAAGACCTCTCCCCTGACGGGGATAAGAGGCTGCACATCCGGGCGCACGAGGTGAGAGCAGTAGCCACCAGTGTGGCTTTTGACCGCAACTGATCCGTTAAAGACATTTTCGCGGCGGTAGGCTGGTGGGCCGACTGCACCTTCGCCCGCTTCTACCTCCGCGACCTCTCCAGCCAGTGTGACTCCCTGGCCCTGGTGGGGGACATCTCTGCGGCCCAGCACTCCCTCCTCGCGCCACAGCTGAAATTGTCGGGAGTGCTCCGTCGGGGGCCTTCGGGGCATATAATTCGCAGGGTGGTAAGGGGCGGCACCCTCCTCCACTTCGCTATTCTTCCATATAGTAATGTATTTTGAGAAAACAAATGAAGTTTTCTCTAAAATGTATTTTTTCGAAAAAATACTTACCGATGGCATTACTCTGAGGACCCTCCCTCCTGCCCCACTTGCCGCCTTTCGGCTAAGTGTAAAACTGGCGAGCTTCCGCCCAACATGTGACCGGATAGGGAGGGAAGGGGAGGCCACCCAGGGCTCCTAGGCATGGATCCCCGGTGTCTCCTCCCCAGTTGTGCAGGGGAAACAACTTATGCTTAGGCTGAAATCAGTAGGCTAAAGGGTATCTTCCATATAGTAATGCCATCGGTAAGTATTTTTCGAAAAAATACATTTTAGAGAAAAATTCATATTTCTGATGGACTGTTGCAACTGTAGGTGTGTTTGAGATAGAGTTCAAATATTTAGTATCTCAGAGCAATATATATATATATCAAATTCATATTTACAGTCGTTGAACTAAACTCTAATTTACTCAGTCTTATCTCTTTTCACCTTTGGATGAAAATGAAGGTAGCTAGCAAGACATAAATTCACAAAACCCTGTGAGTGAATGGGCTTAATGGAATCTATGACTCTAACCCAGAAAGTGACCAGATGATAAATGTAAAAAATCCCTTGCCAGAAAATACAGAGTTTTCCACCTGTAGCCACAGAAGCTCAAAAGAATGTATGCTTCCTGCTGGCAAGAACTGGCCTCATTATCATCTTCAGGCTGAGGCATTTGGGGTAAACAGTTTACTCCTTGACTGCATACCTAGGATGTAAAGGCCCCCGGGATGAAGTGGGCTCACACAAAACCATGCACGGGCTCATTGCAGCCAACATCGGCCCAGGGATCTTTTGCAGTCTAGAAGCATGTACTTACCCCCTGGTCGTAGAGAAGCTTTGGTTTGTTGCGATAGCTGCTCCAACCACCAACTCGAGTCCAGTCCTATAACAAACAGTATTGCACTATTATATTCTTGTTGAAATATTTTAAATGAAATACTGAAATGTTTCTGGCACTAGAAAGTTATCAGTGTTCCCCATTTCTTTCTAAACTAAGGGTCCCTTCATAGAAAATCTTCACAAAATTTGCTGGCATATGAAATTGTCTTTAACTTTCACCGCATTCTCACTCTCAGTCAGCTACTTTCTCCGTTCCAAGGAAAGTACTCGCTTTGCTCTCTGTCAGGGTTCACTTTCAGCCAATCGCTGAAAAGAATACGTCAGCTCACTGCTAATGGTTATTCAGATTTAAAAACTCTGAAACGTTTCGATGAAACGAGTTCATTTGAAAAGAGTTTGTGCGGCAAGCCTAACTTTGCAGGCGTGTGAGCACTTTTGATATCAGCTTGTGCACTATGATTTGCATGCATCCTTCAGACGTACAGACTGAAAATCTATGAGTCCTTTTCAGATTTATGTGCGTAATACTAATAGACGTAGAGCTGTGCGTTTTGAAAAACACTGGTTATGCATATTTATAAACCAGTATTCATTAATCAAAATAAGACAATTACTTGCCCTGAAATGTCTATTTCAAGCGCAACTGGTGCAAGTCAGTCTGGCACTATCAATTCCTTGACAATCATTAATGATAAATGTATCCTCTAGTCACAGGCTCATTTGAAAAAAAAACAAAAAAACAACATTAGTGGTCAAAATATGTCTTCTTTTTTTTTTAACCTATTTCCTGATCACTTGTAACCCTTGACCTATCTGAGGGGTCAACCAAATTAATAGTTGTGAATAGTATTTGAAATTTTTGGGGGTCAAAATATGGCTATTTTTTAACCTATCTGCTGATCCAGATCCCCTGTGACCTTGACCTTTGAAAGTGGTCATTCAAACTGGCATGTTTAGAAAGTTCTTGCCACAAAGTATTCTTGGGCCAAGTTTGAAGACTGTGGCTTGAAAAGTCTTCAAGAAAATGCCAACGTTAAAGTTCATCACAGCTGACCACTGGCCTGAACACACTCACTTTTGCTTTGCACGAGAACCAAAAATGCATCTTCAAATATATATATATATATATATATATATATATATATATATATATATATATATATATATATATATATATATATATATATATATATATATATATATATATATATATATATATATATATCCCATGAAGGCAATTCCAATTTGGATGGGAGTATATTATGTAAATTGAAAGTAAAAATTTTGGATGGGACTGGGAGTATAAAAATTTATAAGACAGACTGTGTAAAAAGCAGCTCCAGACAAACACACACACACATACAGACTTCATAATTTATAGAATTCATAATTATGATAATAATGAAGCACTAAACTTATAAGTTTTATATTACAAACACTGTTATCACAAAGCACCGCTGTTATTCATTTCCAGAGTAAAAGGAAAGTTTAAGATTATTCCTGATATCAAGCCTCTAACTCTTAAGTACAGACTAGCACTTGCCATCTCCTTCATGCTAGAGTACAGATCTAGTTTAGCCCTAGATCCCTAAAGCAGGAGCTGGCTTGACCATGACAATTCAAGGGTAGTGCCAGATTAGCTTGGCTCCTTCAGGCGCCAAAGCTAATCTGACACTATCCTTGAATTATCATGGTCAAGCCATCTCCTGCAACTTGTACATAGTCGTTAGGCAACACCTCCAAAATTTGAGAAATGGGACCTTGGGGCTAAAAGGATTAACATTCACTACACTTACATATATATACAGCGGGATCATGCTTCACTCATATTTGTCCCATTATGCTTCATTTAGGCACACTTGGTGCTAAGATTCACATCTCTTGCTTCACTGGCCACCCAGGGAAGCAACTGATTTCTTTTAGCGCCCATTTGGTACAATTTTTCTTTTTGACCATACTCACATTGGGATTGTACTTGAGCCAGTAGTAACTGTAGTACACGCCACACATTATCAGGAACATCCGAGGAACAAACACACGGGCCATTGAGGCAGGTGTTGCACCCTAAAAGATATGAAAACAATGCAAAAAGATTGGGTTGTGAGCCTCCGTATGCATGCAGCGATCAGTGGGCCTGCTAAAAGTTGTATCATAATACAGTCCCATCAGCTTAAGTAAAAAAAATGCAGTTGCGGCCAACCAAATCTGCTCTTTTAGGTCTAATTTTACAACAAATTTATCAAACTGTCCAGTTTCTGATGTGTGGTTATAATACCGATATCGCTGGGAAAGTCTCATGTATTACTTTCTCTCTCATCTTGACATTTGAGAGATTAATTTTATGTGTCAGTAAATTCTTATGTGCTTTTGTCAGAAAACCCTCTATTGCCTATTGGTTCCTTTTATGTTTCAACATGACTTTATATCTTAATCTTATCTTTGAATAATGCCGTGTGTTATGAACATAATTTTGGTCAGTAGAAAAAAAATCAAACAACTCTATGAAAAATTTGACTTATCTATCCAACAAGTCGGATGACAATCCGACGGATAAGCGATCCGACGGATAAGAAAAATATTCCCCTGCGGGTTTGACTTAAATACCATTACGCGTAAATCTGAAGACAAATTTCAGGCACCATTATTTTGTGCTTGTTGTGCCTTGTCGATACACCTAATGAATTTTACTGGCAGTCTGGATACATGACAAATTATGCATACAGTACTATGTGTAATCACATTTGTTTATTTAGTGCAGTCATTAGATCATTGGATCTATATTTAACTCTGTCTTGTAATAATAATAATAATAATAATAGTAGCATTTAAATTGTGCTGTAACCCAGCATTTATCACCCTGGCTCTAAGCGCTTATAAACACAGAAACACAAAAAGGAGATGCCAAAACACAACTGAGAGGGGGAGCTTAATGCTGACAGTGAGTGATGATGAAGAATGATTAGACTAACTGCCAGTTTTGAAAGACAGAGGGCTAGACAGATGCATGAGCTTTGGGGAAAAGGTACTTTTCAAGATTGCTTTTGAATGCTGGGAGAGATGGAGACCTGCCGATGGAGAGAGGAAGGGCACTCCACATGGATGGCCCAATCGGCCAATGTGGCAGTGGAGACTTTAGTGCAGTGAACTTTTAGTGTGCGCGGATTAGAGGGATCTGTACGAAGTGTAAAGTTGAAGCAGCTCAGTGAGGTAAGCAGGAGCAGGGTGGTGCATGCACTTGTTGTACTGAACTCTCTGTGCAATCGGAAACCAGTGCAGGGATCGGAGTGCCGATGTGATGTGGTCAGACCTTTTTAAGCGCAGGATGAGGCATGTTGCATTGGTCTGGATTGGCTGAAGGGGTTGTATGGAAGAAAAAGGGAGACCAGCTAGAAGAGAGTTGCAGCAATCTAGGGAAGTCGATAAAAGATGCTTGAGACGAGTTTGGCAGTACATAGTGTTATAAAGGACAGAGAGGGGTATTTGTCAAATTACTGGATACAAAGACGCCGTGTGTTAGACAAGATTTACCTGTGTCTGAAAGAACCACAGCTAGAGCTATAATTTTGCCTGGATCTGTGACGAAGTGATTCTTTAAACATTTATGCCAGTACTCAGTAGTGGGCTTTTAAATTAAGCGTCGTCGACAACAGGCACCTGTGGCATTTCAATTTGCAACAAAACAAAAGTTACTATATAATATGATAATTTGTACTTAAATTTCATGTGAGAGGCGTACTTACCATGACTGGTATAAGCTTGGAGAATATTGCGTCGGTTGGGTTCATGTAGAGACGACGGAAAAAGTTCCTAGGTTGCAATTCTTTCACATATCGCGGTTCGTTTGGGGACAACTCCTGGTCCTTGATCCACTGTTCCCGAAGTGCACGGTCCTCTTCCGTCATGCCAGCAAGCCTCTGTCTTTCGTAAGGCACTGGCTCGATGGAAAACGGTGGGTACTGCGACCCTCGGTAGAAGTCTTGTTTCACCCATCCTTGTTCAATCTGCCACTGTTTCACTGGGAGTCGGTCGACGGGTTTGTCGTCCGCCATGATGACCTTCAAGTAGGGGCTACAACTCCACCGTCTGACAATACAAATGTAGTTGCTTCCCCTAGAGATAATATTGCAAGGGCGACTAATCTTCCTTTGTCAGATCAGGACTATGGACTATCGAGGTCTGCCGAATGACGTCATCACTTTTTGCGGTCACGCCCTTGGAGGGCAGCTTGGCGGAGTAGGCAGGGGACTTTGTTACCGATAGCCGTTTGATCGTTGCGTTCACTTCGGCAAATGTAAAAATGGTGAACACATGCTGTGTGAGCGGCTGTTTTATGAGAAGTTCATCGATTCCAAAACCAAAGTTCTTCAGAATTCCTTCTTTAAAGGGGATAATTCAGTTACGTGAACTGAGCGAGAGACGTCAGTCGCAGGGCATGGTTTGAATCACGAACAGGAAGACCGTCACAGAAACAACAGTGAAGTCCGCATGGACCCGTGTCTGCTCAAGACATTTTCTAACTGGTAAGTGCATGATAAGTCATTCATTAGGTGTATTATAAGTCATCCATTCGTAGGACAGCAAAATCAAGGTGGCCAACAGTAACCAACTGAACTGCCGTACTACTTCGAGCATGGCGACCTTACTATGCCTGCTTTCTCTCGTTTGTTATGTTTCTTTGTAATGTGCTGAACTGTTAAAAATAAATCGTTCAAACTGTTTTATTCAAGAGGCAGTAAGTCTAATGTTGATTATAGTGGTGAAATTGGTACACAATAATCATTGTGTAGCAGTGGGGATTGCTGTCACAATCACTGCCAGACTGTTCACACCATTGCATTATTCTACACACTGACTTCACATGAATTACAATAATATGCTACAGGTCTGTAGCAATTTTTTTGCCGGTTGGCATCACTCCACTGTAATAAACAGCAAAGCCAAGTCAGGCAAGCTGAGATGTGACACTAAATCTAGAGTGTTCCTCATAGTAAAATTGTCTTTTATTTCACAGGAAAACCAGCCGAGCTCTATGATGACTGGGCACCAACTCTTCATATGGGTTAAACCTGCAAAGCAGCCAGCGTGGGCCAATTTCAGCGGTCTCAGAGTCGCGAAGAAAAGAAACAACAGGGCAAAGGAAGTACAGAGATGGAGTTCGCTGAAGATGTGCCAGTGTAAGATGCAGAGGACACTGACAACACTTCTCTTGCTGAGCACAAGGCTGATGTAGCAGACCTACAGGCTAGTATTGGGAGACTGACTTTAGATTGGCAGCGGTTAGAGAGAGAAAACAGTGCCTTGGCAGCCGAGGTTTCAACACTGCAAAAAGACAATGCAGGGCTGCTGTCAGAAGTTCAGTGTCTTCGTAATGAGAACATAACTCTCAAAACAAATCTCGATGACCAGAACTTCAAAGAAGAAGCTTTCAAGAAAGATGATGATAGGTCAGATACTACACTGGCCTACCTAACTACCTCATGCTGCTGGCCCTCCTGAATTTTATTTTTCCACACATCTCCAGCAGGCCAAGAAGTGTCAATACCAAGTTCCAAGAACTGCTGATAGTGCTGATGCGCCCTAAGTTGGCTTTGCCAGTTAGACTTCTGGCTGATGTGTTCACCATCCACCTTTTCACGCATGTTTTTTTTACAAATGGCCAGACAGGGAAAGCCTGTGCCGCACAATGCCACTGGAGTTTGTCAGAAGCTTTGGGAGAAAAGTGACTAATTATTTATTGTTTTGAACTGTTTATTGAAACACCGTCTGGTTTGAAGCCTAGGTCACAAACTTTCTCCTCGTATAAGCATAACACTATAAATACTTAATCGGCATCACACCTCAAGGTGTTGTCTTTTATCACAAATGGCTGCGGTGGTCAGTGTAGTGACAAACATGTCACTGAGAACAGCAGCTTCCTTGACAAACTGTTATCTGGTGACCTTGTGTTAGGAGACCATGGGTTTAACATTCATGAAAGTGTAGGTCTGATGTGTGCCGAAGTGAAGATCCCAGCATTCGGAAAGGGTAAAAAGCAGTTGTCGGCGTATGATGTCGAGTACACTCAAAAGATCGCACATGTTAAGAGTTCATGTTGAACGTGTCATTGGCAATGTGATCCAGAATACTTGACTCGACCATTCCTGTCACATTCTGAAATGTAGCAGAGGGTGATACTGTTGCAACTTTGGACATGGTCGTTGCCATCTGCTGTGCTCTAGTAAATAGGTGTCCTTCAGTTGTGCCATTTGACTAAAATCGGAGATTTGAGTCCCAGTATGTTAAACCCTCGGTCAGCTAACACAATGTCACCAGGCAACAGTTTGTCAAGGAACATAATTAACGGTGACAGGGGGATCATAAATTTTTTTTCCTCTTAAATCCAATATGCAGCTTCCATTCCAAACCTGGTACAGAGATACCTGATGGTAAGAGCTTCCTATGCATGCTAACGAGGATGACCTCTTGCAAAGGTCAGGGGTCACAAGAGATCAGAAAATGATGTGAAATGTCTTTTTTTTTAAAGAATTTTAGTTTGTTTTTATGCACGATTTTTGCAAAACTGTTCAACCAAATTTGGCAAAAAGGTAGCTGATGGCAAGTCCTTTCTATGGCATACCTTATGTTAGAACACTTAGTTATGGTCACAAAGTCATTATGTGGATTGGATGCATGTAAGCATTGAGGGCTTTGCTATTCTTGTTATGTAATAAAGATGCATTTTAGAAGATGGTATTATCATTCATTTGTGTGGGTGATGCATGTATAATTTCAAATGTGTCTTGTGTCATACTCAGAACCAAAATCAAAGTGTATCAAATTTTGAACCTTGACAGTAAACGAATAGTAACTGATGTAACAGGCACCATGGAAAGCACAAAACTTATCAGGTACTATCCTTCACTGTCGTGGTTGTACTGTAGTGTGCCATAAATGAGTTCATCATTTCAACTTTCCATTTGATGAAAAATATGCATGCATACCAATAAGTTTATAATCTAATATCACTTCAAACTTACTTCTACTGCATCAGAAATAACACAAAAAGAAATAACTAATTCAAACATAAAATTGTTGGGCACATTTATTATGCACATGTATGTATAACAACTGCAATCACTTTCACAAAGTATCCGCTTTGTGTTTGCAGCCATCAGTAATCTTTACAGTACTGGTGGCTATACACACAAGGGGGTTACTAATTATACAAACAATGTGTAATACCAGTAACAGGTAATTATCCCATTTAGTCTTGCCACACTACACCAGGAGATGGATCAATCGTCATGATTCAAGAGTAGTGCCAGATTAGCTTGCCACCTGATGGCACCAAAGCTCACTTAGCAATACCATTGAATTATCATGGTCGATCCATCTCCTGCAACTGGTACAGACAGGTCTTAGGTGACACCTCCTAAGTTGGGGAAATGCAGCCTTGGGGTTAAATGGGTTCAGCTGCAAGCTGACTGAGTGACAGTAGCATGACTTCAGTTCTGATTTCACTTCATCTTCAGGCGAGATTTGCCTTTCAGTCGAAATCCAGGAAGCTGGCGACGGTCAGGGCAGTACCAACGTCCCTTCTGTGTAGTTTTGATGCCCACACAAAAAAATGAAACCACTGCATATTGCCATTTTCATTGTCACAAGCAGCCATGTCATCTTCCTCCTCTCCATGGTTACAATAGCAGTAGAGTGATCAGCCGGTAGCCTCAGTGTTGGCCTTGCTGGGGGAAGTCTGAAGTGGTTTGTCGGCGGGGTTGAGAAACTGTGAGCGACAACCTCAGGCACAACAGCTACTCTATTCTAAAGAAATGTTCCATTTTTGGCAGCATCTCGGCCCACCTTTCTGCATCTGGAAACACCCTCTCTATGAAAATGTCCTTGGGTGTCCACACAATAAAATTACAGTACTCTGCCTCTGTCCGGCCATACATGTACAATGTGCAGTAATGATGTTGCCATCCGGTTCTGTGATGACCCATGGTCTCAGCAGCTTGTCCGTCAAGGACTGGGAATGATATACCTGTAAAACAGACAGGTAAATATAAATGAATAAACCAACAAATAGTGGAAGCAGATCACACTGATCTATGTAGTAAACAACACACAATAATAATGCAGCAGTGCATGTTTACAGAATCAAGAGTGACCGTGTGAGATACTCGGGATCATCCGCACGTGTACATGTATGCATGATTTTATCTACATCATACACAAAGCCCTATCAAAGTTAAAGTAGTTTCCTTGCTTGCCATGTTACGCCATCAACCACTGAAAAATCCCACACAAAACGGTCTTACCACATGGTCTCCAGTTGAATGTTCTTTCTCTTAAAACTAAAAGTGTTGATAAAAAATAACCGCTTCATTCTCACCTGCGCTGTGATGACAGTGTTCTGGCAGCCTTGTGGTCTGTGGGTCTGGATGGGGCGCTGTACTCAGCCAGCAGTCAGCTGGTTGTGAGCCCCCAAGCTCTGCAGTGTCTGCTTTAAACTTTTTCTTCGTGTAGAAGCTTGTTCTATGTACACGGTACTTGCTGATGTCAGCTTGCTTCGTCCGACCACTCAGTGTGCTGGTACGGATCTACGCCCCCACCGCGCTCAATTTTTGCAGATACAGAGTTTTACTTACACTGTCTAGATTGTCTACATACTTTTCAAAAGTTTCTTTTGACATCTTTGCCATGAAAACAGGAAAACCAAGGAGAAGAAATGCACGCACTCGCTCAGTACAGAAAGTGTTGGTTGCCCTCCACGCCTCTTTGTGTGTGTCACGTGATACGCACAAACAGGCCGAAAGGTACGCAATCGGCAGACCTCGATATGATCGATTGTGGACAGGAAGGTTAACAAATTATTAGAAAACGCCCTGATCAAAGAGGTCAACATGAAGCGATGGACACTTTATCACCCTCTGGTGTTTCTTCTGACATTTTTCAGTTATGCGTTCTTCCATGCTACGAGGAAGACCTTCAGTAACGTAAAAACTACCATCACTGCTGAGTGGACTCCGTCACCTATGAACAACAGCGTTTCCGCATTTATAACTCCCCATGACCTGTGGAACGAACGACACTTGTTTGACGACAAAGATGACGCAGAAAAATTCATGGGCTTCTTGGATGCTTCTTTTATGTTTGCCTACGCCGTTGGACTATATCTGAGTGGTTTCATCGCTGACAGATATGATCTTAGGATTGTGCTTGGGACGGGAATGTGTTTGACAGCGGGCACAGTGTTCGTGTTCGGACCAGTGTTTGAGTGGACACACTTCTACTCTAAGCCTGCCTATGTGGCGATATGGATCCTTAATGGCCTTCTGCAGTCCTCAGGCTGGCCATCTGTTGTGGCTGTGATGGGGAACTGGTTCGGTAAAAGCAGCCGCGGACTGGTGTTGGGACTGTGGAGTGCATGTGCCTCAGTTGGGAACATTATCGGGGCTCTGATGGTGTCAGCAGTGTTGGACTTTGGATATGAATATGCTTTCCTGTTGACATCAGTGGTGCTGTTTGCAGGTGGCATTATGATCTTCTTTGGGCTTGTCCCCTCACCCCGAGATGTGGGACTGCCCATGCCAGAGGACGGGAATGATGAGAACTTGCCTCCGGGTAGCATCCAGCGACAGCCACTTCTACAGGAGGAAACTGATGAAGATCAAGAAGAAGAAATTGTTCACGAACCAGTTATATACAGCATTAATGACACCAGACCGAAGGCCATTGGCTTCTTCAGGGCCTTCCTCTTGCCAGGCGTTATCCCTTATGCTCTGTCCTACGCCTTCCTGAAGCTGGTCAACTACTCCTTTTTTTTCTGGCTCCCATTTTACTTGTCTGGCGCCTACCACTTGGATGAAACAGTGGCTGATCAGGTGTCCATCTGGTATGACATTGGGGGAATAGTGGGTGGTACAATTGCTGGATTCATTTCTGATCGCATGAATAAGCGGGCAGTTGTGGTGGTGCCTATGCTGATCCTGGCCATCCCCATGCTGTTTGTGTATGGACTGGCTGGCATCGCAGGTAAAGTCATTGTTAATGGCATAATGCTGTTTGTAGTTGGCATGTTGATCGGTGGAGTAGCCAACCTCATCAGTGCTGCAATCTCTGCAGACCTTGGCCGACAGAAGCAGCTTCAGGGCAACAGTGAGGCGCTGTCGACAGTAACAGGAATTGTGGATGGCACAGGAAGCCTGGGTGCTGCACTTGGCCAGGTGGCCGTTCCCTTCCTGCAAGTCAGCTATGGCTGGCAGTCTGTCTTTTACCTATTTATGGTGGCAACATTTTTAACGGCTGTCAGCATCGCCCCAATATGTGTGGGAGAACTTAAACATCTCCGATGTAGACTTCACACCTTTAGAAATATTCAAAACAGAAATCAGGCCAGTCACTGTCAAGAGACAAATAATGTGAGGGGAGAATGACTAACACTGGATCAGGCTAGCTGACACACCTGATCGTAAGTTAAAGTTGTCATTTGTTACTGAACTGTGGAAAAGCCCTTGTCTGTAGCAAACTAGCATGCATTAGTAGTATTGGCTCAATAGCTGTCAACAGACACAATGATCAGTATGCTATTTCCATTTCAAATAAGCCTGAAACTAAATGAGCCATGATACAACCCTGTCACACTACAGTGCAATATGGGTCAACCATGATAGTTCTTAACCCTGTGGATGTCAGTAGCAATTTTTGGTGGTGATTCTTGCAAAAATCACCTTGACAAAAACTGCTACTGACAGCCAAAGGGTTAATGGTGGTGCCTACAGGCACTAACCTGTTTTTCTACCAGTACCACCCTTGATCTGTGAAGTTAAGTCAGTTTTTGTCTTGAAAGTTGAACTGATACTGGTCTGTAGAGGTTAGTTTGCAGTTATGGTTCACGGTTAATCTACCTACATAACTCATTAACCCATTTAGCCCCGGGACCCCGCATTCAAGGGTAGTGGCAGATGAGCTTGGCGCCTTCAGGCACCAAGCTCATCTGGCACTACCCTTGAATTATCATGATCAATTCATCTCCTACAACTGGTGCATAGTGGTTAGACAATGCATCCAAAAGTTTGGAAATGCGGCTGTGGGGTTAAGAGGGTTAACTGACTATACACTATATTTTATAAAGTATAGTAATACTCATGACATACATCATGTGATGGTCAGACCTAACCCATTCAGCCCTGACACATTATAACAAAATGTTGATTGACCTTTAAAGTTCAAGGGTGGTGACAGAACAGCTTGGCGCTTACACTAAGTTACAGACCTGTGTCAGGCAGTTCTGACACCACCCTTGCACTATTATTGTCGATCTGTCTCCTTAGCTGCATTGTATTTGTAGTCTTCCGAGGACAGCTCCTAAATTTACATTAATCAAGTATCAAGATAGGCAAAGCCCTTAAATGGCTTTCTGACTTATCACGGAGCTAGGGTTCAAGTGTCTTAACATTTAAGTAAAGGGCTGGCTTCTGTACCAGCGAAATCCATGTTTTCATACATTTGTCAGTCCCCGTGACCATTGACATTTACTAATGGGTCGACTAAATTTGTATGCATAGAAAGGTATTGCCGTCACTCGTCAGCAACCATTATGCCAGCCATTATCAGATTAACCAGATTTTTTTAAACTTTCGTACAACTACAATTCTAACAAAATGTGCATTTTTTTCACACTTGCCAAACTCTTACAAGTTACAACCCTAGATAAATTATAAGTCTTATCATCAAGTTTGGGTTTGAAGTTGAAAATTTAAATAGTTGCGTTTTTTATAACAGTTTTTGTCAAAATATTGTTGGTCTACTTCTGGATCACCCCATGACCCTTTGCCTTTGCGATGGGTCTATTAATTTAGTATGCATTATAAAATACCTTTGTACCAATTCTGATTGAAAAGTTTGCAGAAACTTTGCCCAAAAAAACTACAATTGTATCAAAAATGTGCATTTTTCACACATTTACTAACATCTTGTGACCCTTGACCTTTCCGAGCAGTCACACAAATAGATAGATCATATAAATGCACAGATAATATTAGTATTAGTATTACGTTTTACGTCCAACAGCAAGATGTGATCAAGGATGCATAGATAGGTCTTACCATCGGATATATACCTCTGTACCAAATGTGGGTTTGAAGCTGAAAATAATGAGAAAAAACAACTTTTGTCAAAATATGGCTATTTTGGACCAATTTCTGGACTCCCTGTGACCTTGACCTTTGAGAGAGGTCACTGAAATTGGTATTTGTAGAAAGGTTTTGTCACAGTGTATCCTGGGCCAAGTTTGATTGATTGTACATTGCTTAATGTCCCGACAGCAACAAGACTTTCTCAGGACGTGCCTGCACTGCTTGTAAAAAAAATAATAAAAAGAATATTGCATGTATGTTGCCAGCTGGTCCAATATGTTAAATATAAACCTACGACATCGGGCCTAAATAAAGCTAGGACCATTTAGCAACACACATCCAACATCAAGAGCTACAGGCAGCGCAGACAGTAGGGAGAGTTTTAAAAAGGAAAATACAGGTGAATGGACCAAGGGTAGACAGAAACACATGCCCCAGAATAGAAGGGAAAAGCCACCCTGTGGGGCTGACCAGGGTGACCCTGGGAACTAAAAAGTAGTTAACCCCACCCAAGTCCCCCAGGGCAGACCGGGGTGGGGGTGGGCCAAGTTTGAAGTCTGTGTCTTGAACAGTCTCTGAGAAAATGCCAATGTTAAAATGTACCAAGGGTCAACACGCCGGACCGACAATGGATGTCCCAAGACATACTCACTTTTGCTACCACATGTGACCCAAAAAGTATTGGTGATCTCACATCCTGTCGTACAAGTTTGGATTTCTGCTGTTTCAAATCTTGGTGAGTAGACTTCTACGAAATAATGCCCGTTTTATTTAAGTATAGTGAAGATTAACTCAATTTCCCACATTGTATAAGTTTTACCGAATGACTATGTACCAGTTGCAGGTGATGGATTGAGCATGATAATTCAAGGGTAGTGCCAGATTAGCTTGGCGCCTGAAGGCCAAGCTAATCTGGCACTACCCATGAAATTTCATGCTTATTCCGTCACATGCTATAGGGTGTCAGGGCTAAATGGGTTAAATGGCAGAAGTGTATCTTGCTTGAGACATTATCCACATCATCCTATGTTACATTAGGTCATATTTTATTAGCACATTTTCAAGTTGCGGGGTTTTTTTTTCCCCTGAGCGATTCAGAAAATTGAATTGTCTGCAACAGTTACTTGGAAGATGCCTTAGATTTTACAGTCTGCCAGTAGTTCCTTATGCCTAGTCTTGTCTGAAAGTCCAAACCTTTTTTGGATAAACTTTAATTTATGAGATTTATTTTGCCGCTACAGCAGAGCACGTTTTGTGTGACCACACTTATAAGAGATCACCTGTCATTAAAGACCATCATGTAGATGGCTGTACCTGACAGGGGACACCTTTTGTACTTCTCTTGAGTGAGCACAGGTGTCTTTTAAGAATTTGTTTCTTGCAAAAAGGTGGTTGCTTAAAACAGGTTCTGCTGTGTTCAGTTTGATTCAGTTGTTTTGCTGTCTGCAGTGTGTGTGTGTGAGTGTACGCTTGGTTATACAGACTCAGTTTTTGTGTACCCAAGCACATGTAGAAAATTAAACTGACATCACTGTTTACTTGCTCATCCATGTGGCGTGTGGTTTAACTTCTTCCCTGCCAGTTAACATCAGTCATGGCGTTAAAAAAAAAGACTTTACAATTCCAGATAACTACTTGCATTAGGGACGCAGATCTCTCAGGTCTGTGAGAGGCCTAGGTCCCGCATCTGCAGGTACGCATGAGGATCTGATTGTGGTCAGGTGATGTTTGGGATGTCATGGCAGTGAAGGGGTTAACCACTAAATGGTCAACGGCTGTGATGGAGATAGCAAAGTCAGACACATGACTTTGATAATTGTTACGTTTTTGGCTGTCAGCATTTTTTGTTGCAATGATTTCTGCAGTAATCATCACGTATGTATCACGACAAAAAGTGCTACCACAGCCAAAGGGTTATAGTCCAGTAGAAACAGAAGCGTACCCACTTCAGCTTGCAGTTGTACCTTGTTAGGAGGTCCTTTTCTTGTGTATGCGATTCTTTCCATTCTAATATATATATTAATACCACAGTTGTTTGTTTTTAACCCACTTAAGGCCACGGCCGCATTTCCAAACTTTTGGAGGCGTTGTCTAACAACTAGGTACCAGTTGTACTTGTAGGAGATGGATTGATCATGAGAATTCAAGGGTAGTGCTAGATGAGCTTGGCGCCTGAAGGCGCCAAGTTCATCTGGCACTACCCTTGAGTTATCATGATCAATCCATCTCCTGCTGCAGGGTCCCAGGGCTAAATGGATTAACCCCTTTACATTCACCAGTAGACCTAAATTAGGTCATCGAGACCATGGCAAATTCAGCAGGTATCAGTCCAGTAAGCATAGATCTAAAGGGAGTAAAACTATAGGGCCAGCAAGAACTAAACAGCTTCATGAGCGTCTGCCTGTGTGTGTGTGTGTGTATGGGGTGGGGGGGGGGGGGAACCTCATAAGATTATTTGCCTCTTATAGTAGTGTGGTATTGGCAATTCCCTGGCAGTGAAGGGGTAAGGCTCCGAGTATATGAGTACTGCTGCACAGCTTTGCCTGTTGTCACATTATCACCACAAGACTTTGACTGCTGAAAACATCAGCACATGTGGATTTATAATTGATCTTGGACATGTGTGGATTAAAAATGTGGACTGGCTATTTTCTGTGTTAAAACTGGTTGTTTTCCTTGTATTTGTCAAATTGTACTTACCTTTAACAGGGGAAGGAAGATGTGTATGTTTTCATATACAAGTACACTACAGTAGTTCATGTTATGCAGTTCTAAACATTGTCATACATGTTTCTGCAGCAGGAAGTTTTGTGACAGTATTCTAGCATTCATTACAGTGTGTGTGTGTGCAAAGTGAATCAGTTTATCACAGCAGCTCAGATTGTCATGACATAATCTAACTTACATTTTCAACAGTGGTGCATGTGCACCTTCGGTGTACCTGAGCAGTGCAAATTGTACATTTTTACATGCCGTTAAAATGTGTAGCATACACCAGCAGTGTGCATGAATTGGTATGCCCACACACTGCAGCATGTGTCATGAAAATGTGTTACCCATGACCGAGATCCGTTTCAACCACAACAGCTTGTCCTATCATAACATTAACCCTTTTAGCCCCAAGGTCCCATTTCTCAAATTTTGGAGGTGTTGCCCAACGACTGTACCAGTTGCAGGAGATGGCTTGAATTATCATGGTCATGCCATCTTCTGCTTTAGGGATCTGGGGGCTAAAAGGGTTAAATAAAACACACTACTGACAAATGCAACCCTGCATGGTAGAAGAGACTTTTTAGGATGGGACATTGTGGAGCGCTTTCATTAGTTTCAATGGCAGTTAGCACACACGACGTCATAGGCGGGCAGGCCTCAAACTCTGACAGTGAAGTAACGAGAAAAAAATTACTTCATGTTCTAGTGTGTATATGTGCTAATGCATGTTAACACAAAAATCTGATTTTTGCATCTTGAAAATTGAGGACATGTTTCATTCGAGGGGTGTCTAAGACAGCCTCCGAGCATACTGAAATTGGATGTCTCATTGAATAGTTAAGTGACCGTTTATAGAAAGTCATTTGACCCACATTCAAGTCCATAAGTTTTGTCATATATGCACTTGAGCTTGGAGAAAAATATTGGATGAGTTCGTTAGCCAGCTTGTACCTTTTCAATAATTCATATCAGAAAAAAATGTCAAAAGTCAGAATCAGACAGTGACGAATGACATAATAGCGCCAGACACGTTGGTGTTATACAATGTTCCTAAATTGAAGCAAAGCACCAGATACATCAGTGTTACACATGAACTGAGGCAAATGCTCTCGCTCTCTCTGACAACCTGATTAAGAAAGTCATTCTCTGTGTTTCTTGCGTGCGTTTTGTGCAAACAGTGGGAAAATGCATGAATGCTCATAAGAGACTTTGTGGGCATGGGTCATCCCATCTTGTTTTTAGCGCTTTGCATGTTGGTAGCGGTTTTAGTCACGATGATTTCTACAGGAATCACCACGACTAAAACTGCTACCGACATGCAAAGGGTTAATAATAATAATTACGGTATTTATAATGCGCTTATCTTATAATAATTATAACTCTAAGCGCGCACTCACAACTCGCACACGCATGCGCATGCTTTAGACAATGACTCACGTAACACAAAAAGTGAAAAAAACATTACGACGGTCAGCTTGGGGTGGGGAGTGTGGTTATATAGTGCTAGAACTGTTGAAAGAGGTGAGTTTTGAGGGTGGACTGGAAGGAGGAGAGCGAGTGTTTCTGACGGAGAGAGAGTGGGAGAGTGTTCCAGGTGGATGGACCGTATACTGAGAAGGAGCGGGGGCCGAAAGTGCTGAGTTTGGTGCGGGGGATGAGGAGGCGGAGAGGGTCGCAGGCGGAGCGGAGGGAGCGGGGAGGAGTGTAGGGGTGAAGTAAGTTGGAGAGATAGGCAGGAGCGTAGTTGTTCAGGGATTTGTAGCAGAGAGACAGAATCTTGTATTGGATGCGTTGGGGGATGGGGAGCCAGTGAAGGAGCTTGAGCAGGGGAGTGATGTGGTCGGATTTTTTTTTTCTGAGGACGAGGCGGGCAGCATTGTTCTGGATGCGCTGGAGAGAGAGAGTGGTGGAGTGAGGAAGGCCGGAAAGGAGAGAGTTGCAGTAGTCGATGCGAGATAAGATGAGAGAGACAGCGAGTTTGGTGGCATGTAAATCCCACATTTAGTTATAATGAAAATTGTTTTCCCATGTGCAGGCATGGGAATTGCCCAAGCAAAAATCATCTGAAACTAGGCCTTCAACCTCAGGCCTCCAGGAAGCTACACCTTGCTTTCCTTTCCAGGGGCTGAAAAATCAAATGACAGGGGGGGGGGGGGGGGGGGGGGGGGGGGGGCAGGCGGCTAGACACCTTTCATGTGGCAAAAAAATCAAACGACGGAGGGGGGGGGGGGGGGGGGGGGGGGCTAGACCTTTCTTCCTGGAGCTGAAAAGTCAAACGACGGTAGGGGATGGGGGGGGGGGGGGGGGGGGGGACTAGACCTTTCTTCCTGGAGCCGAAAAGTCAAACGAAACGGGGGAGGGGGGGTTGTCACGACACCATTTCGGGGACCGAAATAAAAAATAGGCAAATACAACAGTGCGGGTTGCGGACACAGCCTGCCGCGTCATATCCTGCCCGCGATGTTAAACCGGTGCTCTGCTTGTTTTGCTACCCACAATGGTTTTTTTCGCGGAAACGCCTCTTTATTTTCGCAGACGATCTCTTCTTTTTCACGGACAATTCCCATGCCTGCATGTGCCAGGGGTACAATACCTTTCACAGGTGTTGAGGGCATCTTCACATACTGTGCACTTGCTTTAGGAGAAGGAGCTAGATTACCCATGATAGTACAAGGACAGTGCCAGATTATATGGCAATACCCATGAACTGTGGTGACTGATTCACCTCTCACTGTGGTATTTTCTGCGCGAATGTGTCGAATATGGTGTAGTGGATGCATTACTGCAGGAGTCTACATACAGCAACAAAGGACAAAGCAGAAAGATCTTTCACATGTTTAATTAATTTGAGATCTTCACTACCCAGTACCTAAAGCAGTGTTATTTATACTGGTGCCCACGTACATTTCTACAGTTAACCCATATAACCCCACAGCCGCATTTCTCAAATTTTGGAGGTGTTGTGTAACAACTGCGTATGAATTGTAGGAGATGGATCGTAGGAGATGGATCAATTATGATAATTAATTCAAGGGTAGTGCCAGGTGACCTTGGCGCCTTCAGGCACCAAGCTCATCTAGCACTACCCTTGAATTATCATGATCAATCCATCTCCTGCTGCAGGGTCCTGGGGCTAAATGAGTTAACATGACACATCACAGAATAAAGCACAAGTGTTCCAGACAGACAATAAACATCTGCTAAGTGTTATGTTCAAATTTTAGGAGATGGACTAATCATGAAAGCTCAAAAGTGTGTGCCTAAATAACTTAACCCTTTGGCTGTCGGTAGCGCTTTTGGTCGAGGTGATTCCTGCAGGGATCACCTCGACCTAAAGTGCAAATGACAGCCAAAGGGTTAGCTGGCACTTGCAGGCATATGAATGGTAAATCTATTTCCTGCAGCCGACACTGTGAATTGACCCCCTTGTGCATGCAGCCACCTGTGATGTGAACAGTACCAGTAGCTGCATGCATGAGGGTGAAAAGGACAGCAATAGGGTGTTGACTTAGTGTGGATAGAAACTGGAAATGTGCACTTGACGTCGACATTACAGAACGGATGTAAACTGAATCACAACATAAATAAATGTACAACTGTATGATCTTTGCTCATTTCAGAATCATGAGATTTTCAAAATAGGACATTGTGGCCCGAGAAATATTAGGTGACATACATTCAAAAGGAATAAATTATTATATAGTACTGAGGAAAAGACGCTAACACAAACTTGAGGGATGGACATTCAAACTAATCCTAATCACAGTAAAATGCAAAGACACTTGAGTGTAGTGGAATGCCAAAAATACTTAGTAAGATCTATCACAGGTACATGTTTGTAAATATAAGCAAAATTCAACATAAAAATTGGACTTAAACATACAGAAAGGACAATTGTGGTACAATGTACCTTGGACGGGTAAAATCCTGAATTATGTTTACTGTGTACAATATAAATGTATAAATATGACTCGCAGTCACACTGACAGTGACAATAAAGAAAATCCCAAATAAATAAATCCACAACCAAAGGAAACATGCACGTGTATCTCACAAATCATGCATACTTGCTCTGTTCTCTTCACGCGAGTTGAAATGTAACCCTTTGGCTGCAGGAATCACCATGATAAAAAGCACTACTGACAGCCAAAGGGTATGCAACTTCTTACTTGCAGTTTCAATAACATTGTAAAATATTCTCATCTTTTTTGAGCAAATGTCTCAAAAACAAAATATAGAGACAAATACCATATGCAGACAGAAACCCTTAAACAAACAGTAATTGGGCTGTTGGTAGTGCATTTTGTTGCAATGATTCCAGCAGGAATCATCGCAACAAGCGCCACCGACAGGCAAAGGGTTTGCAGCACTGTGGTTGAACCATGCAGGACTGCCAAGGCCAGCTGTGGCCAACGTCAGCCTGAGGACTGTTTGCTCACAGGAAATGCACTTTTTGAAACAAAGAAAATAATGGCAATTTTGCCACCGTGTCTACATCACCACCAAAGTGGTGACGAGTCGGTCAGGGAAAACAACACACATTGTTTTATTTCTAACAAGGTACAAGTCGGAGAATTTAACCTTTTACGTGAAAGTAGCAGTTTTAGTCGCCAAGATTCTTGCAGGAATCATCGTGATTAAAAACACTGCCAACACTCAAAGGGCTGAAGGTCTGTTTTCTGTTCTACAGAACAAATATCTGTGGATTTACCAACAAGAAAACAGACCTTGTTCCAGCAATATAACTGGTATCCATGCAAATCACACAAGAAGATGCTTTGTCCATGCACCCACTATTACTTTTGAGGGAGGAGGAGGCTTCAATTCAAATGATACCTTTGGACAGTTTTCATCTAGGCTAAATGTCCAGAGTGGTTCTGAGCCAAAATCACACTGGTTTTTGAAGGTCAGACATAAGATGGTTATTTCAAGATGGCCTCTGCACACCGTACTGACCATTCTCCTCTCTCATCCTCTGGCAGAAGATGCACACCAACCTGAATCAAAACAAATCGCAACACTTGAATATATAGTTGTTAACTCATACAAGACGTGCCGCCTCCGGATATGCGGCTTATGCCACATATCTGGAGGCGGCACATCTTGCAGCATGTTCCATAACAATGAAAAAAGAATTGAAAAATCCTAATCTGCTTGTGCCTGCAGCCACTGGCACTCACGTTCACAATACTGGTGGAGTATGCACAATACAGCCAACAAAATCTAAAATATATTTTACATACACTTCACCACTAACCCAACACACACAGAGTTGCATAATGGTACAAAAATCCATACTGGTATAAGGACTGATTAGTATGAGGCTGTTCACTCTTAACTCATTCAGCCCGACGGCCGTATTTCCCTAATTTTGGAGGCGTCAATTAATGGCTATGCACCAGTTGCAGGAGATGGATCGACCATGATAAATCAAGGGCAGTGCCAGATTAGCTTGGCGCCACAGGCGCCAAGTTAATCTGGCACTACCCTTGAATTATCATGGTAGACCCATCTCCTGCTGTAGTGCATCAGGGCTGAATGGGTTAAACTCCCAGAACTAAATGACTCCCATACTACAGAAAGGAAGACATTTAGTTCTGGGAGTTTAAAGAGTTAAGCACCACTGATTATTTTTCCTTAACACAATACTTTTCCTTAACATTATTTTTCCTTATACAATTTTGATTATTTTCCTTAACAAAATATGCTTAAATCTGTTCTGTGATCATGTTAACACCCATACTGTTATAAAATAAAGTTTCACTGATGCATTGATTCTTTCTCTCTCTCTCTCAAGACTGACGTTTCTGAAGCAAATGAAACAATGGCTAATAGTCTATTGCAACAAAGCAGTGATGCTTTATCACTCTGGTTTATAATGGCTTCATGCTAATCAGCCCTTTCAAAACTAAATATGTGCTGCTAACTACACGTCAGAAACATCAACTCCGTTTGAAACTTTTCCGAGAGACTCATTAACCCTTATCATTCGGAACACACCAATGTGTGAAATAGGTTTAACTAAAATAGTTCAAGGGTAGTGCCAGAATAGCTTGGCGCCTCTAGGCGCCAAGCTATTCTGGCACAACCCTTGAACTAAAGCCATTGGTCTACATCCTTATCTGTAAGTACTATAAATGTAGCGTGCATAAGGCAGTGTACAAATTTGAAGCTTTTAGCCTCAGTATGATATGGGTTAAACATGTTTCTGAACATATACTACAGAGTGTCAGAGTTAGCAGACAACCAGCTGAAAGGGAAGCCTTGCATAAACAACTTCTGCTCAACTATTTACTCTCTAACAATTCTGAATACACTCAATTTTGTTGCAAACTATTATTTTACGTTTGCACAATTCTGTAAGATGTTTCAATGCATGCATTTTAAAAGTTAACAGGACAGGACGTGCACAATACTGTAATGTGCATAACTGATATCCTTTAACCCTTTTCATTCTCATACACCCATCGTTTGAAATAAAATTCACCATGATAGTTCAAGGGTGGTGCCAGAATCGCTTGGCGCCTCAGGCGCCAAGCTGTTCTGGCACCACCCTTGAACTGAAACGGTTGATCTATCTCCTGAGCTGTAATGTAGCCTTCATAGGACAATAAGCATTCTTGTCCAAATTCTGCCTCGGGATGTAGTGTGTTAAATGAAGTTTCATCTCTCTCCCTCGCGCACACGCACGCACAAACACATGATTATTACGCCATGCCAACCAGTTTGCCAACAATGAGCATAGTAGTTGATCTGTTCACCACCATTTATATGTATCAGACCTCCAGCCCTCCATTAGCCACTTTCTTCTCTACTTTTTCTTTAGTCAGGGCTTGTAATTTTCTGCGATTCCGCGAATTTCTGCTATTAAATTTTATTTATTTATTTTTTTTTTTTGGTAAATTCCCCTGCACCCTCTACCAGCGCCTAGGTGGCACCTGGACCCCAGCCAATTTCCTCTTTTTTAACTCCAGACCATTACAAGCCCTGTTTAGTTCATTGCTATTAATAGGACAGTGTACACTGTACCTGTACCAGTATTCTGGGCCAGTGTAATGCCATAGAGGAATAGAACCATTTACTAATACATGATTTATGGCATCACTTAACACCAAACACATAAAAGGTGCAAGGGCCGACATCAGCTGTAAAGCTGAGTTACAATGTTAGTCCTAGTCTTCTGCCCAAGGACTTTTTGCTTGATGAGAAGTTGCAATCAACACAGACTGTTTTGACCAACCATCTTTTCTGCGAGGAAAAAGTGGTCTTACATGACATGCTCTCAAGAGAAGTTCTGAAGGGCAAAACATGTCACCCATCATTACAGACAATGAGTTAGGTGGCTACAATGGTGGCTGCTTCCACAAAAGGGTACCATACCTCGCAAATATTTCAAATAAAACATAACTGACCTTTTTACTGAGTGCTGGCACGTTTGCTGTGACAACCAGGTTTCCATGGCTACTGATACAGTTTCTGCTCTTGCTGCAGTCCAGTTCCATGGTGACCTTGGTCCGAGACTACAGGGAAGAAAACAGAAGCATATGGAAATGGTGAAACTACATACAAATACCAACACTTCATAGTCCAGTTCTGAAAATTTTGTTTGGCTCAAATAACATATAAGCACAGTTTTTAAAGAACATATATTAACAAACACATATTAACTCTTAAAAAACATTAACTCTTAAACTCACAGAACTAAATTATCTCCATGAAAGTCATTTAGTTCTGGGAGTTTAAGAGTTAACAACACATTAATAGCTGCCAAACATGACACTGCATGAAAATAGAGAAACATAATTATCTAAACAAAAACAAAAACAAAAAAAATTCAAACATTTATAACACAAAGACGTTTCAAGGGTGGTGCCCAATAAACTTAGACGTTAAGCTAATCTGTCGCTACCCTTGAACTGTCATGTGTCAGGGCTGAATGGGTTCAGCTTCTGTGGTCTATTCCTCTTCTAACTCTTGCCGTACATGTACACACCTTATTTTCAATGACAATGCTGGCTCGGGCATCACCAACGTATGTGTACATTGTCAAGTCTTTCATGCCCTTCACTTTCGTAGCCTCACCCTGGAAAAAGGAAAACAGGAATTTATTTTCCAATTAACTCCCTTGAGCTTACAGTCATGCACAAGGGGGTTCATGAACTGAATGTTAGCACTACTGCCAGTGTCTCTCAATAAGGTATCGACAAGCAAAACAATATGCAAAATGCATCACAACACAAAATAAATCTCCTGTTAAAGGGGCACGTCTGACCTTTTTTTAATGCTTCAGTTCACAAAAAGCTTTTACTGGGGTTCACTAGTACATACGCACTTAATGACCACCCTATTGTCCACCAAATGCTTTTTTTCGTCCGTTCAAAGCGATAAGAGGCCATCGGAATCTTGTGACTGGACACCATCAAAAGATTGCTTGTGATAGGCAATGGTAGCTGACATCATAACTATTCTATACGACCTTAGGTCATCTGCATAATTATAACCAATCAGAGACAAGATAGTGGATGAACCAGCAAAGAAAAGTATCAGTTGACTTGCGCTGGCCAACAATGACAGACTCGGAATTGAAGAGAAAAAAGAGGAAGAGAGACAAGATACCCCTAAGTAGAATTGACATCGGACAATGGAATATAGAGCTTGGCTTGACCGCCCATCTGGAATTTGTTGCCTTCCTGCTATGTGAATCAGTAAGTAATCTACGGTCTTTGTCAATCTTCCTATAGTTCCACGAGCGCTAGTGATTTTCAGAATTCATGATCTGTAGTAGAATTTATCTCTTACTGATTTCGCAAGATTTTAAACCTGTTTTATCATAAAGTTATGAGCTAGTTACCAGATTTTATGCTGCAAGGATCTAAAAACTACGGTGTGTGTCAAAATTGCAACACATCGCTGATCGTGACACGTTTTTGTCTGTGCGGGCTCTCATTTACTCAATTCACAGAGGTAGTGTTTCTGCTGCGATGGTGCATTTGTTGTTTCCAGTGATGCTTTCAGTTACGTAGACTTCGATGTGAAATTGCAGTGCAGAAAATGGGTATAACTACCAATGTTCTGTTTCGTGTTTCCGAGGGATAAAGGATCAAAGGTCAAACTAGGCACCGTGGACGCTGGCTCAGTGGCTTTGCGCTGAGACTGAGTCGAACAAGCCACGCCCCCGGCCGTGCACTGATGATCCAGCACAATCGTTACTAGTAAATACTAGCAGGTCAAACGGAACCCGCATTGTGATTTTGACAGCATAGCGAGTATGGAAGGTTTATTCTACATTCTCGTGGAAAATTATGTCAAAGGGATGCCGGAGAACATCATCAGTATAAGTGTACACTGACACCGATGACCTTGTGACCTGCAGTATTGACCGGGTTCTGCCTTGTGATGTAGGATAGTAAATATGCACATATTCAAAACGAGGCCGCAGCAGACGATAATCTGCGTTCTCGGGTACAAAAACAACACACTCTCCAAACGATGAATTTCGACATTTGGCATTGTATTTACATCACAAGCTCTAAGTTAGTACACAAAGGACCCATACATATACTGTCAGCAGTATCTGTTGCAGACAGTTTTCTGACTGTGTTGAGATGTTTGATCCTGGGGAACATAACTTTAAAGAAATGAGTAAGATATATGGATAAGACTAGAACAAGTAATTTACTCAATTTGCATAGCATAGCCCTGTCACACACAACACATGGAATAGAAAGACTCATCTGAATAATACAAAAATCGCAATCCCCACACTCTAGAATTGCTGTTAAATACCAGGGTTGCTTACTTTTTCTACTGTGAACAGTGCCAGTGGCTGTGTATGCACACAGGGTTTAACCAATTTACGTCGTGCTGCATCAGGATACGAGACATAAAGCACATATCCAAAGGCAGCAGTCTTGAATGTGTTAACCCATATCATACTGAGGCTAAAAGCTTCAAATTTGTACACTGCCATATGCAAGCTACATTATAGTACTTACAGATAAGGATACAAATCATTGGCTTTAGTTCAAGGGTAGTGCCAGAATAGCCTGGCGCCTAGAGGCGCCAAGCTATTCTGGCACTACCCTTGAACTATTTTAGTCAAACTTATTTCACACACTGGTGTGTTCCGAATGATAAGGGTTAATGGACAGGAAAGCAGTGTCTATATATCATATGAACACACTCACACATTCACTCTTACCTTGGCAATGGCCGAAGCACAGACAGCATTTTCGAGCACTTTGCCAGGGTTTTCCAGCTTGGTAACCTTCAGTATTGCCTCCCCATCTTCAGCATACACGTCCAGCAAGAAAGGACAAGCCTAGCAGACACAGCACACATTTTATTTTTTATGACCCCTTCACTGCCAGTGGCCATGGGTGCGATTTTTTAAACCATCGCAGTCTGACGGTCTGCTACACAGCTGAACCTGTTTTGAGTGACCATCCTTACGACAGATCACCTATCATTAAAGACCATCATTAGGTGGCTGTAGCCACTAACCCTAACCCTGGCTGTATGATGGTCTTCAATGACTGGAGACTTTAATGATTGGAGATTCTTTGTGCCCTCTGCTCTTGAGAGAACAACCATCTATTAAGACCCCGTTTTCTTGCAAACAAGAAAGGCAAAGCCCTTATGGCTCATGTGTATGACCAATCCACGTAATAAGTGTGACCTTGACCTTTCCAGTACCTCACTGAAATGAGCAATTGTTCAAGTGTTCATACATCAGTAAAGGGTTGGCTTTTGTACCAGTGAAATCAGTTTTCTCAAAGATATGCATTTTTCACAAATTTGTCGACCCTGCATGGCCCTTGACCTGTGAGGGATCGACCAAATTAGTATGCATAGAAAGGTGTTATCATCACTACCTTTATGCTAAATTTGATTGAAAAGTTTGCAAAAACTTTGATAACAAGAAAGTCAAAGCCCTTATGGCTCACAAGTATGACCGATGCACATATGTGTGACCTTTGTGACAATAAGGGCTGGCTTCTGCACCAGCAAATCCAGTTTTCTCAAAATGCAAGCATTTTTCACACATCTGTCAAACACTCATGACCACCTTTGCGATGAGTCGACTAAATTAGTATGAATAGAAATGTCTTGCCATCCGCAAACTTTACAGCAAATTTGATTGAAAAGTTTGTAAAAACCTTGATAAAAACTACAATTCTAACAAAATTCTGGCATTTTTCACACATTTACCTATCTCTTGTGACCTTGACCTTTCCCAGAGGTCATCCAAATTAGTATGCATAGATAAGTCTTACCATCAGGTATCTCTGTACCAAGTTTGGGTTTGAGGTTGAAAATAGCCTGCCTTGATAAATCTTTGGCTATACATAGTACTTTTCCTCAAGGTGATTCCTGCAGAAAATCACCTCAACAAAAATTGCTACAGGCAGCCAAAGGATTAAAAGTACAGTCAACTGTATAAGACTGACCAACCTCGTCCATCTCCAAAGCTCTGTTGTAACCCATGTTGTTGAGCGTTATCCACAGGTCTTCCGTGTCTCCCTTATTGTCTTCGGCTTCCATCTCGTTGAGGGCTATAAACCCTTTCTTGGTGATCTGGCCCGACTGAAGCTCAACATTCCCTGTCAAGGAAAAATGAAAAGTTATACACCCCTTCACTGTGTCAAAATATGACAATGTTTTACCCTTTTTTGGACCCTTTGTAACCTTGACCTTTGAGAGAGGTCACTGAAATTGGTATATTTAGAAAGGTTTTGCCACAAAGTATCCTAGAGTCAAGTCTGAAGTCTGAGGCTTGAATAGTCTCCAAGAAAATGCCAACATTAAAGTTTACCATGGACAACAGACGCTGGACGCCGGACAGATAATAATAATAATAATAAAGAGGATTAATAAGGCGCCTATACATGTATACATGGTAAGATGCTCTAGGCGCCATACATACGAACAAAAACAATATTATAAAAAAAAGTGACAAAACCAAAAGCACTTGGGGCGGTCCGTGGCGCAGCGGTAAAATCGCCTGCCACCAATGCAAGAGGTGCGAGGTTCGATACCCGGTTTCGGTGTTGGATTTTTCTCCTCTAGTAAGTGTCACCAATAATTTGGGCGGACCGTCGGGGATTCTTTCTCCGGGTACTCCGGCTCTTTCCTCCCCCACGAATTTGGTATTAATTTCAGTCCACTTAATCAAAATTTCAAAAATATAAAAAAATATAATTTAAATTTCCCAAAAATTCAGTAGCTCGCTTGAGCTTGCCCTTAACACCACGTGAATGTTCTGTGTTTATGTACAGTGTGTGAGGGAATGCACATGATTCATGTAAGCGTGCTTGTTGGGTTCAGTTCGCGGCTATGTCCTGCACATTGAGTTGTATTATAAATATGAGAAATGTGCAATATAAATACTATGTATTATTATTATGTACAATTACACAAAAGAAAGAAAATGACTAAATACATGAAATTAAATACAGCTGATGGATGACCCATTACATAGACTCATTTTTGCTATCGCATGTGAGCCAACAATAAAATTACTACTCCCCACCAACCCTCCTCCGACACACACACACATCCATCCGCCTGTGGCAGCCAATGAAGATCTATGCCTCTAAAAGCAGATTTATATCTGTGTTCCTCACCTTCCACCACCTGCCACTCATCATCTGCGACCTCATCATCACTGGTGCGGATGTTGAACCAATTGAACTCCTCTCGACTCAGAAGACCATTGCCGTCAAGGTCAGCAATATCAAAGATCTCTTCCAAAGCTTTCCTGCACGCATATTTATTTCCTCAAAAACATTACCGATGACATGACTAACAGGAAGTGTCTACTTACTCACACAATTTTAGCCTAAGAACCCGTTGTGCCATCGCACAAACTGGGAGGCACTCGGGGAACCCCCTGAGGGGCCGAGAGTTGTCTCCCATGCCTGCCCATCTGGTTCCAAGTCATACGCTGATTCCCCAGTCAGTCTACTTAGCTCGCACCGTTCAGACGTGTTTGCTTAGCCTCCGGACTTGCCTTCATGCGACCGGTTTTGAACCCGTGCTGGACTGTTGTTGGGGCCTGCTTCCCCTGCGGTGCCCTTCTTGCCTTGTGCCTCGCTTCCAAGGGAGTTTCTGTTGCTCTGCTTCCTGGCTGTAGCTTCTTGACACTGCTTCCCACCTTCCCGCGCTGACGGTGCTATGGCGGTGCCTTCCCCCGTTCCCGCTGCTGCGGAGAGGTAAGGTAGCTGTCCTAGCCTTCGGCCGGCCTCCAGGCGGGACACCGATTCGTTGGAGCCCTCGGCTTCACGTGTTATATCTGACTATCTTTTGCGCCGGACTTCGTCTTAGCTTGGTGCGGTCCCTGGGGCCAATGCCCATGCTCTTCGCTGGCAGTTCAAGTGTGGTGTGGCTGGGCGCTTACTGCGTCATGCTTTGTTCCTTGGTGTCGTAGGCTACGCTTAGCTTGATGGGACCCCTTGCTTCCGCCTTTGCACATGATTGCCGAAACCTACCGGCACCTCAGCTGCCCAGACCCCTGCGCCTGTAAAGACATCGCCGATCTTACAACTCACTTCTGCCTGCAGCGTCCAGTGTCCCGCTCTCTCGTTCCTCGCTGGGACCTCCCCTGGGTGCTGACGTGGCTAAACTCTGCCAGATTTGAACCGCTGCCATTGGCCCGCTTTGCGGATTTGACGCGTAAGACATGCTTCCTGCTGGCCCTTGCCACCGCAGCCCCGAGTCAGAGAGCTACACGCGCTTTCGGCGCGCCCTGCCTGCCTACAGTTTTGTGCAGATGGCTCCATGCAGCTTCTCACGGACCCTGCTTTCCTTGCCAAGACCAGGTCTCCATTGACCGCGCCACAGGTGATTACCCTACAACAGCTGGGATGAACTTTCCCGGGAGACCAGGCAACAAGATCCCATGCGCACCCTACGCGTTTACCTACGCTGAACCAAAGCCGTCCGTAGAGGACGCTCATGCCTCTTCCTGCCTCTAAAACCCAGCAGAACTGACATTACAGCCCAGACGATATCTTCCTGGTTACGCTGGGTCATTAGGTCCGCCTACCAGGACCTCTCCCCACAGGGAGTGAAGAGGCTCAAGATACGCGCACACGAGGTACGAGCCATGGCCACGAGTCTCGCATTTGACTGGAACTGCGCTGTCAAGGACATCGTGGCGGCCGTGGGCTGGCAAGCTGAATCAACCTTCGCTCGCTTCTACCTCCGGGATCTGGCAGGCCACCGAGACAACCTTGCTCTGGTGGGGGACATCACTGTGGCGCAACACTCCCTCCCGGCGCCTCAGGCACCGTAGGTATGCACTTAGCTAAAATTGTCGGGAGTGTGCGACGGGGAGGATGGCTCTGCATTGGCCCCATGGGGGTGGTTGGGGTAGCGGCACCCTCCTCCTTCTCGCTATTCTTCCTGTTAGTCATGTCATCGGTGATGTTTTTGAGAAAATAAATTCATTTTTCTCAAAAAGGTATTTTTTCGAAAAATACTTACCAATGACATGACTCGGAGGACCCTCCCTCCTGCCCCGCTTGCCGCTGGTGAGCTAAGTATCCTGACTGAGATATCAGCGTATGACTCGGAACCGAATGGGCAGGCACGGGAGACAACTCTTGGCCCCTCTGGGGGTTCCCCGAATGCCTCCCGGGTTGTGCAATGGCACAACGGGTTCTTAGGCTAAAATTGTGTGAGTAAGTAGACACTTCCTGTTAATGTTAGTCATGTCATCGGTAAGTATTTTTCTAAAAAATACCTTTCAGAGAAAAATGAATATTGCATACGCTGAAATAAAAAATACCCCCAGTAGCAAAACGTCTTCGGGCTCACGACAGCTGCAGGGGGCCCACTCACAGCTATGTGCGGGCCCAGTGCTGTCATTCTGGGCCTGAGGACGTTTAAGCCTGCTTACTGATATTTATTTGCCCACCACATAGCTGATATTTACTCTTAACCCGTTATAGCTGATATTTACTCTTAACCCGTTCAGTGCCCAAAAAATTTGAACACACCCAACTGCAAGAAGTATAGATCCTCACGAGCCCCCGCAACTGCGGAGGCTCATGAGGATCTATGCCTCTTGCTGACACCACTTTGAATCCATCTTCACAGGACAACTAGTGTTTGTTGAAGTTGAATCGACGAAGACTGCAGAAACAGTTTCCATCAACGGGCATTGAATGGGTTAAGGGATCCATCCCATCTCTAAGAAGTAACACAAAAGGTCCCCTTGATGCTACAGTGGAAGCTGCTTTCAACAATCTTTTTTTTTTTTTTTTGCCAGAAAAAAGTGGTCTTAAAGTTATTCTCCCCAGGTTTAATCATCTCAACACAGTCGGAAAACTGTCTGCAACAGATACTGCTGACAGTATTATGTGTGTACTAACTTAGACCTTTATGATGTAAATACAATGCCAAATGTCGAAATTCATCGTTTGGTGGGTGTGTTGTTTTTGTACTTACTTACTTACTTACGCCTGTCACCCCTACCCGGGTATAGGCCGTCGACGAGAGACCTCCAGCAACTCCTGTCCTGTGCTTCTCCTTCGATTCTACTCCAGGTGGTTCCCAGTCTCTTGATGTCTGCTTGGAGGTCTCGACGCCAGGAGTTTCTCGGCCTACCTCTTTTCCTCTTTCCCTGGGGGTTCCATGACAATTGTTTTTGTACCCGAGAGCGCAAATTATCGTCTGCATCGGCCTCGTTTTGAATTTGTGCATATTTACTAGCCTACGTCACAAGGCAGAACCTGGTCAATACTGCAGACGATGGAGGTAATCGTGGGTACACACGCGTCAGTGTAGACATGTACTGATGTTCTCCGGCATCCCTTTGACATAATTTTCCACGAGAATGTAAAATAAATCTTCCATATTCGCTATGCTGTCAAAATCAATGCGGGTTCCGCTTGACCTGCTACCCTGAGTAACAGGCAATCGTGCTGTGGGCGTGGCTTCTTTGACTGACTCGGGTCTCCGTGCCAAGCAACTGAGCCAGCATCACGAAACAGAACAGTGGTATTTATACCCACTTTCTGCATTGCAATTTCACATCACACACAATGAAGTCTACGTAACTGAAAGCATCTCTGGAAACGACAAATGCACCATCGCAGCAGAAACACTACCTCTGTGAATTGAGTGAATGAGTGCCAGCACAGACAAAAATGTGTCACGACCATCGATGTCGCAGCCGGTGCCGCAATTTTGACACACAGGCCGTAGTTTTCTGATCATCCTTGCAGCATAAAATCTGATGAACTAGCTTGTAACTTTATGATAAAACAGGTTTAAAATCTTGCAAAATCAGTAAGAGATAAATTCTACTGAAGATCAAGAATTCTGAAAATCAGTCTCTAGAGCTCATGAAACTATAGGAAGATCGACCAAGATCGTAGCTGGATTACTTACTGATTCACATAGCAAGAAAGCGACAAATTCCGGATGGGCGGTCAAACCAAGCTCTATATTCCCTTGTCTGATGTCAATTCTACTTAGGGGTATCTTGTCTCTCTTTCTCTTTCTTCTCTTCAATTACGAGTCTGTCATTGTTGGCCGGCGCGAGTCAACTGATACTTTATTCTTTTCTTCACTGGTTCATCCACCATCTTGTCTCTGATTGGTTATAATTATGCAGATGACCTAAGGTCGTATAGAATAGTTATGACGTCAGCTACCTGATCGTCTATCGGAAGCAATCTTTTGGCTAGGTATAGTCACACGATTCCGGTGGCCTCTTTCACTTTGAACGGACGAAAGAAAGCATTCAGTGGGACAATAGGGGGAGGGGGGTCACTGTCTAAGTGGGTATGTATAGTGAAGCCCAGTAAAAGCTCTTTGCGAACTGAAGCATTAAAAAAGGTCGGATGTGCCCCTTTAAAGGACAGTTACTCTCTCAAAATAAGTCTTAAAGATGAAGGTCAAAAAGTATCACCTGTCATTAAAAACCATCATTCAGGTGGCCATGGTCCTTATGGTCCTTAATGACAAGTGGTCTCTCTCTCATCATGGTAGTCACTCAAAACTGGATCTTCTGTACATGCTTAACCTCTGTTCATTTTTTTATTTTTACACTTGTGGAATTTCTATTATTTAAATAATACAGTGTCGTTTAAATTATAAACTATCATGTAGCTGAGACCAACAAATTGGGCCTCCCCGTATTTTTTACCCCCTCCAATGGCAAGAAAGAGCGAGTATGATCCAATCATAGCAAGATTGTACAAAAGAAAGTGAGACAGTTTGTAATTCCGCTGCTCTCACTTGAAAGGTTTGGTGAGCGTGATTTCATCACCCCTGTCACTGCTGACAAGCTTGGCTTCCCTGGCTGGCTCCGACTTACGCGGCCCCAGGCGACATCCAGTGGTGAAAGGAAGGAGGCAGTATTTCCCTACTGTTAGGTCACAACGTACACCGTGACACTGAAAGCACCATCAAAAATATTTAGAGAGGATCATTCATACAAAAAATTTCAACTTCCGTTCAAAAGACGTATGGCGCTGCAGAGTTTTTCTCTAAGTACTTAATCTCAGGGGAAGGACTGACAGTGATATCTTGACCCAAAGTAATCAGGTGTTACCTTTAACTACCAAGAACATTTATGTTCACTGGATAATCCATTTCTTGCTGCTCGTGATACAAAGAGAAACATTAAAGAGATAATTAACGTATAAGATGCAAGTTAATTGTTTTAACAAAATACATCTGATACAACCATGTTACATCACACATCATATGCTGTTCACCCTTTGGTTGTCAGTAGAGCTTTTTGTTGCAATGATTCCTGCAGGAATTATCACAACAACAAGAAAGGCAAAGCCATTATGGCTCACGTATATGACCGATTTACATATGTGTGACCTTTGTGACAAGGGCTGGCTTCTGCAGCAGGAAAATCCCTGTTTTCTGAAAATGTAAGCATTTTTCACACATCTGTTAACCCCCTGTGACCCTTGACCTTTGTGATGAGTCGACTAAATTAGTATGCATAGGAAGGTCTTATCATCAGCTATCTTTGTACCAAATTTGGCTGAAAAATGTGCAAAAATGTTGGTAATACCTACAATTTTACCAAAAATTGGCATTTTACACACATCTGCCAGCCTCTTGTGACCCTTGACCTTTCCAAGGGGTCATCCAAATTAGTATGCATAGATAGGTCTTAGTATCAGGTATCTCTTTACCAAATTTGGGTTTGAAGTTGTGAATAGTATTTGAGAAAAAACATCTTTTGTCAAAATATGGCTATTTTTCACCAATTTCCTGAGCTCTCGTGACCCTTGACCTTTCTGAGGGATCAACCAAATTAGTGTTCATAGAAAGGTCTTCCCATCAGGTATCTCTGTAGCAAGTTTGGGTTTAAAGTTGTGAATAGTATTTGAGAAAAAAAACATCTTTTGTCAAAATATGGCTATTTCGGACCTATTTCCTGAGCCCTTCGTGACCCTTGACCTTTCTGAGAAGTAATCCATATTTGTATGCATAGATAGGTCTTACCATCAGGTATTTCTGTACTACATGTGGGTTTGAAGTTGTGAATAGTATTTGAGAAAAAACATCTTTTGTCAAAATATGTCTATTTTTCACCTATTTCCTGAGCTCTTGTGACCCTTGACCTTTCCGAGGGATCAACCAAATTAGTATGCATAAAACTGAATTTTTCTTTAAAATAAATTTTTTCGAAAAATACTTACCGATGGTATTACTAATAGGAATGGTTTCTTAGCTAGTCTAATTTTAGCCCAAAATTGTTGTGTACGAGTATGGCCATGATGGCAGGTGAGGGGCGCCATAGCATAGCCTAGGTTACAACCCGAGTAGCCTCCCTTCCAATCCAACTGCGCATGCGCCCAGCGCTTAGTTCACCAGTCTGTTTCTTAGCGGACCAGCGGCAAGCAGGGCAGGTGGGAGGGACCTTCGAGTAATACCAAGTATTTTTCGGAAAAATTTATTTTAAAGAAAAATTCATTTGTTTCCTCAAAACACATTACCGATGGTATTACTAATAGGAAGAATCCCAAAGAGGAGGCGGGTGCCGTTATAACGCCCCTAACCCACACCTTAGAGGCTACTGGAGCCGCCCTCCCTAAGCAACCTCCCTCTAATTTTAGCAAAGATACTTATGGCGCCAAGGGCGCCGGGAGGGAGTGTTGCGCCGCCACAAAGTCTCCCACCAGCAAGAGGTTCTGGCGCTGGCTGGAGAAAGGTTGTCTCCGCTCGCCATCCTACGGTCGCCACAAAGTCTTGACAGCGGAGTTGCGGTCGACAGCAAGGCTTGCGGCCATGGCTCTGACCTCGTGTGCCCTGATGATCATTCATTTGGTTTTATCAGGGGCGAGGTCGTGTTAGTTGGAGGGTATCACCCAACGGAGCCAGGAGGATAGTGTTAGGGCCGCGTTGTCATTTCTACCTGGGGACAGAGGGAGGGGTGGGCGGGTGTGTCCCCTGCATAGCGGCTTGGTCCAGCGCAGGTATACACTTACAGCCCTCACCGGGTCCTGTTGCCTGGACTCCCGGGTGGCCTGGGTCTCTCCATGGTTGAATGGTGACCAACTGTGGGGCAGCCAAGGCGCAAGGTTCTTGGCGAGAACGCCGGGTCAGGTAGCAGTAGTGCTGAGCCGTCCGTCTGGAACTGCAAAAAGCGGGGCGGGCTGATTGGGCGAGAAGCTCGCTGACCTTGGACGCCGACGCGAGGGCCAGTAGAAGCAGGTCTCCAGCGTCACGTCTGGTAGTCTTGCCAACAGGATCGGTTCGAAGCGGGCCGAGATGAGCCAAGCAAGGACAGGTCAAGACAGGTCCCATCGCGACAACAGGGAGCGAAGAGCAGGACGTTGTAGACCAAGGGCCATCAGGTCGGCGAGGTCTTGCAGTTATCCGAGTCAGGACGTCCAAAGAGCCGGTACGTGTCAGCGACCATGACATGTAGCCGCGAATGGTGATCGGCGCTAACGCTGGCAGGTGAAACGCTAGGAAGGTGTCCGCCAGCCGAGTTCTGTCAACACGGGGGAGAGGCGCAAGCCGTCAACAGTTGCACAGGACTCGCTCCTTCCCTTCATAGAATCGTCTGGTCAATATTCCGCGGGCTGTCGCAATGCTGCCACTGTCACACCTGAGAAGCCTCTGGAGCGAGGGCTTGCCGCACAATCTCCGGGCGTGAAGGAGGAGCCATTCGGGACACGGGTGGTACAGTGCCTGTCGTGAATGTTGAACATCGTGCGCAGGGTGGGAACCTGCAGCAGTGGCGTCGTGGTGAGGTCCAGGCGGGCGGTGGTCCACGACTTGGTCCAGCAGAACGGGCCACCCGGAACGGAATCACGTTGTACCCGCTGAGCTTGAGTAGAACTTAGGGACGCGCACCGTCAGCGTAGGCGACCAGTCCGTCACACGGGATGGAGGAAGCGTCAACTGGCCAGGCAAGCGGGTCTGGAATCGGTGAGATCAAGCAGGGAAGCTGTTGATCTCATCTTGGCGCGATCAAGGGAAGTGCCCGCTGCGCCTGGCCGGCCCGTCCACTCTGTGCGGAGAAGCAGGCCGCGACACACGAGGAGTCGGCAGGTCATGCCCCAGGAAGTCTCTTGCTCAGAAGAGATGTCACGATCTTCGCACCAATGGAGATGCAGAGGAGGAAGTACAGGGAGAGAAGGCACGCCCCGCCTGCTTCTGAAGGAGGGGACGAGAAGCTCCTGGCCTCGGGGACGTGGCACCCGAAGCTGGACAAGTAAGACTGGAGGCCATCCGGCGGAGGTAGGGTAGGGTCTTGGTAACAGCGGAGCGCTCCTGGTGGCGGGACTTGTGTCGATGCGAGGGACATCTTGGGAGGAGGGAAGGAGGTGAGAACTCCCATTGCGTGCCGGTCGGGATCCATCCCATGAAGAAGGTATCGGTAGCACTGGAACCTGAGACTCAAGGTCGCCTGCCGAGGGTCGTCCGGGGGGGAAGCAGGAGTCGCTAAGGCAGGGGCAGTAGAGACATCAAGGGGGGAGAAGGTCCACCGTGGAACTTACCCATCCCCGATGAACAAAGTCCCCATCTGGCAGAGTAATCTGTTCTTGAGACAGCCGCTGCGCTAGGTTCGCGAAGAGCTGCATTCACTGCTTCAGAAGCTGCCCTTCGTGAGGTCGGTGCGAGGTCCCATCCCCGGTAAAGAAGCAGCACTAAGGCGAGAGTTGAACTTGCCCACGTAGACCAGGAACCATGTCAGTCAATCGGATCCCCAGTGCGTCTCGATCCATCTCAAGGAGGGCTCCAACCGATTCCGCGAGGGGATCGTCTAGGGATGTCGAAGTGGAGCACGAAGACGTCCAACTGGTCCTGTCTGCAATGGAGTACAGCCATGGTAGAACCCCCAGAGGCTGCGAGAGCCACCGGAGGGAGTACCCGACCCCAGCAGGTGACGTCGTCAGGGGTAAGCGGAGGGAACGGCTGTAGATGGTGTCCTCTTCTCCTTCCTGGGGAAGACCAGAATGCAAAGCCGTCTGAGGAGGACTCCGACCATCTCTGTATCATCTAGGAAGTCACCGAGTCCGGGCTGAAGGCCCAGTCCAAGTCTGCACTGTGGCGAAGTCTCGGGCGGGCTCCCCGCCAAAGGAAGGGGCGGTGACGAACTGGCACACAAGGTGCGCGCATCGACTGTTGTAGCTGCTACCAAGTCGGGAGGTCGAAGCGCAGGGAGCAACTGAAGACCCTGTTCCCACGAAGTGGAAGCCGACAAGGCATCAACCCAGGAGTGGTAAGCAGCGGGATAGGAGAAGACCGGAAAGAGAGGAAGCTCGTAACCGCGGCTAGAGGAGGGAGTGTCTCCGATCCTAGAAGCTCCGAACAATAGAGGCTCAGTCCTGTACTTCTTCTCGAACGCCGTCATGGAGTTTGGTTCTCGAGAACTGCGATCTTCTGTATCGCCTCCGCAGGCCAGTACAGTCACTCAGTCATGCATAGTCAAGTGCCGTCTTGGCAGGCAGAAGTGCCAAGACCCGGGCTGGAGAAAAACGTGCTAATGTCCTAGGGTGCCGGCAGGCACCCTGTTTCGTCGCCGAAGCTACTAAAGAAAAACGGCTCGTTGGCTGACAGCGCTTAACTTACCTTCCAGCTGTAAGCGTTTGCAACACGTCACCAGACTAGTAGTGGCTGGAAGCTGTCCCGGAGTCGGGGTGGCGAGTCGAGGACAAGGCTGTGCTCGCCGTATTCTGTGCGTCGTGCGGGCCGCCCACGCCCACGCCCGATGTTCTAGGTATAGTGCCCGTCCTGCTGCCTGAGTCACGCAAGTGCCGCATGGCCCAGCATTCTCGTCCCGCCGAACGAATGCCTTTAGTGTATGTTTCGGTCGGACGATGGTGTGACGTCATTAGCGGTTGGACCGAATGTTCACGTGCGATAAGGTAGAGATAAGTAATGTTCACGTGCGGTAGTGTAGAGGTGAGCGATGTTCACGTGTCACGTGTGGGTGACAATGTGGTATCGGGAACTATTGGTAGTTAGAGATGCTATACCAGTCGAGCCGAGCGGTCGTTTTCGTTAGGGCTCTGAGGAAGAATTCTGGCTAGAGAATTCGATAGCTGTATATTGAATACAGGTATTTATTCTTTTATTACCGGTATTTATAATGACCTGTAAGGCTAGTCAGACAAAAAGGGAAAGTATTGCTTTTTATGAATTATTATGATTAGAGTGCAGAGGAGCGCATGTTTGAAGGAAGTGTGATGGCTCGTGTCAATACTTGTTTGGTCGTGTAATTATTATGTGATACAGTTTAAAACTATGATATGTTGTATTCATTCATGTGTGAAAATGTGGGACGGAAATAGGAATGTAATTCAGTATATTGATTGTACATTGCTTAACGTCCCGACAGCAACAAGGCTTTCTCAGGACGTGCCTGCACTGCTTGTGAAAAAAAACTAAACAGAAAATTGAATGTATGTCGCCAGCCGGTCAAATACGTTAAATAAACCTACAACATGGGGCCTAAATAAAGCTAAGACCATTTAGCAACACACATCCAATATCAAGAGCTACAGGCAGTGCAGACAGTAGGGAGAGTTTTAAAAAGGAAAATACAGGTGAATGGACAAAGGGTAGACAGAAACACATGCCCCAGAATAGAGAGAAAAACCCACCCTGTGGGGCTGACCAGGGTGACTAATTCAGTATATAATTAGGTATATCTAATGATGAATGAATGTGCAGTAATATGTTATAAATTGAAGGTGAGCTGTGATTGTAATATTTGGCTCATAATCCATTGTGTGTAGGTAGGCAAAATGTGTGCACTCTGTTAAAGTGGCTATAGGAATTGTCATAAGAATTGTGACAATAGTGACTGTAGTATGGTGGCATAAAGAAGGCATTTTTCAGAGGAAATGATCTAGAGCGCTCTGAAGAATAATAATGTGTCGAAGACACATTCAGACTTTTTAAGTATAAGAGCGAACATTTATGAGTGTATAAATGTTGTGTACAGCGGGGCCGGTACGGAGCGGAAACCCATGGTGTAGGGCCGATGAAGCTGTCCTGAGAGCATCACGTACGTGACCGGGTGCGGACATCAGCAAGCCTTCATCTCTCCTTCGTCCTACCATCACTGGTGCTACGAGCAGCAACGGTAGCGAAGTAAGCCACAGATTCGTGCTACAGGACCACATGCGGTGTTCCGTCAGTGTAATCAATCCAGACCAAAAAGGTGACTGCAAAGCGTGTGAAATGCAAAGAAGTACCCAACGGAGAAAGAAACACGCTTAGAAAAAACGGTACAACACAATTTATTAATATTTCGGGTAAATACCCTTTGTCAAAATAGACAAACAAACAGAGACATTAGCCGCTACTTATCTTCAGATGCAGAAGGAATGTGGCAACTGAAGGTGACGTAAAAAGAAAAAGAAAAGAAAAGGAAAGGAAGAACAAAAGTAAAAATGACGTCAAAGAAAAAAATCGTAAGAGAAAGACTTCGAGAGAAACTAAACACGAGAGACAAGAGTGTGTGTAAGCGCGCGCAGGAGCGAGCAAATGTAAATGCGCGTGTGTGAGGCCGGGGAGAGAGAGAGAGAAGAGAGACAGCGAGAGAGAGAGAGAGAGGGGGGAGAGAGAAAGAGAGAGAGAGAGAGAGAGAGAGAGAGAGAGAGAGAGAGAGAGAGAGAGAGAGAGAGAGAGAGAGATTGATTGATTGATTGTACATTGCTTAACGTCCCGACAGCAACAAGGCTTTCTCAGGACGTGCCTGCACTGCTTGTGAAAAAAACCTAAACAGAACATTGAATGTATGTCGCCAGCCGGTCAAATACATTAAATAAACCTACAACATGGGGCATAAATAAAGCTAAGACCATTTAGCAACACACATCCAATATCAAGAGCTACAGGCAGTGCAGACAGTAGGGAGAGTTTTAAAAAGGCAAATACAGGTGAATGGACAAAGGGTAGACAGAAACACATGCCCCAGAATAGAGAGAAAAACCCACCCTGTGGGGCTGACCAGGGTGACCCTGGGAACTAAAAAATACCTAACCCCACCCAAGTCCCCCAGGGCAGACCCGGGTGGGGAGAGAGAGAGAGAGAGAGAGAGAGAGAGAGAACGAACGGGGAGTACCCTTGGGCACGAAGTAGGCTGAGTGTCTAATACACAAAGCCAGCTAAACACCAACCCGAAGGCAAACCTTATATCACCATCGAGTTGAGGACTACCTCGGGGAAAAACGGAAGGACCCCGGGAAAAAAACCCCAGCATTTAGCATGGTACACAACAAGGAATATCGATGAAACAAAGCAAATAATCAAATTCAGTAAGAGAATAATGGTATAAGAGGAGAGTAGGTAGTTGTGAAACCATCTTCAAGGATAACTCCAAACAAAACAAAAAAAAAAAAAAAAAAAAAAAAAAAACGGGTGTGGGGGGAGAGAAAGACAAAAGGGGCGGGGGAAGGGGAGGGGGAAAGGGAAGAGAGAGAGAAAGGGGGAAGAGAGAAAGAGAGAGAGAGGAGAGAGAGAGAGAGAGAGAGAGAGAGAGAGAGAGAGAAAACAAAAAGGGAGGGGGGGGGGGGGAAGGCAAACAAACAGAGCCACCAGCCCCACCCAACAGGCACCCTCCAGCCCACGGACGAACGCACAGGCATGCGAACAAGACGACCACATACATCCCCAAGGGAATGCACATGATCGCCCCCCACACCCGCGCATAAATCCAAGGACCGGCGATCAGGCGCCCGACAGGGAAGGGCAAGGGATCCAACTTAACGTATGGCCAGCGCTGAAAAAGTCCCCATGGGAGGCACAAAGTACATATCAATCAGCGCCAGCCGCACCTATCTGGTTAGTGAGTAGTCATACAGAAGCGACTCGGTAAGGTAAATGACAGTTAGCAGAAGACACAGGTAAGGTCCAAAAAGTTAATCTTTCATATTCATCCCGAGTGGCGCCACAGTGCCCAGTTTATTAATCAAAAATTTTTCTCGGTCTTTCCTGGCCCAGACATTACTGGCTTGCATAAGCCAGAGGCCTTTAACACGAATGTCCGAGACGGAGTGATCGGCCTGGTTGAAATGTCGCCCGACCGGTCTATTGTAATGGTACTTGACCGACTGAAGATGTTCTTTAAAACGGTCGTTGATGGTTCTTTCCGTCTCTCCAACATAGAGTTGGCCGCATTTCACACAGGAGATGACATAAATCACGTTGGTAGTTTGACATGTGAAGTATCTGTCTATGTTGAATTTGTAGCGTGGACCATTCACCACTGTAGAAGGGCAAATAAAAGGACATGTCTTGCAATTTGGAACATTGCACGGTGTGGAGCCGGAGGGTCTGGTGGTAGAACGAGGCTTAAGAGTAGAGCGAACAAGCATGTCTCGTAAATTAATATCCCTCTTGAAAGCCACCAACGGAGGTTCAGAAAAGATAGCAGCGGACTCTTTACTGGATGACAAAAGACCCCAGTTAGAAAGAAGTATTTTACGAACCGGATTGGTGTGCGGATGGTAAACCATGGTTACGATGGGCCTGTCACTCTCAGCGGTAGGCTTAGTCTGCAGTATACTCGCGCGACTAAGTTTTTGTACTGTTTGGAGAAGAATGTCTATTTTGACAAAGGGTATTTACCCGAAATATTAATAAATTGTGTTGTACCGTTTTTTCTAAGCGTATTTCTTTCTCCGTTGGGTACTTCTTTCCGTCAGTGTAGCTATTGTCGCCTAGCGCCGTTGATAATTTCACGCCTAGGAATGTTCTAAATCTGTGAGTAGTCATTGACTAGTAATATTCAGTTTGGGAATCTCCGCCAAGTCGCCGATGTGACATTGACTGTGTCGACACTAGTATAAAGAGGAGTCGAGTGACGTCTCTCGAGAGAGACAACGACCTCTACGGTAGCGAGTGAATGTGTGAGCGCCGAAGTTGTGAATAACCTATATGCCACTTGTTAGTATTTGTGTAGATTGGTCTATATGATGTGAATTGTGTGGTTTAATGTATGTTATGAGTGTATGAGAAATAGTTAAAGAGGGCAAAGAGAAATAACTGTGGCCTTTGTCCTTGTTTGTAAGCGCGTGTGTGGTGGATGAAAGAGTCTAGTAAACAGAGATAGAACACCCACCTTTATACAGATTGGCAGAAAGCCCACGCACACTCATTCCATAAACATTTATATATGCAACAATTTAATTTAGTACAACACTAAAAACACCTTCGTTACATATAGGCACTTACCATGGCCTTATCTTATCTTGTCTGTGCTGGCGTATACCCCAGGTTGCAGCGGACGTGTGGCCCAGCGTGACGTCTTGTCGCGATGCCGTGCCGTGTCTACTGCTTCAGCCTGGGAACGGGAGCACGTCCGGTCGAGTCCCCAAACGCTAACTCTGGCGAGCCGACTCTGCGCTGGGCTCTAGGCATGGGCGAGGAGGTGGCAGTGACTGGACCATCCTGTTGCGTGCGAGTCTCCACAACCTGGTAGACCGCCCTCGTCGGGTCTGTGACGACTACCGGTGCTGAAGCTTGCCATCGTGTCTGATCTAGCCGAAAGGCGTCACTACCGAGTGAAGGCCACTCCACGGGACCGCAATGGCTGCCGGTGCTTTGCCTCGAGGCCTAGCGCGGCGCTCGAGGATCCATTTTCTCTTCTTCTTCTTCTCTCTTCTTTTTCCTTGTTTTTGACTGAACAGAGACCACTCGACGGGACTGTGGTGGCTGCCGGTACTAGAGCTCGGGCTCGCGGCCTAAGTCGCGGCGTTGACAGCTCACTCACTCGGTAAGGGCCACTCGTCGGGTCTGTGGCGCGTACCGGTGTTGGATCTTTCCCCCGTGTTGGTGTCGGCCATTCACGGCAGTAGAAGCTCCATAGCTGGGTCCACTGCTATTCCAGTCTGGGGCATCACCACTGAGTAGAGACCACTCGACGGGACTGTGGTGGCTACCGGTGCTTGTCTCGAGGCCTAGCCTGTGGCACTTGAGGATCCTTGACCGAACAGAGACCACTCGACAGGACTGTGGTGGCTGCCGGTACTAGAGCTCGGGCTCACGGCCTAAGTCGCGGCGTTGACAGCTCACTCACTCAGTAAGGGCCACTCGATGGGTCTTTGGCGCGTACCGGTGTTGGATCTTTCCTCCATGTTGGTGTCGGCCGTTCGCGGCAGAAGAAGCTCCCTAGCTGGCTCTACTGTTCTTCCAGCCACGGGGGCGCAGACCAGGCACGGGTGGGTGGAGGCACATCCGGAACAGGGCAGGCAAACAGCATGCTCGTCACTATACCACTGGAACTGCCCACATCGCGTGCAGGTGCGGACTTGCCAACTGCAAAACATAATGCACAAAGACATGCGAGCGAGCGTGCCCCCGCGGGCCCGCAATACAAATCCGTGCGTAAGAACGAAGTTTCAGTGCACAGCGCATGCCGACGCCCGGCGCTCCATCCCGCACTTGAGCGCCCGACGTAGGCAATAACCGAGGTTTTACCTTGCCATCCGAAGAAGCAGGGCACCAACCCAGGTCGAAGACCAACCAGAACACCGCGGAGTCCAGGACCCACGGCTGAAGGCAGGCTCGAGGCAATCCCGGTCCGTGACAGGCGTCCATGCAGGCGCTGCTGGCACGACCAGTTCCAGACGCTAGGAACACCGCCGAGGAAATCAGGAAGCGTCCACCTACACCAGACACCCTGAAGATAGTCCTGGCGCTAAGCAGAAAGTTAGGACACATGAGTGTGAAAATCGCCACATACAGTCTGGCACTGAGGCACATGAGCACAGTTCACAAGATGCCACGGTCCCGTCAGGTCTAAGGCACAAAGACTGACGAGGAAAATTCCCACAGGAAAGCACCCAAGCCTAACACCGGGCACTCTGAGGCTAGCAGTAGAGCGAAGGAGAAAGTTCAGGACACACGAAGTGTGTAACACACTACGGCCAGACCGGCTTCGAGGCGCGTGAGCACAGTTCACTGGGCGCCGCTGTCTCGTCAGGTCTAAGGCACAAACACCGACGAAAAGTCCCACAAGAAAGCATCCAAGCCTAACATAAGGCAAAGCGTAGGGTAACACCTCCACCAAAACCCCAGGACCGGTTTCACAACAGTACACAGCTCGAAGCTAGAGTCATAGACGTACACAACCTTTCACTGTCTAGCAAAGAAACTGACTGGTGAACTAAGCCCTGGGCGCATGCACGGTTGGATTGGAAGGGAGGCTACTCGGGTTACAGACTAGGCTATGGCGCCCCTCACCTGCCATCATGGCCATACTCGTACACAACAATTTTGGGCTAAAATTAGACTAGCTAAGAAACCATTCCTATTAGTAATACCATCGGTAATGTGTTTTGAGGAAACAAAGGTCTTACCATCAGGTATCTTTGTACCAAGTTTGGGTTTGAAGTTGTGAATAGTATTTGAGAAAAAATAAATTATGTCAAAATATAGCTATTTTTTACATATTTCCTGATCCCGTGGCCTTGACCTTTGCGAGAGGTCACTCAAACTGGTATGTTTAGAAAGGTCTTGCCACAAAGTATCCTTGGGCCTAGTTTGAAGAATCTGGCTTGAATAGTCTCTGAGAAAATGCCATCGTTAAAGTTTACCACGGACGATGGCAGATAGACGACGACGGCGGACTGGCGACCACTGGCCCAAAACATACTCACTTTTGCTTTGCACGTGAGCCAAAAAGCACTACTGACAGCCAAAAGGGTTAGGTACATGAGTGTGAGTACGGAAAAATGAGACATTGAAACATGTCAAAGGGACAATTTGATATCATAACACTGAAATAAAGACTATCTAACAAACTGAAGAAAGTGTATTAATTGATAGCCTGTCTTTAATGCCATGCAAGTACCAAAGACTATCTCCCAGGAACGTTTGAAAAAAAAGAAAGAGTTGAAAGAGCATATCCTTCTCTCTCTTGAAAATTGCTGCAAGATAGAAAAAAATACATGTCTGGTAATTACCCCCCTGCTGTCGCGTTGCTCCGTGAAAGTGATCAGCGCATCATCGTCATCTTCATCATCACGCAGAAGGTACACAGCCGTGTCAACCAGCTTTTTGTCGGCATTGTCACCTGTATACGAGAAAGTTACATTAGCTCCATCATACTCGCTCTTCAGACACCACAGACAGAGGTGGCCATGACAGTACAAGGGTAGTGTAAGGTGACACTGGTGCCTTGAAGGTACCAAGCCCATCTGGCACTTTCCTTGACCTATCATGGCGGACTCGTATTCCCAAGCCGGCACCATTTCATTTTTCACCAACCCTTTTAGTCCCAGGACCCTGCAGCAGGAGATGGACTGATCACGATAATTCAAGGGTAGGGCCAGATGAGCTTGGCGCCTGAAGGCGCCAAACTCATCTGGCACTACCCTTGAATTATCATGATCAATCCATCTCCTACAACTGGTACATAGTCACTAGGCAATACTGCCGAAATTTGAGAAAAGGGACCTTGGGGCTAAAAGGGCTAACAAACTTCTGAAAGTCATTACTAGGTGTGAATGAACCAAGCCTGCATAATATTATGCCTCAAGAGCCCACACATCTGCAGCGGCTCATGTGTACCTCTTGCATTTGTGTGTTGTTTGCTGTGACCCAGCAGTGAAAGGGTTAAGAACTGTACGAAAATGCGCGATATACATGTAATGTGACATCATAACAATACACTCCGTTTATCATGTCACTTAACCCTTTTCGTCTTGATACATTATTGCTTGGAAATAAACTTGACCATGACAGTTCAAGTCCAAGTTTAAGGGTGGTGCCAGGATAGCTTGGCACCTGAGGTGCCAAGCTATTCTGGCACCACCCTTTAACTAAAATGGTTCATCTATCTTGTAATCTGTAATGTGGCCTTTAGGAGACAATAAGCAATTTTTTTTTTTAATCAAATCTCAGGATGTAAAGGTTAAGAAGGCAATTATTTACATGGCTTACATTTTACACTTGTCTGCCCGGCCAACATTCAAGATGTTAAGAAATATTTACCATGACAACGCAAAGGAGAATGCCTGATTAGCATGCTGAACTCTTGAAACTGGGCAAAGCAGGCATCACTCTTGAGCTGTGACATTTGAGACACCTGCAGTCTGAACTTGATTTCTCTAGTACATGCAAACAGTACTGGTGGTTGCATGCACAAGGGAGTTAACCCTCTGGCTGTCGGTAGCGCTATTTTTCGCAATGATTCCTGCAGGAATCATCGCGACATAAAGCACTACCGACGGCCAAAGGGTACAAGTGTAAGCGTTTCTCACCGATCTTCAGTGGCTGGATGGTGAGCCAGATGGACGTATCCTCAGTGAGCGTCAGCTGATACTGGTGACTTATGAACCCTCTGTTCTCATCCACGAAGAAACAGCCTTTCGACTTGGCGTGGTACCATTCCTGAAACCAGGTGAATACATGCATTTACAGCAGAAAGTGTTTTGGAGGTGTCACCTAACGTCCACGTACCAGTTGCAGGAGATGGATGGGCCATGATAATTCAAGGTTAGTGCCAGATTAGTTTGGCGCCTGAAAGGCGCCAAGCTGATCTGGCACTACCCTTGAATTGTCATATCCGATCCATCTCCTTCAAAAGGGCATTGAGGATGAATGGGTTGAAAGTCAAAGTGCTCTCTCAAGAGAAGTGTTGGACAGTCTAATAACCACCTGGGCCTTCAAAAAGATGGATTTCTGCCATTTGTCTGAAAAATTAATTTTCTCTAAAATGTATTTTTTCGAAAAATACTTACCGATGCCATTACTACAATGGAACAACCTATAGCTTGCGTAATTTTAGCCCAAAAACTTACGATGTGTTCAGAGCCAGGGGAGGCCACCAGGGGAGCCGTGACCTGGTACCCGGGTAGCCTCCCTTCCCACCCCACGTGGGTAACTGCCAGCGCAGCCAAGCCAAACCAGTTCTTTCGTTTAGGTGGCTAGCGGCGAGCGGGGCAGGTGGGAGGGCCGTCCGAGTAATGGCATCGGTAAGTATTTTTCGAAAAAATACATTTTAGAGAAAAATTAATTTGTTTCTTCAAAAACATTACCGATGCCATTACTACAATGGAGAATAGCGAAGAGGAGGAGGGTGCCGCGTAACCCAGTGACTGACTGAGCTAGCAAGCCCCATCCTCCCTGGTGGAAGCTCCCGGTAATTTTAGCTAAAGGATTACCAACGGCACCGGGAGGGAGTGTTGCGCCGCCTCAATGTCCCCCACCAGGGCCAGGTTGTCTCGCTGGCCAACAGGTTACGGAGGTAGAACCAGGTGAAGGTCGACTCGGTCCGCCAGCCTACGGCAGCCAGACTGTCTCGGACAGCGCAGTTGCGGTCGGGTGCGGCGCTAGCAGCCGTGGCTCTGACCTCGTGGGCCCGGCAGTGTAGTCGCTTGGCAGCGTCAGGTCAGAGGTCCTGGTCTCTTGGCTTGACTTCGCGAACGAAGATTCTATAGGGCTTGCCCACGTCTTCTGCAGGCATTTTCGTGGCTGCGGAGGCCAATCCGGGACAGGCAGGTACGACCGCAGTGGCTGCAGGGGAAGGTCTGTTCAGGGTTCTGAATTACGACAGCTCTGTTTTTTCTTCTGAGCCGCTTGTCCTTAAGGTTAGCTCTGCGAGAGTCCTCAAAGGAGACGGCTGCCTTGTGAATGGTGGAGCGCCAGGTGTCACGGTCCGCAGCAAGCGAAGACCACTGGCGGTGGTCGATTTGGCAGGCACTAAGTGACTTCTTGAGACCGTCTTTGTATCTCTTCTTTGGTGCCCCTCTGTCTCAGTGTCCAGTGGCGAGCTCGCCGAACAGAGTGATCTTGGGTAGGCGATGATCCTCCATCCTGGAGACGTGCCCCGCCCAGCGAAGCTGTGTCCGCAGCAGCAAAGCCTCGATGCTCAGTTTCCGCCTGTTCAAGGACCTCGACGTTGGTGACATAGTCACTCCAGTGAATGCTGAGGATGGTACGCAGGCAGCGCTGGTGAAAGCGTTCGAGGAGTCGTAGTTGGCTGCGGTAGAGGGCCCAGGACTCGGAACCGTACAGCAGGGTGGTGAGGACGACAGCTCTGTACACGCTGATCTTGGTGCCTTATTTCAGCTGTTGATTGTGCCACACCCGCTTGAATAGTCGCCCGAAAGCACTGTTCGCTTTTGCCAGCCTGTTGTCCAGCTCCTTGTCCAGCTTGGCGTCTGACGTGATGATGCAGCCAAGGTAGGTAAACTGGTGTACAGACTTCAGTTCGGACTCGCCGATGGTGATGTGGGGAGGGCGATGCTCTTCCTTGGGTGCCGGCTGATGAAGGACCTCTGTCTTTTTCAGACTGACCTCAAGTCCAAAGAGCTGGGCGGCATCTGCGAAGCAGGACGTAATGCGCTGCAAGGCTCTCTCTGTGTGTGCAACGAGGGCAGCGTCATCAGCAAAGAGCAGCTCACGAATCAGTTGGTCTAGGGTTTTCGTGTGGGCCTGCAGTCGTCTGAGGTTGAACAGGCTGCCATCGAGACGATACCTGATGTACACTGCGTCGTCATCGTCGAGGTCCACTGTGGCCTGCTTCAACATCATGCTGAAGAAGATGGTGAAGAGGGTCGGTGCCAGCACGCAGCCTTGCTTCACGCCGTTGCGAATGGGGAATGGTTCTGAGAGGTCACTGTTTAGTCTGAGGTCCTGGTAGGCGGAGCGTATCACCCATCTTAGCCAGGAAGAGATCGTCTGGGCTGAGATGTCTTGTCTACCTGGGGACAGAGAGAGAAAGAGGCGGGTGCGTCCCTGGCGGAGCGGCGTGGTTTGGCGTAGGTACACGCGTTAGGCTCTCATCGGGTCCTGTTGTTTGACTTCCTTGTTGGGGTCAATCGGCTTCAGCGATTGTACAGTGATCACCCGGGGGGCTGCCAACGGGGACTGGTTCTTGGCCAAGAAGGCCGGGTCCGTTAGTAGCTGCACGGAGCCATCCGACCTGCACTACAAGCAGGCGGGCACGCGGAGAGCGCAGGCAGCTCACTCACTCTAGAGGCTGTGGCTACGGCGAGCAGAAGCAAGTCTTCGCGTAGCGTCGGCCAGGCTTGCTAGGGGAAGTGGCTCGAAACGCTAGCGTTCAGCCAGGTGAGTACCCAGGGTAAGTCCCAGCGTAGGATCAGGGAGCGGAGGGCAGGTCGCTGTATGCCGAAGCAGGCCATAAGGTCAGCGAGGTCCTTACACTTGCCGGGGTCTGCTCGGCCCAGATGCCGGTAAGCGTCGGCGATCAAAGCGACGTAGCCCCTGAAGGTGATCGGTGCCAAGTGCTGTTCGGCAAAGAGCCAGAGGAAGAACTCGGCCAGTAGTAAGGAAGTCAGATTTTGGTAGGGGAGAGGCGACAGAGGTCGCACCAGGCTCCCAGTACTCTCCACTCTCCCTCGTAGACATGCAGGGTTGAGGGTCCGCGGCCTGAAGCGATAGCTGCCACTGCCTCACTCGAGAAACTCTAGCGGCGAGGGCTTGCCGCCCAATCTGCAAGCGTGTAGCCGGAGTCCCTCAGAGCACGGATGGTAGAGCGCCTGGCGCGGTAGCTTGAGCATCGTGCGAGGAGAGAAAAGCTGCAGTGAAGGGCCCGTGGCAAGGTTCAGGAGGTCGGTGATGCAGGATCTGGTCCAGCAGAACGGCGCCACCAGCCACAGGATCGCGTTGCATCCCTTGCGCTAGAGAAGCACCCTGGGGTCAAGGACTGAGGGAGGATAAGCGAAAGCGCAGGGGCCATCCCAGAGAAGGGGGAGCACATCGGCCGCCCAGGCTAGGGGGTCCGGGACGGGCGAGATGAGGGGGAGTTGGCGGTACCACCCTGTTGCGAAGAACGATAAGGGGGGGTCTCCCACGTGGCGCAGATCATCCGGAAGAAGTCCGGGCGAAGCGCCCACTCGGTGTGGAGAAGCTGGGAGAGGGAGTCCGCGAGGACATACAGGTGGCCGGGGAAGTATCTCGCTCGGAGAGAGACACGGCGATCCTCACACCCACAGAGGCGCTGGAAGAAGAAAGCAGAGGTAGGGGAGCGGGTCCCGTCCTGCTTCTGTATGTAGGACACGACAGCTGAGTCGAAAGGAAGGACGATCAGGTCCTGATGTCCGAGAGTCGGTTCCCAAGCGAGGAGAGCTTGCCGTATCGCGTGTAACTCCAACCAGTTGAAAAGCTTGACCGCAAGGACCAGTCGCCAGCTGCCGGAAGCCGTGGCACGTCGGCAGCAGGTGTGCACTCCAGCCGGAGCGGCTGGCGTCGACGCAAGGGACAACTGGGAGGCGAAGGAGAGGGACTCCAGACGCAAGCCAGACAGGGTCTGCCCAGCGGGGGAGGAGTGGAAAGAGCAAGGGAGGAACCGGAACGGGAGCCTCTATGTCTCCGGTCGAGGGCGCCAGGAAGGAGAAGATGAAGTTGAAGTGGGCGCGAGTAGAGCCGACCAAGGGAAGGAGATCCACAGCCGCGCTCATCAGGCCTAAGAGCTGCAACCAGACTCTGGCGGGGACCGTCTCCTCCTGTGCACCAAGACGAGCCAGGTTCGCCAACCTCTGGAACCTCGCGTCCGGGAGTCACACCAGATGAGGTCCGTAAGGAACTCCATACCATGGTGCGCGAAGCGGCGGGACGGGGCGAGATTTGACTTGACGAAGTTGACTATGAAGCTGCGGCTGTCGAGGAGGCCAGCAGGGCATCTCGTTGCTGCTCCCGGGAGGGTGCCGACCGGAGGTGCCGGAGCAGATCGCCGATGTAGCTCGAGGAGGGGCTCGACGAAGCCCGCCTGACCGTGGCGAAGCCGCCGTCCAAGAGACGGGCGAACACCCAGGGCTGGGGTTGCGGGCGAGGGGGAAGGCGCAGAATCGGAAACGACGCCGTCAAAGCGAAGCGCAGAAGCTTCTGGAAGCCGGATGCACGGGGACGTGAACGTAGGCGTCCGCTAGATCCAGGCTGACAGCGAAGCCCATGGGAAGAACCGCGGCGCGAAGGGCTCAGGCGGTCCCCAAGGGAAGGAAGGCGCTGCAAAGAACTTGTGCCACGCTGAAGGTCGATCGGACGCCACCTGTGGCCGGCCAAGGCCAGGCGGGGGAGGGGGCGGGGTCGGGGGGTGGGCGGGCGCGGCGGGCACGTCCGGGGGACGCCGGGAGGGCGGAGAGGGCAAAGCTCCTCATGGCGTCTGTCACCGACTGCCAGATCCTGGACCGAAGAGGAGGGATCGCCGAGCGGAGCCTGTCGCAGCTGTCTCCGTAGGTCCTGCGGGAGGTAGGGGTAGACGGCGAGCACAGCATTCCGGCAAGCAGGCCGCAGAGCGCGGCAGCGGCGAAGCGAGGACAAGTGGTGACACACCGCTCGGAAGGCGGTACTTCTTCCCCACAGCCAGAGCGAGGAGGTGCCCTAACAGCGGCGAGAAGGAGAAGTGCCAGCTCCAGAAGGTAGATGAGCGCTTGCTTGGCCAAGTCGAGGAATCCAGCACCGGCGAGAGCGTTGTGGATGAGGATCGCCGTCCGATCCAGTCCGGGGGGGATGCACCGGCGGGAGGCACGAAGTCCACCAGCTGCTGCTGAGCGGCAGGATCCACTGCGGGGAGGGCAGCAGCAAGGCCTCTGAGTGTCCGGGCGGCGCAGGAGGCCGACACACCAGGAGCTGGAGAGACGGGTGCCGCCGCCAGACGGAGCGAGACCAGGGCGAGCGGCTGAGAAGGCGCGGGCGGCGAGACCGAGTGGAGCGTCCGCGCGAAGGAGGGCGGTGAGCACGTGGACGACGGCGCGAAGGGGAGGGGAGCGGGGAAAGGGTGCCGGGAAGGGAGTGGGGGGAAGACAAGCCGGGAATGACGAGCAGCACGGACGACCCAGGAGGACACCGACCGGGAAGGGCGGCGAGTGGAAGAGGAAACCAGCGAAGCCCGAGGGGAAGACCAACGAGGAGGGCGAGACGTCCGCGAAGCTGAAGCGGCGAGCAAAGCCGGGCGTGAGGAGCGAGCAGAGAACGAAGAGTGCTTGCGGCGGGAGGCGAGGACCGAAGACGCAGGGCTGCGGGTCCGGTGTAGGACGCCTAAGTCCGAGGGGGCGTACGCGGGCGAGGGGTGAGGAGCTGAGTCCAGGCGGTCACGAACCCGGGGCCGCATGTCAAGGGTCGTACGCAGAAGCCGAGGGTCCGGCGTCGGGAGAAGCGGCGTCCAGTTCTGTCGGTGGTCTTGTGAGGCTTGGGTTCCGCAAGGCGGGGCGAGCTAGCTCGCTGCAGACCTGGCTCGAGCGAGCTGGTGCGCAAGGGGGGAGAAAGGCGTCCCCCAACGTAGAGAGTTGGGGTTTGTTTTCCGCAGAGCGGGGCGAGCGGACTCGCTGCGGACCTAACTCGAGAGAGTGGGTGCACAAGGGGGGAGCCTTTGTATGCCGTCCCCCAACAGCAGCGTAGGTACGTTTCTGCTGGATCCGGGGCCGAAGCATGCTTGTGGCTGCGGGCGGGCGGTGATTCTGTCACGCCAAAAAGGCTCCGCAGCTGGGCTTTCCCAATGGCCTCCACCCAGATAGCGCAGACATCACAGGTGTCGCCCGAAGCACAACCAGCGCAGGGGAGGCAGACCGCATGCTTGTCACTCGGCCACTGGAAGTCGCCACATCGTGTGCAGGTGCGGACTTGACCACTGCAACATAGAGTGAAACAACGAAGCGACTGGTCATAGCAGAAGGCCACGTTTCTTAGATGAAAACCGCGCACCACTCCTCACCTTTCCCCACTATCCTGTGCCAAGTAATATCGCTTTCTTAATAACAAGCAACGATATAGCAACAGAGATGCCGGCGCACGCCGTCAGAGGCGCGGCGCTGGCAAACATCGAGACCTTACCTGGACATCTCGCAAGGGGCAGGGGAAGGTAGCACCTGTAGCCGAAGAAGAAGACGAAGAAGCGCCCACGCGGCAGAGGCCCAGAAGCATCCAGGTTGAGGAAGGCTGGGTCCTCGACGAAGGTCCCGGCCGTCCAACCGGCGAACTTGACCGGTGTGAGCGAAGCAGGAGCACACCGGACGCCAGGTCGAAGCTCCGAGAGGCACCGCACAAGCTGAAAAGTCTCTCAATGCCGGAACCGGCGCAAGACAGCGCTCCCACGAGGTGTGAAGGCTGGCCCCACGGCCCGGGGACCTATCTTCCGGCAACGAGGCACAGAAGCACCAGGGACACTCACTTCCTAAAAGTCACAGAAGTCGAAGCGCAGGCCGGGAACGAAGTCACGCTATCGAAAAGTCCAAGGGCTCCAAAACCATACACAGCCATCGGTAGCACAGTAGAGGTCTAAGAACGACCCTACGCTACAACAAGGGCAGAAAAGTTCCAAGGCAAGGTGAAGGCACAGGCCTGGAACGAATTCCACTGTCGAAAGTCCAAGTACTTCTCGAACCAACACAGCCGAAGGTACACACAAGGGCAGAAAAGTTCCAAGGCCAGGCGAAGCACAGGCCGGGAACGAAGTCCACTGTCGAAAGTCCAAGTACTTCCTGAACCATACACAGCCGTAGGAACACACAAGGGCAGGGAAAGTTCCAAGGCAAGGCGAAAGCACAGGCCGGGAACGAAGACCACTGCCGAAAATATCAAGTACAGCCTGAACCATACACAGCCGTAGATAGCACAGCAGAGGGCTAAGCGAACACGTCTATACGCTGCAAGCTAAAGGAAAGAACTGGTTTGGCTTGACTGCGCTGGCAGTTACCCATGTGGGGTGGGAAGGGAGGCTACCCGGGTACCAGGTCACGGCTCCCCTGGTGGCCTCCCCTGGCTCTAAAGGTACACATCGTAAGTATTTGGGCTAAAATTACGCAAGCATTGTAGTAATGGCATCGGTAATGTTTTTGAAGAAACAAATCTCATGCCTGAAGATGACATCAGTTGTGGGAGATAACTGGCCACGATAGCTAGGTGTATGGTAGAGCCAAATTTACCTAGGAAGGCATGATGCTAATCTGGCTGTACCCTTGATCTAACCTCCTGCGGAGATGTCTCATGCAAGAGTGAACAAAAGCAGCTCTTTGGCTGTTGGTAGAGCTTTTGGTCGAGGTGATTCCTACAGGAATCACCTCGACCAAAAGTGCTACTGACACCCAAAGAGATGGGATAAACAATAAGTGATGTCCCAAATAAGATTCCGTGGTATAAGATTCCATTACCAGTCAAATCATTATGTACACACAGACATTCAGATATCATGCGATTTCCAAACATAAATGCTGCAAACTCTGAAAAGAATAATTCACCAGGTGAACCAATTTATCTTGTTACATCGAACGTTTGCTACAAGCAAAGTAACTGATGCAGGAGAGTGCTGTCAGGACTTCTGAAAAAGTGTTGTTGTATTACACTTTTCAGACCCAAAAGGTGACTGCCAAGCGTGTAAAATGCAAAAAAGAATCCAACAGAGAAGGAAACATGCTTAGAAAAGACAGTTACAACAAAATATATTAATATTTTGGATATTTAACTGAAATGCATGTATTAATAAATTGTGTTGTAACTGTCTTTCCTAAACGTGTTTCTTTTTCAAAATGGACAAACAAACAAGTACAGAGATCAGTCGCTACTTGTCAGCGAAGAAGTATATTACACTTTTTGTTATATCTGACCTAAGTTGATTGTATCATGATCTCCTGGTGGACTCCACAACAAGCTCACCTGCAGTTTGGTAGGAACCGGCAAGCGACTAATCACAGGCGACTTTTTCATTCCCCTTGGAGATGGCTTCGGTAAATCATCTGTTAACATCAAGATGGAGATGTCAGTGAAAATGTAACAGTATACTGTATACATGCCTGACTGTACTATGATAATGGCCATGTTGTTTGAAATGTATACATGCATCGTTACATGAAACTTTGTACACACAGCTAAGATGCTAAGCCAACACAGATTGGGCTCTTCAGGCCCTTCACTGCTGAGAAACACTGAACACCACCCAGCTGCAAGTGCAACAGCTATAGATCTTCATAAGCCACCGTAATTGCAGATCTCATGAGGATCTATGTCTCTTGCTGATACCAATTTGGATACATGTGCCTTTGAAAGCTGGGGATATTATTCAACTTTCAGTTTACAATGATTTCAAAAACAGAATATGCACCCACTGGCAGTGAAGAACATGTAAACAGCACCAGTGGCTGCATGGACAAAGGGGTTAAACTAAGTGAACAAAACTGAGGGAGATGTCAATTACCCATTATTTCATATTACAACAATCAGAATAGGAGATTCTGATCAGATCGTTGACTTCATCATTTATATAAAATTCTGTTGTCGATTTAGTGTTGAAAATAGAAAATCCCAATCGCTGTAATAAACATGTTTGAACATTCATCAAAATAAAATGCCCCCCCCCCCCACTCCCCTGCCCCCATCCCTCCCCCTACCATAGCCTCCTGCAAACTGTGTTTAGCCCCAACACCTTAAGGCAGGAGATGGAGCAACCATGACACTTCTAGGGTAGTGCCAGATTAGCTTGGCGCCATCAGGTGCCAAGCTAATCTGGCTCTACCCTTGAATTGTCATGGTTGATATGTGACTGGTACACAGGCATGCGCCCGTGGGGTTATTAAATGGGTTAATTCAACACCAAATAACCCTATCAATCTCATAAAACTCTCTGCCTCTTGCAGTTGGGAGGTGTTCCTATTTTTCCTGCAGTGAAGGGGTTACAATTCACACTAAGGACCTTACGTCTCAGAAGTGTTTCACATGAAATTCTGTCTCACTTGTAGTCTTGTAGATTACTTTTCCTTAACCCTTTTCATTCTCATACACTACTGCTTGAAACAGATTTGACAATGACAGTTCAAGGGTGGTGCCAGAATAGCTTGATGCCTGTCGGCGCCAAGCTATTCTGGCACCACCCTTGAATTAAAATGGTTGATCTGTCTCCTAATCTGTCATGAAGCCTTCATAGGACAATAAGCAAATTTTTAAAAATCAGCTTCAGGATGTAATGGGTTAAAAGAATTACTATTGACTTAATCTTCTGCTACAGTAAGAGAGGAACATTAGAAGGCACACAAGAACAAAAATTAAACACTAGAAGGCAGACAAGAACAGAAATGAAACACTATTAAGTATGACCATAGGAATGCCCAATGACACAAAAGATACATATACAGACCAACAAGCTAAAGCAGCATGACAGTTCTGACTGCTTTCCATTCATATTTAATACAAGAATGAAAACTGTGGGCAGCAAGCTAAAAAAAAAAAATGATTTAAGGTGAATTTTGCATAAAAAGTGAATTCACAGACATCCACACTAAAAATACCAGCAATGTACTTAATTTCAAATCCTCATCTCTCAGCAAATAATTCACAGAAGCGCACACAACATTCAAAACACAGCAATAGCAAAACTGCTGTTTAGATCCTATACATAGAATTTCCATAAGCAAAGAGTTAATCACTGTATTCCTTCTATGAAGCTTCAAATAAATAGGAACATGTGGAAAAGAGAAGGGGGGGGGGAGAGGGGGGGGCTAAGAAGACTGCTGCAATGAATCTTTCACATAAATATAACAGTAAACACAAGGTCCTCAGGCCAATGACCACTGCAGGCAGCTGGTCTGCACGCAGCCTTGCATGGGCCAACTATGGCTAACATTGACCCGAGGCGTCTGTGTTTGCTGGGATGCAAATGCATACAAAATAAAGCATCTAAATGCAGCGGAGGAAGGGGAGGTGCGTGAGGGGGGGGGGGGGGGTTATGGTGTAGGTGGTGGTGGTGGTGGAGATGGAGGTGGCAGAATTAGCAAAGAGGGAACTGGTGAAGAAAGTGAGGGAGGTGCAAGCCAGAACTCTGTACACACTTGTTCATCAGAACACTGCAACATCCATTTAACCCTTTTCATCCTGATAAACCCATTGCTCAAAATAATTTTGACTATGATAGTTCAAGGGTGGTGCCAGAATAGCTTGGCACCTGATGCGCCAAGCTATTCTGGCACCATCCTTGAACTAAAACAGTTGATCCATCTCTCAATCTGTAATGTAGCCTTCACAAAATAAGCAAATTATTTTTTTTTAAATCAGCCTCTGGATGAAATGGGTTAAACTGCATTAGTAGTATCGAGTGTTGATGTAGTTCAGTGGTTTCTGTTACAATATGTATTACTGCAAAGCACGCACAAACTGAAAGCAACCAAAAACAAACTCTAACCAATACTGAGAAGAGACTGCCGTGAGCCTGAACGATTATCTGAAAATGAACATAAAAAAGCGGTCATCAAGCAACCATCAATGCTGAATAAAAAAAATAAAAATATGAAGAAAGGAATGAAAGAGTGGGTGTCACTGCTAATGGCACCCTCATTGTGCATCTCTTCTTTTTGTGTTTTCTTCCGCACTGTGTCTCCATTTTTTCAACAAAGGACAAAAATACTGCTCATTGCACCATACGAAAAACAAACTTAAGCAAAGCACTAAAACATGCATCCTTACAAATGATAAAAACCAGCAAATAATTTGAAATATGAATTTTTTCATTAAAATGCATTTTTTAAAAAAAATACTTACCGATGGTATTACACATAGGAAATAGCTCTTAGCTAGCCTAATTTTAGCCCAAATTTGGTTGTGTCCGTATATGGTATCGTTGGCAGGAGTGGGGCGCCATAAACCAGGTCACAACCCGAGTAGCCTCCCCTTCTTCCCATCCTGTACAAGATTACCCGGCATACATCAGTTTAGTTTCTTAGCGAACTGCGGCAAGCGGGGCCGGTGGGAGGGACCTTCGAGTAATACCATCGGTAAGTATTTTTCAAAAAAATGCATTTTAATGAAAAATTCATTTGTTTTCTCAAAACACATTACCGATGGTATTACACATAGGAAGAATCCCAAAGAGGAGGTGGGTGCCGCCATAGTGCCCCTACTGCCAACGACACAACCCTCAGACCCGCCCTCCCGCAGCAAACTCCTGATAATTTTAGCTAAGATACTTACGGCGCCTATGGCGCCGGGAGGGAGTGTTGCGCCGCTGTGATGTCTCCCACCAGCGTGAGGTTCTGCCGCTAGGTGGAGAGGTCCTTCAGGTAGAATCTGGCAAATGTGGACTCAGCTCGCCATCCCACTGCCGCCACAATGTCTTTGACTGCACAGTTGCGGTCGAAAGCGAGACTTGTGGCCATGGCTCTGACCTCGTGCGCCCTGGTGTGCATACGTTGGGCCGCTTCTGGTGCAAGGTCTTGGTAGGCCGAGCGGATCACCCAGCGGATCCATGAGGAGATGGTCTGGGCTGATATGTCCTGTCTACCTGGGGACAAAGGGAGAAAAAGGCGGGTACGTCCTCTGCGCAGAGGTTTGGTCCGTCGCAGGTACACCCGTAAGGCTCTCACCGGGTCCTGTTGTCTGGTCTCCCGGGTGGAGTCTGTCACGCGTAACGGGCGAATGGTCATCATCTGTGGGGTCGTCAAGGGTGACCGCGTCTTAGCCAGGAAGGATGCTTCAGGAAGCAGTTGTACAGAACCGTCTGTCCAGAACTGCAGGCAATCTGAGCGTGTGGACAGCGCGTGAAGCTCACTGACCCTGGAAGCGGTAGCTAGGGCCAACAGGAAGCACGTCTTTCGAGTTACGACCGGCAAGTGCGCCAACTGCATGGGTTCAAAACGGACAGAGTTGAGCCACGTCAGCACCCAAGGTAGGTCCCGTCTAGGTAACAGCGAACGCAGCGCCGGGCGTTGTAGACCGAAATGCGCCATGAGATCAGCGAGGTCTTTGCAGGCACCAGGATCTGTTCGGCCCAGATGACGGTAGGTGTCTGCAATCATTGCAAGGTAACCCCGAATGGTAATGGGCGCCAATCTCTGGAAGTTGAAAAGCCAGAGGAAGAACTCCGCCAACTGGGGCATCGTCAAATCAGTGGGGGTTAGGTTGTAGTCACCACACCAGTCGCAAAGCACTCTCCACTTTCCCTCATAAACTCGTCTGGTAGAAGGTCTGCGTGCAGTAGCGATAGCTTCCACTGCCGCACGAGAGAAGCCTCTTCTGGCGAGGGCTTGCCGCACAACCTCCAAGCGTGGAGGAGGAGACGCTCTGGGCAAGGATGAAACAGCAGCTGTCGTGGTTGCTTGAGCATCGTGTGAGGCATGGGGAGCTGTAGTGGCGGGCCCGTGGCTAGGTTCAGCAGGTCCGTCATCCACGACTTGGTCCAGCAGAAGGGTGCCACCAGAAAAAGGATCGTGTTGCAGCCGCGGAGCTTGAGGAGGACTTTGTGAACCAGCACTGACAGGGGATAAGCATAGGCGACCAGCCCGTCCCAGGGAATTGAAAGTGCGTCGACTGCCCAAGCTAGTGGATCTGGCACCGGCGAGACGAACAGCGGTAACTGGTGGTTCCAACGAGTGGCGAAAAGGTCGATCATGGGAGGCTCCCATCTGGCCCCGATCATCTGGAAGATGTCCGGGCGTAGCGTCCACTCGGTGTGGAGAAGCTGTCCGCATCGTGACAGGGAGACGGCGAGCACGTTGAGATGCCCTGGAATGTGCCTGGCCTTCAGAGTGATGCCCCGATCTTCGCACCAGCGAAGCAGTTGGTAAAGTAGGATGCACAGTGAGGGCGAGCGCGTACCGCCCTGTTTCTGTAGATAGGCGACGACTGTTGAGTTGTCGGACAGCACGAGTAGCTCCTGTCCCCAGAGTTGCGAGTCCCACGTCAGCAGGGCCTGCCAAACCGCCTTCAACTCCAACCAGTTGATGTGACGGGTCAGAAGATCTGGGGGCCAAGAACCCGAAGCTGTTGTGAACGACGGCAGAAGGTGAGCTCCCCAACCGGTGAGACTTGCGTCGACACAGAGGGACAATTGGGGAGGCGGAGTATAGAGCGGGACTCCCGAAGCCAGCCAGTTGGGGTCCGCCCAACGCATCAGGTGTGGACGTAACATCGGAAGCACCGGAATCAGAGCGTCGATGTCGTCCCTCGAGGGTCGCCAATGAAGGAGCAGGTGCAACTGCAGAGGTCGGGAGTAGAAGCGTCCCAGGGGAAGCAGGTCGGTGGCTGCACTCATCAAGCCCAGTAGCTGTAGCCACACCCGTGCAGAGGCCTTGTCCTGATGTGCTACTTGCCGCGCCAGAACGCCGATTTTCCGGATACGCGCCTCCGTGAGCCGGACTACGTTGAGGTCGGTGTGGAACTCCATTCCCAGATGAACAAAGCAGCGGGACGGCGAGAGGTCGGACTTGCCCTTGTTGACGATGAACCCGAGGAAGTCTAGTAGATCTCGAAGAAGGAGATCGTCGAGGTAGTGCGACATAGGACTTGAGCTCGTCCGTCTGGCCCTGGCAATGACAGCGTCCATGATCCTGGTGAACACCCACGGGCTGAGGTTGAGACCGAAGGGTAGGGCGCGAAACTGGCAGACAACCCCAGCGAAGGCGAAGCGAAGGAAGCGTCTGGACGCCGGATGCATGGGAACATGGAGGTAAGCGTCTGACAGGTCGAGACTGATGGCAAAGTCCCTTGGTTGCACCGCAGAACGAAGGGCTCGAGCGGTCTCCATACAGAAAGGCGGGGCGATGATGAACTTGTTCAGGGCGGAAAGGTCGATAACCGGACGCCACTTGCCCTCCGGCTTGGGAACGACAAACAGACGACTGTAGAAGGCTGGAGAATCGTGCCGTCTGACCACCTCTGTGGCGTTCTTCTGGAGTAACGCGGCCACCTCGTTGCGTAGCGCCTCGGCCCTGAGCGGATCCGCAGGCACCGACGTCCAAAGTGGAGACCGGCGCAGTGGCGGGGGAGACCGGAACAACAGCTGTAGTCTTTGGCAAACGGTCGACAGAATCCACGGGTCGTCGGGAAACAGCAACGTCCAAGCGGCGCTGTGTAGAGCTAGCCTCCCGCCGACAGGAGACCCGGAAGCGGTCGGCGGAGGCGTGGTCGGAAGGCAGTCAGCGGGCCCTACCTCGCCCGAAGGGACGTCGGGCAGGTCTAGGCCAAGCAGGGGCGGGGGCGTCCGCGGGACCGGGAATAGGTCGACGGGAACGACAGAAGGCAGGCGGACGGGGGGGGGGGGGGGGGGGGGGGGGACGTCCACGGCTGGTGAAGGGGCGAGCGGCGGGTCTGGAGGTCCGCAAGACTCGACCCACAGGCCTGCGGGCTGGAGGAAAGCGGGGCGGAGCGACGCGGGTGGGCCACAAATCCTTATTTGACTCCTTGACCGACTGCCAGTGTGGACCGAAGAGGAGTTTGTTGCCGAGAGGGGCCCGGCGCAGCTGGTTCTTAATCTCCAAGGGAAGGGAGCAGACTTGTAATACTGCATCTCGACGTATCAGGTCACAATTTGCCACCGCCGCCGTCATAGCGTTGACGAAGGTGTGGTAAGCCGCTCTGTTGCAAGAAACAGTCAAAGCTAATATGTCGGCTAAGAGAGGGGCGATGGTAGGGTTCCACGCTTCTTCGACCCGTCGTACTATGGCCTGAGTTGCCAAATCCAAAAATCCTGCAGACGCAAGTGCATTGCGGATGAGCGTCGCCGTCTGAGTCAGTCCGGGAGAGAAGACCGACCGTCGGAGCAGGCCGGCACAGGACACCGCCGAAGGATCCACCGGCAGGAGAGGACAAGCGAAGGCTTGAGAATGGCCTGCGTACCACTTCTGCCTGAAGGCTATCATCAGGTCTGCCGGCCACTTGTTGTCGGAGAAGAATCCAGCATCCCTGAGGAATCCCTGAAGCAGGTGTGCGGAAAGGGCGTCACGGATGTCCCGAAACCCAGGGGGCTGCGGCAGAGACTTGAATCGCTTAGCGTGCAGCTCCGTGTCCACAAAAGCCGAGGCTCTCTTCTTAACCGGGGGAGACGGAGGGCAGTCTTCAGCAGGTAAGGCAGCCGCAATAAGACGAGCAGCTTCGTCTAAAGATCGCACGGTCTCCAATCTGTGTCCGAGAGACGCTGTGGGAATCTCTGCTTCTCCCGGCGAAGGCGAGCGACGACTAGGAGAGGCGTCCAGCCAGGCCGACACCGAGTCTCCAGGAGCTAGGCTGATGGCGTCTTCCACACGAGCGGTGACAACAGAATTTTCGGAAGCGTTCACGGGACCAACGGGCGCATGGGCTGTCGCGGAGCGCTGCGGCGAAGAGGCAGTCCTGGGAACAGGCCGTCATCCACTGAGTCTGCGAGGCGACCTCCTCGGAACAGGGGAAGCGAAAGAAGCATCGTGGGGAACACGGAAACGATCCCGCGGAGAGCGGCTACGACACGAAGAGCGGGAACTGTGAGAAGTCCGCGATGGTCTGTGACGTACATGTATGACTGGTACGGGACAACATAGCCACTGCTCCTGACTTGGGTCCCCCTTTGTTACTTTTGGGCGCCTCTGTTAGGCGATCTCTGAGAGGCGTCATACGCTCTCTGTGGGACAACAAAGCCACTGCTACTGACTTGGGTCCCACCTTGTTACTTTTGGTCGTCTCCTTCATTTGCTCTGTGCTAGGCGTCGAACGCTTTCCATGGGACAACAAAGCCACTGCTACGGACTTGGGTCCCACCTTGTTACTTTTGGCCATCTCCGTCGGGCGGTCTCTGATAGGCGTTGGACGCTCTCTGCAGTAAAAGTGCCACATCTGTGACCATGTTTCCTCCGGCCATGGGGCGCACACATCACAAGTATGGGTCGATTCGCAGCCGGAACAGGGTAGGCAAAACATATGCTCGTCCGTAGGCCACTGGAAATCCCCACACATCGTGCAGGTACGAACCTGGTATCTGCAACAAGAGTGTGTAATGAAAAACGAGTGAGCGTGGCCTCTGAGGACACGCAATAATAAACCACACGTGATGTGAATCGAACCTAATCACAAACAATCGAAACGAGTGTACAGCACGTGCCGACGCTCGGCGCTCCTTCCCACCCCAGAGCGCCGGTCGAGGGCATGCACCGAGATATTACCTGTCCATGGCAGGAAAGGTGCCAAACCCACGTCTATCCAGTGAAGTGAAGACACTGACCACAGGCCGTGGTAGCTCGCCGCAAGGTACGACCGGGCAGGAACGCAGAGTCGAAGCAGCGCCCAACAAAACCACAAACTCACAGTCCCCACGGCAAAGTCCCAGTAGGTCAGGAACCCCAAGGCCAGTGAAGAGAACTGTCACAGGCGATGGCTAGTAACCCGTTGAAAACAGCAACAATGTTCCAAGGTTCAAAAGAACGAGCATCCAAGGTCACCAACGACCGGTCCAAAAGCATAAGCGGAGCTCGACGTGAACACAACCTAACTCGGCGCCAGCTAAGAACTAAACTGATGTATGCCGGGTAATCTTGTACCGGATGGGAAGAAGGGGAGGCTACTCAGGTTGTGACCTGGTCTATGGCACCCCACTCCTGCCAACGATACCATATACGGACACAACCAAATTTGGGCTAAAATTAGGCTAGCTAAGAGCTATTTCCTATGTGTAATACCATCGGTAATGTGTTTTGAGAAAACAAAGGTCTGTTGCTCAGTCCAGCATGACACAAGCGCATGAAACACCAAGCAATCTTGTGTCATCCACATTGAACATTACAACACCCACAGTCATGCACTTTAAAAATGCAACAAAAAACAATAATAAATTCAAAGCATTAAACCCCAGTCGTCCAACGAACATGGATACAAAATGAGGCAAGAAAGTCGCAGGGACTCATAAGGTTCTATGCCTCTTGCAGTTCTGTGGTTATGGCTGTGTCCCAGCAGTCAAAGAGATGAACATTAATGGTATAAATTAACCCTTTGGGTGTCAGTAGTGGTTTTAGTCGCAATGATTCCTACAGGAATCATAGCAACTAAAACCGCTATGAACACCCAAAGGATTGAGCAACTAAAAAAACACAAAAAGCCCATGGCAGCAGATATAACTATCACAGCTGTTGCATTTTAAAGCACTAACATAAAATAGAACAGACTCAGTATTATGCACCAGCATATTTTGAAATCTAATACAATGCGGAAAGGTATCTGGCTCTGAAGTGACCAAAAGGTCCTCAGGCCAAAGTCACAGAGGCCATTCCTTACTGGGTGTTTGTCCTTTACATTTATACAAATCCAACACTTTAGAATAAACGCAGATGGTGATCCATGTACCTTTGATGGATATGGATGGGAATCTGTGGCGTAAACTTTATGACTTAAAAAACATGATCTGCCTCCACTGCTAGTGAAAGGGTTAATGCACGCACGTTCACCTCAACCCTGCAACCCTGTTCCTTAACCCATTTAGCCCCAAGGCCAAATTTCCTAAATTTTGAAAGTGTCACTTAATGATTATATACCAGTTGCAGGAGATGGATAGACCATGATAATTCAAGGGTAGTGCCAGATTAGCTAGTCATCTTCACCATGATAATTCAAGAAAGAGTAGTGCCAGATTAGCTTGGCACCTTCAGGTGCCAAGCTAAATCTGGCACTATCCTTGAATTATCATGGTCCATCCCTCTCCTGCTATATGGTGTTCGGGCTACATGGGTTAAATAAAGCAATACAGATGAAGTCTAAACAAATTCATTGCCCACAACCTGAAGCTGCAAGTGCTTGACGAACCACTGCACACTGACAGGTAACATGTGCAAACAAAGAAAGTTCACGAAAACAACAGCTAATAGCTGACCTTCACAAGTACACCCCTACCTGATCTTAACGAGGCCTGTGAGAGTTTCCTCTCGCCTGCAAACCAGGTAGTGACATGATTAAGAATCAATCTTAAACATCTGTACAGACATTAGTCCTGATAATGAGATGAAGAGCTGAATGTATATTAATGGAAATGTATGTGTTTTGCCAACAACAAAAAAAATACACAAGAGGTAAACTATACACACAAAAGATAAAAATTCAGCAACACTGTCGCAGGGAGATTGAGCTGTTGATAGAGCTTTTTTCATTTAACTCATTCGCAACCAGCCACATCCGGATGCAGCTGGCCGCGAATGATTTAAATCAGTACGAACAACACATGCAAACAAACAACCCAAACATGACAACATACAAAACAAGCAATAAATTCACCAGCACCTGAAATTGTAAACATTTAACAAGGACGCACAAACAAAACAAACAAATCTTCTTTGAGCATGATGTCCATCACACATAAGTAGATAAGTCTATCATTTATACTGACGGGCAATGGAAATGCAACATTCTTGGAATCACCGGAAACACTTGTGGAAACAAAGTGTTTCCGATGATTCCAAAAATGTCACATTTCTTTTGCTCATCAGTATATTTGAAACTTTGGCAGGTCAATAGCAATTTTTCAAGATGATTCCTACAGGAATCACTTGAAAAGATGCTAGTGACCGTCAAAGCATACATATCAGATTTACAAAAGTGCACTACATGGTGTACTCATTAACATCTCAATGTTGATTTCCAAACCTATAAAGCAGAATTCTTAAAGCCAATAAATCTAGTAAACATACAAAAATACAAATTGGCATAAAAATGCAAGACACTAAACATTAACCCTCTTTTGCATGCAGCCCCCAGAACTGTAAACAGTACTGTTGAATGTATGCACAATAGCTGTCGGTAGCACGTTTATTGTCACGATTCCTGCAGGGATCATCATGACAAAATGCGCTATCGACAGCCAAAAGGTTAGCAATCAGCTGAGCACCAATACGAATTAACCTGTACTGTCTTGCAACAAGTACATATACATGTAATGAATGTGAAATGAAAACACTGTGAAGGGCAAAGCAGATAAAAGCATAGGCGTGTGGTGTGATTACAAATGTTGTGATACATCTCTAATGTTAACCCTTTGGCTGTCGGTAGCGCGCTTTGATGCGCGTGACAAAACGTGCTACCAACAGCCAAAGGGTTAATGCCCTTTCACTTCAGCTAATGAGAGCCTGAAAGAGAAAGCAAGTCAATGGTGTTCCCTGTCTTCATACTGGACAAAAACATATTGTAGCATAACTGCAGCTTTGCAACAATGGTTCAAAATTTTAAAAACAACATTTAGGTTTATATGAAAAATGTTTTAAAAACATACATCACAACTGAGTGGACATCAAAGCCTCTGAGTATAAAGCAATTACTTAATGAAACAACACCAATATTCCTGATTGCATGCACTGGTACTGGACAAATAGTATGCAGTGTCAATCACATAGCTGATGAGAAATGCAATGTGATTGGATGAAATAAGATCAAATTCAACCCAAAAGCAACGATGATGCAGCGATGGCACGTCTAGTCCAGAAAGGGAGCTTACTCCTCTGGGAGCACTGTGACTGCAGAGATACTCGAGAACCAGATCTAGATATACTGGCCTCTGCGGTCACTTCTGGTACTACACCCTCCTCTTTCTCTCCATCCTTTCCAGCCTCAACATTCTATCCCTCATTTTCTTCAGCGTCTTTTGGTAATACTTCACTCCTCATAGACTGTTCTTTAGAAGTGAAAAGGCCAAGTATTACATGCAACTGCTCTGTTCAGCTCTATTCATTTAAACTCATTCTGCCCGCGGCACCACACAGCAAGATAAGGCTCGACCATGACAGTTCAAGGGTGGTGGCAGAATACCTTGGCGCCTATAGGCGCCGAGCTATTCTGCCACCACCCTTGAACTATCATGGTCAATCTGTCTCTTGAATTGTAATGCAGTCCTCAGAGAGGAAGTCCAAAATGTGGGTATTTTGTACCTCAGGCACAATGAGTCTACAGTGTGTATGTCAAGTCTTACCTTTAGAAATCAATTGAACAAAATTACACAAGCCAATCAAAAAGCAGTAAAGGTCATAATAACTGAGTGTGAAATACCCATTTTTTATAATAACTAAATTTCTATGCTAAATAATGTTACGCTCTGATTTCAATAGAAACTATTTTCTTTGAGATTTGTTTTAAATACTAAAAATTCCAAAAGCTGAAAATGGAAATTCAAATAAAGACATTTAAAGCATATTTCTGTGCTGCTACAAGCATCCTGTAATAGCAGAGGTAACACTTCTACACTTTACAGGGGGAGTTTACTACGGGAGCACTGAAACTGCAGTGAGATCTGAGAACCAGATCTAGATGGTGTACCCTCCTTGGGTATTTCCTGTGATCTCTCTCATCTTTCTCCACATCCTTTTCTGCAGCTTCCTGTACATTCTCTCTATGTGTCTCTTCAGTACCTCATCCTTTACTCTTCATGGAATATTCTTCAATAACAAATGTATGCAACATTTTATAACAGATGAACTTGACCATTAAATAGTAGAAATGCAATGATGCGGATGAAAAAAAACCGGACTGAAAAGCCCTTTGAAAAGTGGAAGAGAACCCCTAGATTATGACTTCAGCTGCCAAATTTTACCTGTTGTCCCCAGGACTCAAACATTCAACATATTCAGTTTAAAAAAGAAAAGAGCAAAATATGTAAAAGCTGCACCACTTTCCAGCGTCTGGATATCAAAGCTTCAGAAATATCAGTATGCAATAACAGCCACATTCTTATGCATTCAAGGCATTCTGGAAGCAACATCACATCAACAGCTGAAAGGGAGCATACTCCTCTGAGAGTGATATGGCAACAACTGCACCCTGTTGCACTGAACCCCTCTTGCCCATGTAGCCACAGGTACTCTTTACATTACTGGTGGCTGCATGCACATGGGGGTTAACCCATTTAGCCCCAAAGCTGCATTTGAGGGTGATCCTTTATGACTATGCATCAGCTGCAGGAGTTGGATCGACCATCATTCAAGGGTAGTGCCTGATGAGCTTGGCACCATCAGGTGCCAAGCTAACCTGGCACTACCCTTAAATTACCATGATAATTTAAGGGTAGTGCCAGATTAGTGCCTGTCGGCGCCAAACTAATCTGGCACTTCCCTTAAATTATCATGGTCGATCCACTTCTGCTGTAGGCCATTTGGCCTACGTACACTGTAGTTTAGGTAATTAACTCATTGGAGATGTGCCATACATGGATACACAGCTAATCATCATGTATTCGTATATGGCACGTCTCCAATGAGTTAAGGCACTGTGGAAGCAACACAACTAAACCTGCAAGGGAGCTTACTGCTCGGGGAGCGCTGTAGAGAGATCTTAGAAGCAGATCTAGAGAGACTGCCCTCCTTGGGAGATTCTTTTGTCTCTTTCTCTTTTTCCTGCACTTCTTTTCTTGCGTCCTCACAGTCTATCTACTCACTCTTTATAGAATATTCTTACAGAGCAAAAAAATCAGAGTTTACAATGCTTGCTTTCAATCAGACACTTGACATTACAAAAATGTCAAAACATCCTATAGAAAATATGAGGGAAAATCTTAATTTGCAATTTCAAATAAAAATATGGTATTCAAGTTGCCGACTAAATACAGTAAACTTGGCTTTTAGTTCAGTTGGATACGACACTTTTTTCAGAGATACGTCCCTTTTCACACTTTCTACATAAATTACTTCACTTTTAACAAACTCTAGATACAACAACTTAATTTGTATGCCCTGACATTTCCTTATATCTGAACTTTCCTGTAGACAACAAAATCAAAACAAAATTGTATCCACTGTAAGCCAAATGCACGATTTACTACACTCCACACAAACTGATAGAAACTACAAAATAATCTGTCTGTCAAAAATACAAAATGTATTCTGCTCACTACAAGCATCTTGCGAAGCAGAGGGGCAAACCTCTAGATATTAAAGGGAGCTTACTCCTCTGGGAGCGCTGTGACTGTAGAGAGATCTTAGAAGCAGATCTAGACAGACTGGGTGCTGCCGTTGTCTCTTTCTCTTCTTCCTGCACGTCTTTTCCTGTGTCCTCAGAGTCTCTCTGCTCACTCGTTACAGAATATTCTTAAAAACCAAAAACATTTGAACTTAACCAATTTAGCCCCGATGTCCCACAGCAGGAGGCGGATTGATCATGATAATTCAAGGGTAATGCCGGATGAGCTTGGCGCCTTCTGACGCCAAGCTCATCTGGCACTACCCTTGAATTATCATGGTCGATCCGTCTCCTGCAGCTGGTACAAAGTGGAGGAAACGTGGACCTGGGGTTAAATGGGTTAAAATGCTCGCTTTCAATTAGACACTTGATGTTAGAAAATATACAAAAATATGTCAAACCATGCTATTACATGTAAATATATCGGGGAATGTCTGCAGCAGCTTGGCAATTTCCAACCAAAAAGTATATTCAAGTTGTCATCTAAGTCCAGTAAACTTGGCTGATAATAACAATGCAGAATGTAACAAAAGTTGGATTATAACAGTCTCCACATAAAGTACTTCGCCTATAACAAACTTTGAATTAACAACTTAACCCATATCATATGGAGACTAGAAGCTTCAAATTTGTACACTGCCATTTGCAAGCTACATTATAGTAAGGATATAGACCAATGGCTTTAGTTCAAGGGTGGTGCCAGAACAACTTGGCGCCTAGAGGTGCTAAGCTATTCTGGCACTACCCTTGAACTATTTTAGTCAAACATATTTCACATACTGGTGTATTCTGAATGATAGTGTTAATTTATGACCCAAGATGTTTTGTTACATCAGAAATCAAAAACTCAAAACATTATTACATCCGCTACAGTATAAGCCAAATGCATGATGTACACTTCATACAAACTGACATTCACACACACAAATCTGTCTATGAAAATACATAAAATATATTTCTGCGCATTACAAGCATCTTGCTAAGCAGAGGTGCCACCTCTAGTTATTAAAGGGAGCTTACTCCTCTGAGAGTGCTGTGAGCGTAGAGAGACCTTAGAAGCAGACCTAGACAGACTGCCCTCCTTCACAACTTCTGGTGACTGCTCTTCCTTTCCTGTGTCCTCAGAGTCTCTCTGTTCACTCTTTACTGAATAGTCTTACAAAGCAAAAAAATAACAAATATCCATACAAACTGGTAAATGTTCACTTTCGGGCAGACAATATGAGAACAGACACAAAAAGACTTCACACCATGCTGTTAAACACAGGGCACTACAGTATACAAAAGTTGGGAAATTACAAATAAAAATAATATTCAAATTGTCAGTTAAGTATTATAGATGAATCAAAACATAATTACATCAGCTGGTATGAATAAAATGGCTACAGTTTCACATCGCTTGTTACAGACTTTAAGATCCTACCCATCTACAAACTTTCACTGAACACAAACAAATCTGCCTAAGAAGAATACATGAAGTGGATTTCTGTGCACTACAAGCATTTTGCAAAGCAGAGGCACCACCTCTTGACATTAAAAGGAGCTTACTCCTCAGGGAGCGTTGAGACTGCACTGAGATCCGAGAGCTGGATCTAGACAGACTGCCCTTAGGAGTTTCTATTGATGTTTCCTCTTTTTCATCCATTTCATCCTCCTCCTTTTCTTCAGTCTCTTTCTCAACACTCTTGGCTAAATATTCAGACAAAATATGCACACTAAATATATATCGACCAAACCATAACAAAACAAGCGACAAAAGTTTGGGGAAAATAAAGCAATGAAGCTCACTTGCACAAAAACAATTTAAAAATAAATTAAACAAATGTACACTTGTTCAAACTTACCTAAAATTTGTAGTACAGCTAATTTCTAATTTTTTTGCTGACCCCACCATGTGTGTGTTTAAGTGATTTCCCACAAAGTATACACACTGCAAAATCTAGCATTGCAACAAAAATGATTTTGCAAAGCATTTAAAAAAAATATGTGACACTGCTTTGTAAAACTTAATTTGAAAGACAACTGAAATATACACAAATCAAAACTTAATATGCACAGCAAATCAGTTAAAAAATCCAGAAAAAAAAACCGAAAACAGAATGTAGTGAAGATTATTCGTGCAGCTGGAAGAAAACATTGTGCCCATGCAATGTCAAGTCAAACATCAATAGCACACAACAAAAGAAAGGACAAAACTGCAGGGACTACAGCAAAACCTGTTTTTAGTGACCAACCTTATATGAGATCACATCATTAAAGACCATCATTAAGGTGGCTGTATAGCTACCTAAATGATGGTGTTTAGTGACGTGACATTTCTTGACAATCAAACCTCTCTTGACAGATAGTTCAAGGGTAAAGCCAGAATAGCTTGGCGTCTCAGGTGCCAAGCTTTCCGGGCACCACCCTTGAACTAAAACAGTTGATCTATCTCCTAATCTGCTATGTAGCCTTCACAGGACAATAAGCAAATTTTAAAAAATCAGCCTCAGAATGTAATGGATTAAAGCCCTGTGACTGTAGAGAGACCTTCGAAGCAGACCTAGACAGACTGCCCTCCTTCACAACTTCTGGTGACTGCCTTTTAAGACCACTTTCTCTTGCAAAAAAGAGTGGTTGCTCAAAACATTTTCCTCTTGGGACTGGGCGTTTCACTTACATATCTGCCATCATTGGCAAAAGCTAGTACTGGTATGTCCAGCATGTCCAACAATGGAAATCTCGCTTTTTTCCAAAAATGGTCACACTGGCCATTGCAAGAAAAGAAAACAACAGATAAGCTCTGCCTCAATCAGAATAGGACCCTTCTGCATCTACAACACTCTGTTACACATATTATATTCTCTTAACCCTTTTAGCCCCTAGGTCCCATTTCTCAAATTTTGGAGGTGTTGCCAAACATCTATGTACCAGTTGTAGGAGATGGGTTGATCATGATAATTCAAGGGTAGTGCCAGGTGAGCTTGGCGCATCAAGGCATCAAGCTAATCCAGCACTACCCTTGAATTATCATGATCAATCCATCTCCTGCTGCACGGTCCTGGGGCTAAAAGGGTTAGCATACTGCACCAAATAGACACCCTTACCCCAGACCCATAAGTAAATAGTACTTGAAAATGGCCATGACCTATTAGCACAGCATATAAAAACATTAACCCTTTGGCTATCGTAGCACGTTTGGTCACGATTCCTGCAGGAATCATTGCCTAATAAAAAACTCTACTGACAGCCAAATGGTTAACACTTTCACAATACTGGTATATACATTACCAATGCTGATATCAGTGAAAGCCTGTTGAGGCAATAGAGAAGTTGCAGAGCCAATACTGTCGTCACTACTGATAGAAGCCTCCTCTGAAGACAGCACTTCAGGTTATGATAACAGAGCAAAGCTGGCAGAAAAACAGCAGCCTCAAAAAGAATTTCGTTTACAGGAAAGCATAACAATGAAAAGGAACTTTAATCCTATAAGTATAAGGAAAAAACTATATTTTAAATCAAGAAACAAAAGTAAACACACGCGTGCACACACCTGCACATTTTCTGTAGCTCAGGGTTTAATAAGGATTGCTGCAGCACATGGCAATGCTTAATTTATAATCTCCAATTCTGTACTGTCAAACACACACACACACACACACACACACACACACACACACACACACACACACACACACACACACACACACACACTTAAACTGCGACAGAGTGGGATAAATCAACAGAAAGCTTCCTTAAATTCACCACAAACACACGCCAGCATATTTTCAACATTTGCAAATATGATGTTCCCAACTCAATGCACCAAACAAATTCTACAAAACGGTTCCTATGAAGCATCCCACAGCATCCCCTGACCCACCTGTCAACAAAGGCCAGTGGTTTATTACACAGCAACTATCTCTCCTGAATATATTCCGACCACTATCACCCATCACCCCCTCAAAACCCCTCATTCCTTTATCATAAAAAGGCACATTACATAAGTCATAACCCTTTGGCTGTTAGTAGTGGTTTTTGTCGCGATGCTTCCTGCAGGAAGCTTTGCAACAAAGATTGCTACCGATAGCCAAAGGGTGAACTAATCGAAATCATAGCGACAAAAGTGCTACCAGTTGCAAAAGGGTTAACTTATATAATAAGTGCCACATCTGAAAACCACATTTCAGAATGCAGCATGTCTCAAATGGGGTATTACCAGTAGGCGACAAAACACGGCTGCAAAAGCAAATAATTAAGCCATGCAATATAAACCCTAAATTTAACCCCTCTGTGCACACTGCCACCAGTACCATATATAATACTACTGGCTGCATGCACAGGGGGTTATGCACCAACTACCTTCAAACTTTACACCATGCTCTAACCCATTGCCTCCCAGAACTAAATGACTTCTATTCTATAGAATGGAAGTCATCTTGTTCTGGGAGGCAAAAAGTTAACCCATTCAGCCCTGACACACTACAGCAGGAGATGGATTGACCATGATAATTCAAGGGTAGTGCCAGACTAGCTTGACGTCTGTTGGCGCCAAGCTAGTCTGGCACTACCCTTGAATTATCATGGTCGATCCATCTCCCGCAACAGGTGCATAGTCTTTAGATGACGCCTCCAAAATTTGGGAAATACGTGCGTCGGGTTGAATGAGTTCAAAATATATTTCAAACTTACAATATACTCTGCGCAACTGTGCACAAAGACAAACTCATGCCAGGCAAAACATGCACACATGCTGAATGTGCCACACAATGTCAACCAGTGCTGTCAAGCTCATTCCACACAACAACAAAAACATGCATGTGCATACACCTAACAAAAAGTATGTCAAGTTCACTCTCCATGTTGATACACATCTTTTCTGTCAAGCGGTAGTGTCAGTAACAGTCAAAGGGGGGGGGGGGGGGGGGGGGGGGGGGGGGGAAGCTGGATCGACAGGTCTGCCTCTACACCTATACAAGATTGACCCCCCGCCCCCCCCCCCCCCAGCCCCCTCCCACCCCTTCCTCTTTTTTGTTGTAGTTGCTTGTTTTAGTTTCAGAGACAATGACAAAGAAACCACATCAGACACACAAACACATACAGACATGATAAACCCAATTTACAGTACCCACACACACAAACACACTCCCACTCTCACCTTAAGGGGCAGGAGGGGGGGGGGGGTTATAATAAGACCTGAAATTGGGCAAGAAAGTCAAGGAATATGTAAAATAAAAGTTTTTCTCTTTCAGGTAAAACTGGATTTTAAAGTACTGAGTACACAGCAAACAGAATGAAGACAAAACCAAGCCGGAAACCGCGCACCCAATACCTTCAAAAATGTCATTTGACAGTAGTGATGTACGTGAGCCAAAAGTCCTTGAACCTGCATGTAGCCATGACATATTTAGAGAACAAAAGCCACCACATAGCTGCATTGAGAACCACGGTTACTGTATACATTTAGACAGCAGAAATAGCAGGCAATTCACACTGTATCAACAACTATATAATAAGTAGTGGTAATTGCATATACATGTACATGTATCAGTATTTGATTGTGTGAGGCTGACTGTCACGTAAGAATGCAAACAAAATTATCGTCTGGAAAAACATTAACCCCTCCACTGCCAGTGGATGCAGATTGCATTTTTTTAAACCACTTCAATTCAACGTCGAAGATCCCCAGAGGTTTCAGCAAAGAGGCATAGATCCTCATGAGCCCACCCCCCCATGAGGGGGGGGGGGGGGGGGGCGACGCATGAGGATCTATACCTCTCACAGTTGGGCAGTGTTCAATTTTTCTTGGCAGCGAAGGAGTTCATCGCTGTACATGCATCTAAATGTTACGATTAGTGCATTTGATAAGAATCAGGAATCCTAAACTGATTCAGCCCGAATTTTGGAGGCGTCATCCAACGACTATGCACCTGTTGCAGGAGATGGATCGACCATGGCAATTCAAGGGCAGTGCCAGATTACCTTGGCACTGACAGACACCAAGCTAATCTGGCACTACCCTTAAATTATCATAATCGACCCATCTCCTGCTGTAATGCGTCAGGGCTGAATGGGTTAAAAACTTCACCACTACCAAAGAAGCACAAAAAAGTAAGGATATTTCAGTAATAGGAAAAAGGGATTAGTCAGAGACACAGCCAACAAAACAAACACTGACATTAGAGACACAAACATACAGTAACCAGTGTTCACATGAGGGTTTTGACAATCAGTATTTCTGGTCCAGATTTCACACAACCTTAATATCAGTCCTTCCAATACACAGTTTCAAGTCAGACCTCGGCTAATGAAACAAGATGGGAGGGGTGCGGGTGGGGAAGAGTGTATTGGCCAACATACACACATACTTGATACACTCATACTTACATCACAACTTGATTGTCTATTTCTTCTATTTGGGGTATCCAAGGTATTTCTCAATAAAACCAATATTGTTTTGTCTAGTGGCTGCTACTTTTATTTCCTGTATTTTCATTTTCTGTAAACCAGTAAAATACAAAAACAAAATACCGCTTACCATGAACACTGACAGCCCAGTGTCAGAAAGATTATTAGCATACCGTATTTAACCCAAAGGCTGCTTTTCTCCAATTTTGGAGGTGTCATCTAAAGACTATGTACCACTTGCAGCAGACAGATCGACCAAGCTAATCTGGCACTACCCTTTAATTATCATGGTTGATCAATCTCCTGCTGTAGTGCGTTGGGGCTTAAGTTAAGGACACTGATGATCCATTGTCAGTATCACCAAAACTATTAAACCCTCTTCAATATGAATAAAAGCTGTTTTTTATCCTCATCCAATTAGTGGTCAAAAGGACTGGCACTTGTAAATATTGCACAGTCTCAAAGCCCAGGAAACAGGGCAAGCAAAGCTCTGAAAAAAAAAGCATCTACCACAAAGAGGAACAAAAAGAGTTGAGAAAGACTTGGGACAGTACATCTACAGTTTTACTATTCCACCAGCATCCAACCAAAAAACAAGTGACTTTAAATAATTTAATAATAAAAAGGTTAATGATACACCAAGCATCACTCAAATATTGTCAGTAAATGCTTCATACAAATTATGACAAACTATATTTATAAATCATGATCTACATGAAAACAAACAGTATGCACGGTCTTGGAGAAATCTCTGATCTGACAGTCAAATTCAAGCTAATAATTTTAAAATTTACTTCACAGATTTTATGGGTACAAAGCCACAGTCAGCTACAAATATACACGTTTCACACATGAATGCATGCATTATTCCACTATGACACGCGCAACACACAAAAGAAGCATAGGGCAGCCACTCTTGGGAGATAAGTCATGGCTTACTTTTCTCCGAGGCTGCTGATTGGATGGAGAGCTGTGAACCACTTAAAGATCCCTCATCTTTATCTGTCAATTGTTAGGTTAAAAACCAAAAATAAGTATACCCAACGAATGACAAACATTAACTCACACACCAAATGTACTCCTGCGGCGGAAAAGGGATTACTAAAAGTCCCTAGACTCATGACAAGCAAGTCGTAGGTAGAAATTCAATAAGCACTTAAAAGGCACTGAACTGTGCTGTAAGACGACACAGTTCTGTCCCTTACTGGCCCCCATTTCCACTTGCCGACAACCTACCGGGTACCTTACAATGTGCATGTGGTTGATAGTGAGCGACGATGACAGAGATACAGAAGTGAAAGTGTGTGACACTGGCAGACACACAAGTGCGTTCAAAAGGTGCATAATTATAGTTACTAATGATTAAAAAGCATGTGTATTCCGACTGCAACAACAGTGTGAATACATGCACTGCAATGTGTGTTGTGCTAACAACTGAAATGTAGATACAGTAAATAACAAAACCAGTTACTGTACACAAGCTATCATGCTTTATCATTCAACATAAAATTACCATAAAACAAAAACCACAACAGGACAACAGGTAAGACTTGAAAAAGGCATGTAGAAAACTTCACGACACTTCCAATCTGACAATATGAAAAAAATCTTCTTTGACAAAAAAGGCATTTATGTGACATGCAGAGTAGTTACCTCTCTTGTGCATTCACCCAACCGTATTGTAAACAGTACCCATGGCTGCATGCACAAGTGGTCTAACAACAATATCAAATATCACAAACCTTTTCTGAGTGAAGCAGTGGGCCCTTCTTCCTTGCGTTTTTTCCTCCGTTCCTTCTTCTCCATCACCTTCAGCGACATCTTCTTGCACTCCTCAGCAGTCGAAATAAACATTCGACAGAACTGTGAAAAATAAAATACAATACTTTTAGGCAACAGAGAAATCCTAGTGGCATAAAAATATCTGAGATGATTTTTTTTTTAAATATTGGTAAACGTTTGCATAATTTCAATAGTAAAAATCTAAATCTTGTCTTCTCTAAAAAAAACACTTTGACTTTATTGCAATTATAATTTTAAGCCAAAGATATTCATACTGACATATCAAAAACACATATTAAAATACATAGAAAATGAAAAGAAACATGATATGATACAAGGTTAACCCAATAACACTTGCACAACACTTCCAATGTCACCCTTACCCCACTGAACTCGGTTTTGTCTATCTAAATCCTTTAGCTGTCAGTACCACTTTTGGTCACGATAATTCCTGCAGGAACCATCACGACAAATCGTGCTACTCACAGCCAATGGGTGAACAATGTACATCAACAAAATTAACCCTTTGATAGTCACTAGCAGTTTTTGTGGCAATGATTCCTGCAGGAATCATTGCCACAAAAACTGCTAGTGACTATCAAAGGGTTAATGCAGGAATCATGGCCACAAAAACAGCTACCAACACCCAAAAGGTTAACACTGACTCAGTTAACAGTGGAAGGGTTATCATCATTATGTATGTGTTTACTGCAGGGACAAATAACTGAAATAAAAGCCAACAAAATCTATCACCAATTAAAATGTGAGTCCAATCAGGCAAACAGTCTCAGAAACATTGCACACATGACAACACTGTACATATCCTGACAACATGAAAGCGAAGTGGCAGGAATGGTTTTCATCACAAAACTAAGAAGTAACACCTAATTTCTTGTCATGAAACCCATTCACCATCCAACTGCAAGAGGTACATTCATGAGTGCTGGCAGTTGTGGGGGCTCATGAGGATCTATGCCTCTTGCTGAAACCATTTTGTACCCATGTTCCTTTGATGGATGAGGATCTCTGACACTGAATTCACAATGATTTTAAGAACTCTGCACTGAATGGGTTAAATAACAGAATCAAATTTATCAAAGTTTCGAGGTTACTGCCATCACATGCCAAAAACAAATACATCCATCATGACCATCATTTTGGAAGCAGCAGCATGATCGTGACTATCATTACTCAAGTGACAGTAAAACGTGTCATACTGTCGGTGCAATATCTCTGACGCTCTTGGCTCGATTCAACTGAAAGTATGAGACAAAAATTTATGCACAAAATTGTGACTTCTAACTTAAAAAAAGGATCAACCATTACAAACTTCTAAAGTGAAGCTGGTATACCATGCACAAAACAGTGTACAAAGCATCAGGCCATATGCAAATGTACATGTATTCAAAGCTACATCCAGATTCTAACATGTGCAGGTGTGACACCCAAAGCCAATGACTGCATGTTTCATGCCTTCATGCTGAAAACAAGTGTACACAATCATTTCTGAGCAATACAAACCTGTATGTAATTAAAGACATCATCCTAAAAGCAGAATATACATAAATAAATAAATATGTCAGCCTTTTACAGTCAGTTGCGGCAAATGTGTAAGTCACTTTTCCTGTTACAGTGTCACCTGTCAGGGTATGCCTTGGATTAGTGATCAATGACCAAGAATCACAAGAGGAGACATATCAGTTATCACCCATAGACTGTTGAAGGGTGATGCCAGAATAGCTTGGTGCCTACAGGTGCCAAGGTATTCTGGAACCATCCTGTATCACGGTCTGTCTAACGCCTGAAATGTTCAGAGCAATACACTGGGATATTTATGGTAAATTTCACCATTGGGCACAATCTGTTACTGTTGACCCATTTGGCTTCAACACCCTGCAGCAGGAGATGGATTGATCATGGTAATTCAAGGGTAGTGCCAGATCAGCTTGGTGCCTGCAGGCGCCAAGCTCCCCTGGCACTACCCTTGAATTATCATGATCTATCCATCTCCTACATCTGGCACATAGTTGCTAGATAACACCTCCAAAATTTGGGAAATGCGGCCGTGGGGTTATATGGGTTGAACTGTATACTGGTCTAGCCTCAATGACAATCGTTGTCACATATACTGTCACTCAGCACTGCCACAAAAACAGGCCAAACAGTTAGAACTCTACTAACCCAGCAGGACATGGGTCGACCATGATAATTCAAGGGTAGTGCCAGATTATCTTGGTGCCTTCAGGTGCCAAGCTAATCTGGCACTACCCTTGAATTATCATGGTCAAACCACCTCCAGCAACTGGTACATATCCGTTAGGTGACACCCCCAAAATTTCAGGAATGTGGCCGTGGGGCTCAATGGGTGAACTCATCTTACCTCTTTGTAGTCTAGCTTGCCGTCTTTGTTTTCATCCACCTCATCAATCATCGTCTTCACCTCTGACCGTGACATCTTCTCTCCTTTCTACACAAAGTGATACAATGAATGTGTAAACTGAATTAACCCCCTTCTGCAAGCATAGACTGGTAGTGTTTAACCCTTTGCTGTCAGCAAAGCATATTGTCAAGATGATTCCTGCATGAATCTTCTTTCGTTGGGCGCACAGCATCAACATATTGATGGTTATAGCACTATGTGGAGGAGAGCAGAAGGGAACAACAACAAAAAATGAATTTTTCTCTAAAATGTATTTTTTCCAAAAATACTTACCAATGACATTACTATATGGAAGTATCAACTAGTTTACTTAATTTCAGCCGAAGAACCTGTTGTGCTCCTACACAACTAGGGAGGCAACTCAGGGGACTGTAACCAGGGCAGTGAGTAGCTTCCCGTCCCTGCCCATCCGGTCATGTGCCACGTGGTGTCAAGCCAGTCGGAAATGCTTAGCTTACCAGCGGCAAGCGGGGCAGTTATGAGGGTCCTCCGAGTAATGTCATCGGTAAGTATTTTTCAAAAAAATACATTTTAGAGAAAAATTCATTTGTTTCCTCAAAAACATTACCGATGACATTACTATATGGAAGATTTACAAAAAGGAGGTTGGTGCCGCCCAAAAGATTACCCCCTGTAAAAGGGCTTAGCCAGACCCGCCCTCCTAAGAGCAAACTCCCGACAATTTCAGCTAAGTATTACCTATGGCGCCTCTGGCGCCGGGAGGGAGTGTTGCGCCGCGGCGATGTCCCCCACCAGTGCGAGGTTGTCTCGCTGGCCTGCCAGATCCCGGAGGTAGAAGAGGGTGAATTCAGCCCGCCAGCCTACAGCTGCCACGATGTCTCTGACAGCACAGTTGCGGTTGAAGGCGATGCTCATGGCCATGGCTCTAACCTCGTGTGCGCGGATCCTTAGCCTCTTAGCTCCCTCTGAGGAGAGGTCCTGGTAGGCGGACCGTATGACCCAGCATAGCCAGGAAGATATCGTCTGGGCTGTAATGTCAGTTCTGCCTGGGGCCAGTGGCAGAAAGAGGCGGGACCATCCCCTCTGGATGGGCTGGGATCTGCGTATATAGACGCGCAGGGCGCGCACTAGATCTTGCTGCCTGGTCTCCCGGGGAAAGGTCACTCCTTTCAGCGGCTGTATGGTGATCACCTGGCACGCGGTCAAGGGAGACGTAGTCATGGCGAGGAAGGAAGAGTCAGGGAGGAGCTGCACGGAGCCATCCGTCCTGAACTGCAGGCAGGCCGGGCGCGCTGAGAGTGCGTGTAGCTCGCTTACTCAGGCCGCTGTGGCGACGGCCAACAGGAAGCAAGTCTTCCGAATCACATCCGCAAACCAGGCCAAGTGGAGCGGTTCAAATCGGTCTGAATTCAACCACGTCAGTACCCAGGGCAGGTCCCAGTGTGGAATCAGCGAGTGGGCAACCTGGCGCTGGAGGCCATAGTGTGCCGTAAGGTCGGCGAGGTCTTTGCATTCGCAGGGGTCCGGGCGGCCGATGTGTTGGTAGGTGTCTGCAATCCTCTGATCGTGATAGGGGTTAATCCCTGGTCGCCAAAGAGCCAGAGGAAGAACTCAGCGAGCTGAGGGGTAGTCGGGTCGGTGGGGGAGAGGTGCTGGCCATCACACCAGGACCGTAGTACTCGCCACTTTCCCTCGTAGACACGTCTGGTCGAGGGTCTGCGGGCAGTAGCGATCGCCTCCACTGGCACTCGAGAAGCCTCTAGCGGCGAGGGCTTGCTGCACAATCTCCAGGCGTGAAGAAGAAGCCGCTCCGGGCAAGGGTGGAACAGCGGCTGGCGGGGTTGCTCGAGCATCGTGCCCGGGGTGGGGAGCAGCAGGGGGGGGGTCCCGTGGCAAGACTGAGCAGATCGGTGGTCCAAGATCTGTTCCAGGAGAATGGGACCACCAGCAACATCACCGCCTCACATCCCTTCAGCTTGAGCAGGACTTTGGGGACTAGAACCGTTGGGGGATACGCGTAAGCGATGAGTCCATCCCAACGAATGGAGAGCGCGTCGACTGCCCAGGCGAGGGAGTCTGGAATAGGGAAGACGAAGAGGGGAAGTTGACGATTCCACCTCATGGCGAAGAGGTCGATCATGGGAGTCTCCCAGTGAGAGCAGATCATCTGAAAGATGTCCGGTCGCAGAGTCCATTCTGTGTGGAGGAGCTGACCGCGCCGCGAGAGGGAGTCGGCTAGGACGTTCAGGTGACCCGGAATGTGTCGTGCTTGGAGGAAGATGCCGCGGTCTTCGCACCAGCGCAGGACCTGGTAGAGAAGCATGCAGAGGTCGGGGGAGCGCATCCCGCCCTGTTTCTGGATGTAGGAGACCACCGTGGAGTAGTCCGAGAGGACGAGGAGCTCCTGGTGACGGAGGCGAGACTCCCATGTGATGAGGGCCTGCCAAACTGTGTTTAGACCCAACCAGTTGATGTGCCTGTCCGCCAGGTCCGGTGGCCAGCGGCCAGACGTCGTGAGGAACCTCGGTAGCAGGTGTGCGCCCCACCCAGCGAGACTGGCATCCACGCAGAGCGCAAGCGGGGGTGGGGTGAGGACAGAGGTATTCCCGACGCGAGCCACAAGTGGTCCGACCAGTGTCGCAGATGGAGACGAAGCATCTGAGGAACAGGTACCTGGGCAGCGAGATCGCCGGAGGAAGGGCACCAGTGGAGAAGCAGATGCAGCTGGAAAGGCCGGGAGTAAAGACGACCATGTGGCAGGAGGTTCGCCACTGTATTCATCAGGCCGAGGAACTGGAGCCAAACTCTGGCAGGAACGGCCTCTTCTCAGGTACCTGGCGGGCCAGGGTTGCCAGCTTCTGGATCCGCGGCTCTGGCAGTCTCACTCGGTTGAGGTCGGTCGCAAATTCCATGCCGAGGTGTACAAACCAGCGGGATAGGGTGAGGTCCGACTTGCCTGCGTTGACCAGGAAGCCCAGCCGCGTCAAGAACAAGGGTAGCGCATCTCTGTCTGTCACAAGAGTGGACTCCGACTGGTTCCGCAGCAGAAGGAGGTCGTCTAAATAGTTTGAGGTCGGACTGGCGGACGACTGTCTGGCCTTGGCGGCGACGGCATGATGCGCATGAAGACCCATGGGTTGAGGTTGAGGCCGAACAGGAGGGCCCGAAACTGGTATACCACGCCATCGAAGGCGAAGTGCAGGTACCGTCTGTAGGCGAGGTACATGGGGACGTGGAGATACGCGTCGGACAGGTCCAGACTGACAGAGAAATCCATGAGCTGCACGGCGGCCCTGAGTGCCCTGCAAGGATGGGCAAACTACTTTTGAAAAGTAGTCCGCTACACTACAGTTACATTTGTAAAAAATAGTAGTTCGCTACTTTACAATTACATTTTGAAGAAATGTAGTTCGCTACTTTTACGCTACTTTAAAAAAAGTAGCTAACTACTTTTCAAACTACTTTTTTGTAAAACTGTAATCACAACTGGGACTGATAAGTATTTTGAAGTTCAAGTAAATAATCAACTTTAAAGTCAAAAATAGGAGAAAAAAAAAGCAGCTTATATATACACTGACAGTGATGTCTAGTATAAAACATAAATACAGCCACAAGGTTGTATAGGCAGTTGAGAATAAATGGGCCAAATAAGTTAATTGATCATTCAATGATTCATAAAAACACTGACACTTCCTTATAAACCTTTTTTGGAGTTGTACTTAACCAACACTTTTGCCTCAAAGTTAGAATCAGTAACTTTGGCTCTAATCTTTGTTAAAATAAGTCCAGCCTGACTAAACAGACGCTGGGACAACTCCCCTACTAAATCTGTTTTAACTTTTATACTATACAGAAAAATCAGCATTTTATTTCCAATTCTCATTCAATAGCCTATCCCTAACAATGAAATGAAAGTATTTCCCAGTCCATAATGTGGTTCAGTGACACAGGCGCCTTTTCTTAAATATACAATATCTTTAGTATTATTTCAAATTATTATAATCATAGCTATCATTATCAATACTTAGGCCTACCTATTTTTTTCATCATTATGATTATATTTATTATTATTATCATTATTATTATTTGATTTTCCCCCCTTTGTTTTGTTCATAAATTTGTAACATACAAAGGCGTAGCAAATATCATTTTTATTCCCACTTATCCCCTTCCAAGACCATCCATACTCAACTTGGTCTAAACGTTTTATCACAATGTCAGAACGTAAATTTAAAAAATTGTGTTCAAAAAGACTAAGCTAAATAAAATAAATAAATGCAAAAAAAATATGAAGTATGCCAGGCATTGCCAACATCATGCATTTATTCTAGGCTTTTCTGTAATATAAATTAATTCCGAAGCTTTGTGTTCTGTTCTGTATCAAAAAGTACAGTGATCGAAGGGCATGATTGATGATTCACCTGTTGTGTTCCCAGCCATTCTAATACTAGTAATAGATGACAATAGATCGGCATTCACTCGGACAACTCCCCTACTAAATTTAAAACCGATTTATACGAAAAAGCCGCCATTATGTTTTATAGGCTATATATCCTGTTCAGCACTCCAAACAAGAAAATGGAATTTTTTCAGTAAATGAAAATAAATTAATATAGCTTTTGTCATTAGGGTGAATGCCGATAGAATACAACCGGACGCATTTCGCAATGTAAGAAAATCAAAATAGGAAAACTCAAAAAGTCAATAAACCTTGAGATGAAGCCTAAAGATTGGATGCTGTCGTCTTGCTCGCTGAATACTCTTTGCATCCGTACTTGCATTTGAATATAAATGCATTGTCCTTTTCTTCTTTGAGATGAAAAAATTCTAGATACGCTTCAAACAAAGTAGGAAGTTTCTCCATCTTCTGCGGTCAAAAATTTGTGCGTTCTGTGCTTGATTTGAAGAACAAAGAGATGACTGACGCGCGCTTTTGAAAGTCACGTGGCTTGCTATTGCTATCAGCCAAACACAATCATGCTTCTGTTCGCTGAGCGAGCGATCAATCTCGCGCGAGACAGCAATTTCGCCACTCACTTCGGCTTGGCTGAAAGGGATGGGCAAGTCACACGGCAAGGAAAGTAGCGTAGCGAAAGATACATTTTCGCTACTTCGCTACTGACAAATTAGTAGTTCGCTGCTTTGCAACTACTTTTTTAAAATATGTAGTTTGGATCGTTACAAACTACTCCAAATAGTAGCGAAACTACAAAATGTAGTCGCTACTCTCGCTACTTGCCCATCCTTGGTGCCCTGGCTGTCTCTATGCAAAAGGCAGTGGCTGAGATGTACCTGTTCAGCACCGAGAGATCTATGACGGGTCGCCACTTGCCGCCCGGCTTGGGTACCACGAAGAGGCTGTTACAGAAGGCTGGGGAGTCGTGGCGGCCTTCTGCAGTAGACCAGCGACCTTGCCGCGAAGGGGGTCGGCCTTGAGCTGGTCGATCAGAATCTCGGTCCACAGGGGAAAGCGTTGTAGCAGCGGTGGAGATTGAAAGGTGATTAGGAGGCCCTCGGAGATGGTGGAGAGGACCCAGGGGTCGTCCGGAAGCAGCGAGTGTCACACTTCGCTGCGGAGGGCGAGCCTCCCGCCAACATGAGACCCCGAAGCGGCCAGCGGGGGCTGGAGCAGGGAGACGTCAGAGGGCCCTCCCGTGCCCCGGGCAGGCCTGGGCCAGGCAGGGGCAGGGGTTTGAACAGGGCGCGAGCAGCTGAAGGCGGGGGTCCGCAGGGGGGGGGGGGGGGGGGGGGGGGGGGGGAGTTGAGCTGCTGGGCCAGCGGTCCTTGTTCGTGCCCTTCACTGCCTGCCAGGAGAGGCCGAAGAGGAGGGAGCCACCAAGGGGAGCGCGACGGAGCTGCGTCTTCAAGTCGGGGGGCAGGCCGCGGCAGGCTTGTAGTACTGCATCCCGACGCATCAGGTCACAGTTGGAGGCTGCGGCCATGGCGTTGTCCGAGGAGTGATACGCTGCCCGGTTGGCCGCCACTGCGAGGGTGAGGAGGTCTCCCAAGAGAGGCGTAATAGACAGGTAACAGGCGTCCTCGATGCGACGGATGAAAGCTTGGGTCTGGAGCTCCAGGAAACCAGAGCAAGCCAAGGTGTTATGGACCAGGGAGGCAGTCTTGTCCAAGCTGCGGGGAAGGCCGCACTTCAGCTGTGCGGATCCGCCAGCCTGCACTAGCGCCAGTGGATCCACTGAGGGTAGGGGACAGGAAAAAGCCTGGGAATGGCCTGCATACCAGTCCTGGCGGAAGGCGATGTCGAGGCCAACCGGCCACCTACGGTCGGAGAAGAAGTCGTACTCACGGGAAGCAGCCTGTTGGAGCTGTGCGAAGAAGGCATCCCTGAGGTCCCTACAGCCGGGGGGCTGGGGGAGTGACTTGAATCTCTTCACCTGACGGCCAGCGTTGACGAAGACGGAAGCTATCCTCTTAAGCAGAGGAGACGATATGGCAGGCCTCCGCGGAAAGAGAGGCCGCAATTAGATGAGCTGCTTCGTCCAAGGAAAGGAAGTCTTCGCCCGGGGAGCCGAAGGGGTCGCAGAAGATGCAGGGTTTACGGAGTCCTCGGGCAGCAGGCTCAGGGCCTCATCGTCATCAGGGGGCGAGTAGTCCGGCGGGGGGCCAGGGGGGTGGGGGAGGGGGGGCCTCGCTAGCAACGTCCCGTCGTCTGGAGAGGGGAGCAGGAAGGGAGCGACTCACCCATAGGCTCCTCTGCCGAAGGCGGGGCGAAGACGGGGACGAGGCACGCCAGGGCGTTAGGCAGCTGGCGCGTGCTGGGCGTCTGTCCTGGGGGGGAGCGACTGCGATGACAGGAGCACGGTAGACAACTCCACTCGGCTGGGCTCCTACGAAGACGCCTAGTTGGTGAAGGCGACGGGCGTCGGGGCCGGCGAGGCGAGGCGTGCCGTGACAAATGGGAGGGTGGTCGTGGATTCGAAGAGTGAGACGTGGTCAAGCGCGACGAGGATGAGAAGGGCCGAGGGCTGTGTCTGCTGTAGCACTGCGCATCACGGTCCGTCCTAGGAGTGCCGACGGAAGCGCGGGGGCGCATGGGGCCTCTGGCGTCATGCAATCTATCAGGTCTGCCGACAGTCAGCGAACAAGGTGACGAAGGTCTCTGCAGGCCGGCCTCAGTGAGGCGGGCACTCTGCCGGCTATTTGACTCCCCGTAGGAGTGAGCGGGCTTATCTGTGCGGGACACGTCAGGACTGTCAGTGGTAGACGGACGATGCGACGAGGGTCGCTGTGAGCCAGCCTCAATGAGGCAGGTGCTCTGCCGGCTATTTGTAGGAGTGAGCGGGCTTAGTCCGAGAGGGTGCAGTGGTAGACGCAGTCCTGGGGCGTGAGCTGTGGTCACGCGTCCGGCGTGTCGTCCGTTTCCCAAGGTCGGAGCGGGCGTGTCTGCTCACTCCTCCTAGCACAGAGGGGGCACCATGGTAGACGGGCGGTCACATGCTGGCGTCGGGCGCTCGCGCCGGTAAAAACTCCAAAGCTGCGACCAACGTTCCTCTGGCCAGGCGGAGCAAACATCGCAAGCGTGGTCGAAGGCGCAGCCAAAACAGGGGAGGCAGACCTTGTGGTTTTCGCTCGGCCATTGGAAGTCGCCGCACTGTGGACAGGTGCGCACTTGGCAGCTCTCCATGGCTGCGGGGACGGGGGATGGGGGGGAACCTCCATACCACCCTCAGAGCGCGCCAGCGGGAAGGCAAGTCCCAGAATGCACACTGAAGCCCAGAAAACCCACACGTAACCACGTAAGTCCAAGGTAAGAAGGAGAACCACAAGTAATCCAACCACAACAAAGCACCCCCGTAATCCAAGAGAACACAAAATCCAAAGAAACACAGGTAATCCAAAACGCGACCGGACCTAAAAGAACTGGTCGCACCGCACACAGTCAAGGTCCCGTAGGCTAGAACACAACCGTTCACGGTAAGCTAAGTAGAACGACTGGCGTGACACCACATGGCACGTGACTGGATGGGCAGGAACGGGAAGTTACTCACGGCCTTGGTTACAGTCCCCAGAGTTGCCTCCCTGGTTGTGTAGGAACACTACAGGCTCTTAGGCTGAAATTAAGTAAGCTAGTAGATACTTCCATATAGTAATGTCATCGGTAATGTTTTTGAGGAAACAAAAGAATCACCTCAACAATAACTTGAATAAGCATTGCCAACTGCAAAGGGTTAAAGTCAACAGGTTGTACGCAATTTTTTTTTTTTTTTTTTTTTTAAAGATGACAAATATGACATTGACTAAATAGAGGAATCAAATGCTTTCTGAAAACTCTGATAAAATTATATGTCTTCACCTTACAAGGGCATCTAGTGCTACTATATGGTACAGCCAAGATAAAATTGGTTTCATGTAACATCATTGGAAAAAAATGGAGGGTCAAGTTCATTTTTTTCTTTAATTCCTTACTGCTGAATTGGAATAAATACAATAACTCTTGTGAGGTATTTTTAACAAAGACGACAGTACATGTGTACAAGGAACATCTATGGTAAAGACACACAAAATCACACCCAAAAAAATGTTTATTAAAAAAAAAATCTCTAATTTTTAAAAATGAACAAAAATGTGACAAAGAGGACCTACCGTGGTCATGATTTTATACAGCTCGTCCAAGGAGATATATCCATCCCCGTTGATGTCAATCTTACGGAAAGCTTTCATCAAGTCATCTTCACTGGTGGGTGGCTCTTTCCGACACACGTCCACAAACTCATCAAAGGACATGGCGTCTGCAATACGCAAATGAGGTGACAATTGATCAGGCCTGTTGTGAGATGGCCTTAGTTGCCTGCTCGGCACTAAACCCAAATAACATTCATTTTTCTCTAAAAGGTATTTTTTCGAAAAATACTTACCGATGACATGACTTTATGGAAATGTCTACTTCTAGCTCAATTTTAGCCTACTTACCCGTTGTGTGCCCACACAACCCGGGAGGCACTCGGGGAACCCCCCCTAGAGGGGCCGAGAGTTGTCTCCCGTTTCCCGCCTTACCAGCTCCGGTCACGAGACCGGCCAGTTTTTTTGTGATACTTCGCTCGAAAGCGGCAAGCGGGGCAGGAGGGAGGGTCCTCCGAGTCATGTCATCGGTAAGTATTTTTCGAAAAAATACCTTTTAGAGAAAAATGAATTTGTTTCCTCAAAAACATTACCAATGACATGACTTTATGGAAGAATTGCGATGAGGAGGAGGGTGCCACGCAACTCTTAGTGGTAACAGCGCCGTCCTCCCAGTCGCAACCTCCCGACAATTTTAGCGAAGTGCATACCTACGGCGCCGGTGGCGCCGGGAGGGAGTGTTGCGCCGCGGCGATGTCCCCCACTAGTGCGAGATTCTCTCTTTGGCCTGCCAGGTCCCTGAGGTAGAAGCGGGCGAATACAGATTCAGTCTGCCAGCCCACGGCTGCCACGATGTCCTTGACAGCGCAGTTTCGGTCAAATGCGAGGCTCGTGGCCATGGCTCGTACCTCATGTGCGCGAATGTGCAGCCTCTTCGCTCCCTGCGGGGAGATATCTTGATACGCGGAGCGTATAACCCAGCGGAGCCAGGACGAGATCGTCTGGGCTGTTATGTCATTCCTGCTGGGTCTCAGAGGTAGGAAGAGGCGCGAACGCCCTCTGCGGAAGGCTTTAGATCGTCGCAGATAAACTCTAAGGGCGCGCACGGGATCCTGTTGCCTGGTCTCCTGAGACAGAGGGTTGGTTCTTAGCGGCCGTAAGGTGATAACCTGAGGTGCCGTCAGAGGAGACCTGTTCTTGGCCAGGAAGGCAGGGTCAGTGAGGAGTTGAACAGACCCGTCCGCTCGGAACTGTAGGCAGGTAGGCCGCGCCGAGAGTGCGTGTAGCTCACTCACCCTAGAGGCGGTAGCAAGGGCCAGCAGGAAGCACGTCTTTCGTGTCACATCTGCGAAACGGGCCAAAGGTAAGGGTTCAAATCTGTCAGAATTTAACCACGTTAGCACCCAGGGCAGGTCCCAGCGGGGAAGGAGTGAGCGGTGTGTTGGGCGCTGGATGCCGAAGTGACCCATAAGGTCGGCTAAGTCTTTGCAGGCGCCCGGGTCTGGGTGTCCAAGGTGTCGATAAGTGTCAGCGATCATGGACAGGTAACCCCTCACGGTGATGGGGGCCAGGCCTAAGTCTCGAAAGAGCCAGAGGAAGAAGTCCGCCAGCTGAGGATTAGTCAGTTCCGTGGGTGACAGGCCGTGCTCAGAGCACCAGGAACACAGGACTCGCCACTTTCCCTCGTAGACTCGGATGGTGGAAGGTCTGCGGGCCGAAGCGATCGCCTCCACTGCTGCACCCGAGTAGCCTCTAGCTCCGAGGGCTTGCCGCACAACCTCCAGGCGTGAAGGAGGAGCCGCTCCGGGCAGGGGTGGAACAGCGGCTGACGCGGTTGCTTGAGCATGGTGCGTGGGGCGGGAAGCAGCAGGGGCGGGTCCGTGGCGAGGCTGAGAAGGTCGGTGGTCCAGGAGCGGTTCCAGGCGAACGGCGCAACTAACAGCAGGACCGCCGAACATCCCCGAAGCTTGAGAAGGACTTTGGGTACGAGAACCGTCGGGGGGAAGGCGTAAGCCACCAGGCCGTCCCAGGGAATGGAGAGTGCATCGACAGCCCAGGCAAGTGGGTCGGGAATCGGGGAGACGAAGAGCGGCAGCTGATGGTTCCACCTTGTGGCGAACAAGTCGACCTGGGGAGTCTCCCACCTGGCACAGATCATCCGAAAGATGTCCTGCCGAAGGGTCCATTCCGTGTGCAGGAGCTGGCCGCGGCGAGACAGCGAGTCGGCTAAGACATTCAGGTGTCCGGGGATGTGTCGGGCTCGAATGGTAATACCCCGGTCCTCGCACCAACGCATCATCCGGTAGAGGAGCATACAAAGGTCGGGAGAGCGAGTGCCACCTTGCTTCTGGATGTAAGCCACCACCGTCGTGTTGTCCGAGAGGACGAGTAGCTCCTGGTGTCTGAGGAGATCCTCCCAGAACTGCAGGGCTTGCCACACCGCCTGCATCTCCAGCCAGTTGATGTGAGTGTGCGCTAAGTCCGCGGGCCAGGGCCCCGAAGCCGAGAGGAACCGAGGAAGGAGATGAGCGCCCCACCCAGTGAGGCTGGCGTCGACACAAAGCGAGGTCTGGGGAGGAGGGGCGGCCAGGGGAACTCCCGACGCAAGCCAAGAGTGGTCGGTCCACCGACGAAGATGAGGCAGCAGCATCTGGGGCACCGGAACCAACGTCGTTAAGTCGCCTGACGACGGGCGCCAATGGAGTAGGAGATGCAGCTGGATCGGCCGGGAGTAGAGACGACCTAGGGGGATAAGGTCCGCTGCGGCGTTCAGCAGGCCCAAAAGCTGGAGCCAGACTCTGGCGGGGGCCTCGTCCTGTCGTGCTAACTGACCGGCTAGGTCCGCAATCTTCTGGATCCGAGGGGCTGGGAGGCGCACCGTGTTGAGGTCGGTCGCAAATTCCATGCCCAGGTGCACGAAGCGGCGGGACGGAGAGAGATCCGACTTGCCGTCGTTCACTAGGAAGCCCAAGTGTGCCAGAAGCCGTAGCAGCGCATCCCTGTCCGATGCGAGCGAGGTCTCTGACTGGTTGCATAGGAGGAGGTCGTCTAGGTAATTCGACGTCGGACTGGAGGAGGACTGTCGGGCCTTGGCGACTACGGCGTCCATCAGTCGGGTGAACACCCAGGGGCTGAGGTTGAGACCGAACGGGAGCGCGCGAAACTGGTATACCACACCGTCGATCGCAAAGCGGAGGAACTTCCTGGAGGCCTGGTGCATCGGGACATGCAGGTATGCATCTGAAAGGTCCAGGCTGACTGCGAAGTCCAGAGGCTGGACCGCGGCTCTCAGGGCTCGAGCAGTCTCCATCCGAAAGGAGGGGGCCGTAATGTACTTGTTCAGGGCCGAGAGATCGATCACCGGTCGCCATCTCCCTCCAGGCTTCGGAACGACGAACAAGCGGCTGTAGAAGGCTGGGGAGTAGGGGACACGTACCACCTCCGTGGCGGCTTTCCTCAGGAGGGAGGAGACCTCTCCCCGAAGAGCGGAGGCCTTCAACGGATCGCTGGGGATCTCGGTCCAAAGGGGGGAGCGACGCAAAGGAGGCGGGCTGCGAAAGGCGATCCGGAGGCCGGCCGAGACGGTGTCGCAAATCCAGGGGTCGTCGGGAAAGAGTGTGAGCCAATTTCCGCTGAAAAAGGCTAGCCTCCCACCGACCGGAGACCCCGAAGTGGTCGGTGGGGGCAAGGCTGGGGGGCAGTCAGGTAGCCCGCCCGCGACCCGGTCGCCGGGCGGGACGGGGCCAGGCGGGGACACGGGCCCTGGAGGGTCTAGGACGGCCAAAGGCGGGGGCCTGCTCAGGGGCCGAAGCAGGGGCTGACGCAGCAGCGGGTCTAACCGACCGCGAGGCGCGACCCTTAGCCTGGCGGGAGGACGGAAAGCGGCGGGGAGGAGGAGCACTCACAGGCCAGCAGTCGGGGTTGGAGGCTCGAACGGATGACCAGGTGTCGCCGAAAAGCAGGGGGCCACCCAGCGGAGCACGACGAAGCTGCGCACGCAGGTCAGGTGGTATCCCTCGGCAGGCAAGCAGAAGGGCGTCTCGACGCATCAGGTCACAGTTGGCGGAGGCAGCCATAGCGTTAACGGACGAGTGGTAGGCGGCTCGGTTGGCGACTTCCGCTAAGACGAGTAAATCCCCAAGGAGAGGCGTGATAGAAGGATGCCAAGCGTCTTCCACACGACGAACCAGGGCTTGAGTGAGCAGCTCCAGGAACCCAGCGCAGGCCAAGGTGTTCCGCACCAGAGACGCAGTCAAATCCAGGCCACGAGGTAAAGAACGGCGAAGGAGGGCGGAGCCGCCAGCTTGCGACACGGCCGGGGGGTCGATCGCAGGAAGAGGGATGGAGAAAGCCTGGGAATGACCGGCATACCAATCCCGACGGAAGGCGATGTCCAGGCCAGCCGGCCAGCGACGATCGGAGAAGAACACCGGCTCTCGAGACGCTGGAAGTTGCAGGTGCGCTGAGAAGACATCTCGCAGCTCCTTAAATCCAGGCAGCTGGGGAAGCGACTTGAACCTCTTCACCTGACGCTTGGCATCCACAAAGGCCAAGACCTTCCTCTTCAGGGGGGGAGAGGCTGGGCAGGAGTCCGCTGGCAGAGTGGCCGCGATGATCCTGGCGGCTTCATCCAAGGCTAGGAGGGTCTCCGCCCGGGACGACGACGGAAGGGTCGAGGGGACATCAGCACCGACGTCGGAGGGCGAAAGGGAGCGAGCATCCTCCTCCAACAGGGCTGAGATGGAGTCTTCGGGCAGCAAGCTGAGGGCTTCTTCGTCCAGGGGGTGGCGAGAAGGCGGGTGAGGCACCACGGAAGGTCGAAGCTTGGGCGGGGGCGCATCACGAACCTCGCGGGAAGCCCGGGCATGAGCCGGCAGCGACGACGGAGGCGGGGATCGCCGAGGCGAACGCGGGAAGGAGCGAGGAGGGGTCCTGTCCGGTGCGCGGGAACGACGTCTGGGTGAAGTACGGCGGACAACCGAAGAGGAGTGCCGATCACGGGAAGAAGGTCGACGATGGCGGTGACGCGGCGAACGCATCGAACGGTGCGAAGGCGAGCGCGACCGAGCGCGCGACGAGGAGAGGCGGGGGGAGCGGCGACGCTCCCGGCGGGGGGAACGATCCTTCCGGCGGCACTCGCAGGGCGAGCGCGAGTGTCTAGCACTGACGGTGGAACGGGAAAGGTCGGGGGCGCGACTGTGTCGCGTAGGTTGAGGCTGACGTCTCTCCTGGCCGGACTCAGTGAGAAGGGCTCTATGCCGGTGTACAGATCCTCCGGAAGGATCAGCGGGCTTATCGTGGAGAGAGAGAGGAGCAAGGCCAGTCAACGTGGGACGGCTCGTGGCGAACTGCTGCAGGCCGGGCTCAGTGAGGCGGGCGCTTTGCCGGCAAACAGACCCTCCGGAAGGGTCAGCGGGCGTGGCAGCAGTGGCAGTCCTCTGGTCAGCGAACAACGCAGGGTCCCGACGATCAATCCGTTCCGAGAGGCCGAGGCGAGGAAGAGCGGTCGTTACCACAGGGGCGACGTCAACAGGAGTGGGACGAGAGATAGCAGACGGAGGTCACTCTCGCCGGTAAAAACTCCAGAGGTCAGACCAACGGATCTCCGGCCAGGTCGCACAGACATCGCAGAGATGGTCCGAGGCGCAGCCCGAGCAAGGGAGGCAGACCGCATGGTCGTCCGTCGGCCACTTGAAGTCGCCGCATTGAGCGCAGGTAAGCATTTGGTTCCTGCAACAGACAAAGAGCACAAGGTCGCAAAGGCGGACAAGGGAGCCTAGCCCCACACCAAGGTACTCCAAGCGCCGTAACCACCGGCGCGTAAATAGTGGCTACAGTCTCCCAGAGCTAAAGGGCCTTTAAGGTAGACGCACGGAGTGTGGGTGCCCGAAGGCCCTACGAGAACAGAAACCCTAGTCTACAAGGCAACGTCTTCTCGTAACAGTGAAATACCAAAGGAGAGAAGGCGACGTCCCTCGAGGAGACTCGTAAAAAAAAAAAAGGTCGTGCAAGGCGCCGAAGCGTAAGCTCAACAACTGGCGCCCACGTAGTAGCAAAGCCGAAAGGAAAGCCCAACGGTAGCCGGCTCTCGGCCCGAGGGCCGGCTGTGGGAAACTACCACTACCTTACCTCCGAGACGAATCGGGAACAGGGGGAAGGGTAGTCATACACCTCCACAGCCTAGAGGAGAGCAGCAGAATGACGCCAGCAGAGGCAGGGCACAAGAAGGCAGGTCAGCGCTAGGAGGCGCAGAGCACACGAAGAGGCAACGAGCGTAGGCAAGAGAAGGACCGGTCGAAGCGGCGCGAGAGCAAGGCCAGACACGTCTTCTCTGTACGAGCGAAGTAGCAAAACTGGCCGGTCTCGTGACCGGAGCTGGTAAGGCGGGAAACGGGAGACAACTCTCGGCCCCTCTAGGGGGGGTTCCCCGAGTGCCTCCCAGGTTGTGTGGGCACACAACGGGTAAGTAGGCTAAAATTGAGCTAGAAGTAGACATTTCCATAAAGTCATGTCATCGGTAATGTTTTTGAGGAAACAATAACAATATCAGATATGGTAAGTACAGCAGAGTCTGTTTTGAGCCCGCCATGAGATGGCCTTGGTTGCCTGCTCGGCATTAAACCCAAATAACTAACTAACTAACTAACTCTGTTTTGAGCAGTCACTATCTTTGCAAGAAAAAAGTGGTCTTAGTTAACCCATTTAGCCCCAACACCCTGCAGCAGGAGACCGACTGATCATCAAAATTCAAGGGTAGTGCTAGATGAGCTTGGTGCCTGAAGGCGTCAAGCTCACCTGGCATTACCCTTGAATTATCATGATCGATCAATCTCCCACAACTGGTACAAAGTCGTTAGATAACACCTCCAAAATGCAGACGTGGGGTTATATGGGTTAAATAACAGATGTTCTCTCAAGAGACCTCTGGAAGGTCAAACAGGGCCACCCGTCTTTTATGCCCCGTAATCTCATTGAGTGTGACGGATCTCAAAAGAGAACAAAGAAAATCACATCACACTTTATTAAACATATAAACTTGACATTGGCCAATTTGTATTTTCTCTTAAAAAACTCTTTCACACCAGGCTCTATTTTTACAATGGGATGTGAAGAGCAAAGTAAACACTTCCATTCAACGCAAATGATTTTTCAGCATTTGGGAGTTTTCTTTTCAAATGTTTACTAACAAGTACAAAGAATGGATTGACTAACAATTCATGAGTAGTGCCTGATAACCTCAATTGGTGCCTCAGAAAAATGATAATCGGGTACATCTTCATATTACATTATGCAGGTGACAGTGCCAAAAAATTGAAATGACTAAAAAACAGTCCATGGACTAACTATGCCATGTGATCCTTGGCCAGCTAGACATATAGTGATATATTCTGATGAGCCCCTATGTCTTCAGGGGCTCTTGAAAATGTATGCCCCTTTTCAGATGAAATAGTCTCAAGGACTGTTCAGTCTGAACCAAAAACTGACAAAATCAGCTATCTATGACTTTTGAAAAAGCTGAATCAGTCTCCAGGACTGAAGACCGTCACCCATGATAATAGCTATCCATCTGTTGCTACATTCTGCTATACATGGATTGAGACAATTGAACTTTAACTCCTTATGCCCTGAGGACAAAAATATCAGATTTTTGTATTATGTCATTCGAGGTCAATATCACAGTTCTGGAGACAGATCAACCATGATATTTCAAGGTTGGTGTCAGAAAAGCTTGGCGCCTTGAGCATGGTCAATCCATATCATGTCGTAGTCTTTCAGGGCTTTATCATGGGTTAAATCATACATCAGTGGTCAACTTGTAAATGAAATAATGTTCACCTCTGTCATCATCCCAGTATTTCCTGACCATTTTCTGTGTAGGGTTTCTCCCTGCCTGTTGCAAAACTGTAAAAGACAAACAGGATTTGTATGCATGACAAGCTAATCAGACACATATTTATATTATAATATGCAGGTGACAGGAAAAAAAACTTGGAATGTCTTAAAACTAATTATGCCACATGATCCTAAGCCAGCTAAACATAAATTCTCAGTCCTGAAGATGCAAAGCAATTAGGAGATCATGCATCGGAAGCATGTGTCACACACATGACATACACTCTCTCTCTCTCTATTGCCAAGAGTGAAAAATGACCATGTCTCTGTAAACTATGTTAATACACCTAAAGTTGTAAAATAAAGTACCAGTATCATTGACTCATTGATTCTATCTCTCTCTGTACTTTTTAACTCTAAACCTATTCCAATCATTTTCACTGTAGCATAAAAATTCTTTTACTGACATGCCTCAGTGGCCATACACAATAAGGCATGCAACCATGAGCTTTCTGCATGGTCTAAAATGTCAATCCTATGCATGTTTTGTAAGCACAAAAGGAAAAATTAACCTCCTGGACTTTGAAAAAATTGGTAGACTGTAATACAGTTTCTATCCCAAAGTCTCTTAGTCGTATGCTCCCCTTTTGCGTTCTTTATGTAGCAGGAAGAAGAATAAAGCATACAAAGTTTTTCTAAACTCTCTTCAGTTGATGTTGTTTCAGTGTCAAGAGGATAAAGTCATTGTGCTTGTCTTACTCAACTAAATTCATATAAATATACATATTTCAACTTAAAGTTTGACTCAAGCACCTCACTCACCAAGAATGAAATCTTGCTTGCTGGTCAGCTGATCATTGATGTCATCTAACACTGTGAGGTAAGCCGCCTTACACTCCAGCTTCATCTCACTGCTCTGGGGTGTGCGTGAGGAGTGAGATGCATTTGACACATGGGAAAAACGGCTGCTGTGGGAAGTTGCTGATGACGGACGACTGAGCCTTGTAGACATTATGGGGTGTTTGTTTCACAGGCTGAAAAGCAGCAGTTGATTTTCATCAAGCTTCTGTTATCAATCAGTAATGTTGTTCATTCCAGACTCACTACAACAGTGTATGTTTCACAGGCTGAAAGGTAGCATTTGATTTTAAACTCCTGTACAAGATCATCTATGCTTTTTGTATCAAGTTATCAACCCATTAATTGATTAAGCCCTGACATACTAGAACAGCAAATAACCCTGACACACTACAACTATGCTTTAAGTTACTAGAAGGGGGTTAAAATAAGTTCTCAAACTTCCTACCCCGTCGGCCACGCTCAGTGGCCACTCAGGTAAATTCAGGTAAAGCAAAATGGTCAACTATGATATCACAGTTGATCTGACCTCTGCACTGTAATTATGTAGTTAAAATACTGAGGACATCTCATGAATCGTTATTTGCACAATTTGACCATATGGCTAAATTTATGTGCTAAACAAAGTGACACAAGAATCCACTATGCTGTCAAGTGAATCTTCAAATGTTCTAGACAAAAACGCTGGAGTAGTCTGATGGGGATTCATTTGCAAGAACATGGTACCCCAGTCGAGCTGACCGCCTGTAGTATGATGATGGCCGCCAATGCAATCGATGCCAGCAATGTGTCGATGCGTAATTAGAAAATCCTAGTAAATTATATTTTACAGAACTAGCGGCACTGTGCCAGTAAGTTAAAACGTACGATAAAAATATTTTCACCCCAGACCTAGTACGTTTGACGGCATAAGCAATAAATATTAATGCCTTCTGTGCCAAATGTTGAATACGGAGTGTTTCTGAAGAACATAAACTTGGATTCTGAACTAAACCGTCTGTATTTAGCCCCCAACTTCAATGGTATCCATAGTAAACAAACAACAACATCCTACTTTTTCAGTCTTCGCCTTTCCCTCGTTGGGTGAAGAATTCGGCTAAAATAGCAAGTAATGTGTTTACCAGAACATTTAATCATCCGAATTTTAAATATATTCTTATAAAAGAGTGCCGTTTATTATCGATTTTAGAAGATGTGCACGAACCTGTCCCAAAATGGCTGTGGCATGCCGCGCAAAAGTGTAAACTTCCGGTTATTCCGATCGATGACGTCCCTTTGGATTCAGGAATAACAACTTCTCCATTCTTATATTTTTCGTATATTTCTCGACTATCTCCCCTAGCCCTAGGAGTCAACTGAACTATTATAGTCAGCGAACAAAAATGTTCGCAGGTCAATGACGAGTGGGTATTTTCAAGACTGATGTTGGCCTTTTCAAAGTGTTACTTGTCATTTTTAACTGTTGTGCGGGTGAGGTGAAATGACCAGTACAGGGCCTGATCACTTAGCCCGCGCGGCTCCAGAAGGGGGGGGGGGGGGGACTTCTTGTTTGGGACATTGAACCTCATGCAAAAGGCCTCTACCACGCTCATTTGTTTCCACAAGGGCCGAAGAATATCAAACAGTGTGTGTGTGTGTGTGTGTGTGGGGGGGGGGGGGTACTGAAGCGGCGGACCTTCATTCCAGGCGCCACAAGGGCCGGAAAATCAAACAGTAGGGGGGAGGGGGGGGGGGGGGGTTTGCAGCGGACTTCATTCCAGGCGCCCAAAAATGAAACAGTCGGTGGGGAGGGGGGGGGGGCGGCGGAGATTGCTTCCAGGCGCCGAAAAATCAAGGGGGGAGGGGGGGGGGGTAGGCAGCGGACCTTCATTCCAGGCGCCGAAAAATCAACAGTGGGGGGACGGGGTTATGCGACAGCTTCCGGGCGCCAAAACATAAATCTACCAAGGGGTCAGGGGGAAATGGTACTAGTCCTTCCTTCTAAGGGCTAGACCTTAGCCGGCCGTTCCTACAAACATCAAATGACGGGTTTGCTAGAGGGGGAGGGGGGGGAGTGTCCGCTCAGCCGTTCGCCAAAATATAAACCAACAGTGAGGGGGGGGGGGGGCAAACACCCCCAAAAAGGGACTTTGTTATAGCATGTTAACAAATTTGGGGGGGGCATCCCCCCCCCATGGATCCGGGCCTGCAGTATTTTTTTCGGTTCGGGGCCGGCATGTCCTTCCCTCAATGGGTTCCTTCGGTGGCCTGACTGAAAAAAAAAAGATGTTTATCGGAGGGGAAGGGGGGGGGGGGGCGCAGGAAGATTTTGTCATTGGGGGAGATGAGGAGGTCAGCGGCGTGCCTGACATGTTAACCAATGCGCTCAAGGTCATCGGGCCGACGTCGCCAGTACTGATTTGTGTGCGCCAGTGTTGCCGGATCAGAGGTTGGCCAAGTTAGCGGGCTGAGAGGATGATGATGATGATGAAACTTTATTTATCAACGGTAAAAAGTTTTGACAGAAACAAATCGTCATTAAAATTTTTACAAACTTGCCGTTGCTAACATCTACAACATAAAAAAGGTAATAAAACTAATTTAAAATAATAATAATAATAATAATAATAATAATAATAATAATAATAATAATAATAATAATAATAATAATAATAATAATAACAATAACAATAAAGACATTATATTTACATACATTATTTTAGGCAACAATAATTTAAAATAAAATAGAAAAAAAATTATATACACAGAATAATAATAACACTCAACATTCATCTTATACCACACACACACACACACACACACACACACACACACACACACACACACACACACACACACACACACTATACATAAATGCATGTGTTGCAGGGTTTGTTTAAATAAATGCCTAATGATGTTATGTTTGGCTCATCAGGTAATCGAAAAGTTTCGTTTTAAAGATTCCAAGCTAGGCTATAGTCTTCAAATGTGCATGAATAGTGTTCCATACAAACGGTCCAGAAAAATGATAAACTAGTTTTAAAGAGGTCAATTGTAGGCAGAGGTAAGGGTAAAGTAA